>CM034150.1:68444324-69064324 GCA_019776745.2 Taxus chinensis
GAGATTTATTCTCATGACTGATTTAGGTTTTCAGCAATGGGTTGAAAATCTAGCCAACAGTTTTTGGCGACCTGAACAATTGGAGGAACAAGAGCATGCAGCTCCTCCTGAGTTAGGCATTAATTAAGAGCAGAAAGCCAAGTTAGAAGCTACTAGAGTCCAGTAACTTTCAAGGATTAATCATGCGATAGACATCGGGGTAGAGTTTGCTGGATATCAGTTCAGTGGATGGGGCTGCCGAAAGATGGAATTAATTTCATTAAGTCTATTCTGAAAAGAAGACAGTAACCAGAGTAGAATCGGTCACTTGCCCCACAGAAGGATTGAATCAGGATACGCAGACATTTTTGGGCCTCTAAGATGCTCTATTCCTTATGCTTGATGCAGAGAAAAGGTGATGAGAAATTTGGCGAATTGCTTTCAGAAGCAGGCTGATTTGTTCTGTGAGATTGCATTGCCAAGAATGTAGATCTTCCACTCAAGCTGCATGTTTCAGCATCAGAATTCAGTGCTTGTAGATCGATTGCATGAAGATGGAATCTGTCCAGAAATCAGGTCGAGAAGATGCATCAACTTGGCTGGAAAATGGTATTATCATTGGCTAGCTTTGTGCACCATAACCAACTCAGCTACTGTGCGTGCCATGCGTTTCCTGAAAAGGTTCAAACCAGCTGAAAGATTACAGGAGATAGTTACAGCTCACTTGGTTGACAAAGCCAAAAGGAGCACATGAATCATAGTTGCTGCAAAACACTGAGTATATCCTGTACAAAATCTCCATCTTAAGTTTCTGAAGATAAGAATCAAAAGGTATTCTTTATTGAATAGATTTACTTCCTGAAGTAAGCTATCAAATGAGAAGAGCAATCCTGCTAGAATTGTTCAGACAGATAGACAAAGCAGTTGATATCTGAAGAACCTCATCATGGATGGAAAGATAGAAGAGCACTTCTAGAGTGAATGTTCATCACTTCTGCTAATACCTCTGATTCAATATTGCAAGACACGGTTCTAGGCTCATGAGGACCTCTTGCTGAATTGATAGAAATGTTACTTCATGAGCTCAGGGAACATATTCACTCATGCAGTGTGCTCAAAACTTCAACAACCATGAAGGGTGCATCTGATTAAAATCCCAGGGGAGAATTGATTCGGAGCTGCTAAGCCTTTCACAATGAATCCATCAACATGAGTGGTGAAGCACTGAGTTTGTATTGCGTAGGTGCAGATCCATATGCAGATGACATGATGGAAGATGGGGCAGATGGAAATTCATATGCAAGGCTTACTGATAGATCTCAGAGATAGTAGCAAAGTGAAGTTCTTCTCAACCACAGAAAGAAGCTCAGGTATCTGATACCTTACATGTTTGACATATATTCCGTATTAGAACAAGTCAAAGCGTAGAGTATCAAATGTTCAGCTAGCATGAATCTCCATGTTCCCAGATGAAATTGTAAATGCTTTAAAGTTATTGGTTTTGAAACCCGATTTTATTAGTTAAGTGATTCCTTGAGGAGAGCAGTTACAGGAGGATGAGTCAGCTAGTCATCTTTACTTCTTGTTTATGTTTCAGTTCATGTTAATTTTCACCATTTGTACTTTCCCTTCAATCCAAGTAGAAGAAGAATCTTCCAAAAGTAGCATTCTTGTGTTCCAGAATTTTGCTGAAACCCCTATAGCCAATTGAATCAAAGGAATATAAAGGATGCATGAGTTATCTGGAGAACTTTGTGTCAAACTACAGCTTTCTAAACCCACATTATCTTCTGAATAGAGTAGTTATTTTAGACCTAAATCTAGATGTCTGCCTTATTGCTTAATAAGCTTCAAGTTAAGCAATTGCATATCTAGATTCGGAGTGCTTAAGACAATGTGCATGTCAGCTAAAGTTCCAGATGCTCTTGGGCTTACCTTGACAGTCGTTTCCATAAAAAGGTGTTCTTCCAGCTGTGTTTCCACAATCCAGCTTTCTTCGGACAAATCCAAATACTCCCAGATCCAGTTCTGGTAAAGCAGCTGCTTTCTTGTTACAAAAGATATACAGTTATGACAATTCATGACATGAATAGTTAAAGTACAAGACTCCTACGGGATAGTCCTGCTGAGCATCTTCTTTCTGCAAAGCGCTGGAAGGAGAAGTAATGTTGCACTGATCAATGTGCACATATTCCTATCAACTTAAGTAACCATAAGTTTAAAAGCCATTGCTTGAAGAAGTCTAGGTACACAGTTACAAAACTTGAGGATCCTAGGTGGCAGATTTTTTTTTAGGCAAAATAGACCGTGGGTTCTATTTTCAGTTGCAAATGGATACATGTCATTGCAGAGCCAGAAAAAGATGAAGAAAAAGTTTGGACTCTGGAGTTTAAAGGTCACATGTTGTTTCTTTCCTCCGACTTCAGGAGCTGGTGCCAGTTCATACTAAATAGCTCTCCAAATCTTGTAGATATTTTCATGCTACATTCTTATAAGCTAGATGTTCGAGAGACACCAATCATACGGCGGAGTATGAAGTAATTGCTACTAGGAATGGAGCAAGCTAAGCAGCAATCTTGTGTTCTAGACTTTGTGTTCAAACCCCTAAGGAGCCATGTTGAACTTCTAGTAAAGCAGGTACAAAGAAGCAAACGTCAAGTCAAAAGAGAGAAGTTGTGAGCATTACAGGTGATACTGTGATTTCTACCACATTTGCTTTTGCAGCCTTCTCTATTGATCTTCATAATCCAACTGAATCAGTTATTCCAAGGCAGACTCTTTGGCAGTCTAAAGCTACACTTTGTTTTAATCCAGATAGACCACCATCCATATTCAAATCTATTGAATTCTATCTAGTGGAGATGCAATCTACCTCTGCCAAAGTCTACTGATAATGGGATGCACATCTTCCTCACTTTCAATGACTATGTGTTTGTGTAATTGAACCTTCTTCTATAACTTTTCACCACCATGACTTTAACAGTCAGTCGTGTACAAACTGTTGCCGGGTTACTGTTTCAAATAGTGGAATCATCCAACCAAAAGTAGTTAAAGTAAAACCCCAAGGGTTTAGTTTCTTTAGTGATTAGCATACTTAAATTCGACAAGCATCTGACACGGGAGCCTTAATAAGAACAAAGAACATGGTGAGGGTGATAGTTCTTCCTCATGAAATGCAACAAATAAATCTGGGAACGAGAGAAGTTTGATGCAGACTTATCCACCACAGAGAGAAGAAATCTATGAGCCAACAACCAGATGTTAGTTGCAATAACAGACTTGTACCTGACAAGATCAGTTGAGAAGGGGAAGCAGCTAGAGGTTTGCAGTATCTTTCCGTTTCGGAGATATGCAGAATTACTGCTGCAGCGGACGCAGAGACACTTGAACCGTATGGCGTTGTACTTTGCTAGACATCTGATTCACTCTGGAAAGGGCCCTTCGTGATGAGGAAGAGATGCGGAGAATATTACACTTCTTACATACGGATCATTGCCTAGCAGGATGGAATGCCTGAATTACCACTGGAAGGGTCTCTTCAACTGATGCAGCATCTGGAAAGAAGTTGATGTAGCTACTAAGCTTTTCAGGATTAACTCCATCAGGGTAAAAACCTGGTATGTACTATAAAGCGAACATTGCGAAGTTGTTTTTCCTTTTCTTGGAGGTTTGTGTGAAGTTTTTGTTTTCCTGACCTTGAGCCCAATGGTTGAGACACGAAACCAGACATGCTGGGAACTCATCTTTTCCCTTGTACATCCTAGATAGAGGAAAAGCTGTGGCCACAGACAGATGCTGACCGATGTTGAATAGATATGTCACCCTGACATCTGTACATTCACCTTATCAGAACAAAAAGAAGATTTAAATACTTTTAATAATAATGGGTCGTTGACTTCTGTCAATTATTTCAGAAAGTTTCTTGTATTATGTCAAGATATTCCTGGATGAAAGAGTAAAAACTTTAAAGTTTAATGGTTCGACAAATACCCCAGATGCCCTTTAAGTTATGTGGAACGATTCTATTGCTGTCAAGTGCTTGCAGGAAATTTGTATTTAATTCACTTGAGCCCCGAAGTTAGAGGCAGGATTTGATTGCTCCGGATGTTATCTTTGTTGTGACTTGTTTATGTTGTCAATATTCCCAGTTATACCATTCTAGGGTAAGCAGACCAGGAATGAATTCTTTGGACTTTATGATCAGAACTTCTGTAAGCAGCATGTTTTGTGTTTTTAGTGTTTGTGCTGAAAACGTTTTGGTAGCCACCTGAAGCAAAGGAATCTAAAGGAGTAGGTTCCTTTGCCGAACTTGGTTTTCACGGTGTCATTTTTGGCTTGGAGCTGTCTGGAGATCACCTATGCACATCTGTGCCAGCAGAGGGAATTCGCCATCTTATCCGTTTGGAGTATGCAGTATCTAAAGTGCCTTTGCTTATAATTTTGTGCGTTGATATCTATTGGTTTCTTCTATGTGCATGCAATCAACTATGTTATCTATTGAATGGGTTGCACATCTTCCCTGTGTTTTCTTATTTTCTTTTTCTATAAATATTTTCTTTCTTAAACAACTGCTTACTTGCTGCAGAGCTATACATCTATGGTTCATGAGCTGAATAGTTAAAGTAAAACTCCCATATAGATACTAGCATATTTTTATCGACAAATTTGACATGAAAGCCTCACCGGTAAATGAGGGAGATTTATCTCATGACTACCTAGGTTTTCAACAATGCAGAAAATCTAGCCAACAAAGTTGCATGTACTCATCACCATATGCCTCTACATCATCAACATCATTTTGTGCCACTTCTTTAATGGGTTTCTCTCTTTGTAGAAATTTAGCTCTAAAAATTTGTGGAGTAGGTTTGGGAGAAGCCCTCACCCGTCTTGTTGAGCTTCCTTCTCCATTGTTGGTTTCTCCTTGATTGGTGACTGCAATATTTCCTTGTAGAACCATGGCCAACTCACAAATAGAACTAGTAAATGTATCCCACATTTCTCTTTGATTCTCCCTCATTGTTTGTTGCAGCTCTCTGTGACTTCTAGTGATAACCTCAGTCATGTAGCTAAGAACATCATCGGGAGGTAGTCTTCCATGGTCATCCATTGCCTTCTTTGGAGTCCCCCTTCTCTGATAAACTAGAGGGCTTTTACCTGCATGCATCCAAATCTGATTTCTGGTTCTTTCTTACACATGATGGAAGAATGACTTGCTCTGATACCATTGTAATGTCCCCAAAATGCGACTCTTCGAACCCTTAGTGGATTTTGGCAAAGCCAAGACTCAAAGCAACTTTTTAATATAGATTTCTCAGAATTTATCTCTGCAGACCAGATTTCAAGAGGGAAAATGCAACTAGGGTTCCATAAGAAACACCAACCAACAAGCCATAATTAATAACCCCTTTCTTTCACAAATGAAAAAAGACTCCAATCAGACCTTAGGTTGTTGAATAAGAGCATCCAGAGTTCAGTTTGACTGCTGAAAGGAGTTTTCAGATATAGCGACCAGATTTGGAGATGAGATCCACACAAACCACAACTAAAACTTGCCACAACAGAACTTAGAACTTTAACAGAATATTATAGGATTAAAATCTGATTTTTGAGCACATAAACAGGCTGGAAAAACAGTCCAGAATGCTGCAGAACAAGAGGTCTGAAACAACCTATAAACCCAGCCAAAAATTACTGAAAATGCCTTCTATTGATCCACAAAAATCAATACCACAGATAGCAACAACTTTCCGACCTTGGAATGTCTTCAAACACACCATATTATCCAAATGATGGGTCGCTCCAAGAGAGAAAAATAGTATAACACTGCTGCAATATTATTCTTCATCCCCTGGATACAAAATCCGCAAAAATCATCACAACTACAGCTGCAAATACTGAAATTACTCTTGCAAGCACAATAGAATTTCTTGTGTGGAAATCTCTCACATTCTCTAAGAGGGTTTTCGTCCTCTAGAGTATTTTTATGCAAAAGCACCAAACTTAAGATAAAATTCAGAATTAGAAGAATGAGTATAAGATATCCTCTTCTAAGTCGACCTCTCCTTTATAAAGGAAAAATGACCCCAAAAGAACCTCCAACATCACCAATCAACAAACAGTGATTATTTCTAAGCATAAGCCCCAAGTTTCCTATCTATGCTAAGTCGCATTTTCCTCACAGGGAGGATACAAAATTGACATGGGCCTTATACTTCCTAAATTGCCAATATCCTCTCTCTAGGCAAGTCGCCAATCTCCCTAGGAAGGATGCAAACATAATATTAGACCCTTGTAACACACTATTTGCCCCTATGCACCTTTCTAGAGATTACAACTTTTATTTATAAGTGCATCCTTTTATTAAGCCAAATAAATTAACATAAGTGCTTTAATAATTTTATTTATTTTTTCTTTTAGACACTTCATATTAATTTATTGTGACTTAAGTCACCCTTGGGTTCATCCTTTAGCTGTCGGGTAGACCAAATAGGCTAAAGGTCTTCATTACTATTATTCTAGGAAGAGGGACATTTCATCTTCCATGTGAAGCGACCCACTTCTAGTGCATATCTAATGTATTTGAAGGTATTTCAGATCTGATTTGAGTTGTTGCTTATTAATCTAATTTTTATAAATCAAATCAGTCTATTTTCAGAATTTTTGGATGATAAAAAGTGCCATTTTATGCTATATTTAAGGGCAGATTGTCTGCATATTTTTCTGAATTATTTCAGCCTCTTGGTGTCTCAAAAATCTGGGTTTTTATTCATATATTGGCTTTATAAAATCGGTAGATCAGATTGGAGTGGAAAAATCATAATTTATTCGCTGATTTGCATGTATTTTCTTTCCTACCCTAGTCGAATTTTTCATAGATAAATCAAATCTGCATCAAAATTAATTGCTATATCTTTTATAAATTGTCTTTGGGGGCTTGGATTTTCCAAAAATCCAACTGGGGTTCACAAGTGTCATTTTGGAGACATTACAGAGTTGTGCAACACTAGATGAGCTGGAAGCCCGTGAAGTTTGGCAAGTCTATAATTAGCAAGCATGTGAGAGCTTTGCAAAACCAACACTTGCATCAAAAGCCCAAGAAGAGCTTGACTTGTTTCGCTCTAATGTCCCTAATGGACATATAAACACTTACAATGGACTTGCCACAAATCTAAACTTAGAATGCACAATATAAAATTTATAAAGTTGCAGATCTTAAATTAAACCAGAAAATGCGACTTGCCTAGGGTCTGCAAGTCCCTCAAAACTGAAACGAAATAACACTTTTTATCACCAAAATGGATCAACTGATTTTTATAATGCAAATACACAAGAAAATACCAGATGGGGACCCAATTGAAGGCTAAAATATTTATTAATAAATTTGCAAATTGCTCCTTTAGACACAGCTGAAACACCAATTCCTTGACCCAAAAATTACATCAAAAGGCTGACTGGATGTCTAAAATCAGACAATGGAACAACAACCCAGATCTGAATTTTAACAGCTCCCAACACCCCCAAATCAGTCCTCTATATGGGTTGCTTTACCTAAAACAAGCTGGAAATAAAGAAGAATTACAACAACCAATCTTCCCCTTCTAACCCTTGATCAGATCTGCAAAATAAACCTTCAAACACTGTTGAAAACACCAATAGAAGAGTTTTCGTTCTCTTTCTAGACCTCGAGAGGGTTTTCATCCGCAAGAGATAACTTCCAAGGGTTTTCATCCTTAGAAGTCGCTATGCAAAGTTTCACAAGCTCACACCAAAATCTGATATTTTATAAAATAAAAGGGATGCCTTTTTAAGCAAGTTGGCTTTCTTTTATAATCAAACTTGGCTTAGTAGCCACCCACAACCACCAACCATCTTCCTTTTCCCACATTTAATTATTTTTTAGCTTCGTCTCCTCTCCCACATGGATCATATTTCCTCTAGGAGGAAATAAAAATTATAAAGTGAATTTTCCCTTTTATTTTTTTATTTAGTCTTTAATATATTAATATAAGTGCTTTTGATACAATTTCATTTTTATGCACTTTATAATAATTCAGTAAGACTAAAGTTGCCCTTTTATTCATCCCTTATTCATTGGGAAACAAAATTGGGCTAAGGGTCTTTGACAAGTTATTTTAGAAAGAGGGACATTTCATTTGCAAGCCCAATTCTACTTTGGAAGCTTGTTTTTCCATCTTGGGTAGATCATATTTGTTGTTTACAGTGTGCTGGTTCCAACAAGCCAATTCCGTCAACAGTGTATATTTTACATTGACAAAATCGGGGAGTTGGGAGAAGTAATTATTCAACATCCTCATGGAAAATCCTCATTGTTTGAAGACAAATCCACAAGCTTCGCAAATCTATGCAAGCACATGCAAGCTTTATAAAACTACATCAATGACATCAAGGAATTGGGACAAGTAATTATTCAACATCCTCGTGGAAAATCCTCATCATCTAAAGAAAAATCCACCAGCTTCGCAGCATTATGGTGCTTTATGCAATAAACATTTTATGGAACTTGTTCCTATGCATAAGTTGCATTCTTTGGCTAAATTAGTTGCACAAGCTTTCAGGTTGCATCATTGACAAGAGAAAAGAGGGTCTTAGGACAATGAACATGGCAATAATTGAAGTAACGCAATCCGCCACTTTGATCAATTGCTTTTGAACTATATCTTTGTAAAGTGTATAAATAGCATTCAAGTGGCATTCTAAACTCCTTGACAACAACAATTACTAGTGTCGCATGTTTTCCAATATGCGGCATGTGTAAGATCGTCGTATATGGGATTCCAGCCGAGAAAGGGAGAGGGGGTTCTAGTAGAGTTTGTAGGGTTCTGAAGTAGCTAGAATAAGATTTGCATTGCTCATTGACAGTAGGGGAAGGGGCGTTAGTGTGCCTAGAAGTGCATAGAAAAGAAGACGGATCTCAGCCATATAGTGTAAGAATTCTGCTTGCAAATTACATAGTCTAGGGTGTGACTGTATGAGTATATTGTCTCAGTGTTATTTTGAAGAATAAATGAACGAAGTGTTGTAGTGTGCCCATATTGTGTAGCCAGTTTGAGATGCGCACTTTGATTTGGTTGACAGTTGTTAGATGTTTATCCAAGCTACAAATCTCCTCGCCATCACCTTTGTTAGATTGAATTCTTGGATCAGATCCAAAATCATTCTATTCTAGTGCTAGTGTTGGAACTTTGGTTTGTATTTGCAATTGGTCTAGAAGTCCTCCAAGCATTGAACATGTTTATGATTAGTCCCAAAAGTGTTCTCGATTTTGCCACAACAATCAAAGGATAGTCGTTTATCATATGGTTTGGTGGTGTGGAAGGAAATCTCCTGCTTTGAATTCCTTTTGACAAACACACATGAAAAAATGGCCTATTCAGATTGGAAAATGGATTCTTGTCATGTGTTTATTTGTCAAAACTTGATGGACCCATGAAATATGCCTACAAGACTCAATCAACAGAAGTTTGTCGCTGACATACCTCTTAAGCATGAAGGGGCAAGCAGCGAAACCAAAACGCTTATTGAGTGTTGGAAATTTGATGTACCAATCCCCACATTCACTTATTACAACTATACCCACATCAAAAATTCTTTTACGGAAATCTCCTTCCAGGTCTTTGATCACAAAGAAGACGAAGGAATCATTGACACACTTGAAATGTTTTTCTCCCTCATGTTCTAGCTGTGCATAAAACTTGAAGATGGAATTATCAGCTCATAGATCTCCTTTTAGTTTCATTCTAGAGAAGATTCTCTTATGGGAAACAACAAAGACCAAGTAGGAAGTCATGAAGAAATGTCCTAATGTGCCAAGTTTACAAAGCTTCTTGCTTTTGTATAACTGTTGATTACCAAAGCCTAGTCAATAATCTTCTTCTTAGATAGAACAATGCAAATGAATTTATAATTCCATGGGTGGAATTTTCAGACCTCGTGACGAACGTTGGTGATACTCACACTTTAATTATATCATGATTGTCAGTCCAGGGTGGTTTCCACGGCTATTCGCAACAAAGAGAACGATTGAAACCGTGCTCAACATGTATCCACTATTAAATTCAATCAAATACTACTTCTAAATGAAATTAAGGAATGTCTTCTATTAATAAAACAAAATATTACTAAATTCAGAATTGAAATGTTGAAAGCAATGGAATTCTGGTAATTAAACAAATGCTGAATAACAAAGACTAAATAAACAAGAAATGCTCCCTTCACATTGGGGAGGACTGGCCCTTGTTCTTTCCCTCTGATCTGGTTTAGAACTGCAAATCACACAAGTCGATCTAACCCAGAATCATACATTTTATTGAATAGAATAATTTTTTCAACAACCAACTAATTAACTCTGTAATTCTACTACAAATGCCCTTTAATATCAAGAGCAGTTCTTGTCACTCTAGAAGAGGATGGATTATTTGCAATAATTAACTAGTACTTAACTGAAAAGTTTCTATGACAACAACTTGTTAAGAGTTACAACTATGAAAGAACAAGTGCATGCCACACTTCGATTAGATTTCATCTTGCTAACTCCGAGTGGAGTCCTTGATTAACTCTCAGTTGAGATGATTTAACGATTCCAAAGGATGTCAAAGATCATGCATTAAATCCCTACAATGATGGTGACTAAAAGTTCTTTTGTCCATTTATTCCACGTCTCTAATCAAACTGGATGTTAAGTTGGGCTTGCATAATCCACATGAGTCGCATGAGGACTAGATGGTAGTCCATGTTCAATGCTCTTTTCATCATGTCAACTCCTGTGATGACTAAATCAACTCACCTCCTTGCCATCCTAGTTCTTTGCTTTCTTCATACGAGTCATACACTTCCGTAACACAAGTCCTGCGCTCCAAAGCGAGTCCTGCGCCAATGTGTGTGTGAGTCCTACGCTCCAAAGCGAGTCTTGCGCCAATGCATGGGTGAGTCCTACCCCAATGCGTGAATGTGTCCTGCGTCGGGCCATGTATGAGTCTTGCGCTAGGCTTAGGATATGTTCGTCAACCACATTGTTAGCGCATACAAAGATTCATTTAAACTCATTTGAAGAAGCATAGACAAGATGAAAATAAACAAGGTTTATGCACAAAACTTCCCTTCAAATATATTAAAGTATTAATTACAAAATGCTAATATCAGTCTTAGTACAAAATGATGACACAACAAAATTGGGTATACATAGGAATTAGCAAGGCTTGTCACCTTGTTGCTTCCAACACCTTGATTCAATAAAGAGTCTATCTCGCCCACAAAGCCCAAGAAGCTGCTGCAAACCATACTTTTTGGCATGTGCTTGATGCCTTGGCTTCAAATCCTCATCCATTTCTTGTTGAGAGAATTCAAACACTTTTTTATATTTCAGTCCAATAAAGCTTGAGCTTCTTCAATTGTCATTTTGTCCACCTCTTCATAAAGAGTTACGCCCAACGAATGATCCATAAACTCTAATGCCATATGAGCCACCATCTTGTCCGACAATGAACAAAATTCTAACAATTTTGGGTGATATTGTGCAACATAAGACATCGCTAACTAAGGAATTTAAATGGAAGGAGGCAAACCCTAGGCTTCAACCAATCATTCCTGATTTTGGTATCAAATATATCCTTAATATATGAGTCGATTGAATCTTTAGGATAAAGCCTCTTGAAATAGTTCTCCATGGGAGATGGAGAAGATTTGGATTGCATGAAGGAAATGGGGAGAAAATCACAATAAACCCTAGATTTGCACAACTTGAAGAGAAAAATGAGGGTTTTCAGAAGTATTACCTAAGAATCTGGGACGGCGGGACGCAAGGAAGGAGTTTCTGGGACAACAAAAAATTTCCAAAATTTAGGGACGGCAGGGGAGGGCAGGGGGCAACTATTAAAATAGTATATAAAATTACAAATATTAAAAATATACAGATAAATTTTAGAAATTTTACGAATAGCAGTTCATTTTTATATATCAGTCCACCATGTGCATACAGTCCACGTCCATTGAAAGATCCCAAACCCCTTTTGCTTGAATATATATATATATTCTTTTTTTATCGATTGCTCAGGCTTGGTACTGAACTGATAATATCAAGCGAAACCATAGAACAAACACTCTCATTACTGCTTAAAACAAATTAAAGAATGCAAACCTTGCAAACCGGGTGAATATAGGAAAAGGCGCCTAGGGTTTAAACAGGCAGATTTCTTTCATAAATAATTCAGTAGTGAATTTAATAATGATTTTATGTTTGACAAATATTCCACAGCAAAAACAATCATAAATCTGAGAAAGGATTGATAATTGAAAGATTGTCCAAAAACCCATCCGTAAAAGATTCAAAACCAAATCGATTTGATATATAAACGATACTAGAAGCTACAATAATAATCTAGCTTGAAGAATACCTTAGATTACTGCATAAAAATAACTGTGGGATAAGTCGCCCCACTCTAGAGATGTCTGAATTGCCCACTGCTGCCAATTTTATTTCTCTTTTTGAATCGCTGAAATGATAAAAACCTATGAATACAATGAAGTTCCCGGAATAGGAACTCTTCTCACTGCTCCTGGGGTTTCCGTCTCAAGAGGAATAATCCAGAGGGTTTATGTCCTTGGATTTTGTCTGCAAAGCTTCAGAGCTAACTACCGGGAAAAGTAATAATAATAATAATTTGCATAGTGCCGGCACAAGTCGCACTTTTCCCTTATAGCCAAAATAAACCTTCCAAAATGCAAGTCGCACTTTTTTCCAAAGGAGTATAATTTATTTTTAATTAATTTTCCCCATCTCCAAAGCAAGTCGCATTTTTTGGCTTATTTAATTACTTCCCAAAGCAAGTCGCACTTTTTGCCTAGGAAAGCACATTAAATAATTAATTAATTAATTTCCATGTACTTTCCTAAGTTGAAGTCACTTATTAAGTCTATTAATTCATTATATGTGCTTCTAGTGATAATTTATTTTATTTTAAGCACGATATAATAAAACCAATAAACCGAAGTCACCCTTGAAATCGCCCTTTGGCCATCGGGTAGACAAAAAGGGCCAAAGGTCTTCAATCAAACTATTTGAGAACGAGGGATATTACATCCATACATCCATATTAAAAAGTAAAAACTCAGCAACATACATACAACTGTACTAATGTTTTTTTTAAACCAACAATAGAACCTTATATTATGTAAAGCTCAAAATTACATATTCGGCTATGCAGAGCCTGAAAGCTATTAGCCCAAGCTTGAGCATTATACAACAGAAAAGTAGAGAAAAAAAATCATGACAAAGAATCAAGATTAAGAATAAGTCTAATATCCTCTTGAATCTTATTGGACCACCATGGAGGGGGCAATCCATAACAAAACAGGTCCTTGCTGTCTAGAGCCCAGTTAGCTAGTACATCAACAACTTTGTTTCTATCACGAGGAATGTGACTGAATTGGATCTCATTGAATTTACCTTTTAGTTGTTTTATCTTCCACACCTCTTTGGCAATGCGCCAATTAGGAGGGGACTCCAATCTATCATCAGAGAGCAGGTGAATAATAATTTGGGAATCCGATTCAACCTAGATTTTATGCCATCCAATTTTCAAGGCCTCTTGCATACCTTTGTAAATAGCTTTCACCTCAGCCAAATTATTGGTAGTAGAGCCAAGATTCTTAGCAAAAAGGAACTGCACCCCACCTTCAGCATCCCTACCAATGCCTCCCATAACATCTTTCCTAAGATTACCTCTGGAAGCCCCATCCGTATTTAACTTACCATACCCTGGAGAAGGATTCTTCCACTGGCCATCCTTTGGGACTTTTTTCTTTTTGTGCTTCCTAGGGAAAGAAACATCCTTAGGATCAATATTTAGCTACTTACAAATGTTTTCCCATTCAGGGGAAAGATATTGAGGCAAATATATCTTATGTTTTAGGATTTCTGATATGTTGATTTTGGTCTTCTCCCACACAAAAGAGCTATCTTTACTAGTTTGCATGAAGATTTTGCTATTTCTTTCCTTCCAAATATTCCAAAGGAGAAGAGAAATACCACTCCATAGTACATGGAGAAGATTTTGGCCTCTAGGGAGGGATTCCTACCAAGATCTAAAAATCTGATCAAGAGAGTCAAAATTTATCCAATGCATCTTAAATAAAGAATCAAGAAGTCGACACAACGGAATAACCCAAGGACATGAGAAAAAAAGATGAGTAGAGGACTCTTCAGCCTGAAGGCATAATGCACATCGAAACGGGCCATACAAACCTCTTTTTAGAAGACGATCTCTTGTTAAAACTCTTCTGTGTATAAGAATCCACAGAAAAAAATGACCTTTGGTCACATACCCGGATGCCAGATGTGTTTGAAAAGATGCTGAAGAGGATGAGGATTCTCATTAACCAAAGAGGCATAGCCAGCAACAACATAATAAGTACTAGTAGGGTCCTTTCCCCATCCCAACTTATCAGGATCGGGGGATGAAGAAATAGGACGTGTTTTCAAGATATGATAAAGCAATAGTTGCACTTGGTGATCCATAGCAATTGGCCACTCCTCATGCGTAATCCAGGAATTCCCTATCTCCCATAGTTGACTAGCTGGTTTACCATAATGGGCTACCCTGACCCATCCCAGATTATGCATTTGTTCCATAATAGGTTTGACCTGGGGATATTGATGGATGATAGGGGCCTACCCATCCCAAGAATCAATCCAGAATTTGGCACATTGCCCACTATTAACAATAAAAAAAATTGCTTCTTAATCATATCTTCTCCCACTTTGATGAACTTCAAGGCAGGAGATCCCTTAGTGGGCAGTGTAGATCTAATAATTTTCTCAGGAGAATTATTTTCAGCATACTTGGCTCTGAACATGGCTGCCCATAAATCATTAGGATAAACAAGCATTCTTCAATATAACTTGGTTGCCAGAGCCTTACTTTTCTTAGGCGAAGATCTGAATCCCAAACCTCCTAGCATTTTTGGCCGGCAAAGAACATCCCATCTAACCAATGACCACTTTTTCTTATCTTGAACACCACTCCACAAAAATTGCTGGCAAATAGTATCCACATGTTTCAAAATAGCACCAAGGATGTTTAGGACCGAGGCAACATAGATTGGCATAGCTTAAAGAACCAACTTAATCAATGTCATCCTTCCTCTAGAGGAAAGCCATTTATTAGTCCACTTACTTATTTTGTGTTCAAACTTCCTGATTAACCACTGCCAATCACTTATCTTCTTGGAAGTTAAAAGAACCCCCAAATATTGACACAAGAGCCTTCCTTTCTGAAATTGGAAAATTCTCTGAATTTGTTGCTCGTCTTTCAGAGAAGTGAAAAAAGAAAATGTTAGACTTTCCATGATTAATAGTCTGCCCTGTAGTAGCTGAAAATGTATGAAGAACTTTCTGAAACTGCTTAGCTTCCTATTGGGTAGCCCTCCCCATCGTAGTGGAATCATCAACAAAATGAAGATGAGAAAGTAGATGACTATTTGTGGCCAATTGAATACCATGTATTTTTTTCTCCTGACAGGATTTACGAGCAAGTCTGCCCAAACACTCAGCCATAATTATGCTAATGTTATGTGTTCATATAATTTTTAATATTAATATGTATGATGCTGGTTTTCATAGTATGTTGTGACAGTCCACCATGTGCATTTGTGCTTGAAATGTTTTGTATTCATATATTACTCTTGATTCTTAATATGTCTTGGTAATACAATACAGTCAGGTTATGGTTAACCGGTAAATGTTTTTAAAGAGAAAACAACAAAGAAATTAATTAAAAATAATTTTTTAAAAAAGTGAAAAAAAAATTTAAAGAAAAAAGTGTTGACGTATGGACATCCCTGGGACGTCTCTCAACCATCCCGAGGACGTACAAATATCCCCGACGTCCCCCTCCTATCCCAAACATCCCCAAGATGTTTCCTACATTCGTCAAACGTCCCTGGGACATTTCCCTTGTAACACAAAAGTTTGGAGACATGGAGGAAATGTTTCCTCCATGTTTCGACGTCCCAAGAACGTTTAGGACCATTGGGATTTGGGGGGGGACATGTCCTTGTGTAACACTGGGTTTAAGGGTGAAATAAGGAAAAAATAGAAGAATTTGCAAAGAGGAATAGGGGATTCAAGGAGCCAAAGAAGCAATGAAAATAGTGGAGGACAAATGGGTTTAAGTAGGGTGTTATAATGTATGGAAGGAATGAATGAGGTGGTTGGCATGTTAAATGCCATGGGGGGTCACACATGCAATTCCTTATATTTTTTATTTCATTTTTCATATCCTTCCTTTGTTGTGAGTCAAGGTTTGCAAAGGGGATTGCATCTTTGCATTGTGCGTGGGATGCGATAAAAAATCAGAGATCATCAATCAATCATTGAAAGTCTTTATGCACTGTTTTGATCAATGGGATAAGTAACAAATCCTCAATAATGCATTGGTGATCATAATTATTAGGCACCTTGCAGATGGGGATCCCATATTCTACAAATACCGCAATACATTTTTGGTCTTGGTGAATATGTCAGTGATCCTGACAATAAATAGTATGGACATTCTTGTTTTTAGTGCCTCTTTATGTTATAGATTAAGTACCGCACACTTGCTCTTGCAACCAAACATCCTTTCATCATTGATTTCAAAGTATTGGATCTAGTTCATTGTTGATGTCAATATACTGGATCCAAGGTCTTCTCCATTCATCAATACCCCTTGTTTCAATCTTAATTCATATAGATCGTACTTTCATTCTTGATGTCAATGCACTAGAGCTAGGCTCTTCTCCATTCATCAATACCTCTTATTTCAATCTTAATTCATACAGCTCCTCTTGCACTCTATTCACTTGTACTTTTACCAAACCATCCTACTCTTTGTTTTTCAATCATTGGTTCTCATCTTTCTAATGATTTCTTTAAACCCCTTATTATATTCCTCGATGGACTCCGCTTCTCTTGCTTAAATTTCTGATTTTTCTTCCAATTTCAGAGG
Source organism: Taxus chinensis (assembly GCA_019776745.2). Taxonomy (NCBI): domain Eukaryota; kingdom Viridiplantae; phylum Streptophyta; class Pinopsida; order Cupressales; family Taxaceae; genus Taxus; species Taxus chinensis. Next base: position 68,461,307 of record CM034150.1, read on the forward strand.
TAATATCTAGATAATGGTATTCATTCTTGAGCATTGTTTCTACCTTGTCCCATTTCATTGAATGTCCTCAAATAATTTTCATATGCTATTGAAGCGTGTCTTCCCTTAATGTGCCCCCCACAAATTCAAAGTTCTTTATCAAATGATTTTCAATCCCATGGCTTCTCCATTATGAATCCATCACAAATAGTTGTTCCACTATATCCTTAGTAGGTTTTTCAAACATAAGCAACTACATCTTTGTGTGGACTACTAATGAGCTTGGTGGAGTATTTAGTCTAGCAAGACAATTTTCATTTGAGTTATTTGCTCCACCAATAGTATTATTTCCACTTCTTCATCTGTTGTTTGGATCTACCATCATACTTTCCTCTCTTTTTGGTTGGCCATCTTATAGTAGGATCTTTTTTTCCTTTGTCCCTACTTAGTTCAATCTCAAAGTACTCGCTCCTAAGCATTATGCCAAACTGATTCATAAATCTTCCTTCTGATGAACCCAATGAATACTTCAGGTGGTCCTACCATGTTCTCTCTCTCTCTCTCTCTCTCTCTCTCTCTCTTGGGTGCTATACTAACTCCTACAGTACCACAATGAACAATCTAGCTCTTTCTTCACTTTTCTGAGCTTCCAAGAATCTATAATGATATGTTTCTACAAATACTTTATCACTTGAGGTCTTCTTGACATACCCTCTTATTCTTCTAGATTTAATAACTGAAAAAAAAACCTCTCTTGGATCGGCTCTCTAGCCTCCATCTCTTCTTTGACTGCATTGACATCTTTGTTTTGTGTTTTTTGAATTTTCTATTTATTTAGGATTTTCAACATTTGTTTTGGATAATGAGAATTTTGTATTGTCACTGCAGCATAATTTTTTTCCATCTTCTCTCCTAATCATACCCTTTCAAACTTGAGTCTCTATTGCGAACCTCACTACTCTATTTTGTTCCTTTTTTTTCTCTTTGCTTTTTCTATTGCTTGCTTCTCTATTCCACATCCCCTCTCTCTCATATGATCCAAACAATTCTAATTACTTTTCCTCTTCATTGATCGCTATTTTGTACACCATCACCTAGGTGCCTAGTCGCCTTGAAGAACTTCATAAAATCAAGGGAGATACCCTACTCCACAAATAGCTTGAGAATTAGGGTGCAAGCATAAGCCTTGGTCATGTTTTCCAATGAAGAATTTAAATGTAAATTAAAAATACCCCAAAATACACAACTTAATTTTTTTAGAAAAATGTGCAAACCCAATGGCATCACATATCCACACTCAAATATGCCAATTTTACTAATTTTCAAACAAATGAACTCAAATATGCCAGAGGGGACATGTGAATCTAGTTTCCCAAAACCCTAAAAAAGAGGGAACCATGTTTATGCTTTCACCCATTAACAACACCAGATTCGATATGACCCACTTTCTAGCACCATACATGTTCTTTCTGTGTTCAAACTAATTGACCAATGGAGAGCCCATTGGACAATATATGTGTCCAAGGTTGCCTCAAACCAATAGTCAATCACTCTAGTCCAGGAATTTTCAATTTCAGCAAATGCTATTGTTATGTCCAAAGGGAAAGAAGTATTAATAACCTCTCTGATAAATGCTGTTACCACCATGGAAACCAGTATTAATAACCTTAGTATTGAACTAAGGGATAAGGAAATTAAAATCCCCATGCTTGAAAGCTGGATTCCATATGTCATTCATTATATGTTGAAACAAGACAACTGTGTGGAGCAATTGACCAAAGAGCAACCAGCTTCAAGTGAAATAAATTAAAACCTTGGAGAAAATTGCGGCTACTGACCCCACATACAAGAGGGCTACAGATGCCATTCAAGAGGAAGCTGAACAACCTTTGGTTGCAAATCTACAATCCATTGCTGAAGATATCTCAAATGCAAACAATACTCAATATGCTGAGTGGAAAGGGTCCTTTTACTGCTCCCACGCGAGTCAGGCTTCAGAAAACTGGTGTGGAAAGGTAACAATGGAAGGAGGATAAGTTTAAGCTCCTAGCAGCGGTCCTAATGTGGGCAAGTGGAAGGATGTTATGCAAGGGTGCTGGTCATGTACTTCATTGACAAGCTATATTATGGCCTGCTTCAAATTTGAAGATAGAGTATATAATCATATGTTATGTTGATGGTAATACTTCAGCTGTACATATTATAGGTTCTATAATATCTTTGGCTTGGGTTACTTGGAATAATAATGCCTTCACCTATTTTTTGTTTATCTTGTTTAAGGTTGTAAGTACTGCTGTGCAGTTTAGACCTCCTAGGTTTTTTTTGTACAGTCGTCACTTGAACTTTCAAATATAAATTCCTCAAGGCTGTGACACTTCACAGTCCTGTTTTTGTTTTTTGATCTTTTACTCAAAAAAGTGTATGTCTTGCAAGTGTTTGTCGCTTTCTCTTCGCCACCACTATTCCATTAGACTTGAGAAAATCACAATGGAATCTGTAAAACTTTGTATCACAATTGGATTTAGGAACTAGCTTTCCTTTTTATAGTGTTAATTTATTCCATAGAGCACATACATGAGCCATAGTGATTGGTTCAAATGGCATGGTGAACCTCATATGTTGGCAATATAAAAGAGAGTTAAAATAAATTATTCTTAGTCCTAATTAACTAGTTCAATGCTCAGTTGAAGGTTACTTCATCCATACTCCAATGATCAATTCGGTATCCTCAAAGTTCCCCTCAACATAGTTAAATACTGATTTAGCAAGAACATGGATTTTTTCAAAGTGTATTCTGTCATCTTTGAGTGACTCCAAGTTGCTCACTACTTTCCTTGAGAGTTCAAAGTATTTGAATCTTGGCATATGTAAGTTTATGCACATCATTATTTTTCAATCAAAAATTTATACTTTCATAAAAAGGCATTGTTCATGGTAATTTAAATCTAGATTATTATGCACCAAACACATCCATAGAGTTCTATAATTTACAAAATCTTGTAATTATGTTTCTACAATTATTACATTGATGCTTAACCTACTATTGACATGGACCACACAAAAATGCATAACACGAACCCAACCTGATAATCATAGTTTTAGGAACCACTGTCTGTAATAAAGATCTCATCCAACACAAACCTCAACTTCCAAGCATTTCTTAAGCTTAAATCATACATATGAAGTGCTTCCAAGGGTGAATTCAGTAGAGAATGCTTTATGGCTAATCAAATTCAAATTACATAAAAACAGACTGTCATGATCCATAACGTAATTTGGAGTACTCTCTTGTCTCCTTTATTGATATATGCCTCCCTTTTGTCTCAGAATTGTGTTTTGCTTCCCACCTTTTAACTGCTAAGAGATTTAAGTATATCCAAGAACTGTGGTTGAATTTGATCTAATTAAATTGTAAAAGTAATGTAACTACTGCCATTTCATTCGAGTGAGAAACCTCAATTTTTAATTCACCAGTTATTTATTTTCCTTTACAAGAAATCTTTCAAGCAACATCAAGTACAATGAAAACACATTTGAGGGAAAGAGCATACTATCATTAAAAGTTGGATCCATTGTCCAAGAATATGCATAATCGGATACCAAATGTTCAACCAATTGTAGCCTGCTAATTAAATAAGACAAGATCCAAGTATTAATATAATATCCATGTCTAACATAAATTAGGCGTTCAATAACTTGATAAAAGAGTGACCTCAACTTTCAACAAGATAAAAATCATTTTCTTTTGATTTTGGCAGTTGGAAGCTAAAAAGGTCTTGTGACTCAAACAATGAATTATAATAAAATAATAAAAGAAGCAGCCAAAGTTTATCTGATTAAAGTAACAAGATATGATACATTAAGACATTTGCTAGGAGCAAAATTTTGCACACATTATAGGGATAAAGACAATTTGATCACAGAAAAAAAGAGTAATATGGAAGACTCTAACAATAGCATTGAAGGGAATTTGTTTCTCTACTTAGAGAAACAATTTCACTTAAGCAGGCTAGATATTTATGTGCATCTTTTGTAATATCCCTTTTGGGGATAAAACTAAAAATTAAGGAAATTAGCTCAAACCCCAATAACAGTAAATCTGATTTTTATGGCAGTAATTAATAAAGGACCAAAAAAACACTCTCAAACCCTAGCGACTATGGGAGAGAGAGAAATCCACCGTAGAAACACTCAAAAATTATGAAAAGTTATTCCTTGGATTGCCCTTGATTTTAGAAGTCAAAAAATGTGATCAAATCATCAAACTCAGAATTCTGAAATTTCTTATGGCACAAAAACAGCTGAGACTTGTAAATTCAATAACTCTTTACATACAAGGAATCTCCACACATGAATACTCAAAATTACCATAAAATACCAGCAATCAAATGAGACCAATATCATAAATTTCCAACCATGGAAACCCTCTCAAAATTGATCCCGAAATCTCTAAATGAGTAGATAAAGCTGCCCAATGCCAATAAAAATATGATTATGAGGTATTCTCCTCAAATCTACAATAATCTTCACTCTCAATCAATGTTGGAGGGTTTTTCGTCCTCTAACAAAACCATTAGACGGGTTTTCGTCCTCAAGTGGAAGAATATGGAGCAACAAGCTCACAATGCCCAAATAGGAAAATGCGTCAAAATTTAGATGCTTCAAATGAGGTCCTAAGGCTTCTTTTATAACCTTCTTTTGGCACCAAAGCCCATAAAGCTAAGGCCGAACCCTAATAATTCATTATAATCTTATATTAAGCCTTATTAAAGGCACTAAACCCAATCGACCCACTAAGAATGGGTAATACAAAAATAAATCATGAATATGAATGATGAAAACTGAAATATAATCCATGATCTTCCATTGTTCAACCGTTGTTTGCTAAGGAATCCTTTGTTTCAAATTACTTCGAAAAAGGGGACATTACATCTTTTAAGGTATAAGATGAAGGTTAATACAAGTTGTCAGTCTATTGATGTAGTCACGGTTAGGGGTCTTAATTAAAGGATGCCATCAACCATGTAGCCCACAAATTTTCAGAGTTAGCTCCCACGAAAGCAAGGTCCAAGGACAACTTGTAGAAATAATAAAATCTTCTTCTATTAAGGAGAAGCTTATAGACTCAAACACAATTACATTCCCACTTTGCCACATTCTTACAAAAGGATGAACAAATTCTCTAAGAATTTCAAATCCTAGGACCCATCTTAACTAAGTTTACAGACTTTGCAAAGCTTCTACACTACTAGACTCATCTCCCTGGACAATGGATTTTGTAATGTCCCCTTTTTCGAATTAAGAGCCTAAAAGTGGACTTATTTCCATTCCCCTTCCATGGAAATGAATCATGAATGAGCAAGGGAAGGAATTGCATTCCATTTCATCTTTATTTTATTAATTTTTAATGTTTTCTTTAATAAAGCAGGTCGTCTGGGTTGGTAGAGTCTTAAAGGAAAATTAAAAGATCAACAGAAGCCCAAGGAGGTCGGTCCTTTCTAATTGGCCTTTGACGCCAAGCAAGGGCTATAAAAGGAGACTTATGACTTCATTTTCATCATCTATCTTTGGCACATTTACTCTACATTTGATCTTTGGGCTGATTACTCATTGTCATTCCACTATTGGGTGACAATCCATTAGTGTGGCTTTTCCAAGGAAGACAAAAAACTTCCTTGTCGCTGATTGGAGGACGAAAAACCCTCCATTTTTGGGTGAAGTGAAGACATCTTTGAAGACCTTTAACAAGGCCTTTGAAGACATCTTTGGGGGATTAAAGGCTTTAACAAGGCCTTTTAATGGTTCTCCTAACACTTCCACAAAAAACAAAACAAACCTTCTTTCACTAACATCAAGAACCATTACTGCAATTCTTTGAAAATAAGAAATATACTTATCTAAAGTACCATCTTGTTTGAGTTGGGCTAACTCCCTGAAATGCAAGTCCTAATCCACCCGGTCAAACCTCTCTATCAACCATCTGTTGAATTCTTCAAGGGAAATAATAGAGCCATGTCCTTGAGTGATGATGCCATGGTACCACCACTCATGTGCCACCCCATCCAAATGTAATGTTGCAAACTTAAGTGCTTCATCTTCATACATAGGATTCAAGGAAAGTTAGGTATCTAATTTTTTGTAACCAAGACCTAGCAGAGCACTTATCTGTACCATCAACTAAAGGGAGAGTTACCTTACCCAACCTTTATTGAATGTCTATCCTTCGTATCTCTTCGTGAACTCTTCTATTTCTTCCTGCACCCTTGCTATTCTTCAACTGGCAGAAGTCTCTGAAGGGTAGCATCTCTCTTACTCTGAAGCTGAGTTGCATATACTCATCATCACATGCTTCTACATCATCAACATCGTTTTGTGCTACTTCTCCAACTGGTTCCTCTCTTTGTAGAAACTTAGCTCTGAAAATCTGCGGAGTAGGCTTGGGAGAAGTCTTAACCAGTCCTATTGAGCTTCCTTCTCCACTGTTGGTTGCTCCTTGATCGATAGTTGCATTGTTCCCTTGTAGAGCCATGGCCAAATCTCAAATAGAACTAGTAAATGCATCATGCATTTCTCTTTTATTCTCCCTCATTGTTTGTTGCAGCTCTCTTTGACTTCTAGTGATGACCTCATTCATGTAGCTAAGAACATCATTGGGAGGTTGTCTTTCTCTCTCATGCTCATCCATTGTCTTCTTTGGAGTCCCCCTTCTTTGATAAACTAGAGGGTTTTTTCCTGCATGCATTCAAATCTGATTTCTACTTCTTTTTCTCACAGGTTGGGAGAATACACTGCTCTGATACCACTATAATGTCCCCAAATGGGACCAACTCTGCCTTGGATGGATTTTAGGCACTTCCTTTGATAAAAAGGAACATAGAAAAGATATCACAAAATATTATCACTGCAGATCTGATTTTTAGAGAGGAAAAGCAACAAGGGTTATTAGGGAAACCCACACCAAACAATATTAAAATGATTGTCTTTCCATTCTAGTATAATATGCAGATTTTATAGATTCCAAATCAGACCTTAAGCTGGTATAAGAGTTGCAAAATCAATTTTGACTGCTGAAGTGAGTGCCCAGAAATGGCGACTAAGATTATTAAAGAAACCATGCAAATCAGCAACCAATGTTATCTAATATTATCCCAAACTGATTTCTGAATTTTTAGCAATCCTTTCATGAGTAAAATAATGATTTTGTCGATGAAAAATAGATTGGAAACTCCTTCAGAAATCTGCAGATAAAGATGTCTGAAAACAACACTATAAAACCTTCCAAAATTTCTGAAAATAATTTATTTTGATCCCCAAAAATCAGTACAATAGATGGCAATACCATTCAGACCTGGAATGTCTCCAAAACAACTCAAAATGGCCAAAAGATGGGTCGCTCAACCTTAGAAAAATTAACAAACATCTATTGCAACCTTCCTTACAAATCTCTGCTGGAAATAGTAAAATTCTGTGAAGACACAATGGATAACCTTGGATCAATGTTTTAAAAATCGGAACCGGACTTGGAACCGGCTGAGGTCCGGACCGGAACTGAACCGGAACCGGACTGGTTCAAACTTAATGAATCAGTTTTACTAAAAAATACATACAATTTTATATTTTTAATGAAAATAATATATTTGAAAGGTTTAAAAACCATAATTCCAACAATTACACATAAAATATGCAAAGTTTTCTCTTATATATATGCAAAAAAAGGTGTTTATACCAAAATGGCACGAACTCCAAGTCCAATACACAATACATATATCATAGATGAGATTCCAAAAGAAAATACATAAACAATGAGGCCCTAAATGGCCTCCATAGTTCAAGACTCTAAAAAAAGCAACATGATATGATCATTGATACATTACAAATACTACAAGTTTACAAAACTCTAGAATAAACTAGATGACATCAATGATCAATCATCAAACTCTGCACCGCTGCTGGAAATGGGATCCTCAAGGTCATCCTCATCAATATCATCACTGACCTCTGGCTCTGACTCGGACTCATCCAAATCCTCAGGTACATCTGCAACAACTGGAGCTGCACGGGGTCTGGGAGTGGCACGAGTGTGACTAGTGCCTGTTGTGTCTCGTGACGATGGCAGCGGTTGCTGCTAATGGGTCATCAGATGATCCAAACCCATCCACCCCAAGTCATCGGGATCAAACTCTGCTGGCTCACTCTCCTCTACCCATTCTGAGGTTGGATCTATATCTCGTGACGATGGCAGCGGTGCTGCTAATGGCTCATCAGATGATCCAAACCCATCCACCCCAAGTCATCGGGATCAAACTCTGCTGGCTCACTCTCCTCTACCCATTCTGAGGTTAGACCTATATCATCCAAAACAATGGGATCAATATCAAGTCTTCCGTTCAACAACTAGTTGCGCCTTAACCGAAGGTTGTACTACACAAAGACAAGATCATTCAACCGTTGTTGTTCCAAACGGTTTTTCTTCTTCGTGTGAATCCACTCAAAGACAGACCAGTTGCACTCACACCCAGAAGTACTGCAAGTTTGGCTTAGAATCCTAATTGCAAACTTTTGCAATTGAGGACACTAACTACCAAACGAATCCCACCAATGTGCTGCGATAAAAAGTGTAAATGTTTAATTAGTAAACAATGAAGATAATAAGTTTAAAACACAGTTAAAAATTAAAAGTAAAACATAAACTTACAACTTATAGGTTAAAGTGTGATTCAGCAAATTAGATAAAGATTGTCTTATGCTAAAAAGTCTTGATTATTCATTAAATTTTTTAATCAAATAAACTTAAAAAAACTTAGAATTTCTTACCTGGTTGGTCCACATTCCTTGCAATCTTTACAAGGTTTTTCCCAAAGGTACCCATGGCTCTGCTGAAGAAGTTGATTTGTCAGTGAACCTTAAGTTGTTGCATCTCATCAGGGACCATGCGCTCTAGGCACTCGTACAAACCATCTTTTACTTCTCCTGTTTGATCTTCTCCAAGTTGAGCTCTGTCATGATATTTCGGGTTCAAGAAAATACCCAGCTGCATATATAGGCTGATGGAGTTTATTGTTCCATCTATTATCTATGATCTCCCATATAGGCCCATAAATAGTTACCCTGTCTTTGTATGCTGCCCTTATCTGCTCCTTTGCCTGATCCATAGCCTCATAAATATAGTCCATGGCTAATTTTTCCCCATCCACCAACCACAACACCTTAACAAGAGGCTCAACAACTTTCACTATCTCTGCTGTTTTTTTCCAAAATAAATTGTCAAAAAGTTTCTTCTTTGTGTCTTTCCCATCCTATTTCCAGGTCCACTTTGATGCATTCCATTCATCACTTGAAAACATTTTTTTCAAGTTCTGTTGTTGGGAAATAAGAGATTGCAACGTGAGGAAGTTTGTTGCAAATCTCGTGATGGCTGGGCCCTAACAAGTTCTCTGCCATCAATGTTCTTCCTCATTAGGTTCAATATCCATGAGTGATTATAGATGTATTTGGTAATGCTTTTTCCATGCTCTATAATGTTCATGACCCAATATTTTTTCCCTATATCCTCAAGCATGAGGTCTATGCAATGTGTAGCACATGAAGTCCAAAATATTGTTTTGTGTTTAACCTCTAACATCTTACCAGCAATAACATAGAGGCATTATTTGTTATGATTTGTACTATTTTCCACCCCCACCTCTGAAACAATCTCATCCAAAAGCTCAAACAATAAATTTGCATCTTTCACCCTATCAGATTGCATCTACTGGATTTCAAAAACATTGTACATTGTGGACAAAAGGCAAGAAAATTTATTATTGTGCGGTTCTTGCCATCACTCCACCCATCTGACATGATAGTGCATCCTGTTTTGGCCTGAAATGAAGCTTTGCAACCTTTCAAATATTCATCTATGGATGCAACTTCTTTCTTCAAAAGTGATCCTCTCAAGTCATGCATACTAGGGCCTTTGAAGCCCTTACCAGTAGCAACAATGGAATCAAACATCGGCTGGTAATAAGATGAGCGGGGCAGCATTGAAAGAGATATCTACATCATACCACCATCTATGCAATGTACTCAAAAGCTGCTTCTTTGTATTGCTTCTTCCAATGGTTATCCAAGGTACAGCTGATTTTGTGTTGGTATGGAGGCACTAGCAGTAGCAGGTGTGGAAGATGGAAAAAAGCTTTGAATGGTCTTCCTTTTTTGAGGCCAGTTTTCTTGACTATGAGTGGATGGGGGAGGCATATACTGAAAGGGGTCTCTAATAGTCATAGAAGGGTCAGAGCAAGATCCTTCAACACTCGAGGCATGTTCCCTCCTTACTCCCTATTTCAGCTTCCATCCTTTTTGCCTAGTAATTCTCTTCTCTATGTTTTTCAAGCATGGTTTTCATTTCCAACCTAATGTCATCAATATCAGGTGCCTCACATGGGGTAACTTGGCCTCTATTGACCAGCCAAGTGTTTGTTTCAACCTATGAATCCCCCCCTTGATGTGTTTCTTACAATATTTACAAAAAACTTGATCATCAATTGTGTTTGCATGGGCCCATGTAGGGTCTTTTGATTTGGGGGCCATTGCAAATTCAAACAAATCTGAAAATACAAATAAAAACTAAACCTAAAATCCTATTTCTTTTTTAATAAAATTTACAAATAAAGGGCAAGTTTAAAATGTAACACACCTTTCAATGTGCACACAAATGAGGTGAAAAAATGCTCCAAGCTTGTATATGGCTTTTTCCACAAAGAGCCCACACTCCAAATGTAGATGTAAATGCCACCACAAAGAGCCCACACTTGATGCCAAACAACTCCAAATGAACACTATTCAAGGCTGCCTACAATCCTCCAAATCTTGCAAATAAGAGAGGTGCTCACAAATAGAGGTGAGGTGCTCACAAATGGATGCCAATATCATCACAAAGAGCCCTCAAGCAATGCCACTTTTGAACAAGTTCTTCTAAGCCTCCAACTTCCAAGCTCACTACAAAAAATAAACTCTTCAATCTTATGCTCACAAATGCTCAATGAGAGAGGTGTGAAGTGAATAGAGGGGGGGTGTATTTATAACACCAAATTAGGGTTTAGAGACGATAAATGCTAAAAGAAAACAATTAAAAAAAACCTTTTTTTCAAGACTGGCCACTGTATAAGCCAAAACAGGCCCAAACCGGCCAGTTTAGGATGAAACCGGATCGGTTTGAGCCCAAACTGGCACGGTTTCGTTCTTAACTGGCATGGTTTGGGCTAAAATCGGTCAACCGATCCAGTTTACTAAGCGGTTCGTCATTTAAAATGTTAAACTTGGTCAAACATGGCTGGTTTCGGTTCCGGTTTGACATAGTTTTTAAAACACATCCCGCTTTGCACACAATGGCTTAGCGAAATCAAAAACTCTGAGGCAATTCTTTTTCTTAGATTATTCAGTTGGAATTCTTCTTACAACCGGTGTAGATCTAACACTTCACAAAAGATCAAGGCTTTTGAGCTCTATGTTCAACTATCTATTGTATGACATAGAATGCCTTCAAGCAAGTCAACTTTCTCTTTCTAAGGGAAGAAGAGACCTGTAAAAATGACCTTCTATTCAGCCTCAAAGATCACCGGAACATGAACACTTTTTTAATTCTACTGACATCATCTCCATATATCAAGCCTGCTTCGCTTATCTAGACCAATTCTGATGTTTTTTTCCATAGGCAAGATTCAAGCATGAATTTTGTCTTCTTTCACTTGAGCACTTGTACCACTATTAGACAACTCCTCAAACTGCAATTCAATTTCTCTTTCCATAAGAAAACCTATAGTTGCGCCACTTTTAAGCACTTATCTTCCCCTCAAGGCACTAGTCCTTGTTTCTATGTCCTTAAAATTCTCTCTCTCTCTAATTGATTTCGCCTCAATTGCCTTCTACTTTCTTGTTGCGGAATAATTAATTCATCATTATGGCAAACCATTAATATAACCTTCTCATTCTTAATTTTTCTCTTTTCTTTTTGGCAACTAATTAATTAATTTACATGCTTTTCTCTGTCTTGGGAGTCCTCTTGTGTCTCATGCTTGTGGCTGTCAGCTAAACAAAATCCTTTTACCATTTCTTTGATAGTTTCTTCTTCCAGTACCACATTGAGCCATTTCACAGCGTGCTAAATGACACATTATGCTTATCTTAACAACCCTAGGAATTAATGTCATTAATTTGCATGCCTTGTTTCCAAACAATGTGACTTATTCTACCATCATTAATTGGGTCCCCAATTTTTTGCATGTTCTAGAGGGGGCTCTTGTCATAGTCATTACTAATTGTATCAAATGCAATTTTAGAATTCTATTGCATCCACCAATCACATATTGTTGTCCTTTCACATGCGTTGTCACTGAATTTGGAATCTCATGGCTCTTCCCATCACCAATCTTGCTTGAATAAAGTATGAACTTATAAATTTCATTAAATGCATAGTTATTGTATCAAGCTGGGTCGCACTTTTTTCAACTCCTTGAATCTCTTTTCATCAACTTTGATACCAAAGATCGATGGTAAGAGCCTATATCACCCTGCCATGCAACTCCAAGTCATTAGCATCATCCACTTAAGCTGTTTGACAATCAAATGTTTCAATTACCTTGGGATACCCTCAGCATCTTGAAGGTAAGGACTAATTGAAGACTTGATCAATCATGAAATAATGACCTTTTAAGCATTATTTGAACTCTTTTCCTTGACGTGATGAGAATTTTCACCTGTGCAATGGTTATTCACAAGGAAAATTCCCTAATTGTGGCTTTGCTTGCCTTAACTAATCCCATCATGACTTAAGAGTGGTTATGCCCCTATAGGAGATTCCAAAAAAAGTATTGTCATCTATTGGTCTTGACTATCACATTCAAAATTTTCACATCATGCTGCTACCAAATATTCCATTGTAGTAAGACCTTTTTCTTCCCAAAAATGCGATAAGCAAGTCAGAACCAAGCAATTTTGCTTCCTTTGAAAAAACTGCTTTTTAATCGATAAGAACAGAGCCTCCGATGACGACATTCTTGTATTTTGGAGACATAACGACTGCATACGGCTTCTCCAAATAGAGTCCAGGCCAAGAGCTCTCAAACACGGCAAAGGAATTATGCCATACAAATGTCACATGAAAAGTTTCGGGAAAGTCCCACATAAAACGCAAAAGATTCACTTTTCCAGCTAATCAGCTTCCAGTGATTCATTCCTGGTGTAAAATCCATATTTACTGGGATCCTGAAATCTGAGACTACCCCATGGTTAAACCGGATTTCACACTTTTAAAATAACGGGGCTTGTTGTGTTTTTATTGCCAGAAGATGCTTGTATTGCATCAAGATATTCCCAGTGAATCATATGTGCCAATTTCGAAAAATACCCAGATGGCGAAATTCGCTTTTATCCCTCTGGTCAAGTTTTGTCAACGGGAAACATTTTATTGGCAATTATTACACACAAATACGAGCCCCGTTTGAAGTAAATTGTGCTCAAGGTTTAGTCCCTGATTTGAAGTTTTGCATGACACTATTCACATACATTTCAATAGGGTTTTCACCAGGAATGAATTGCAGAGAGCTTTGTCAGTGACTTCTGGTAACGTTTTTTCATTTCTTTTGTGTTTTTCTCCGTTTTCTCAACAAGTTTCTCTGTGAAATTCCCCTAGGTCAATTCCTTTACCAGTACAATCTTGTTTTCTTGCCTGGAGCATCTGGAGATCATCTATTGACTGCCATGCACCAGAAGGAATCAGCTTCACGAAGTGCAAACTTCTCTTCAAAAAGATGAAGTCATGCACAAAAGAGCCTCTTCTAGGAAAGTCACATTTTCCGCGAATTAATGAGTTTAACACCTGTAGATAACTGATTTTTGGTAACAGCAGGCAGGTGGGAATTTTTGATACCTTGCCTTGCACGGTGAAACTTCCCATTATAGGAGACTAAGTAAAAGTCACTTAAAGCACCGATGGGAAAATTCTGAGGCAGACAGGCTAACTTTGTCCACCAAGGAGATTAAAGTTACCCATGCAAATCGCAGGATACTGGAAAGGCCAATTCCCATTATAATGCAAGTACCACTTTTAAATGGAAGGAATCACTTGTCAAGCTGCCATGGTAATTTTCCCCCTGAACCCTAGGCAGAGGCGGGAATTTCTTACCTGAATCCAACGTCAGAAGGTAATTTTTCCCATGAACTCAATCTTCACTTAAGCTGCAAGGAAGCTAATTTTAGCATACGCACGGCGGAGTCTGAAACCTAGCTTGTCTTTGGAAATTCAGAGGATTACAGCCACAACATAAGTGGGAAAATTCGGATGCAACAGAGTCCTGAGCATGAGAATTTCTTACCTGCCTTGCAGGGTAAAAAATTCTCATTCCCCGAGAAGTCAAATCAACTTAAGTGGATGAAGGGACTTTTAGACGGTTGGAATGCAGCGTAGAATTCCCATCAAGATTACCTTATTTTTAGCAAAAAAAGTGCAGCTACCCTGAGTTTGGGCATGAAAGGATAATGCTTTTAATGCCAATTTATTAAGTTGCTTTTATTCACCTAAGAATTTAGCGCCATAAATAAATCGAGAACAGTTCAATGCAGAGATGGAAAGCAAAGGGAACTCAAGGTATGCATGCTATCTAAATAAATAAATTTAATTTATTTAATGACATCACCAACAGCATGCAAAATAGGCGCCCAATTTGGGTGAATAAAAATCATTGTTTATTAATTAATTGCCAGGAATAGCAGGGGCAATTCTTAAAAACAGAATGCTAAGAGTTATATAAGCATGGGCTGTCATATTGAAGATGTAATTAATTCTTTTTGCAAAGGATTGCAGCCTGGACAGTTTTGGTGCCCAAGGAAGGAGGATTTTTGCATCAAAGTCAGTATTTTTCATTGAATGGAAAAGCTTCAAAGTTTGGCGCCTAGGGTTGGAAGGACTTGATTCCAACTATGTCTAATTATCTGCATGTTGGTATAAGTGCTCAGGTGAAGTTAAATAATATTTTTGCTTGCTTTGCATGCAAGTAAAATCTCAAATTTTAGGGCAGCAAGGTTTATATGGAGATTTTGGTGATAGAAATCAAGTATTTGTGCTTTGGACTTCATATTTGTCTTAAATAGTTGCAGGTATTCATTACATGTGTTTATACAGGTGAAAGGAAGTTCAAATCAATGTTAGGTACATTGAATATATCTTCTGAATATGAAGAAATAGATAGATCTGCATGAATTGATCTAATTGTAAAGAATTTCGGCAGAATAAAAAGAAAAAGAGTTGCTCAGACAAAGATTGCTCTAGCCATGGCATGAAGCATCGATGAAAGAGAAGGGATCGGCGGAGTCATGCATATCTTCCATATTCGCTGAAGTTAATGATACAAACATAGGCCCTGAACTTATCACCAATTTGATTGTCATGATCCACACAGAATCGATCCAATTGCAAAGGGCTTTTGACAAAAATTCATCCTCTTGTTTCTAATGCAATCCCATGTGAAGAAATCAGTGCATGGAGAATTCCTTCCAAGATCTTTCATGCGCTCTCAAGCTTCCAGTTGAATGCCTTCATTGTATTTGTATTCACCCAAGTGCTTTCCAGAATTTTTATTGCTCATATGCAATTAAAAATCCAAATGATTGAGTTTTGCACTGATGTTGTATTGGAGAAGAACTACAAAAGCTGTTAAGAGGGAAGACATGTCAGCGACAACACCCATAAGCAAAAACAGTCAGGGAAGTTTGATGAGAATCAACAGGCAAAAGAGTCGACTGCATGCAAAATATGGAAAAAGAACAAAGCACTGGAAGTGTTGCAGCTTTCTTCTAGATTTTTTTTCCTCTCTTCTTTTTTCTCTTTTCTCCGATAAAGTAATTGAGCGATCAATTAAATTATAAACTTAAAGTTATTGGTTTAAAAGTCAATACTTGAAGAAGTCAAGTTATTTGGAAATAGGTGGCTAGACATGCAAAATACAAGGTTCTATTTTTCAGTTTAACCTCCAGATGCATGTCATGCAAAGAGGAATTCCAGGAGGAAGATTGCCAGATTGTTCCCCTTTACATACTTCCGCATGTGTCTAGTTCAGTTGTAAAGTTTCCTATTTGTAATTTGCCTTCTATACACTATAAATAGAGGAAGAACCTACGGGTTAAAGGATCAGAATTTGTAATCAACATTCTTGTGTTCCAGACTTTGAGCTGAAACCCTTGATATCTTTCTGAAAGCTAAGGAATAGAGAGGAGGCAGATTTCCGGAGAACTTTGTGTCAACGGTGCATTTTGTTTCTTATTTCTTTCTAGATCTATTCATAAACTTTGTGTTATTCTAGATCTAGATCTGAAACTTTCCTTTGCTTTGAATTCTGTATTTAAATATCTATTTGTTTTATCTATGTGCATGTGACCAACTTTGTCAACTATAAGATTAGGCTGCACATCTTCCTTTCTTTCTGTGCTCGCATTCAATTATTTCCCCTCTTCTGCATATATTACATTTCTTTTATAGCTACTTGTAATGTAAAACTGCCTAGCTATGGTGCATGTGCTCCGTGGTTTAAAATAAAACAAACAAATAGATATTAGAAAATATAATTGACAAAACCTTACATGGGAGCTTCACTGGTAAATGAGGGAGATTTATCTCATGACAGCCTAGGTTTTCAGCTGTGCAAAAAATCTAGCCAACATGTGTGAAACCCTAGTTTTGGCTTCGAAGCTCTAATCAGGGAAAGGTAGCAGTTAGGATGAATACATGGTGACATGATTTAGTGTATTAAAACTCTAGTTTTGTTACAAAATATCCATTTCAGGGAGATGTGTATAAGAAAATATCAATTGCATGAGACAACTAGGGAGGCAATTGCATGTGGTCAATTGGTGCCCATATTTTGTCCTGATAAATCCAAGCACTATTGTGAAATATGTGTCGTTGGGCTTAATCGGTTCCTAGTTTGAGATATTTTCGTTTGAGAATCCACAGAATTGTGTGTGGGTAATCCTTGAAGGCATTTATGTTGTCTCCCAGTTTTGTAAGTCTAACCGGGTTGGGACTATCATTGTTCCCGACAATATGAATAAAACACGGTAATTGTTTCCCTTGAGCTAACAATGAAGCACTTAGTCGCTGGTGGATGTACTAAATTTTCTGCAGTTACACGATGCATGTTTTCTCCCGAAGTCTGTAATGAGGGATGTTCTAAAGGTTCGGAGGCCGCGTATAGACACGCACATAATGATTTTGTACTTTTTTATACATTTATGATTGTGCAAAGTGCAAACTAACTCCTAGACCCCTGAAGTCCCTATAGAAAGAGTTATGAAGATAGCAGTCGAGGAACCAGACATAAAAGGTACAAAGTATCTCATGCTTCTTTGAGAAATGCAATTTGTAAAAGTAACCACGAGGCCCGACGACTTGGAGATATTTACTAGATGTGTGACACATACATGAACGGAAGCGGGAATGCATTTCATATTCTACCAAGATGATTTGTGTGTTATCTTGCACTATTTTCCCGAGGCCTGTCAGCAAGATAAGGAGGATCATAAATGCACTAGCCATACATGATATAAATATGTAGAAGTGGGCCGGTTAGTAGGGAGTGACTCGTGTAATGGAAATACGTGGGTGATAGGACATGAAAAGATTGCAACGGTTAAAAAGAGAAAAAGATAGGAATTACGATTTTTTTTCCCACGAACGCAATCTTTGGCATTAATGCAAGAATCTGCAAGTAGTTATTGTGAGAACTTGATATAAATATGCACTCTGCATCTAAAAGCTCGAAACTTTAGAAAAGTACCCAAACAGCCCCGAGGAAGATTAAAGCGAAAGGTGTTTTCAAAGAGCAAGGAGTTACGGTGTTCTTCATTCGGATTCCGAACAGTAACCAGAGCTTTGTTTGAACAGGTGAGTAAAGTGGTTCTCTTATTTCTGTGAATCTTTGAAGAAGAGTTCAAGGTTTGTTTTTAGGAGAAGGTGGGCATGTTGAAAGAGTGTTGAAACCATGAGGATCCATGTACATTCCCCAAAGACAACTTCCAATCTTAGTTCCCCCTGGACAGAATTACAGATTCTGACCTTGCTAATGCCAACCTAGATGAGTTTAGGCAGAGGTTACATTCCCTGAAAGAAGTGACACTATGGCCTTTGTGGCTAGCAGTTATATTGACCTCGCCGTTGCTTTCCCTCCTGCTACGCCATGCCAAAAACTTGTATGGGTATGTGCCCAACATTATAACCCTATAACAAGAGAAGTTCGGGACGGGAATGGGGGCCTAGTCTTATCTTTCCAGGAGCAAGCGTTTGATAGAATGTTGGGTTTTCCTCCTACATGGGAAGAAGGTGCCATTACCATGCAATCAGCAGAGTCATATTGGAACTCACAAACAAAGAAATGGACTAAGTTTATGAACAATAATTGGTTAGCTAATCCTCGAGGTTCCGTCTCCAAAATGACTAAAAAGCTGAACATAACTGAATTCATTGAGGAGGTTAAAGATGTAATTATATTGTTGAACCAACTGATGGGTATGGAATCCACCAACCTTTTTCATGAATGGATGTTCCAATTCATTGAGGTAATACTCACGAACAAAAAACCTCTCCCTTGGGCCGAGATCTTAAGTAGCTGAATTCATGAATAGATGATGGGGGTTGCTCAAATTGTTCGAGAGGAGAAAAGGCTGGTATGGCAGAATTCTTTATGACCTCTTATACACACCTGTCCACACACAATTTATAACATTGTTTTCCCATAGGACTTTCCCAGGCTTGCTGATGGAGGGTGATCGCAGTAACGCTAAGGTATATGATGTTTTCTTTTAGCTAAAATTGGAGAATTATATGACAGACTACAAACTGTTGCTAATCTCTTCTTTGCACCTATAATTTGCCTTTTTTCACCCTGCAATTGGTAAGACTGAAAGATTTTCCTAGGATGCCAAGTGGGTTATCACCCAATACGGAGGCTATTTTATCCAGTTACGGACTTTCTCTTATATCATGGTTACTGCTTTTGACCGGAGTCCCTATTTACTCCCTAGGTATGTTGATGACAAGTTGGCATTGATGGATTTGGTGAGGCAATCGTTACCAGTACATCAGATCATCGCCAACAAACAATCTCACATCCCCTATCAAGTTTAGATCCATGATTATTGGGAATTACACCTTGCACCAAACATCCAAAAGGAAAGAATGTTGGAAGCAGAAATGGGTAGATGTATGTTGGATAGGGTGATTTGAGGCTAAGGTATATGGCCTCAGTATGACATAAAACAGTAATTATACATAGTATTGCACCCTGACTCAGATGGAGCATGAAGCTCAGGGTTATGAAGACTTTATGGATGGATTGTGGAGATGAGGTAAGGGAAGTTAGACAAAGGGACTACTCAAGGATGAAGATAAAAACAAATCATTCATGTCCCAGATGGTGGATTTTGGGGTTATTCAGGCTCCTCAGGGATTATAAGATAATGACAATGTAATCAGTGATGATTACATCAAGGGGAATATCTCTTCTCAGGCTTTGCCACCAGTCGATTGGGAAGTTGATGAAAAAAGAAATAATCAAGGTAGGACCGCAAATATCATCAGACTCTCTCTGAGGTGGTTGTTCTCAAAGGGCGTGGATGTAAGTTAGCAAACACCCCCGTGTTGAGGGAATACAGGGCTACTAAGTTACTTGATGACGTCCTTCCCCCATACCGGAAGATTCACACTACCAGGGACGTTTCAGGCAACAAGGGATTAAGATTCCTTTTAAGAAGTTAACATCCGAATTAGTAAGGGATGATGTGAGTGCCCAGATTAGCAAGACTGGGACCTCCCTTACTCAGTTGACAAAAAGAGCTGAGGAGGTACTTCAGGGAAGTGTGAGTAGGGCCCCTGTTGTTCATGCTACTCCTTTGCAAGTATTTCAGCATCTTGCTTTAGGATCAAAGGGGAAAGAAAAGGTAGTAGCATACACTCCAAGAAAATCTAAAAGGGTGAGTCTGTCTGAAGCACCTCATAAGGTACCAACACCAAAGATGGGTGTACAAGACTCGGAAGAGGAGGAACGAGTTCACCTCCAAAGGAGAAACGGACCAAGGTATCTGAATGGATTGATTTAGAGGAAGTGGACACATTCAAGCAAACTATGGTTCCTAATGTCCCTGCCCCCTCACTTGCCATTTCCCAGTCTCCAGCAATTCCACTTACTATGGAATCAGTGCCTATTGAACCCAATCCTTGTTAACCCACTAGCTCAAGTTGTTTCACCCACTAAGGAGCAAACGATTATGAATGTTCCTGTATCCAATGTCTTGCCCAGTTCGCAACAAAGCACTGAGACGCTAATATTAGAGCAACATCCAAAGGAACTTGACACATTTGAAGTTAGGGTGAGAGTTGAGCTGACCTCGGAGTAGGTTCGAAGTATTACAGTGGCAGGAGAGGAGCGAGATAGTGAACACGAAGTGCAGGATATTGATAGGACAACTGAGAACCTAGAAACACAGTCTCACGCAGAAGGGATCACAGTAGAAGCCTAGTCTCCCCATATTTCACCTTGAAATCTGAGACTACCCTATCCGAAAAAATTTTGTACTTTTAAAATAATGGGTCATTTTGTGTTTTTATTGACAGAAAGTTCTTGTATTGTGTCAAGATATTCCCAAGGAGCCATATTATCCATTTTCACCAAATACCCAGATGCCTAAAATAGTTATATTCTGTCGTTGGGATTTGCTTGCGGGAAATTTGTATTTAATTATTTTGAGCCCCGTTTGAGGCAATTTGTGCTCCGGTTTAACTCTGTTGTGATCGTACATATCGTTATTCCAATATACCAGTAGGGTTTTAACCAGGAATGGATCCTGGGCTTTATTTGTAACTTCTAGCAATGTTTTGTGTTTGTGTTTTTCCCGTTTCGTTTTCTGTGAAATTTCTCTAGATCAATTCCTTTGCCGGTTTAGCCTAATTCTTGGCCTGGAGTATTTGGAGATCACATACGCACATTGTGCCAGAAGGAATTCGCCATCGAAGAGTTGGTTCTCTAGGAAAAGATGAAGTCGTGCACCAAAAAGCCTCTTCTGGGCTGGCCGCATTTTTGGAAAAAGAGGGTTTGAAGTGGATCATGGGATTTTTGGAAGCAGCAGGTAGGTGAGAATTTTCTACCTGCTTAGCAAGATACTTTTTTCCATGGGAGCAATGCCACTCAAGTCACAATGGGAAAATTAGAGGCAACAGGCAGGTGGGATTTTATTGTCTGTCTTGCAGGGTAAAAATTCCCATTGTGGAATAAAAGAAAAATCAATTAGGTGAATCATGGGATTTTATTGCCTTCCTTGTAGGGTAAATAATCCCATTATGAAAGTCAAACGACTTAAGTGAATCATGGGATTTTCAAGGCTGCCTTGCAGGGTAAATAATCCCATGGACATCTGACTTTTAAAAATAAAAATTCTTTATTCCAAAAAGTGCGACACACCTTGGGTGAATAATAAATGCATTAAATAAATATTTGTTAATATTTATTCACCCAATTTTGGCACCCAAGTTTGTGGAAAAGTCAACAGAGGTAAATGGACAAAAGGAGCTTGAAAATAGACTGTTCTAAAATTAAATAAATAATATTTATTTAATGTAGCCCCTTTATGTCAAAAAGTGCGCCCCTTTTGGGAGATAAATAATACTTTTTAAAGTATTAAATGGTTAAATTAATTCCTATTTTCAGTGGCTAAGGTCAAAGCATACTGTGAGGCTTGAGTTAACTTGAAGCAGAAGTCTAAAATTAAATAAATTTAATTTATTTAATGGTAGCCATGAGCATGCACAAAATAGGGGTCCCATTTGAAGAGTGAAGCTTATTAATTAATTAATTGCCAGTAATAGGAAAGGCATTACTTAATCATAGAATCATGAGGATTGTATAAGCAGGGGCTGACATAAGGATGAATTAATTAATTCACAAGCAGAGAAGTGCAGCCCAGAAGAAAAGTGCGCCCCATTTGAAGAGGATTTTTGTTCAAAAGAAGGTGAAATTAATGCTAAAAGCTTCCAATTTTGGCGCATAGGTTGAAGGAGGTTGATTTGTGTCTGGATAATTGCTTGCATAAGTGATACAGGTGCTCAGGAATTCGTTACAGGTGTTTTACAAAAGAAAAGGAGCTTAAATCAATGTCCAATACATTGAATATATCCTCCGAATCTGAAGAATTATCCAGATCTGCACCAGTTTTGAAGAATTCTAGCCGAGTAAGAAGAAAAAAAATTGTTTAGACAAAGATTGCTCCAGCCATGGCAAAGCGGGATGAAAGAGAAAGCTCAGCGGAATGATACGTAGCTTCTAGATTTGCTGAAGTCAATAGGCCCAGATCCAGTTCCAGATCTCATAATTGCAAAAGCTTCCGGCACAAAGGCTTCATCCTCTTGTTTCTGATGCAGCCCGTGTAGAAGTTAGTGCGTGAAAAATTCCTTCCAAGATCTTGTGCATGTGCTGCCAATCTTCCAGTTGAAGCCTTCATTGAAGGTGCATTCACCCGAAGTGCTTTCCAGAAGTTTTAATTGCTCATATGTAATTAAAAATAAAAAAGATGAGTTATTTACGGCAAACATTCCATTGATGCATGTACTGGAGAAGAACTGCAAAAACTTCAAGGATAAAAGGGAAGACAAGGCGAAGGCAACACCCGTAAACAAAATTTCAGATCCAGCTTGGTGAGAATCAAAGGCAAAAGAATCAGCATAAGCAAAATTCTAGATCTAGCCACTTCCAGATCCTACTACTTCCAGTCACTTCCAGATCCAGCTGCTTCTAGATCCAGTTTTGAATCAGCTGCATGCAGAATATGAAAAAAGACAAGACTGCAGCTTTCCTCTTTCTTCTTCTTTCTCTTATTTCCTCCGACAAAGTAATTGAGCGATCAATTAAATTATACAACTTAAGTGATTGGTTTAAAAGCCATTACTTGAAGAAATCAACTACTTGGAGATAGGTGGCAGACGTGCAAAATAGAAGGTTCTATTTTCAGTTGTAAATCATGCATGTCATGCAAAGAGGAATTCCAGGAGGGAGATTGCAAGTTGTTTCATTTCCCACTTCCACATGTGTCAGTTCAACTAAAAGCTTCCGACTTGTAATTTCCCCTCTACATTCTATAAGTAGAGGAAGAACCTTCGGGTTAAAGAAGAAAATTTGTAAGAAGCATCCTTGTGTTCTAGACTTTGTGCTAAAACCCTTGAGAGCCACTTGAAGCAAAGGAATATACAGGAGCAGATTTCCGGAGAACTTTGTGTCACGGTGTATTTTGTTTCTAGTTTTATATCTTAGATCTTTGAATAAACTGTGTTATTTTAGATCTAGATCTAGAGTTGCCTTTGCTTATAATTCTATGTTGATATCTATTGGTTTCTTCTATGTGCATGCAATCAACTCTGTTATCTATTGATTGGGATGCACATCTTCCCCATTTCTTCTCTGTGTTTATATAATTCCCTTCTATAAATATTTCATTTCTAAAACAACTGTTTACTTGTAGAACTATATAGCTATGGTTCATGAGCTGAATAGTTAAAGTAAAACCCCATATAGATACTAACATATATTAATTGACAAATCTGACACGGGAGCCTCACCGGTAAATGAGGGAGATTTATCTCATGACTGCCTACGTTTTATGCTATGCAGAAAATCTAGCAAACAGTGTTTGGCAACTCCTCTGGGAAACAACTATCTTTGCAGATCAAAGTTTATCTCTTGAAGATCAGAGTGTTTTCCATACAAATCTCAACTTGGCTGAACGTCCATTCACCTGATCTGTGAAGGCACAAGGAAGGACTGATCATTTCTTCAGACTGTAGAAGCAATTCAATTTCAATCATCCTCCTCGAGTTAGAAGCCGCAGATCCAGTCTTTCACCAGGAAGAAGAGTGCAAATACATCCAGATACGGATCATCTTCAGCATATTTTGGCAGCTGGAATTATTCATCAAGTCTATTCTCAAAGAAGACGTGCTCCTTTCATGATGCAAAATCAACCACTTGCCCCTACAGCGCCTGTTCCATGGGGTGCAGCCTTTGGACCTTTGAATCTGACTCCTATGCATGATCTACCTAAAGGGACGAGAAAGAATTTTCCGAAATTCTTTGGAGATGGCAAGTAGAATCCAGATGACCACTTGGCTGCATTTTTCATATCCTGTGGAGTGCTTGCAGTTGAACATGAAGATGTATCTGTTAGACTCTTCATAGAGACTCTACATGACTTGGCTGGAGAATGGTTCTACCGGCTAGCTCTTGGCACTATAACCAACTGAGTTACTATGCGGGATGCGTTCATGAAAAGATTCAAGGCAGCCGAAGATTCCAGCACCTTGATAACCCAACTGACTCAGCTAAAGAAGGAACCACATGAACACATGCGGGATTTTATTGCAAAATTTCAAAGATTACTGTACAAAATTCCAACTTCTGCTTCTCTGAATGATGAGAATCAAAAAGTATTCTTCATCAATGCTTTGCTTCCTGAAGTAAGCTATCAACTGCGAAGAGCACGTCCTGCTGATTTGTTAGCAGCCCAAAACATGGCAGTTGAAATTGAAGATGACCTCATCATGGCTGGAAAGATAAAGAGCAACACTTCTAGAGCTGAAAGTTCATCCTCCGCTACTACTTCCGATTCACTATTGCAAAAGTTAGCAAATGAGATGATGCAGATGAAGAAACAAATGGCTCAAATGGCTTAGGGCAACAATACTGCCCCTGCTCAGAATTTCAACAACCGGAACCGCATTGCTGGTTCCCAAAGATTAGCAATTGAAGCTACTCCCAGAAACAACGTGGAGATGAATGAAGAAGACCAGGAAGCTAACGCTGATCAGCTCGAGGATGATGATTTTATAGGACCTGTTGGCGACTCCAACATTAATTACCTGAACTACAAATTTGAACATGAAGATGAGAAACTTCATGAAGATGATCATGGTCATACATATGCAGTACTTATAAGATCACAAACTCGCCAAGCTGAGGCATTAGCTGAGGAACAAAGAAGGGGCAAACCTTTACCTTCTTCCTTAGCTCCTGGAAGTAAGCATGCGAGTTCTTCATCTCAACCACAGAAAGCGGCTCAAGTATCTGAATTTATTTCTTCTTTTGACATTATTGATCATGTTAAGAAAACCAGAGTTCAAATGTCAAAAGCCGCATACCTGAGAGCTTTTCCTGAGCAGTTAAATAGCCTAGTCAAATATGTACAATCACCAGGACAATCCAATACATCAAAAGGCCTTTTGTCTAAGCCCAAAGATACTCCTCCACAAAACAACACTGTAGTTGTTAAATCCTCACCATCTTCTGAAAGAGTGGAACTGTTCTATGTTTCCCTATTGCTTAATGGTTTCAAGTTAAGCAACTGCGTTTTAGATTCAGGTGCGTCTGACAATGTCATGTCAGCTAAAGTTGCAGATGCTCTTGGGCTTACCTGGACAAAGACCATAAAAAGGTGTTATTCTATGGAGAGACAAGTCCCTTTAATCGGACAAATCAAAGATGCAAAAGCTGTTCTGGCAACTTTTCCTGACAAAAGATTAAAAATGGCAATTCTAGTTGCAGATATTCCTATCTCCTACGGGATGTTGCTGAGTAGAAACTTCTGCAAAGAATTGGGAGGATAAGTAAAGATGGATTGGTCCTGTGCGCATATTCCTATCAAAGGGCTTAACCATAAGCTGGAGCTGGAAAAGAAGTCCAGGTACACGGTTACAAAATCTGAGGATCCTAGATCTTAGATTCTTTTTCAGGAATTTGACTGTGGGGTCTATTTCTTGGAAACGGATAAAGACATTCTAGAGCCAAAACTTTGACTAGAGCCAGAGCTAGCAAAATAAGAAAAAGTTTGGACTTTGGAGTTTAAAGGTACATGTTGTTCTTTTGGATCAGGAGCTGACATTCTGTTAATATCTCTAAATCATGAGATATTCCCATACTCCCACAAGTTGATATTCGAGGACACCAATCATACGGCGGAGTATGAAGCCTTGTTGCTAGGAATGGAGCAAGGCAGAAAGAAAGGAGTAAAACTCCTCAAAGCCCAAGGAGATGCTGAATTTCTAGTAAAGCAGGTTCGAGGGCAAAGTTAAGTCAAAAGAGATAAGCTGAAACATTATAGAGATAGAGTACTTTCTGCCACATTCGATTTTGTAGCCTTCTTTATAGACTTCATTCTAACCAATCAGAACTCCAAGGCAGATTCTTTGGCAGTCACAGCTGCACTATTGAATCCGGATAGACCACCGTCCATATTAAGACAAGGAAATGATCAAGTGGAGATGGTCTACCGCCCCAAAGTCCCTGATAATGTTGAACAGTGGCAGACTTTCAATGAGGACAAACAAACATCCGCATTTCTAGAACAAGGCAACTTTGACAAGTTGTATGTTGAAGGGAGTAAATCACCACTGCGACAAACAATCACAGGAAAATCTGATCCAGGTTATGATGACAGTAGTGGAGTAATCCAACCAAAAGGTAACAAAACCCCCAAGGGTTTAGTTTCCTTAGTGGAGACTTTTAACAAGTATGATCAATACCTAAAGAAGAACAAAGAACATGGTGATAGTGATAGTTCTTTCTCAAAAATGCAGCAAATAAATCTGAGAACGGAGCAAGTTGATGCAGACTTACCCGCCACGGAGAGAAGAAAGGATGAGCCACCACTAAATGAAGTTGATAAGGACTTGCCCAGAGTATTTGACGAGAAGGCCAAAGAAAGGAAGTTCAAGATCGAAGACTGTGTACTTTGGCGGGACAAGAGATATGAACCGAAGGGCATACACGACAAATCTGATTCACTCTGGAAAGGGCCCTTCGTGATCAAAAGATCTGCAGGAATGAATACTTTCTTCCTTGTCTACCGGGATGGAATTGAGTTACCATTGCCTTTCAATGGGCAGCATCTGAACCTGTTCCGGACATGAAGAGCAGGGTAAAACCTGTATGTATATAAATAAAACCTTGTTTGTTTTTCCATGTTTTTGTTTCCCTGACCCCGAGCCCAATGGACAAGACACGAAACTAGAAATGTTGGGATCTCATCTTTACCCTTGTCATTTTGATACAAGCAAAGATGTCCACAGACGGAGCCGACTGGTGTCCCCAAATTTCACCCTGAAATCTGAGACTACCCTA
The DNA here is from genome assembly GCA_019776745.2 of Taxus chinensis. NCBI lineage: Eukaryota > Viridiplantae > Streptophyta > Pinopsida > Cupressales > Taxaceae > Taxus > Taxus chinensis. The sequence continues at coordinate 68,488,468 of CM034150.1, forward strand.
TCCGAAAAAATTTCGTACTTTTAAAATAATGGGTCGTTTTGTGTTTTTATTGCCAAAAGTTCTTGTATTGTGTCAAGATATTCCTAAGGAGCCATATTATCCATTTTTGCCAAATACCTAGATGCCTAAAATTGTTATATTCTGTCGTTGGGATTTGTTTGCGGGAAATTTGTATTTAATTATTTTGAGCCCCATTTAAGGCAATTTGTGCTCCGGTTTAACTCTGTCGTGATCGTACATATCGTTATTCCCATATACCAGTAGGGTTTTAACTAGGAATGGATCCTGAGCTTTATTTGTAACTTCTGGCAATGTTGTGTTTTTGTGTTTTTCCCGTTTCGTTTTCTATGAAATTTCTCTCAATCAATTCCTTTGCCGGTTTGTCGTGATTCTTGGCTTAGAGTATTTGGAGATCACATACGCACGTTGTGCCAGAAGGAATTCACCATCGGAGAGCTGGTTCTCTGGGAAAAGACGAAGTCGTGCACCAAAAAGCCTCTTCTGGGCTGGCCGCATTTTTGGAAAAAGAGGGTTTGTGGATCATGGGATTTTTGGAAGCAACAGGCAGGTGGGAATTTTGTACCTGCTTAGCAGGATACTTTTTTCCATGGGAGCAACGCCACTCAAGTCACAATGGGAAAATTAGAGGCAGCAGGCAGGTGGGATTTTATTGCCTGCCTTGCAGGGTAAAAATTCCCATTGTGGAATAAAAGAAAAATCAATTAGGTGAATCATGGGATTTTATTGCCTTCCTTGCAGGGTAAATAATCCCATTATGAAAGTCAAACGACTTAAGTGAATCATGAGATTTTCAGGGCTACCTTGCAGGGTAAATAATCCCATTGACATCTGACTTTTAAAAATAGAAATTCTTTATTGCAAAAAGTGCGACCCACCTTGGGTGAATAATAAATGCATTAAATAAATATTTGTTAATATTTATTCACCCAATTTTGGCACCCAAGTTTGTGGAAAAGTCAACAGAGGTAAATGGACAAAAGGAGCTTGAAAATAGACTGTTCTAAAATTAAATAAATAATATTTATTTAATGCAGCCCTTTTATGTCAAAAAGTGCACCCTTTTTGGGAGATAAATAATACTTTTTAAAGTATTAAACGGTTAAATTAATTCCTATTTTCAGTGGCTAAGGTCAAAGCATACTGTGAGGCTTGAGTTAACTGGAAGCAAAAGTTTAAAATTAAATAAATTTAATTTATTTAATAGCAGCCATGAGCATGCACAAAATAGGCACGCCATTTGAAGAGTGAAGCTTATTAATTAATTAATTGCCAATAATAGAAAAGGCATTAATTAATCATAGAATCATGAGGATTATATAAGCAAGGGCTGACATAAGGATGAATTAATTAATTCACAAGCAAAGAAGTGCAACATAGAGGAAAAGTGCGCCCCATTTGAAGAGTATATTTGTTCAAAAGAAGGTGAAATTAATTCTAAAATATTCCAATTTTGGCGCACAGGTTGAAGGAGATTGATTTGTGTCTGGATAATTGTTTGCATAAGTGATACAGGTGCTCAAGAATTCGTTATAGGTGCTTTACAAAAAAAAAAGAGCTTAAATCAATGTCCAATACATTGAATATATCCTCCGAATCTAAAGAATTATCCAGATCTGCACCAGTTTTAAAGAATTCCGGCTGAGTAAGAAGAAAAAGAATTGTTCAGACAAAGATTGCTCCAGATTGCTCCAGCCATGGCAAAGCGGGATGAAAGAAAAAGCTCAGTGGAATCATACGTAGCTTCTAGATTTTCTAAAGTTAATAGGGCCAGATCCAGTCCCAGATCTCATAATTGCAAAAGCTTCCGGCACAAAGGCTTCATCCTCTTGTTTCTGATGCAGCCCGTGTAGAAGTCAGTGCGTAGAAAATTCCTTCCAAGATCTTGTGCATGTGCTCCTAATCTTCCAGTTGAAGCCTTCATTGAAGTTGTATTCACCCGGAGTGCTTTCCAAAAATTTTAATTTCTCATATGCAATTAAAAATAAAAAAGATGAGTTATTTACGACAAACATTGCATTGATGCATGTACTAGAGAAGAACTGCAAAAGCTTCAAAGATAAAAGGGAAGACAAGGCGAAGGCAACACCCGTAAGCGAAATTCCAGATCCAGTTGATCCCAGATCCAGCTTGGTAAGAATCAAAGGCAAAAGAATCAGCGTAAGCAAAATTTCAGATCTAGCCACTTCCACATCCTTTTGCTTCCAGTCACTTCCAAATCCAGTTGCTTCCGGATCCAGTTTTGAATCAGCTGCATGCAGAATATGAAAAAGGACAAGACTGCAACTTTCCTCTTTCTTCTTCTTTCTCTTATTTGCTCCAACAAAGTAATTGAGCGATCGATTAAATTATACAATTTAAATGATTGGTTTAAAACCCATTACTTGAAGAAGTCAACTACTTGGAGATAGGTGGCAGACATGCAAAAATGAAGGTTTTATTTTCAATTGCAAATCATGCATGTCATGCAAAGAGGAATTCCAGGAGGGAGATTTCCAGTTGTTTCCTTTCCCACTTCCACATGTGTCAGTTCAACTAAAAGCTTCCGACATGTAATTGCCCCTCTACATTCTATAAGTAGAGGAAGAACCTTCGGGTTAAAGAAGAAAATTTGTAAGAAGCATCCGTGTGTTCTAGACTTTGTGCTGAAACCCTTAAGAGCCACTTGAAGCAAAGGAATATACAGGAGCAGATTTCCAGAGAACTTTGTGTCACGGTGTATTTTATTCTATCTTTATATCTTAGATCTTTGAATAAACTTTGTGTTATTTTAGATCTAGATCTAGAGTTGCCTTTGCTTATAATTCTATGTTGATATCTATTGGTTTCTTCTACGTGCATGCAATCAACTCTGTTATCTATTTATTGGGATGCACATTGTTGGCTAGATTTTCTACATAGCACAAAACCTAGGCAGTCATGAGATAAATCTCCCTCATTTACCGGTGAGGCTCCCGTGTCAGATTTTTCAATTACAATATGCTAGTATCTATACGGGGTTTTACTTTAACTGTTCAGCTCATGAACCATAGCTATACAGTTCTGCAGTAAGTAAGCAGTTGTTTTAGAAAGGAAATATTTATAGAAGAAGGGAAAGAGAATTATATAAACACAGAGAAGAAATGGGGAAGATGTGCATCCCAATCAATAGATAACAGAGTTGATTGCATGCACATAGAAGAAACCAATAGATATAAACACAAAATTATAAGCAAAGGTAGCTCTAGATCTAGATCTGAAATAACACAGTTTATTAAAAGATCTAAGATATAAAAGCTAGAAACACAATACACCGTAACACAAAGTTCTCCAGAAATCTGCTTTTGTATATTCCTTTGCTTCAAGTGGCTCTCAAGGGTTTCAACACAAAGTCTGGAACACAAGGATGCTACTTACAAATTTTGATCCTTAACCCGGAGGTTCTTCTCCTTATAGAATGTAGAAGGGAAAGTAAAAATGGGAAACTCAACTGAACTGAAACATACACAAGTAAAGATGACATTTGGCAATCATCCTCCACTAACTTCTCCTTAAGTGACACATGTATCATTTAACTAATAGAATTGTTCCACATAACTTTAAGTAATGGTTTCAAAACTAATAACTTTAAAGTTTTACGATTTCATCTGGGAACGTGGAAAATAGAAAAAGTCAAGCCAGTTGTAACATTTATGTCTTCTTTTTGTTCTGATACTGAATATACTTGTCACATGTAATTCAGCATCTTCCCATCTGTTTTAGCCACTACTTTTTTTTTCTGTCCTAAACTGCAGCAATCCCTCGTTTAACACCTTGATACACGCTTCCACATCCTCCAAGCTTGGCCCGAACCTCGCAATATCTGCCTGCAGTGCCACCAGTCTGCTAATGGAATTCATCGTGAAAGGTTTAGTAGCTCCATCAATTCTCCTTTGTACCATTAGAAGAGACCCTTCTAGGGAATTAGGCACTCTGCTAAGAATGATCCGTACGTATGAAGTAACATTTTCGACCACTTCTTCCTCAGTGAAAGCAATGATACTATCTGGTAAGGACAATGTCTTACTCTCAAGTGTCTGCATCCTCTTCAGCAAAACTCTACAGATCTCCAAACAGAATGATACTGCAAACTTCAGCTGCTTCCCCTTCGCGACTGATCCATTTAGTACAATCCGCTCTGCAACCAATACTTCTCCCAGCAGCTTGTTGATTTCGGCCAAAGTATTCAGGTTACTCTCAGCAATTATGTTCATATCTACTATGCTTGTCACTAGTTGCTTCAACTGATTTGCTGCATCATTCATAACCTTCAGGTGGGCTGACACCTCTCCAAGTTGTACAGAAGCTTGACGAATAATCAGATTCTTCCATTCGTCAATAGCTTTCACCTGATTGATTGCATCCTCCATCTCCTGCATAAGATGATCTCTTTTACTGAGTGGAAGATTTAGCAACCTTGGCTATGATCTCGCACAATTGAGACACTTGCTTCTGAAACTCGTCTTTCTCCGCCTTTTCTCTGTCAAGCCTAAGGAATAGAGCATCTATCAATGTTTGCGTGTCCTGCTTCAATTGTGGTACCTTGGCCGAGGGCTACTCTAGTTACTGTTACATCTTCTATCGTGAGCTCATCCTCCTTTCCTTCCGCCGAAACTGACATCTCAGCAAACTTCTGCCCCGACTCCTCGATGATCAACCTTGAAGTTACTTTAGCAACTTTAGGCCTTTTGTCTTGTCGGCCTAGACTCCGGAGTAGCTACAAGTCGTGTTCTTCCAAGTTCGTCTCCACTCTCGCTTCTGGAACCAACTGAGAAGCCAACCATTCTGAGAAGTTACTTCTCAAAGAATGAGAAGTCGCTGAGTGCACTACTATCTCCCGCTCTATTTCCTCTCCATCAGAAAGTGCTACAGTGTTATGGCTGCCATCTTCTGAATCATCCAAGGACAGCTCTTTCAAACTCCGCCATCTGCAGCTTCAACGTCTCTTCTAGAACAGGTGCTGAATGGAGTGGCTGAGGAGACAAGATGAATGTTGCCGGATTCAGTGGAAGCATGGAAGTGTCATGCTGAGTTGCAACAGTCGGTGAAGTAGATGCTGGAGAAGCCGGAACTAATGTCATAGTTGTGGAAGTGATCTTCTCCTTTAATTGAGATCTTTTGTCCACTTTCAACTTCTCGAACCTTCTGCTGCTTTCTCCTCCGTGCTTCCTCTTGAGGGAATCTCCTGCGCCAAAGTTGCCCGTGACTTGATTCATCCATGCTTCATCAAGGCAATAACCCTTCGTCAACAAAAAGTTTGAAGTATTCACCAAAACAGCGCCAAACCTTTCTTCAATCGTATGGCAGCCCCCTACATTATCCTGAAGTACGGCTCTATCTCCTCACATTTGATGGTAAGTGTCAAGTAACACATTCCCATCATCTTTAAGATCCACAGGTATCTGCGCTAGTTCGAAGTCGAACACTTGCTGTGCTGAGAGTCTGTTGAAATCCCTCTTTCTAACCTCGTACTCACTTTTGCACTTCATCCAGAATTCCTCTAATGAAGGCACATGTGCGTACTCCTAGGAGATCATCTTCCTAGCTACTCTAAATGGATCAAAGCTAAGTCGTGCTAGAAAGAACTCATTCTCATACTCAGATAACATTTCTGCTTCAAATCCTCGGGCTTTATGAATGCTCTGGCAGCTATAATGTCCCACGGTGATTGGGAAGAAGCCCGTAGACTTGTGCCGTTTCGACTGAAGGTCGTGTATCTCCACAAGTTGTCTGCTCAGCTCCATGGTGATCAATCTATCATTCGGATATCTAGGCAGCTTAACCGGTTCTCCAGAAAAGCTAGTAACCCTGAGGTATGTGAAATCTGCAAACTGAATAAATAGACTGCCAACTCTGGATACAACTTCCCACGCTTCATTGCTCACCCTGTTGGCCTTTAGATCCTTGTCTAGCCTGCAAATGAATTCGTAGAAGAATCCATCGTTAACCACTTTGAAATTTTTCTTGCACGCAGGTACAGTAAGCTGTGGGTAGCACTCGAAAATGGGGTCCTTAGAAAGAACGCCACATCTATCCAGGTTGGAGAAGATGCCTTGTGACGCTGCTGTATATACCAAATAAGAATTCATTTTGAAGCTGAAAGTACACATCACGTTCCGGAGTTGCTCACCAATGTTGTCGCTAATGATTTCCGACCAATTTATTATGGAATGAACCTTGTTGACTTCAATGGTCCTAATGAAAGCATACATCCATGTTCGAAAAGTGTGAGCGTTCGCTTCGCCATTTATCCTGCATAACAATTTGGCAATATCATCTACCTCTTGTACCAAATTGGACTGCGGAAGACTTCTTGGGAACTTAGAAGGAGATTTGGGCTTCTTCATGTATTTGTTGTTCATTATGTTCACACAGTCAACTCTATGTTTCTCCCACCTGCTGCCAATATCCTAAATGCTAATGGAAGTCACCACCTTTCAAGGTGGAATCTTCAAACAATAATTGATGAACTCTGCATCCAACCGAATTATTGTTTTCCCCATAGCATCTCGTACTAACCTGGATGATGGATGATAAGACCTGGCACACTCCATAACGAACTCTAGCAACTGGATTGTGTGTGGAAAGGCTGCAGCGCAAATAATTCCACTGCTTTTAACTGCACATATGAGGGAAGTCTTCCCTGCTCTGGTTCCATCAATCAATTCAAAAAGAGGTTCTGGACCTAGATCTGTGTCTCCTATGTCTGCAAATTTGGAAGTGATGCATGACTCCATTGTGCTTTCTTTTTCATCCCTCTTTCCCATGGTTGTGTCTATCTTTGTCTGAAAAACTCTTTTTCTTCTTATTCGGCTAGAATTCTTCAAAACTGGTGCCGATCTGGATAATTTTTCAGATTCGGAGAATATATTTAATATATTGGACATTGATTAAAGCTCCTTTTCTTTTGTAAAGCACCTGTAACGAATTCCTGCAATTAATTCAAACAAAGATGGCAACCGGAACATGAACAGTGGATTTTAATCATAAAAATCTGCATAATTCAAGTGTACTGCCCCAAAATTTGAGGTTTTATTTGCATGCAAAGCAAGCATGAATTTTACCAACTTCACCTGAGCACTTGTATCACTTATGCAAACAATTATCAGGACACAAATCAATCTCCTTCAACCTGTGCGCCAAAATTGGAAGCTTTTAACATTAATTTCACCTTCTTCTGAGCAAAAATCTTTTCCAAATGGGGCGCACTTTTCCTCTGGGCTGCACTTCTTTGCCTGTGAATTAATTAATTCATCCTTATGGCAGCCCCTGCTTATATAATGCTTATGATTCGATAATTAATTAATGTTTTTGCTATTACTGGGAATTAATTAATTAATTAATAAGCTTCACTCTTCAAATGGGGTGCCTATTTTGTGCATGCTTATGGCTGCCATTAAATAAATTAAATTTATTTAATTTTAGACTCCACTGCTTCCAGTTAACTCAAGCCTCACAGTATGCTTTGACCTTAGCCACTAAAATTAGGAATTAATTTAATCATTTAATACTTGAAAAAGTATTATTTATCTCCCAACTGGGGCGCACTTTTTGACATGAAGGGGCTGCATTAAATAAATATAAATTTATTTAATTTTAGAACAGTCTATTTCCAACCTCCTTTTGTCTATTTACCTCTGTTGACTTTTCCACAAGCCTGGGCGCCAATATTAGAAGAGAAATTAATTAAATTACTTAATTTAAGGTTGTCTTTTCTTCCCTAAAGGGGTCGCACTTTTTGGCACAAGAGATTTTTATTTTTAAAAATAACATAACAATGGGATTATTTACCCTGTAAGGCAGCCCTGAAAATCCCATGATTCATTTAAGTCGTTTGACTTTCATAATGGGATTATTTACACTGCAAGCTGGACAATAAAATCACATGATTCACTTAAGTGATATTTCTTTTATTCCACAATGGGAATTTTTACCCTGCAAGGCAGGTAAGAAATTCCCGCCTGCCTGCTGCCTCTAATTTTCTCATTGTGACTTAAGTGACGTTGCTTCCATGGGAAAAAGTACCCTGCTAGGCAGGTACAAAATTCCCGCCTGCCTGCTGCTTCTAATTTTCCCATGATCCACTTCAAACCTTCTTTTTCCAAAAATGCGGCCAGCCCAGAAGAGGCTTTTTGGTGCACGACTTCATCTTTTCCCGATGAACCAGACCTCCGATGGCGACTTCCTTCTGGCACAATGTGCGTATGTGATCTCCAAATACTCCAGGCCAAGAATCAAGCCAAACCGGCAAAGGAATTGATCTAGAGAAATTTCACAGAAAACAAAACGGAAAAACACAAAAACACAAAACGTTGCCAAAAGTTACAAATAAAGCCCAAAATGCATTCTTGGTTAAAACCCTACTGGTATATGGGAATAACGATATGTATGATCACAACAGAGTTAAACCGGAGCACAAATTGCCTCAAACGGGGCTCAAAATAATTAAATACAAATTTTCTGCAGGCAAATCCCGACGACAGAATATAACAATTTTGGGCATCTGGGTATTTGGCGAAAATGGCTAATATGGCTCTTTGGGAATATCTTGACACAATACAAGAACTTTCTGGCAATAAAAACACAAAACGACCCATTATTTTAAAAGTACGAAATTTTTTCGGATAGGGTAGTCTCAGATTTCAGGATGAAATCTGGGGACACCAAACCCTATTTCTTCATAAATGTGAGCCTCTTCGTGAAAGACTAGCATAAAGGATTGAAACTAAAGTTGCAGGAGATGTCATCAGTTCTATGGTGCATAAGTTATAGTTAAAGTAAAACCCCATTGTATGCATCTTCTTACACAAAATCGTGGTGATACTCATGTTATTTCAAATACTAGGGAGATTTCATCTTCATGGCTGTCATTTCTGTGTCATCAAACAAAACCATCAAGAGATCATTTGGGTCTCAAACTATGCATGGGTATTGTGGAGTTGGTGTTGGATCATTCAAGACCAAGTCGTGCCAAGGTGGATCAATGTTGGAGTAGAGTTAACCAGTTGCATTACACAGTGCTGGTTCATATTTAAATGATGAGAAGCATGTCACAACAATGGAGACTTGATATTGGCAGCTGCCGGATTAAGCCTCAAGGCCAAATGGTCATGGATATTGTAATTTTTACTGGTCAAATGTGTAGCGAGCTTCTTAGTCGTACTTCAATGATAGTGAGTTGCTCCTACCCAAACATTATTCTTCACTTCATTCCAAATCGGGTGAATGGCTTACTAATGGGATCAGCTACACTCATTGATGAACAATGTGACTTTTACACGATCATTGATTCAAAGATAGTTGCTCTTTTTTAAAGAACATGTTGGCTAGATTTTCTGCATAGCTGAAAACCTAGGCAGTCATGAGATAAATCTCCCTCATTTACCGGTGAGGCTCCCATGTAAGATTTGTCAATTAAATATGCTAGTATCTATTTGTGGGGTATTACTTTAACCATGCAGCTCATGAACCATAGCTGTATAGTTTTGCAGCAAGTAAGCAGCTGTTAAAGAAAGGAAATATCTGATGAAGAAGGAAATAATAAAAACACAGGAAAGAAAGAGGGAAGATGTGCAACCCAATCAATAGATTACAGAGTTGATTGCATGCACATAGACAGAACCAATAGATATTAACACACAGAATTATAAGCAAAGGCAACTTTCAGATCTAGATCTAGAATAACACAAAGTTTATAAATAGATCTAAGACAAAAAGTTAGAAACAAAATGCACCGTCGACACAAAGTTCTCCGGAAATATGCTCCTTTCTATTCCTTTGCTTCAAATAGCTATCAAGGGTTTCAGCACAAAGTCTGGAACACAAGAATGCTGCTTACAAATTCTGATCCTTAACCCGAAGGTTCTTCCTCTACTTATAGAATGTAGAAGGGAAATTACAAATGGGAAACTTAACTGAACTAGAACATAAACAAGAAGTAAAGATAACATTTGGCAATCATCTTCCTTTAATTCCTCTCTAAGTGACATGCATCGGGAGTTCTAGTCAAAATTATGCACATTTGTCACTTAACTTATAGAATCGTTCCACACAACTTAAAGTAATGGTTTTCAAACCAATAACTTTAAAGTTTTACAATTACATCCGGGAACGTAAAAATAGAAGAAGAAAGATCTGCCAGCTGTAACATCTACATCTTCTTTTTGTTTTGATACTGAATATACTTGTCGAACATGTAATTCAGCAACTTCTTTTTCTGTCCTGAATTGCAGCAAGCCTTCGTTCAAAACCTCGATGCACGCTTCCACATCCTTCAAGCTAGGCCCGAACCTCTTAATATCTGACTGCAGCGTTACCAGCTTACTGATGGAATCCATCATGAAAGGCCTAACAGCTCCATCAATCCTCTCTTGCACCATCAGAAGAGATCCTTCCAGGGAATCAGGCACTTTGCTAGGAATGGTCCTTTTGTATGAAGAAACGTTCCCGACCACTTCCTCATTGGTGAAAGCAATGACATTGTCTGATAGTGATGATGCCATACTCTCAAGCGCCTGCATCCTTTTCAGCATGATTCTGAAGATCTCCAAGCGGAAAGAAACTGCAAACTCAAGTTGCTTCCCCTTTTCAACTGATCCATCGGGCACAATTCGTTCTGCAGTCAAAACCTCCCTCGGCAGCTTATTTATCTCGACCAAAGTACTCAGGTTACTTTCAGCTACTGTGTTCATGTCCATCGTGCTCGTCACTAGTTGCTTCAGCTGAACCGATGCATCCTTCATAACCTTTAGACGGGTCGGCACCTCCCTGAGTTGTACAAAGCTTGGCGAATGATTAGATTCTTCCATTCGTCGATAGCTTTAACTTGGTTACCTGCATCTTCCACTTCCTGCATCAGATGATCACTCACCTGCTTATGTGCTGAAATTGGCTGAGTGGAAGATTTGGCAACTTTGGCAATAATCTCGCACAACTGAGACACCTGCTTTTGAAGTTCAACTTTTTCCGCCTTTTCTTTGTCAAGCCTAAGGAATAAAGCATTTATCAATGTCTGTGTGTCTTGCTTCAATCCTTCAGTAGTGGCTTGACCTATGGGTACTTTGGTCACTGTTATATCCGTTGCCGTGAGCTCGCCCTTCTTCTTTCCTTCTGCTGGAACTGATACCTCAGCGAACTTCTGCCCTGACTCCTCAATAATCAACCTCGAAGTCACCTTAGCAACTTTAGGTTTTCTGTCTTTTCCGCCCAAACTCAGGAGCAGCTGCAAGTCATGTTCCTCCAAGTTGATCTCCTCTCTAGCCTCTGGGACCGACTGTGAAGCCAACCACTCTGAGAAATTGCTTCTCGGAGAATGAGAAGTTGCCGAATGTACCACCATCTCGTGCTCTGGTTCCTCTCCATCCGAAATTGCTACAGTGTCGTGGCTACCGTCCTCTGTATTGTCCAAAGACAAAGCTCTTTCAAATTCTGCCATCTGCAACTTCAGCGTTTCTTCAGGAAGAGGTGCTGATCGGAGTGGCTGAGGAGAAAACACAAATGTTGCCGGATTCAACGGAGGAACGGCAATATCCTGCTGAGGTGCAAAAGTTGGTGAAGTACTTGACGCTGGAGAAGTCGGAACTAGCACCATAGCCGTAGAAGTGACCTTTTCCCTCGAATGAGACTTCTTGTGCACTTTAATCTTTTCAGGCCTTCTACTGCTTTCTCCCTCGTGCTTCCTTTTGAGGGAATCTCTTGTGCTGAGGTTGCCTGTGATCTGATTCATCAAAGCTTCATCAAGGCAATATCCCTTTGTCAGCAACCAGTTCGAAGTATTGACCAGAACAGCGGCAGACCTCTCCTCGATCGTGTGGCAGCCACCAATGTTCTCCTGAAGTACAGCTCTATCCCCTCCCATCTGATGGTATGCGTCAAGTAACACAGGCCCATCGTCTGTAAGATCCGCAGGTATCCGTGCTAATCCATAATCAAACACTTGTCGCGCTGATAACCTGCTGAAGTCTTTCTTCCTAACTTCGTACTCGCTTCTGCACTTCATCCAGAAATCTTCTAACAAAGGCACATGCGCGTATTCCTGGGAGATTGTCTTCCTTGCCACCCCATATGGATCGAAGTTCAGCCGTGCTGGGAAGAACTCATGCTCATACTCAGAGAACATCTCCGCTTCAATTCCTCTGGCTTTGTGAATGCTCTGACAGCTGTAATAGCCCACTGTGATTGGGAAGAAGCCTGTAGACTTGTGTCGTTTCGACTGTAGGTCATGCATCTCCACGAGCTGTCTGCTCAACTCCATGATGACCAATCTGTCGCTTGGATATCTGGGCAACTTGACTGGTTCTCCCAAAAATTTGGTGACCCTGAGGTATGTAAAGTCTACAAACTGGATAAAGATATTGCCAATCTGGGATACAACTTCCCAAGCTTCCTTGCTTACCCTGTTGGTCTTCAGATCACTGTTCAGCCTGCAAATGAATCCGTAGAAGAATCCATCGTTGACCACCTTATAATCTTTATTGCATGCAGGCACAGTAAGCTGTGGATAGCACTCAAAAATAGGATCCTTGGAGAGCACACCACGTCTATCCAGCTTGGAGAAGATACCCTGCGAGGCTGCTGCATATACCAAATATGAAGTCATCTTGAAGCTGTAAGTCCGCCTCACATTCCGGAGCTGCTCACCAATGTTGTCACTGATGATTTCCGACCAATTGATTATAGAATCTGCTTTGTTGATCTCAATGGTCCTGATGAAGGCATACATCCATGAGCGGAAGTTGTGAGCGTTAGCTTCGCCATTTATCCTGCATAGCAATTTGGTAATGTCATCCACCTCCTGCACCAGATTGGATCGTGGAAGAGTCCTCGGGAACTTGGATGGAGATCTGGGCTTCTTCATATACCTGTTGTTCATTATGCCCACACAGTCGACTTTATGCTTCTCCCATCTGTTGTCGGCGTCCAGCATGCTGATAGTAGTCACCACCTGTCGTGTTGGAATCTTCAGACAATAATTGATGAACTGTGCATCCAGCCGGATTATTGTCTTCCCCGCAGCATCCCGGATTGATCTGGATAGTGGATGGTACGACCTTGCACACTCCATGACGAATTTTGGCAACTGAGCTGTAAATGGGAATGCTGAAGCTCGAATGATTCCATTGCTTTTGACTGCACGCATGAGAGAAGTCTTTCCATCTCTAGATCTGTCAATCAATTCGGAAAGAGGTTCTGGACCTAGATCTGTGTCTTCGATGTCAGCAAATCTGGAAGTAATGCATGATTCTGCTGAGCTTTCTCTTTCATCCTGCTTTGCCATGGCCGGATCTATCTTTGTCTGAGCAACTCTTTTTCTCTTTATTCGGCTGGAATTCTTTACAACTGGTGCAAATCTGGGAATTTCTTCAGATTCGGAGGATATATTCAATGTATCTGACATTGATTTAAGCTCCCTTTCAATTATATAAGCACCTGTAATGAATACCTGCAATTAATTCAGACAAAGACGGCAACTGGAACATGAACACTTGATTTTTATCATAAAAATCTGCATATAAAGCCCGCTGCCCTAAAATTTGAGGCTTTGCTTGCATGCAAAGCAAGCATAAATATTTTCAACTTCACCTGGGCACCTGTACCAATATGCAGATAATTAACCAAGCCTAAAACAAGCTCCTCCAATCCTAGGCGCCAAACCTTGAAGCTTTCTGGCAGTGAAAAACACTTCTTTGAGCAAAAATCCTCCTCCTTTGGGCGCCAAAACTGTCCGGGCTGCACTCCTTTGCTAGAAGAATTAATTAATTCATCATTATGGCAGCCCATGCTTATATAACCTTCATCATTCTATAATTAATAATTGCCTCTCCTATTCCTGACAATTAATTAATTAATAAGCATGCTTTTCTCTTCAATTTGGGCGCCTATTTTATGCATGCTCATGGCTGCCATTAAATAAATTAATTTAATTTATTTTTAGCCCTCTACTTTCACTTAACATCATGCTTTGACCTTCTATTTCTCCATGCGCCAAAAATAGGAATAAAAAACCATTAATAAATACTTCAAAAAATATTATTTATCCTCCAAATGGGTCGCACTTTTTAGCATGCTCTAGGGCTGCATTAAATAAATTAATTTAATTTATTTTTAGCATTCTACTTCCAGTCTTCTTTGACTTCTCCTTATGCATTGACTTTTCCTCATCCCTAGGCGCCAAAATTGGAAGGGAGACTATTAATAAATGCCATTAAATAAATTAATTAATGCTCCAAAGGGGTCACACTTTTTGGCAAAGGCTGATTTCTATATTTAAAAGTCAATTTTGATGGGATTATTCACCCTGCATGGTAGCTCCAAAAATCCCATTATCCACTTAAGTTGTTTAACTTCCACAATGGGATTTTTTACCCTGCAAGGCAGGTAAGAAATTCCCATCAATGCCTTAAGTGATTTTTCTTTATTTCACAATGGGAATTTTCACCCTGCAAGGCAGGTAAGAAATTCCCGCCTGCCTGCTGCCTCTAATTTTCCCATCATGACTTAAGTGACTTTGCCTTCATGGGAAAAAGTACCCTGCAAGGCAGGTACAAAAATCCCACCTGCCTGCTGCGACCAAAAATCCCACTGCAGCTTAAATCCATCCATTCCCAAAAATGCGACTTGTCCAGAAGAAGCTTTTTTGTGCACGACTTCGTCTTTTTAAAGAGAACCTGACTTCCAGAGGCTGATTCCTTCTGGCATGGCGGCCGTAGATGATCTCCAGATACTCCAGGAAAGAAAACAGACTGTACTAGCGAAGGAATTGACCTAGGGGAATTTCACAGAGAAAACAAACAGGAAAAATAACAAAAACGCAAAACGTTGCTAGAAGTCACAGATAAAGCCCAGGATCCATTCCTAATGAAAACCCTACTGATATATGTGAATATTGACATGCAAAATTTCAACAGGGCTAAACCGGAGCACAATTTACTTCAAATGGGGCTGAAATAATTAAATAAAATTTTCTAGCAGACAAAACTTGACGAAGGGATAAAACAATTTTTGGCATCTGGGTATTTGTCGAAATTGGCTCCTATGATTCATTGGGAATATCTTGACGCAATACAAGCATCTTCTGGCAATAAAAACACAAAACGACCCGTTATTTTAAAAGTACGAATTTTTTTACATGGGATAGTCTCAGATTTCAAGGTGAAATTTGGGGACACCAGGTGGAAATATAATTGGATGATGATGATCTACAAAGTTTAACCCTCCTTAATCCCGTTAGACCACCTAAAAGAGAAAAAGTTATCTCAGGGGCAGCTCTGAATAGGAAGGGAGAAAGATTTGTAGAAGTTGCAACTTCCAAGACCAATGTGCTCCAAGGTGAAGCGTCTCCATCTGATTTCCAGATCACAAGAATCCCATTGGGTGAACCTTCCACCAAAGAAATTAAACATGATTTCTCTGTGGCAGTGGAGGGAGTCTTCCAGAAAATTGATGAATTCAAGGAGACTAAGAAGGATCTAAAGGCCAAGAATGAAAGCTTATCCAACCTAGTTAGAAAATTGATTAGGACCCACAGGGCAGTGCAGGTTGAAATCCCTGAGATCACCAATGATGATATCAAAAGGGTAAGTGATCTGGGAGAAAGAGGGGAGGCCACCATTCATTGGGAAAATGATTTGGTCGCTAGAGGCGAAGAAGTGATCAGGGAGTGCGTGAAACGCTACTCCCATATCTTTGATAAAGCAGAGACAACCAAGGCATTAATGGACAAGTGTGAAGCCGAACAAAAGATGTGGAGTGATATGTTGCCAAAGATAGAAGCCCTTACGGACTTGGACGATGATTTGGTTTTCAAGGAAGGAATTATGTCTCCCGAGTCTGCAGGAAATCAACATGAATACCATGAAGCTACGAAGATAAGGATAGAGATTTTGATAAATTCTATCAAAATTCTCGATGAAGCGTGGGATAAAGCAATTGAGTACATTGATGGTCTCCATTCTCTGATTGACAAGATAATTGGAACAGGTAGTGGAGAAAGGCTCAAAATGGAAAATACAAAAAATTTGATTAGGCTCTTCAGAGATCATGCTCTTGGTAAACCTGGAGAATCGAGGACTTTCAATTTGTCTACCATGCAACAATGGGTACAGATCGAGATGACAATTGCTAAACTGGTGAAGAAAATAAAGAAGGGAAGAATTGTTTCTGTGGAGCTTAATGATGTAGGTGTCAGGTAGGAAATAACTTTCCATTACCATTTAGGGCATGACAAGGAATCCATCCTACAAATATTCGTCAAGTTCGATGCTTACAAGGATAGGATAAGGGACAGTTTGGTAAATCAACTCATTGATGTAGACTAGGAAAGCTGAAGGAGGAAAGAATTCAAAACAAACTTTTCCTCACGATGGGATATTCTGGTATGAAGATTTCTCCGAACAGAATGCAGTGTCCTAAAGGAAAAAAAGTTTGTTGAAGGATAGAGCAATATCCTTTTTCCTTTCCTCCAAGTGCCACTATGCTTCATCTTTTTCGCTCAACTCAATCAAAAGAGGGATGGAATCTTTTCAGTTAGAAGGTATCTCCCTCATTTTGGAAAAGATCTTGTATTGCACAAAGAAAAGTTTGAAGGATCCCTTAGGACAGTTTTGGGGGGAAAATTCAGAGGATGTTTTGGCAAAAGTTGTATAAGAATGAGGGTCTTGTCCTCATTCTAGGGGCGCGTAGTTGTAGAATTTTTTTGGTAAGGTTTAGTTTCAGTTCTAGTTTCTAGTTTTTCATGAAAAGCACTCTGTAGTTGTCCAACTCTGTGAGGAAATGCTAAGGTGGTTGCATTGTACAACCATTAATAGGTTTTTAAGGCATTTGTTTATGTCTCCTCACCAAAACTTACATGAATGGATTCTCTTTGTTTTGATACAATTTTACTTTCCTATTTCTTATGTTTTTAGAAAGTATGAATGAGGAGATATAATTTCTTCTGCAATCTTGCACTAATTATACTTTGTTAAAACACACAAAGGTCTTTCTTCAATTGTTGCATTTTTCTGGATACTGAGAGAATGTTGTAGAGTAGTGTATACCCTACAATATTTTGGTCCGGTTATAAAATCCTAAGGGCAGCATTATTTTTGAAAGGTTATTCTTAACCCTCGAGGGTATTTTGGGTGTATGAAACAAGTATAGCAAGTGCTTTATCTAAATTCTAATTCAAAGATTTGTGATTGGGGTCTCGAAGATTATCAATGACATTTGTGCAAATTGAGTATCAATGAATGCAAATGTCATTTCACAAATTATGTTAAATTGATTGTTCTTTTTTCAAGCATCACCCTTAAGGATGGATTCATTCCAAGGAAATTTTAACATGCCAAACTCACAAAAGCAATTACCCTCCGCCTTCAATTTCATTTAAGAACATCCCATTTTCTTCACACCTATTAAGCATATCAGACCTGTATACCATGCACATACTTTGCAAATCCATGTGTAAAACTTGTTCACTACTAGTATGCTTTGCTAAAATCCCATAGTGTTCATAACCCAATACTGCCTAAAGCACCCCTGATCGATATTATCATGCAGAAATAATATTCAGGGTTGTTCATTATCTGTCTATTTTGATTTGTATTTGATGTGTCAAGTGTGTACAACAATCAAGTGACAACTCTGATGAGTGATTATTGTATCTATGGCTGCACTTTCTTCAAATTGAGTCATACCAAACCATAAAGGACACCAAGCCAAAACAACCTTTCCTTTATTCAGATCCCCCATCCAGGTCCTCTCACTTTGGTCCAGGCAGAACCAAAAGCAATAGGGCTAAGTCATCCCCTTAGTTAAGGTGTCTTTTGATCACCTCTCAGAATTGAGTCATTGGTTTGAGTGTTGAAAAAATCCCCGGCTATCAACGAAAAAAATCTTCATTGTTCATCATTCCCTCAAGGCCAACAAAGTTCCAATTAGCCACTCAATTCCGTGGGGTGTGATTTCGGTAGCCAACATGGTCTTTGCATTCATTGGAAGTCTTGTTCCATTGCATTCTTGGTGGTGGAAGTTACTTGATTTGGAAGCCCTAATTTTGGGCAGATACATAGTTGGAACCCTATTATGAGAAGACACACACACACACACACACACACTTGTTTTAAGTGCAGGTATTGGTCTACTCTTGCAAGCCATAGTATAGAAGATAGTGGAGGCATTACATCTTTGAGCTTGCCATCACTTTAGGGCACGGCTATCTTCTCTGTACAAGCACGGGTTTCCTTCTTTGATGAAAATAGACATATGAATATGCATCTGATTTTTGTCTATAATGTACTCTATGGTGTTGCAATGTGTATATTCATAGTTGCATGCTTAAATAAATTATTGTATGCTTGCAGATAATATGCAGGAGTATATGTGTGTTTGCATCTAACTTTATACTCTACCTCGTCTCTCTCTCACGTCTATGGAAAACTTTGTGGTTTTGTGTGAATACTCTCTTATCTTAACTCTATCGGGGCATGAAAGCATTGCATATAAACTATATGAACGGGAAAAGATTGTGTTACTCTTTTTATGGCTTGTTGGCCTTGAGGACACCACCTTGTTGTGGTTTGAAAGAAATGTGTTTCTTCTCTAACTCTGAGTGCTTAAATACTCTGTGAAGAAACGAAATGTCTTTTACTCCCCTTTACCTCTGATGGTTTTGTGTTTATATGGGGGATTTTTATCATCTAGAATGAGCTCCATGCCAGTTCGATTTTGAACTAACCCATGCTGAATATGCAGGTTTGCAAGAATTAAAAAGATTATGAAAAGTAGATAACAAACAAAGAATTGCAATGATGTTCAATGTTCACTGCACTTGCTTTGAAAAGAAAGAAATAAGTTTGAGAAATGGTTGTTTGTTTGCTAATTCTTGTTGATTATGTTAAGGAAAATAAGGCCATTGCCTGTACTTACCCAACACATGAGGATTTCTTTAGTTCTGAATTATAACGAATTGTGCAGTTGAATTTTAAAAGATATAGTGGAAGCTGGTATCTTGGATTTCATTCGGCTGTAATCTAATATTTGTAATAAAGTTGAAATTGAGAACAATTAAAACAAGCATTTATTTCTATTTGTTTGTTTGAAAAAGGAAATGAAATTGACGTAATCTTAACCTATCATCCTTGTGAAAATTGTGCTTGCCCATTGTGGAAAATCCTTCCCCTTTTGGGATAGATAAGAAATTAAGCTTTGTTTTGCATTACTGGCAAGGAATAAATGAGTTTTCTTATGGGATCCTTTGCACGATGCATTAATAGTTAGTCCTGGGATAGTATTATTGGGTACATACTATTTTTAGTTCGGAAAGAAGAAAATATTTGTGTATGTACAGTACCTTTCCATTTGTATTATTGTGTTCTTGCTTGTAACTGAGTACCCTTTTTGGGCTAGAAACTAAATGTATGTTTTGAAACAGAGATTTGAATGTCCTTCAGTAGCTCCTTTCATTTTCCCATTCATGAGCAGACGGATTCTCATATATTTTGGTTATGATAAGTCTTGTGCAGACCCCAACTTTGTATCTGAGGTTATGACTGGTAGTAGGTTACTCACAATCATGAATGATATATGAGTGTGCATTTGGATACACCACAAGTAGTGTACCTATGGGTTGGAGAAGTTGGATTTCTTAAATGACTACTGTGCATCCTAGACTTAATTGTATGATTAAGTACTAATGTGGCCTATCCTTCTAGTAGTTATAAAGGACTTCCACTGTACATAAATTTGTCTATTAACCCGGAACTGAGCTGTAATTTGCTAGAACATAATCTACCCCATAAGTACAGTGATAATGAAATCATCCTGCACGGATGTTATAACTTCCTATTAGAAGTCTGGACCGTAATATGAGAACATAAATGTCTGTACTCCTCTCTTAGTACAGACCCACTAGCTGAACTAGATGCAACCCTTGGCCTAAGTCTTCCTTTCAATATGAGGTTTTAAGTTGGCATGTAGGAGCACAGTGGTATTCATGAAGTGGATGTTCTACATTGTCACCATGATAAACTCTTATGTCTTCACAATATGATATGGTTTGTACCATGCATCGATTTATCACTTTTTTGGAAAGACGAATTGTAGCTTGCTCACACTTTGAATAGAGACTTATAAGATCTCATGAATCCACAATTATGTTTACAAGCTCCCTATAATGGAATGAGGTTGTCAATAAACTAAAATATTCTGAGAATTGATTCAAGCTCCCCAACCAATAAGCATCTTATGTTAGTTCCGATATGAATATAATAGGGGATGGCCATGATATGAAAGCTGTCTTGACAATATGCTTTGTTGTACGTGGTCTTTTATGGCTCACAACAGAGTAGACACTCCTGTTATTAATGAGGGTATGGGGTCGAGTGCTCTTGATTTGCTTTAAACTTGAAATGAGGCCTGATTAGGTGAGGGACCCATTGGGTTTGGAATTTACAGAACTATTTTTATTTATATTTGACTAAAATATCTTGAGAATTTCCTCTTGCATGGTGTGCTGATCTAAATAATTATAACCTTGGCAACTTGAGGTATTACTCTTATTACCTCTGCTCATGATAACCATCAAGACAATTCTGATTGATTTTGGCTAGAGAACTTAGCCTGAAACTTATGAAACTCCTGTTAAAATATGGTAACTTATATCGTGATTGTCAATAGAACCTTGATAGAATGCCCATAAAGATGGTATTTATGGCTTTGTTGATCTGTATTCTATAAATGGCTAATGAATAATTACTGTATGAGAACCAGGATGACTATATGCACTAAGATCTGGGGCATTCGGTTATATAACCTGAAAGAATGAATACTTATGCTAAGTAATGATAAGGGCAGAAGTATGTTTTGAATCTAAAAGCTAAACAAAACCTAGCAGCAAAGGGGTCTAAAGATCCAGGTGTCTGTGCAATGATTCACCTACCTGCTTTAAGAACTTAGCCTAACTTAACTGAAAGAAACTAAATTGTATGACAACTAAATCGAGTTGTATGCACAGGACAAGGTGATCATGTTTTGGTACGAGAACTTGATCCCTTCTCAAGTAAAAACGTGATGTAAACTGGGGAGTTTGGGAAGTTAAATCAAATCGATCACTTCGATCACAAAGGACTGAGTTGCCAAGCGGCAGATCAGAGCTGTATGGCAGAAGCAAGGTGGGTCTAACCCGTAGGCAAACAATTAGAATTAAGGATGCAAGAAGAGTTACAAGAGTTGAAGAGAGATATCAAGAAGCTTGGAGAGTTGCTATGAGATGAGAATGAGATGAAAGATGGGATTGAGTTTGTGATGAAGAGGAAAGCTAAAAGGCCTATACAGCTGATTGTGGCCTTACACAACCCGGAATGCTCCAAGATGACATTTAAACACCAATTACAAACCAAAATTGCCTTCAATGATTTAAATTTGCATTTTGGAGGAAAATGGCATAATTTGAATTTGTGATGGACTTAACACACTCACACAACTTTAAATGACCCCTAATGACTTCTAGCACCTATCAACATACTAGGAAAGCCAAAATTTGATGTGACCAACCCTATATACAAACTAGGAGTGATGCTCCTGCATCAGTTGCCAAGCGGTAGATCAGAGTTATATGGCAGAGGAAAGGTGGGCCTAACCCACAGGCAAACAATTAGAGTTAAGCACAAACTGCCTTGAGCAAATAGAAAATGTGCAACTAACGTTAACAACACAACTAAAGTGATCAATGAAGTTAATAGGTGAAGTTAACTACGAATTAAACTCGGTAATATCTCTCTTCCGGTCGATGATGAGGGACAATACATACATACATACATATGTATATATATATATATATATATATATATATATATATATAGAGAGAGAGAGAGAGAGAGAAACGTAATTCTTCAGATTGGAAGATGGGGTCATTACAAGACTATATACAAATTCATTGCAAATCCTCGAGGTCTATATTTTTTATGGTTAAGAGGCGATTGAAAGTTTGATTTTTAGTACAACTATTTACACTTATCCAATGTTTTTGATGGAGTTTCCTTTGCAACTTATATAGCTCTTGGAATCAAAGGCTTTTAAGTCTAATTGAATTACATTTGATGGTCTTTATTTTACAACTGTGCTTATAGATTTTACTCCCCTCTAATGTCTGATCATATCAACTATAGTATAGATTTGAAGAATGATTTGAACCTATTTAGGCAAGCATACATCCATCTAACACATGCAGAATTTCTAATAATAATATTATATCTTATAGTCCACAAACCCAATTAGAATTTTTGTTTATCAAGTAGATAGAAATTAAAAGTACAGAATGTCTTTTCTAAATGCACGTTTAGGTTATGTTTTTATTGACTCGCCTTTTGAATAAAATACTGTCACTTGTATGTTAAGGGTTCATGGGAAGGGCTCCACTCATATTATAATACATTACACAATACCATACACAAAGGGGTAAAACCCATATAGAAAGGAAAAAGAGGTTTTTATACAGAGAAATTACCTTCCAAAGTAACCAATCAAAAAATACCAATTAATAATGATAATGTCATTATATAAGTTCCTAAAAACCTAAATATATGTAAGAGCTCGTGCTTTCCCTTAACAAATTCACCTATATGTTTCACTAAACCCTATGAAAAGAAAAGTGTGCATCTTCTTGATTAGTGAAGCAAGGTGCAGGACCATAGGTGTGATATTTCACAGAACCACCAGATGACATTCAAAGCACTCAAGTGTTCCGTTTGAACCTAAAGCATCAAACCAAATTGCAATCCATACAATGGAGGAAATCGGTTGAAAATTCTGAGGTTGTGTATTGATGCTTGAATTGTGTAATTCAATCAAATTTGTGATAAAAACAGATTTCCTAAGAATTTAGTGAGAAGATGCTAAGGATTGATCTTGTCCGTTTTCTTCACTTGATATGTCATTTTCTTAGCATGTAAATTTCCTCTACATTAAAGTCTTATAACTTGATTTTAATATCTCCATACACATTACTTTCACATCTCTCTACCATATTCAATAAAGAGGAAAAACAGACATTTCTTTTAAATATACATCCAATGCCTGATTTGCATCATTTGAATATTTGGTCCTTTAAGAAACATACAGAGTAGGGATGAAAGCAAGGAAAAAATATATGTATTGATGGGATGGAGAAAAAGTTTTACATTATAAACATGGAGTCGTGCACTTGACAAAACATAGGATCAAAAGGATCCATGCAGAATAAGTTGTCAGCAACAGAAGTAATTTTTTGAGATGTAGCTAGTAGTATCCGCTGCCCAATAAATGGCACTGCTCCCAGTTTACGCATTATATGTTGAACATGGAATTTGGTATCAGGAATTGATATATCCAAATCTGTCAATGGCAATGACTCTTGTAAGGTCTCATGTGCAGATAGATTCAAAATATATCCAAAGATAATCATGACTACCAAGGTAATCAAAGCCAGGTTTCTAAATCCATTTCAGTATCCGTCATACATATTTTACAATATTTGGTTCTATATATTGATGTACAATGATAGAAATAAAATCACATGATTAAAGTGGGTAAAATATCTAGATTTGTGCTATACATTTCTTTTACAACTGCACAAAAGAGAAACAATTTACATCTTATGCTTTGAATCATAAGATGCTTTCAAGTAAGAAAACATTTTACCAATATAAAATTCTCCTATCTTCAATGTTTAAAAAAGGTTAAGATTGGGCCGGGCCATGTAGACTACAGATGCAGAACTGATTATGTCGATGCAAATAGGGTTTGAACTGGAATGGGGAAGAGGGTGGATCCCTATTACTCTCCTTGTGTAGAATAAGGCATTGATTAAATTTATAGCCATGAAGATCAAGTTAATAACAGCAAGGATTGTCTTGCCCAAGCAGAAACATTCATTTTAGAAAAGCTTGTTGTTGCTTGGTATAGGCCAACTTTATGGTACTTGTTTTAATTGTGTGCATATTTAAGATAATTTGGATATATGAATAGTTAGCTTAAGCTTAAACATATTTATGTCAGAGTCATCTTTGATTATAATAGATAATCATTGGAATGCATTTACTTTTTGAAATATGTTGGGAACTGTTCTACCTTCCCTTCATATTGTAATGACCCTTTCAATGGTTTCAACCAAACACACAAAATGCAGATCTCATTTTTAAATTGCAGCAGACTGTAAATATAAAATCAGAACTTTATCTATCACCAAATATGCCAAAAATCACCACAAAACACCATAAATCAATTCGCCACAGTTATGAATTTATTTTATGGAATATTAAGAGCCAAAAATACAAAGAAATATTGAAGATCTCACTGCTGGAAATTAATTATGAACTGGAAATTGCAGCCACAAGAAAATTATGAAATATGGGTTTAGAAACCCTCTAAATTCACCAAACTTCAAATGTCGGTCTTATAAATATTACAAATCAGATTATCAAACTAGATTTCTCAAATGCTTCACCAAAGCTCCAAACCCTACCCAAGGTAGGTTGCTCCACCCTTGATAAATCAAATACTAGCTGGAAATTACAAATATCTCTTCAAATCAACCCCTAGAATCTATCCCAAGCCAAGGAGAAGGGTTTTCGTCCTTCCCTTAACCTCCAGACGGGTTTTCGTCCTTCTAGAAAAATCGCATGAGGAGTTTTTCATCCCCAAATGCAACAACAAGTAGCTTGAAGCTTATTTTGCTCGAATAAGATAAATGTGTCAACTCTAGATAGCAAATGGTGCCTCTAATCTTCTTTTATATCTTCCTTTTGGTGTCAAAGTACAAAAAGGAAAGGCTGACCTGTATAAGCAAGGAAAACACTAAAGAAAATATATAATATTATACAAAAACACGACATAAAGGTGCTCAAGGTTCTCCTCCTTTTTTGCTTCTTTGCCACAGAGAAGGAATGGCAAGAAGACCAAATATCAACTCTTAGGTGGGATAAAGGGGCATTACAGTCTTCCCTCCCCAAAATTGCTTGTCCCCAAGCAATTGCAAACCTATAACATTCGCTGCCCCAACTTCTTCACCCTCTTCTTTTTCAAGATCTTCATCCTCCAATGGTGAAGGTGGCATCCTTGACGAAGCATCCGCAACCACATTTTGCTTCCCTTTCACATACTCAATGTCAAAATCAAATGCTTGGAGTCTACTTACCCATTTTTGCTGCCGGTCATTCAATTCCTTTTGATGAAGAAAGAATCTCAAACTATTGTGGTCGATTTTGACTACAAACCTTCCACAAATCAAGTATTGCCTAAACTTAGTTAAGGCATGCATGATGGCAAGCATTTCTTTATCATAGATGGAAAACTTCTTCTCATAATCTTTCAATTTCCGACTTTCAAAAGCAATGGGGTGTTAATTTTTCATCAAAACTGCACCTATACCCTCACCAGAAGCATCACATGCAAGCTCAAATGGTTTAAAAAAATATGGAACAGCGAGAACCAGGCAAGAACACATCACCTTTTTCAGCTCTTCAAAGGCAATATGGGCTGGTTTGGACCAGCTGAAAGCATCCTTCTTTGTTAGAGAAGTCAAAGGGGCTGCAATTTTTGATAATCCCTTCACAAACTTCCTGTAGTATGAGCACAAACCCAAGAATCCTTTCAAATAAGTAATGATGGTTGGTGTTGGCCAATTTATAATTTCTTGAATCTTACTTTGATCCACATGAACCCCATAAGCATTGATAACATGCCCCAAGTACAAAATCTCATTCATACCAAACTCACATTTAGACTTTTTTGCATATAAAGATTGTTGCTCCAAAATTTCCAGCACTATATCCAACAATTTACTATAAATCAAAATATCATCAAATAAAACAAGCACAATTTTTCTTAATTTCTTATCAAAGATGTGATTCATGCATGATAAGAAGGTGGCCAGGGCATTGGTCAATCCAAATGGCATGACAAGAAATTTGAAATGCCCAAAGTGACATCTAAAAGCGGTCTTGTGCACATCTTCTTCTCTAACTCTTATTTGATGATATCCGGACCTCAAAAATATTTTGGAGAAATAGATTGCTCCATGCAATTCATCTATGAGCTCATCAATCCTTGGAATGGGGTACTTGTTCTTAATTGTCTTCTTGTTAAGAACACGGTAATCAACACACATTCTAAGAGTGTCATCTTTCTTTTTGACCAACACCATGGAAGAGGCATAAGGGCTAGAACTGGGCCTCATCAACCCCATATCCAACAATGCTTTGATTTTTTTCTTAGTTTCTTCTTTGTAAATGTGTGGGTGACGGTAGGGGGTTGTTATAACCGGTTTGGTACCCGGTTCCAACTCAATGATATGTTGGAATCCCCTATCCGGTGGTTGCGCATGTGGTAACTCATTGTGAAAGAGCCCAAACCCCTTTTTCCTGAATTTTTTTTTATAGAATGCTCAGGCTTGGTACTGAACTGATAATATCAAGAGAAACCATGGAACAACACTCTCATACTGCATAAACAAGTTAAAGAATGCAAACCCTGCAAACTGGGTGAATATAGGAAAGGCACCTAGGGTTTAAATAGGCAGATTTCTCCATAAATAATTCAGTAGTGAATTTAATAATGATTTATGTTGACAAATATCCACAACAAAACAATCATAAATCTGCGAAAGGATTGATAATAAAAGAATGTCCAAAACCCAGCCATAAAAGATTCAAACCAAATCGATTTGATATATAAATGATAGTGGAAGCTACAATAATAATCTAGCATGAAGAATACCTCAGATACTGCATAAAATAACTATGGAATAAGTCGCCCCACTCTAGAGATGTTTGAATGCCCACTACTGCAATTTTATTTCTCTTTCTGAACTGCTGAAATGATAAATAACCTGTGAATACAATGAAGCTCCCTAAATTGGAACTCCTCTCACTGCTCCTGGGGTTTCCGTCCACAAGAGGAATAATCCAGAGGGTTTCCGTTCTTGGGATTTATCTGGAAAGTTTCAGAGCTAACTGCCGGAAAGAAAAATAATAATAATCTGCATAGTGTCGGCACAAATCGCACTTTTCCCTTATAGCCAAAAAACCCTTCCAAAATGCAAATCGCACCTTTTTCCAAAGGAGTATAATTTATTTTTAATTAATTTTCCCCGTCTCCAAAACAAGTCGCATTTTTGGCTTATTTAATTACTTCCCAAAGCAAGTCGCACTTTTTGCCTAGGAAAGCACATTAAATAATTTATTAATTAATTTTCATGTACTTTCTTAAGTCGAAGTCACTTATTAAGTCTATTAATTCATTATATGTGCTTTTAGTGATAATTTATTTTATTTTAAGCATGATATAATAAAACTAATAAACTTAAGTCGCCCTTGAAATCACCCCTTGGTTGTCGGGTAGACAAAAAGGGCCAAAGGTCTTCGATCAAACTATTCGAGAATGAGGGACATTACACATTGGAAACTTTAGCATGCTTATCAAGTATGGGCTGAATATCATCAAGAAAAGTAGACTAAATGGAAATAGAAGAGTTAGCTCTTACCAAACAATGGGCTGCCCAAGCAACCTGCCGCTTTTTGAAGGTTCCTTTGGGCTGGCTCAACATAGAGACTCCATCCATTTTGAACCTATATAACTGAAGTTTTAGGGAAATTTTGGCATTAACTACTTTCGCTTCAGATAATTTATTTAGAGCATCCCAAATTTCCTTGGATGATTTGTCTAGGTGTACATGATGAGTTCAGAGTCAAAGAGAGAAAGGCCAATAATAACTTTCTCTTTATCACCTTTGATCTACCAATCTAACAATTTAGATGCATCGGTGGGTTCTTTCTCTTTCCCGTTTACTATGCCCCATAAATTTTTATTCATGAGCTGAATTTTTATTTTCACTTTCCATGTATTAAAATTTAGACCAGAATATTTTTCTACGGGAATTTCCATTTAAAAAAATAAAATAAATACGATTACGTATTTACCAAAATACTGAAATGAGTAAACAGAGAATAAAATACCAGTTTCCAAGAGTGCCCTTTTTTGCAACTATGAAGTGCAATGTTTTGTGCCCTAGATATTGGAAGAATACAAATGTCCAAACTGAAAAATGTGCCCTAGTTTGTCAATAGAAGACAGGATTCGCGTGCTATTCAGAAGCCAAAAATCGCGAATGTAGTCCTGGACATCGTATTCACTAGAAATTCTCGATTGTAAACTCTGTTTTCTTTTCTTGAAATTTGTGACTTTTTTTTGTTTATTTCATGCCTATTTTTTGCCTGGTTTCATGTTTGTATATGTCCTTGAAAAAACCCTAACAATACTGCAGAACTGTGAAACCCGACTGTGTATTAATGGCTCGATTGTATATTAATGGCTCACGAATAGTATATTTACGACTCTACAATTGTATAATGGTGCCTTCATAACTGTTTATTAATGGCACAAATGTATCTATGTGATTGGAACTTCATAATGGTGCCCTCAAGTTGAAAAATGTGACTTTTTTCTCATGTCTAACGTTTGTTTCTTTCAATTCTATCTCTTTCCTCGCTTGTCTCGCTTTGATACCAATGTTGGAAGACATGCACACGGAACAACATTGAATCTTCAGCACAAAGCCAAAAGAGTAAAAATGTAAAGTGATAGAATCATGCCAAGACAAGTCGACCTCTTCCAATATGAGAAGGAAGTGACCCAAAAATTACCTCCAACACACAAAATCAGCAATTGGTGTTATTCATATGCACTAAGCACCCAAACAACATCCCAACCCAAGTCACATTTCTCCTAGAGGGAATACAAAAAAATATTATTTTATTTTATTCTTTATAATTTCCCATTAACCCCCTAAGGTAAGTCGGCCATGCTCCTAGGATGAATAAAAAATTACATTGGCATCACTATAATATTTTACTAACTCATATAAATTATTATAAGTGGTAGATTTATATTTTTCTTTACTTATGGCACTTTATAATAATTTCAAATGACTTAAGCCACACTTATAGATCCCCCTTAGCCGTCGGGTAGGAAAAATAGGCCAAGGGTCTCCAAGATGTTATTCCAGAAAGAGGGACATTTCAGTCCTCCCTTCCTCGAATTGTTTTCCCACAAGCAATTGTAGATTTGGATGCTCCAAAATTTTTGCACCTTCCCACGTTGCATCTTCAATAGGTAGCCCCTTCCATTGAATCGAATACTCCCGAACGACTCTATTCCTCAACATGTTTCCACGTACCTCTAAGATGACCTCCAATTCCAAGACAAGTTTGCCTTCATCGTCAAGAGGGGGAAACTCTATGGAGGGAACAATATGTTGCCCCAATGTTTTTTTCAAGCAAGATACATGAAACACATTATGTATTTTACTTTGAGCTGAAAGTTCAAGCTCGTATGCAAACCTTTCCCACCTTCCGTATGACCTTGTAGGGGCCATAAAACCTTGGTTTTAACTTTTCAGAACCCTTCCCTTTGAGGGAAGATTGTCTATAAGGTTGCAACCTTAGGAAAACCATGTCTCCCACCTCAAAAGACCTCTCTATTCTTCATTGGTCTGCATATAACTTCTACTCATTTTGAGCATGTGCAACGTTATCATTGAGTGCTTTCATAATATCTTGACTATGTTGTATCAAATCTTTAGCACCCGACACTCTACTATCCAGAAGGACAACATCAACAAATGAGAATGCATTATAACCATATAGTGCCTTAAATGGAGACATACCAATGGACATGTGATAGGAAGTGTTGTAGCAAAACTCTCCCAAATAGAGCCACTTAATCCATGTCGATTGCTTCCCTGTAACAAAGCATCTCAAATACCCCCTCTATCCACTTGTTTACAATCTCTGTTTGCCCATCCGTTTGTGGATGGTAATTTGCGCTTAGAGTTAGTTTTGTGCCTGCAAGATGAAAGAGCTCTTGCCAAAAGGAGCTTAAGAATCAGCTGTCCCTATCACTCACAATATTCTTAGGCAGCCCATGAAGTCTAAAAACTTCCTTAAAAAAAATTCCAGCTAGACACAGCTTCCCATGCTTCCTTACTCACCCTATTGGCCTTTAGATTGCCGTCCAGCCTGCAAATGAATTCGTAGAAGAATCCATCGTTGACCACTTTGAAATCTTTCTTGCACGCAGGTACAGTAAGCTGTGGGTAGCACTCGAAAATAGGGTTCTTGGAAAGAACACCCCATCTATCCAACTTGGAGAAGATGCCTTGTGAAGCTGCTACATATACCAAAATAGGAAATCATTTTGTAGCTGAAAGTATGCCTCACATTCCGGAGCTACTCACCAATATTGTCGCTAATGATTTCCGACCAATTGATTATTGAATCTGCTTTGTTGATTTCAATGGTCCTGATGAAAGCATACATCCATATGCAGAAGTTGTGAGTGTTCACTTCGCCATTTATCCTACATAACAATTTGGCAATATCATCCACCTATTGTACCATATTAGACCGCAGAAGAGTTCTCGGGAACTTGGAAAGAGATCTGGGCTTCTTCATGTATCTACTATTCATTATGCCCACGCAGTCAAATCTATGCTTTTCCCATCTATTGCCAACATCCTATATGCTAATAGTAGTTACCACCTTTTGTTCTGGAATCTTCAAACAATAATTGATAAACTGTGCGTCCAACCGGATTATTGTTTTCCCTGTAGCATCTCGGACTGATCTAGATGATGGATGGTAAGAACTAGCACACTCCATGACAAACTGTAGCAACTGTGCTGTGAATGAAAACGTTGCAGCTCGAATGATTCCACTGCTTTTGACTGCACGCATGAGGGAAGTCTTTCCTACTCTGGATCTGTCAATCAATTCGGAAAAAGGTTTCGGACCTAGATCTGTGTCTCCGATGTCTGCAAACTTAGAAGTGATGCATGACTCTGTTGTGCTCTCTTTTTCGTCCCTCTTTGCCATCGCTGTATCTTTGTCTGAACAATTCTTTTCCTCTTTATTCGGCTAGAATTCTTCACAACTGGTGTAGATCTGGATCATTCTTCAGATTCGAAGGATATGTTTAATGTATTAGACATTGATTTAAGCTCCCTTTCTCTTATAAAAGCACCTGTAATGAATTCCTGCAATTAATTCAGACAAAGATGGCAACCGGAACATGAACAGTGGATTTTAATCATAAAAATCTGCATATATCAAGCCTGCTGCCCCAAAATTTGATGTTTTATTTGCATGCAAAGCAAGCATGAATTTTACCAACTTCACCTGAGCACCTGTATCACTTATGCAGACAATTATTCAGACACAAATCAACCTCCCTCAAACCTAGGCGCCAAATTTGGAAGCTTCCCGCATTAATTACACCTTCTGAGCAAAATTCCTCTTCAAATGGGGCGCACTTTTTGTCTAGGCTGCACTTCTTTGCTATTGAATTAATTCATTCATTCTTATGGCAGCCTTTGTTTATATAACCCTCATAATTCTATAATTAATTAATGCCTCTCCTATTCCTGGCAATTAATTAATTAATTAATAAGCTTTTCTCTTCAAATGGGGCGCCTATTTTGTGCATGTTCATGGCTGCCATTAAATAAATTAAAATTATTTAATTTTAGCTCTCTACTTCCAGTTAACTTAAGCCTCACAGTATGCTTTGACCTCAGCCACTGAAAATAGGAGCTAATTAAAACAATTAATACTTTAAAAAGTATTATTCTTCTCCCAAAAGGGGCGCACTTTTTGACATGAAGGGGCTGCATTAAATAAATAATATTTATTTAATTTTAGAACTTCTAATTCCAATTCTCTTTATCCACTTTCCCTTTGTTGACTTTTCCACAAACTTGGGCGCCAATTTTAGAGAAGAAATTAATTAATTTAATGCATTTAAAGCTGCCCTTCTTTCCCAAATGGGGTCGCACTTTTTGGCATAAGCAATTTCTATTTTTAAAAGCCAATTAACAATGGGATTATTCACCCTGCACTGCATCTCCAAAAATCCCATGATCCACTTAAGCTATTTGACTTACATAATGGGATTATTTACCCTGCAAGGCAGGTAATAAAATCCCATCAATGTCTTAAGTGATTTTCTTTTATTTCACAATGGAAATTTTTACCCTGCAAGACAGGTAAGAAATTCCCGCCTGCCTGTTGCCTTTGATTTTCCCATTGTGACTTAAGTGACGTTGCTTCCATGGGAAAAAGTACCCTGTTAGGCAGATACAAAATTCCCACCGCCTACTGCTTCCAAAAATTCCATGATCCACTTCAAACCCTCTTTTTTCCAAAAATGCAGCTTGCCCAGAAGAAACTTTTTTGTGCACGACTTCGTCTTTTCTGAGAGAACCAAACCTCCGGTGGTGAATTCCTTCTGGCATAACGTGCATAAGTGATCTCTAGATAATCCTGGGAAAGAATCAGACCAAACCAGCAAAAAATTGATCTAAAGAAATTTCACAGAAAATGAAACAGGAAAACACCAAAAAACACAAAACGTTGCCAGAAGTCACAAATAAAGCCCAGAATTCATTCCTGGTTAAAACCCTACTGGTATATGGGAATATTGACATGTACAATCACAACAGGGTTAAACCGGAGCACAAATTGCCTCAAACAGGGCTCAAAATAATTAAATACAAATTTCCTGCAGGCAAACCCCAGCAACATAATAAAACAATTTTGGGCATCTGGGTATTTGTCGAAAATGGCTTATATGGCTCCTTGGGAATATCTTGACATAATACAGAAACTTTCTGGCAATAAAAACACAAAACGACCCATTATTTTAAAAGTACGAATTTTTTTTAAATAGGGTAGTCCCAGATTTCAGGGTGAAATCTGGGGACACCACTTCCCAAGGCAGCGATGTGGGTTTAGTTACTGGATAAAATATTGCATGCCTTTTAACAGTGAAATCCATGATTAAAGTCAGTTGTTTTCCTCTTATGCCAATGACCTCATTTTTTGCATGATATATAACCGAACTGTGGGCAGCGACTTGCATCCATTTAATACCCTCTATGGTTGAATTAATTCTGGGAATGGCGATCTGATCTAGTGCATGTTTCAGTGGTGTTTTGGGCCTCTTTTTAGCAGCGAATTGCATAAGTGAATTGATCTGAGTTTGAAGGGCGGACTGTAATGTCCCCATTTCTGAAGACCCTTAGCCTATACGTCCCTGTGGGCTTCGAGATGTGCAAGGGGAAAATTTTTATTAAATAATTAAATATTATTGCCTAGAGTAATAATTATTTAATTATTTAACTATGAAGATTATTTAATTTAATTCCTAAAATATAAAAATTAAATAGGGAATTAATTAAATAAATATTTTAGGTGGCTTTTATTGATAAAATCACCCTTTAAAAGGGGACGCTTCTTCATATGTCATCGATAGGCTATACAATATATAGCATCATGCCCTAGAGCCTCATGCCATGTGCAATATGGCTCAGCCTCAAGTGAGTGCTAGGAGCCATAATGGCAAGAAGATGACAAAGGTGATCTCGTGGAAGGTAAGTCCACAACAACATGCTTGGAGTTGAGGAATAGGAGATGTCACATTGATGTTTTCGTGGGAGTCAGAGCTAACTAGGGAGATCTAGCTATGCCTCAAGCACCGAGTCATCTAATCGAAAGGAGTGTTATGAGCTCATTGGTTAGCAAGTCAGAAATCAGAGCATATCATCCTGTAGCGTCATCACTTAACAGGTGGATCTTGATATCCTTTGAAGTGTTTTGTGTGAAGTTGCAAATCAATCTTGCCTCGTAAGGAGACAATAACAGCCCTATTGATGTTATGATGTAAAGTTCAGATTGACTAATTTGAATTCCTCAATTAGCGTAAAATCAACCATCTGGTTAAGTTTCTTAGTACCTGGACATAATCCTACTTAGCAAAGGGTCATCTAGGGTATAACCATCATTGTATTCAAGGCACTGGTGAACGTCAATAGCAACATGAGTCGATGATAACTCTCATAGGTTGAAGGAGACCTGCTGCCTGAGTATTTATGGACGTGTTAGTGCGATGATAATAGTGATTCAGGAACTCGATCGTACGTTCCTGTGCGAGCTACGAGGTCATAAGGCACGTTCGTGCAATTGTAAGATATTTATTCTATCCGGGGAGATCGAAAAGCTGTGCAATCGGGAATGGTATGATTTCATCTAGCTCATCATGCATCTGATTCGAGTAAGGTTCGGTAAAGTATGGCCCACAACCTCGCAGATGACCACTACAACCACAAAGGCGAATTGACAAGAGTAGTTCGAACTAGGAAGCTCCTCCATGTTTGAGTGATGTTTGTACATGCCCTCTTGGCAGCGACTGATGTGGAAGAGGCCCAAAGTGTCCAAGCGATTAGTATCTTGCTCGTTGTACTTTATAGGTAGCTCCTAAATGTTGTGAACTTAACACATTTACATAGTGGATTGACGCGAGATGTGCAGCATGCGCTGCGTCCACAGATCTTACCTAGTGAGACATGTTATAAGACAAGGGGATTGGTTGAAGATCATGAGCATTAACACGGACGGTGCATTAGGAGGCTCTTGTAATAGGTAACCAATACATCCCACGAGGGCATCTGTCGGTAGAATCATTGAATGTCCTTGACACATACATTCCTAGTGGACTTAAGATTGTCAATAGAATAGCCAAGTGCATTGATGCAGCAATCTGTGTTAGAAGGAAGTCAAGATCCATATATTTAATGCAAAACCTTAAGTGTCTATAAACAGTGGCTTCATCCTTAACCGTGAGTGCTTGGGAACAACGAATTTGAACATGTTTTAATGAGTGCTTGGAAGGATCATCTGCGCGAAAGAGAAGCTCATCAGGAATCATGGAGTCAAGTACGGAAGCGAAAGCATGAAGAATTATCAATATAAAGGTCGTCTTTGAAGTCTGCCATAGTTATCTGCACATTAGAGTAGGATACTCTCTTTCGAACTGTATAAATGGTATGCTACATGCCCCAAAGCGGGTGGAAGAGGAATACTCATAGCAAAGAGGTGCTGACATAAGTGCATTCACGATACTTAGGTTGAGGTACGAATAAGCTCTAGAAATGGGATTTCGAATCTTCGGAGGTTAGCGAGTATTTGCAAGGGGGTCTCAATCTTCATGGCTAAATTGTGTAGCAATTTGAGGTACTGTTGGCTGAGGTCAGTCTAAAGAGGTTATGTAGAGGTCACTGGCTTGCAGAATGCTCAAGATTTTCTATCTAAGTTTATGCATGTCTACGATTGATCGGCCATGATAGAAAAATCTTCACATAGGTGAAATGGCATAGACGAACCGCTAAAGGAATAATATCATATGGCGTTAATGAAAGTCGTGCATGAGTGCATCATAACATCCCACCATGGCGTTAACGAATAGCCTGAGGAAGCTACAGACAAGATTTGCGCCCGTATAGCAGAGGATTACATAGGGCCGATGGCATTTATTTGGAGCAATAGAATTGGCGATTCGATGTTTGTTCAATGCCATGTTTGGCTACCCGAGAACACAGACTAGAACCTGGTCTTGTAAATTTTGAGTTGAGCAAATGTAAGGATATGCAGGTTCAATGCAAGCAACCTCGAGGCGTGTAATGAAATCACGTTTTCACATGTATGTGCTCGTAACAGGGTTGTGAAGTATCCAATAGCGTTAGTGGATGCGTTATCCATTTTGGAGGAGCAGACATAAGGTCTGGTTAGATTTAGAGTGATTTCGAGGAGTGGGTCATTAGACTATGTGCATTTTATTTACGTTCATTGGCTTAATGAACCGCCTCAAGCCAACTCACGTATGTCGGGCAAATATAATCTGTGCCTTAATGAGCTCCCACTTCTAGCACTTTTATGGCATGCCAATGGCTTATAATGCTAACCTTTCCCGAGTGATGGCTTCATCTAATAATGTTCCAAAAAAGTGATGGACATTCATCAGAACCCTTTTCCTAGGTGAAGGTGCCTTGGCATCATAGAAGGATATTACCAGGAAGGAAGGTATCAGGCAAAGGATCTCGAAGAGGCATCGTGCAAGTCTTTCATAGGTGTGACCCCAATTGGCATGCCACCAAAAAAAATTCTATTGTTCATCGATGATTATTCTAGGAAGAGGTCAATGAAGGGTCTACTTAACCATGGTGAATGGATTGGGTAGACATTGTCTCGACTCCTCCTTAGACAAAAGTTGATAAGGCAATCGTTATGGGAAGAACCTATGAGATTGAGAACCTCCTGGTGGTTTAGGACTTGGAATGGTCTATGTTATGGGGATGAGTTCACTATCTAAGAAGTGTCATGAGGATTACTATGTGTTTGAAGAAATCCATCATCAGTTGACAGCCCCATATACCCCACAGCAGAATGGGGTGGTAGAGAGGCAGAATAGAACAATCATGGAGTTGGCACGATGCATGATGCATAAAGAGGAATGCCATATAGATACTAGGGAGAAACAATAAACATGGTTGTATATATTCTTAGTTGAAGTCCATGCAAAGCTTTGTAGGAAATCAGTCCTGAAGAAGCTTGGTCCAAAATCAAACCTGGGGTATCAACTTTCCGCATTTTTGGTTCAGTTGCATGTTGTTTTGTTCACGATAAAAAGCAGAGTAAATTAGACTTTAGAAGCTCCAAGCATTTATTTGCCGATTATAGTGATCAATCTAAATCCTATAGATTGATTGATACTTCAACTAATAAGATAATTATTAGTAGAAATGTTGATATAAAAGAAACAAAGTCTTTCTTTGGAAGAAATTAGCAAGAGGACAACAATCAGCAAGGGGGCAGCAATTAGCAAGTGGTAACGGAAAATGTTTCCCTTCCCTTGCCCAATGTTTATCCTGGTTCTTCTCATACTCCTCCACGGAATCCAATACAGCCTATGCCATCTCCTATTGATACTCTTGTGTATCGAAGATGCCAACCTGAGTTGGTTTCTCCTCTAGAAGCAATACGACCGGATGCCAAATCTTCAATTCAGTGACGCCCTAAGTGGTTTTACTCCACTACCCAAGATGTGTGAGATGGAGAATTGTCTTCTCTCAGAGATGGCCGGCCTCACAGATTCGGTATGAAGATTGACTATTTAGAGCATGTTGAGTTTGCTCTTTCTTCTGATCTTCTTAATATTCATGAACCACAGAAATACTCTTGAGGCAAAACACATACCAGAATGGGAAACTATCATGCACCTAAAGTATGATGTTTTGATCAAAAGTGATACCTAGAAGTTGGTGTCATTGCCTCCAGGGAAACACCCCATTGGCTATAAATGGGCGTACAAAATCAAGTGCAAAACAAATGGTCCTTTGGATAAGTACAAGGCTCGTCTTCTTGCGAAAGGTTTTTCGCAATAGGAGGGATTAGACTATAGGGAGACTTTTGCTCCTATTGCGAAGATGGTCACTTTTCAATTACTTCTTTCCTTTGTTGCTCATTTTGGTTGGAAAGTATTTCAAATGGATGTCAAGAGTGCTTTCCTGAATAGAGATTTGGAGGAAGAAATATATATGACACAACCTGAGGGTTTTTGAGCAAGTGGTCATGAACATCTAGTATGCATGCTCATGAGGTTCTTGTACGAGCTTAAACATGCTCCTTGAGCTTGGTATATAAAGATTGATAAACATCTATAGGATTTTGGATTCAAAAGAAGTCTTTCTAAGCCGAATCTATATGTCAAAAGCGATGGTGATGACATTGTGATTCTTATTGTGTATGTTGATCTTCCCACCATAGGAAGTGGGAGTACTGCAATTCAAAAGGTAAAATCCAATTTATGTGTTGTTTTTGACATGACTGATTTAGGCCGCCTACATTATTGCCTTGGTGTGGAATTCTAACAACATGATCATATGATCTTCATCTCTCAAGTCAAATATGCCATGAATCTATTGCAGAAGTTTCAAATGACTAAGTGTAATCCTTCTTTTACGCCTATGGAGGTTGGGCTGAAACTGTCAGCCCATGATGACTCACCACCGGTCGATAAGTCACTTTACACAAGGTAGGTAGCTTGATATACCTAATAGCCACACGATTGGATCTTTGTTTTATCGTCAACTATCTTTCGCGGTTTTTGTTTAAACCACAACTCATTCACTGGGGCGCAACGAAATGAGTTTTGAGATATGTCAAAGGTACTCTTGACTTTGGCATTCTGTATCATAGAGTACCCGGTTTCAAATTGAATGGTTATACAGACTCTGATTGGGGTGGATCAGTGGATACTCGGCGATCTACCACTCGATATATATTCTCCTTTGGTCTAGGAGTTGTTTCTTGGCATATTAAGCTTCAGTCCACTGTAGCCATATCTTCCACTAAAGCAGAATACATGGCAGTTATTAGTTCCAGCTGCGAAGCAGTATGGTTTCGTTTGATTTTGATTGATTTCCACATACCTCAAACTACTGCTACACCTATTTCAATCTTTTGTGATAATCAAGGTGTTTTAAAAATGGTAAAGAATCTTGTTTATCATGCTCACACTAAGCATATTTAGATCCATCATCACTATATCCGTCAGTTGGTTGACTCAGGTGATATCTCTCTTCATTTCTGCCCTTCTAAGAAGCAGACTGCCAATGTAATGACTAAACCCCTTGGTCCTTTATTATTTGTAAAGTTTCGAGACAAACTTGGTTTTGTTTCTGGGTTAGTTGTTAAGTAGGGCTGTTGAATATTTATATTGAATGGTTCGGTTATGCAGTTGGAACTGCCTCTAACTAATCACAACTAAATGTAACCACCCTCGTGAATAAATATATCTCTGCTACATCCATTATGGACAGTGCCTTGAGCAATACATACTTGTTTATCTGCTAACAGATCAAAGCTGGAAACCAGCATTGTCATGTGTCTATCAACACTCAGAGTGAAAGAAGAAGAACCAGCAGCAAATGGAGACTCCCAACAAAGTTTAGCTTAACTATTTGGTTCCGTGGGATTCTTTTTACTTTTTCTCTAGCAGAGCAGTGTATGCTTACCCCATTATTAAGGAAATCAATAAAGTACTATAGATATATGGGTAGAAGTTATCCAGCCATGACTTCAACATACAAACATTGATTATTCTCTGTAACATCTAACGTGACCATTATCATTGATTCTTAAGAATTCCAACGTAGTATTGAGTGTTGTGATCCTACTACTAGAAAGTTCGAAAGACAATTATTGGGAGATGAAAAATATTTTA
The DNA here is from genome assembly GCA_019776745.2 of Taxus chinensis. Taxonomy (NCBI): domain Eukaryota; kingdom Viridiplantae; phylum Streptophyta; class Pinopsida; order Cupressales; family Taxaceae; genus Taxus; species Taxus chinensis. The sequence goes on from CM034150.1 coordinate 68,527,630, forward strand.
AGAATTCATTGATGTAGCCAAGCATTGGTTCCCCTACCCAGAACACCCCCCATGTACCAAGGCACATCCTCTCCCTGGTACGTACAATACCCGAACCCTGGCCTTGCAAGGGCATACCCACCAACCTAGCAAAAAAAGGATGAGTTAACCTCAAATCATTGGATTGCTTCTCAATACAAAGAACCCTTGTTGCTGAGTAGTGGAGGCAGTCATTTATTTGTTAATGCTCATCTTCTCATATTTTTCATCATCAATTGGGATAGTTTGGTTCTCAGATGAAGTATGTAGATCATTCTTTCCCTTGTTCTGCAGAATGGTATCAGCCATTTCTTTCCTCGGCTGCTCCTTTTTGCTGTGCTTCGTCTTTCTGCTGCAAACTCAGTTGCTTGTGGGGTTTTTGTAAGCAATTGTAAGTACAATCCAAGAGATCTCCTTTTATAGATTTCGCCATGATTCTGAAGTTTCTCCTGTTAATAATTTCCATAAATATGGTAGTTCCAAGCTACAGAATGTCAGGTTGAAAAGACCTGATGAAGTGATCACATATCTTGCATGTGAAATTCTGTGATCTAAGGCCAAGCATGATGAGCATGAAATCATTGAAGGAAACTATTCCTGATTGAGGAGTTCCAGCTAAGGGTAGGCATTGTAATAGGCACCACATTCATATTATTGTCACTTTGGCTTGTTGTAGACCTGGCATTATGGGATTCAAAGATGAGGGCATTTTCTGAGTCATGTTCCCACTTACCATTCTCCATAGCTTCCTTGGGTTGATTGCCCTTTTTTGTCCCATTAAGTGCATGATACCTTTATAGAGAAAGAATGCCACCACGAATGCTAAGTTAAGCCATTCCTTGTAGATGACGAATATCATTTTTTAATTTAACATCTAAATTTCTTTAAAGAACTCCATGTTAGCTTGGTGGGTAGAGGTGGAAGGAAATTCTTCTCCTCCATTATTGAGGAGACAGGAAACTATTACAGCCCATGTGATGGACATGATGGGGACATGACAACCCATACTTGCCTGTGTTAGGTGTGGGAGAAAGAGCCTTGGAGGGAGAAGAGAAGTAGTCAACATACATATAGGATTCCAGCCATTCATTGGAGGGACTTGCAAAATTTGGATGAATTATAGAGGAAATGTTTTGAGTGAGCCTTGGGGCATAGACAGAAAGTTGGAGGCTAAAATTAAAGCCTTGGATCATATACCAGCCTGGGGGGAGCTTCAGAAAGGCTGTGAGGCTTTCAATCTTCTTAAATTTCTTTTTTCCCCTTTTCTAAAGGAGAGGTAAGTAACTACAGACTTCTCACTTGTTTATTAACTATGCAAAGAAACTTCAAAGCAACCTGTTCCAGTTTTCTTTCTCTTCCCTTGTACCTCTTTGTTGGGAAGAGATTATGAAAGAAACAAAAGTTTTACGATTGTTGTCCATATAATATATTGTTTTCTTGATTGTATGGAATCTCAATTGCTTAGATTTGTTTTCTAAAATCTTCACTTGCCTGTAATGTCCCTTTTTTCCACTTGAGGGTTATTATTTGGACTTCTTGCTATTCCTTCTCAATGGAAAAGAGCCAAAGAAGTTGGAGAAGAACATTGAGCTTCCATTTGCTTTTGCTTTTCTAATTTTTATGTTTTCTTTTTTGTGTTTTCCCTCTTATAGCAGGTCGGCTGAGTTAAAGGCAAATAAAAGAAACTAATGAAGAAATAGAACATCTCTTATGAGTCGGTCTTACCTTTCCAAGCTTTGGTGACAATTGAGGAATATAAAAGGAGTCTTGAGACATCATTTGGGCATCTAGTTTTTGCGCATTTTCCTAATCTTGAGCATTGAGAGCTTGTTGCTCTTTGTTCTTCCACTTGAGGACGAAAACCCTCTTGTGTGGCTTCCTAGAAGGACGTAAACCCTTCTAGTCATTTGGGTGAACGACGAAAACCCTTCATCATTGCTTGGTTTTGAAGTAAAGAGCAGATTTGTGGAGGAAACACTCACTTTCAGATTTTTATTTGCTTCCTACATGTGGAGCGACCTACCTTGGTGTAGGGTGTGATGATTTAGTGGGCACAAAGTTGCATTTTCAGTTCATAATCTGATTTGGCATATTTATTAAGGCCGGAATCTACATTCTCTTGATTTTTGGGGGTTTCTAGACCCATAATTCATAATTTTGTTGTGGCTGCTCTTCGCTGGTTATTTATTAATTTCCAGCAATGTGTACATTCAGATTTCTCATTCATTTTAGTTCCATTTGATGCCTAAAATCTAGGTTACCGGAAACACCTATAAAGGCAGTGGGAGCGGGAGCGAGAGCGGCCGGGAGCGGGAGCGGGAGTGGGAGCGGCGGTGGGAGCGGCCAGGGAGCAGCCAGGGGCTGCGGAAACGCCCGGGTACGGCCTGCGCCGTATCCGGGCGTTTCCGCAGCCCCTGGCCGCTCCCACGTTAAAAAAAAAACGTTTTTTTAATTTTTTTTTATGTTTTTAAAGCCACACAACAATAAAAAATTATAAATTCTTCTAATCTAAAACCTAAAAGCTACCTCTAAACAATAAAACAAAAGAACACACAAACAAAACATAAAGCAAACAAACTCACATTGTGGCTCTCCAAAATTGCATTGTGCTTGTCTAGGGTTTGAGGAGCTATTGCTAAGCTTGTAGGAGTGTGAGGAGCTATTGCTAAGCTTGTGGGAGTGTGAGGAGCTGCAAAGGAGGATTTGTGAAGGATTTGATTGTGGTTTACTAAGCGAAGGTAAGTTTTTTTCTAATTTCTAGCCTTGTTCGTTTATTTTATTTTTTTATTATTTAATCTTTCACACATTACATTTTTTTGTTTATGTTCATTTTTATTTTGCTCTTTCCATTTAATTTTTTTTAATTTTCATTGTTCAATCACAATGCAATTGCATGCCATTGTTTTCTTTGCTTAATTTTTTTTTAAACCTTGTAGGTATTTCTACAATGGCAACAACTTCTGCTTCTTCTGGGCAATCTTTGGCCAAAGACTGTTGACCCAAATTCACTGTTATGGAGGCACGTAACAATAGTTCGACAACTTGCAGGTGGTGGTTGTTTTGAATGGAAATGCAATGAGTGTGATGGACAATTCAAAGGCTCTTAGTAGGGTGAAAAGCCACTTGTGTGCCATAACGGGTAATGGTATAAGAGTATGCAGGGGGAGGAATAATGCTGGGGTGCCAAAAGCAAATGTTTTGGCATATATCAAAGAGCAGGAGGATGCAGAGGCTAAAGTGGCTATGAGAGCGGGTCATCCATTGACCAAAAGAGGAGGTTCATCTCGTTCAGCAAGGCCTCTAATTGCTCCATCACCTAGTGGATCCCCAATTGTGGCCATGCCACATCCATTTGTGGCTCCTATCTCCACAGATGTAGGATGTTTCCCTTACACGAAAAAAAAGTAAGACAAAAGGGCCATTGGAAAAGGCCTTTCAGAATGAGAACAGAGAGATTGCAGATGAATGCATTGCAAGGTGTGTATATGCTAATAAGCTTTCTTTTAATGTTGTGAGATCACCTTATTGGCATGAGATGGTGAAAGCCATCAATGAGGCACCAAAAGGGTATAAGCCACCAGGATATGAGAAGATCCGCACCACCCTTTTGGATAGACAAAAAAAATATCGTGGAAACCTCCTTGCAACCAATTATGGGACTCATGGACCAAAACTGGTGTGTCCATTGTTTCTGATGGATGGAAAGATGCAAGAAACTGCCCTTTAATCAATGTGATTGCAGTATGCCCTAAGGGGGCAATGTTTTTGAAAGCGGTTGATTGTGAGGGGCAAGTGAAGGATGCCCAATTCATAGCCAACATTCTCTTTGAGTCCATTGAGGCAGTGGGGCCTGAAAAATGTTGTCCAAGTGATAACGGACAACGCCAAAAATTGCAAAGCTACGGGGATGTTAGTTGAGGCACGGTATGGGCATATTTTTGGACACCTTGTGTTGTGCATTCATTGAATTTAATGCTAAAGAAAATGGCAAACAAAATAGAGTGGATCCAACAAGTGTATGCAGAAGCTGAAGAAATCCAAATGTTTGTCACCAACCACCACATGTCACAGGGCATTTTTAAATCATTCTCGCAGTTGGAGCTACGGAAGGTAAGGAAAAGCTTTATTTCTTTCTTTCTTTTGAATTTAAAATTTAATATAAGTTTTTTAGTATTCTTTTAGCTTTCAATTTTATAATTTAAATTTTATTTTTAATTTTTGTTCCTTGTTCTTATAGGTTGCTGAGACTCAGTTTGCATCACACACAATCGTCTTGAGACGACTAGTGAAGGTGCGAGAGGCACTCATGAGGATGGTAACATCCAATCTTTGGTCTGTATGGAGGCAATCAAACACTGGGGGCTCAAAAAGTGAAGAACTTGATCTTAGAGGACCCTTGGTGGGATAGAGTGGGTTATCTGTTGAATTTTATGGAGCCCATTATGAGCATGATCCGGTTTACTCACATGGATCAACCATGTCTAGGAGAAATATATGATGGCATCGACTCGATGATTGAGAAGATAAAAGCCATCATAAATGAATAAGATCCCAAGGAAATATTTTTCAAACAAGTGAAGTCAATCCTCATTGAGCGGTGGAACAAAATGACCACCCCATTACATTTACTAGCTTTTGCATTGACTCCTACATTTTATAGCACGGAGATCCTTTCCTTGCCAGGGAGGGTAGCACCATACAAGGATGCGGAAGTCAGTGAGGGATATATGGCGGCATTGGCTAGGCTCTTCCCTAATCCTAAGGCCCAAGACCAGGTTATGGTGGAGTTTGGCAATTTCTTAGCAGAAACGGGTAATAGCCTTCTCACTCTTCGGAGCAAATACAAGATGGATGCACATATGTGGTGGTACCTCCAATGTACTTCATCGGCTTACTTGCAACCTCTTGGAATCAAGGTCTTGGCACAGGTTTTTAATTTTTTTATTCTCTTTTCTTTTATTTTTTTAAAATTTAAGTTTGAGTGTTTAAATCTGAAGTTGAACTTTGCATTGACTTTGAAGTTTGGGTTGCCTTAATAGATTGCAAGTTCATCTTCCACTGAGCGCAACTGGAGTACGTATAATTTCATCCACTCACAGAAACGCAACAGGTTGGGGGCTAAAAGGGCTGAAGATTTGGTATACATACATTCCAACTTGCGTCTTTTATCCCACAAGCAGCCAGAGTACAAGGAAGGGTCAACAAGACATTGGGACATTGATCCAAAGATAGTTGACTTGGATGCTTCCATTTCCTACCATGGAGCATATGATGATGAGAGGAGTTATATGGCACCACGAGACCTACATGCACAAGGGGGTGCAACTGGCAATGGCCCTAGTGCGAGTGGTTCGAGCCCAAGTGATTCTAATGAACCACATAATGATGATGATGCAGCTAGTTTTGATCCTCTTGATGAAGAGGAATATGATGAATATTGACAATGAAAGATAGTTTGAGCTTTGAATATTGATCTATGATTGAATTTAATATATCATGAGATTCATGACATTCACATTGTGTTTGATTTAAGTATTTTAAATTTTAATTTAACTTTTAAGCTTTTAAGTTTCTAAGTTTTATCGGTATCCTAGCTTGTTTGTTGTGGTTATTCACTTATTTAGCTGATAACTTGTCTTTTATCTTGTCTTTCATATGCATAATATGTGGTTAATAATTAAATTCCTATTTAGAAGGCTGAAATTTATATATTTTTTAATTTTTATATAGTTTTTGTACTGCCGTATCCGGGATCAAAAAAAAATTTGCCGTTTCCGCGTATCGGATACCCCGCTCCCGCTCCCGTATCCAAAACGTTTCGGTAACTTAGCCTAAAAATATATATTTAATTTGTGGCAAGGTTATTTGAAGTAAAATTGGTGATTTGCATATATTTAATACTACTGCTTGGAGAAATCAGTTCGCTGGTTTTAATTTCAGTTTGCTGCTTACAAAAATCAGATTTGATTAATTGGTGATTTATCTAATTTCCTTGGTTGTTGGCTTAATCCCTTGAAAGGGACATTTCATTGCCACTGTATGTATGCATATTTGTAATGAGAAAAATGTAAGCATGGGAATTAGTTCTCTGTTCTTGTCAAATCTATCAAGTGTTGACCATCTTCATCTTATTATGGCCTTGGGGAGTCCGGATCACCCTAGAACCTTCTACATCTGCTTCAATTTGCTCCTTCATTCTTACCTAATTATGAGTGAGGGAGAGTGTCTTCAATTGATTAATTTAGTCATACAAACTAGTAAGTGTAATGTCCCTTTCCAAATGCCTAGAGGCCTAGTTGGCCTATTCCACCTGGTGTCCCCAGATTTCACTCTAAAATATGAGACTACCCCATGTTAAAAAAATTCGTACTTTTAAAATAATGGGTCGTTTTGTGTTTTTATTGCCAGAAAATGTCTGTATTACATCAAGATTTTCCCAGAGAGCCATATATGCCAATTTCGACAAATAACCAAATGTCGAAACTCATTTTATCCTTTTGCCAAGTTTTGTCTGTGGGAAAATTATATTTAATTATTTAAAGCCCCATTTGAAGTAAATTGTACCCCGGTTTAGCCCTGTTGAAATTTTGCATGTCAATATTCACATATACTAGTAGGGTTTTCACCAAGGATGGATCCTAGGCTTTGTCTGTGACTTCTGGCAATGTTTTTCGTTTTTATTATTTTTTGCGTGTTTTTTCTCTGTGAAATTCCCCTAGGTCAATTCCTTCACCAATACAGTCTGTTTTCTTGCCTGGAATATCTGGAGATCATCTACGGCCGCTATGCCAGAAGGAATCAGTTTCAGGAAGTCTAGTTCTCTCTAAAAAGATGAAGTCATGCACAAAAAAGGCCTGTTCTCGGCAAGTCGCATTTTTGGGAAAGGAAAGTTTTAAGCTGCAATGGGATTTTTGGTAGCAGCAAACAGGTGGGAATTTTGTACCTACCTGGCAGGGTACTTTTTCCCATGAAAAAAAATTCACTTAAGTCATGATGAGAAAATTCACTTAAGTTACGAATATTTATGCTTGCTTTGCATGCAAGCAAAACCTCAATTTTTAGGGCAGTGGGTTTTATATGCAGATTTTTATGCTAAAAATCAAGTGTTCATGCTCCGGATTCTGTCTTTGTCAGAATTAATTGCAGGTATTCATTACAGGTGCTTATATAATTGAAAAGGAGCTTAAATCAATGTCCAATATATTGAATATATCTTCTCAATCTGAAGAAATTCCCAAATCTGCACCAATTGTACAGAATTCTGAGCCGAATAAAAAGAAACTGGAGTTACTGAGACAAAGATTGCTCTAGCCATGGCGAAGCATGATGAAAGAAAATGATCAGCAGAATCATGCATAGCTTCCAGATCCAGATCCATAATTGCAAAGGCTTCATCCTCTTGTTTCTAATGCAGCCCGTGTAGAAGTCAATGCATGAAAAATTCCTTCCAGGATCTTGTGCATGTTCTCTCAATCCTCCAGTTGAAGTTTTCTTCTTGGGAAGGCTGGCCATTCACCTGGAGTGCTTTCCTAAGATTTTTAATTGCTCATATGCAATTAAAAATTAAAAAAGATGAGTTATTTACAGCACACATTGCACTGGATGCATGTACCAGGAGAAGAACGTTACAAAAGCTTCAAGGATAAGAAGGAAGACAAGTCAAAGGCAATAACCGCAAGCAAATCACAGTCACTTGCTTCCAGATCCAACTACTTCCAGATCCAGTTTAGTGAGAATCAAAGGCAAAAGAATCAACTGTATACAGTAATATGGAAAAAGAACAAAACTATTGCAGTTTTCTTCTAATTCATTTTCCTCTTTCTTCTTTCTTTTCTGCCGACAAAGTAATTGAGCGATCAATTAAATTATAAAACTTAAGTGATTGGTTTAAAAGCCATTACTTGATGAAGTCAATTACTTGGAAACTTGTTTTGCAAACTTTCTGGTTCCACCATAGAAGGTCTCAATCTTCAGATGCAAACCTTTTATGTACATTTCACATGAGGAATTCCACGAAGAATGATTAACAGTTAATAAAGTTGACAACTTCCAGCAATATGTCAGCTACAAACTAAGAGGAAGATCCTATGTGTATAGATGCCCCTTTAAAAGACTAGCAATGGATGCAAGAGATTAAACATCACTTATGAGAGTTAGGGGATGCAAAAAATAGATCCTACCAGACTAAGTCCTTGTGTTCCGAGAATTTAGTATGTTAATTACCCTTGATAACAACCTGAAGCAAATCCATCCAGTTAAGGAGCACATTTCAAGAGAATTTTGTGTCACGGTGCATTTCTTTTGAAATGAACAGATAATCCTGAGGCTCCCCCTGATAAACTAATGTGATTCAAAGAATCTAGCTCTCTAAGTTGGTGTCCAAATAGCTTTTTTGCACGATACCACATAATTAACCTAGGCTAATACATGAGACTAAATCTCCCTACATGGGGATCGAAAGAGGCTCAAGTGTTAGCATTTGTCGACCATTAGAATATGGTAACATCTAACCATGGGGCTGCACTTAACTAGAGAGTATTATGAAGTGCACACAATTCAACAGTTATGCCCTAGCAATTTTAGCAGCTGCCATAACGAAAGACTACAAATATCACACCTATTTAAGATAGGAATTATCACTAAACACAATTAGAAGAAATGGGTACATTCATGTGAGCCAGCAGCAAATATGCAATCTATGACTTTAGTGATAAATGTGATTGCATTGCACATGTGCAATTTAACCAATAGATATAAACTCTGAGACATTCTAAGTCAATTACATGGGAGCCCAAGCCATTTAGATCTTGGCACGGCGAATTTGCAAATGTTCTATTAAATAATTTCAAGATCTAGAAGCTTAGAAACATCAATACAGGGTAGACACAATGTTACATACCTGTAACCCATGTGCAGTCTTGAAGATGAATTTCGATTCAAGTGGCTCTCAAGGGTTTCATCAACAAAGTCTAAAACACAAGGTTGCTGCTTAAAAAATATAAGGTTACCTAAACCCATAAGGTTCTTCGTCTACTTATAGAATGTATAGGGGCAAACTATCAACAGTTTTGAAATTTTTTATTTTTAATTTTAAAAAATGTAGAAGTGGGAAAGGAAGCAGACTTTGAGCCATCTCCCTGATTGCAGCTGCCACAAGTTTGCATTATAGTAAAAGGTTTGCAACTAACAAGATAGTTACAACTTCTATTGTGCACGTCTGCCAACCTACCTTGATAGTAGTTGACTATCTTCAGGTCATTCAGTTTTGAAACCAATCACTTGAGTTGTATAATTTAATTGGTCGTTCAATTACTTTGTTACAGTAGGACAAGCCCGAAGGAAGAAGAAACCGCCTGTTGTGCAATCTGGGATAACCAATTTCAAAATAAGAACATGCAATTGGAATCTTGTAAATTCAGATTGTCACCAAACTAAGGTCCTGGGAGCAGCTGGATCTGGAAACAAGTCTTCTTTTTGTCTAAACAACAAGTTATGGAATTTTGGAAGCCGATAAAATCCTGCCATCGCCATTGTCTTTTCATTTGATCCGCTGCAAGCTTCTTAAGCGGGTAATACTCCGAATACATGAATAGAAAGCCACAACATTTACCATTTAAATAAAACTTTAGGTTTTGCAGGGATTGTTCATATGAGACAATGACAGAAATCATCTGGAAATCACTTCGAGTGAATGCAACTTCAATGGAGCTGTACTCCAGCATGATAATGATACAAATCATCATAAGCACAGGCTTTTGGTTTAAGGACCACTGTTTACATTGACGTACTGGCTATACCCTACATCAAAAACTAGGGTTTTCATTTGAAATTAACGTCATAGTGAAGCACATTCTGATAATGATGCAAATTAAATAAAGGCATCTAGTTTCTAAGGATTACTCCATAATGAATTCTGGCAACTGCCAGAAGTCAGTGGAAACTGCTGCTTGCTCGAATGACTTGGACTGCTTTTGACTTAAGGAATGAGGGAATTGTTTCAAAATGCCTTAGGATCTCATCAAACAGCTTTATTCAATAATACCTTTCAAATCCTAGATCTGTGTTTCCAATGTCTACAAGGTGTTAGAAGGGATGCATGACTCTGTTGTGCTCTCTTTTTCATCCATTCTTTGACATTGAGTGTGGTGTATATCCTAAACCATCAAATGACTAGAGTTTATACCAATGATGACTGATGGCAACGGAACTCTTCAACATCCTTTAGACCAAATCTGGATAATTCTATCAGGACCTATCAAAGGATGCATTCAATCGTATTGGACATTGACCTAAGTTGCCGATACGTTTTAGTTACAGGCGCCCGATATACGAAGTATCCAATGAGCACCAGATATGGCACTTAAACAAACAATGGTCCCAGATACAGCATTGGATACGGCCATACAAAATATACACCAAATATTGGAAGCTTATAGCATAAATTTCAGCCTAATAAATGAGCAAATTAATCCACATATTATGTATATAAAAAACAAAACAAGCTAAATAACCACTGGGCTGCACTTCTCTGCTTGTGAATTATTTCATTCGAACTTATGGCAGTCCTTACATTATCCATAACCACATCTAGTCGAGGTGTCTATCGAGGTGTAATTAATTACATTTATCTCATTCACTGGCTATTTTTGTCCATGTATTTGATAAGCGTGTCACTCTTCAAATGGTACCTTCCGTAGAATAATGCATGCTGCAAGAACTACCAATAAATATGTTAAATTTAACGTAGGAAAAATATAATTTTAAAATATCTGCTTCCAGGCCTGGAACTCAAGCCTCAGGGTACGGCTTTGGGCTTAGCCACTGAAAATAGGTATGTAATGCAGCCATTTACCCTGGCTATTTCCGAGCATGTATTTCTCTCCCAAAAGGCTGTGCGCACTTTTTGACATAAAGGGGTTGCCCTAGGGATGGATCATGGCATTTCAGTTAATCTTTAGAATAGTATATTTTCAACCACTTTAATATGTCATTTGACGTCTCTGTTGACAATGTCCCATCAAGCCTGGAGTTGCTCAAAATTGGTTGAATAAATATGTCATCCCTCTGATTTATCTAATGTCCCTTAACTCTTCACCCAAGGTGAAAAGTACCATCCAGGATTTACTTCAGAATAAAGAATTTCTATTTTTATAAGTCAGATGTCAATGGGAGTATTGCCCAGCTGCTAAACCATGACATTCTAAAATGGTGCTACCCATAGTTGAAAAAATCGTAAATCGAGATTAATTGGCAAGGCAAATTTTGAATCGGAAATCGTGGGAATCGGCAAAACAATCGGCAAAAAATCAACAAAAATCGGCAACTTTATCGCTACTTTTAAAAACATTTAAATTCATAAAATATACTTAAATTAAATGTAAAAACAATGTTAAATGATGCGACAAGTGACTCTATAGAATAAATTATAGAAAAAAATGCATCATTGTCGATTCACTATTGAACAATAAATATATTTATTATTACTAAGTTTACTATTAGTGTCACGAATAGTAATTACATTATATATTCCATTATTACATGTTAGTATTACTGAAGTATTACTATTACATGTATAGTTATTAATATCTCTGATTTCAAAAATTGCCAAAAATCGCCGATAAATCGCGTCCAGCCTGCAAAACGATGGAAACTTACAAAAAATCGCGATTTTCGAAATCTGATAAATCGCTTTCAAATAACCCTCGAAAATCGTTGAAAATCGCGGCTAAAATCGGCGAAAATCGGGGGAAAAAAACGCGGCTAGGGTATCAAGACGAACTTCTAAAGTAAATCGATTTGTTTTTTTTATGTCAGTTTTCTCTTTCCAACGCTGCTATCAGTCGACGCGTGAGGGCACTAAACATAGGCAACGGCATCATCAGGCTTATCAAATCGTGTGCATTTCTTACCAGTTCAATGTCAGCGTTTTTTCATCAGTCCGATGGTCGTTTTTACTAGTTCGTGCTCCTTCTTACTTATCTCGGGCGCGAAGTTTCGAAGATTGTTTGGGCGCGGTTTATACAAGGTCATTGCGCGCGTTGTGTTATCAACCTGTTCCGTCTGCGTTTGTGTTACCAGCTTGGCGAACATGCGTCCAATTACGTTCGCGTCCAGAAGCCCTGTTCGTGGCAGCCTGCAGGTATGCGCATTGTGCTAGCTATTTGAATATTTGGTATTAATGCATGTTAAAATTCCCACCACAAATGTTACAAACTTACACATGTATAATTATATAAGTTAACTAAGCTTGATTAAATAATAAGAATTTGTAGAGTGTAAAGCTGAGTAGTTCTACGTGTCAATGAGTCTACATGTGACATGACTCTATGAGCATTTTACCTGTTTGCAGAACTTTGTACTCTCTTTTTTGGTCAAAACTTAGAGCCGAAGAATATGCAGCCTGGGCCTATGGCATTCTTATAGAGTCACTTCTTGCAGCTCATTTAACAATTGCATTTTTACATTTAATTCGTAAGATATCATCCTCTCTATGAATTTAAATGTTTTTAAAAGTCAGCGATAAAGTTGCCGATCATTTGCCGATTTTTTGCCGATTCTCGATTTTTGATTCAAAACTTCGCCCTGCCGATTAATCCCGATAGTACGATTTTTTGAACTATGATTAATATGCCGATAAAGTATACTTGTTACTAATAAAGTGCGATCAGATTATACGTTACGAATGAGTTCATATACTATAGTTGATTATGCCCATACTATTTAGCTAATGGCCTCCTTGGCCACAGTAAAATATCATTGTTCTATGAATAACCCATTGGGTTATTACTGTTACAACTTACTATTACGTATAGTTATACTTCTTTTTTAAGGCTTTTACACCTATAATTACAGTCTACTATTATACACTGTATAGTTCATAGATTCAACTATTAATAAATATAGTATATTATATATGTTTGACTATACAAATATTCAAGTATAGATTACCTTCAAGACTGTATACTGCGAATCTGCTGGCTAGGGCCACGAACAGGTAGCATAAGAAAAAAAACTTCACGATCCATTTCTGCTTTGAACCTTCTTGGAATCCCAGGGAAACCGTCCACACCATCCCACGAAATCAGACACGAATGGGCACGAATGGAGAAAATACAAGTCGTAATGCTCAGCAATGTAAACAAGTCGAGTGCCCTATCGTGTGACCCACTGATCGCACATGCTCCTTTCGAATGAAGTAAATGCAAGTCGCTCAGTAGCAAAAACGAGTCAGGCAAAGAGAAAACTGGAGAAAAAACAAATCGATTTGGTCTATATTTCGTATGTGTAAACCTCAAGCCATGATTTTTCGACCGAGTTTAGCCACGATTTTCAACAATGTCCTGCAGGGTATTTTATCGCGATTAATGCGCCGCATTTATCGGTCATAACAAAAAGTCGTAGAGTGCCTCTCCTCAAAAGATTAATTGTTTTCATGCTTACTAAATGATTTTTCGCCGATAAATCGCGATTGTTTGAAACAGAGATTGGATGACTATTCAAAACATGAAGGGACACTTTCACCAAATCATTTTAGAACCAATATTACACCAAGTGAATGCAACCTTCAAACCCCAACTAGAAATTATTTAATAAAATAAAATAACAGAAAAACACCATTACAAAAGTGGCTGGAAATGAATGATTCCAATAAGAAGTTAATCAAAGTGCGAAATATAGGTTCCCAGCTATCAAAAAATTTAAGGACATGCAATGGATGGCATGAGTTGTATGACATCGTGCCCTAGAAAACCCCGAACTCCTGCTACAAGAGTTTTGGTATGTATGACGGAATCCTCCTAAGAGAGGGGCTGAAAATCACTATAGAATCAAATCCTACTTGAAAATCTGCAAAATCAATCTTAGAATCAAATCCTACCAGAAAATCTGCAAAATCAATCTTCTTGAAGCTCTTTGAAAAACATGGGATGAAGAATCCTCATTGAATTGAAGACTATTTTTGCTTCATTGTGCATTTCTTTATTCCAAGCAGTACCTTCGAGTGAAGGTTATGAACCAGGAGTACTTCGAGGAACAAAAAACATCACTGAACTACTATTAGTGGATGTGGATGAACCCCGTCCCAGTGTTTGACCTCGTGGAGTTGCGGCATTAGAAGATGCCTCAACGTCAAAAGCTTCCCTCCCTTCCCTTCTATTTGCTAGGGCTGCAAGTGCATCAACTTTCCTCTTCTTTTCTTCTTTTTTCTCTGCATAAGTTGCAAGGTAAGCAGACAACTCTCGTTGAGCCTCAGGTGGTGCTTGATTGCACACTGTCACTTCATTCCCTGGTATCCATGCAATGTGGAACTTAAGGCGACAAACACCTCCACTCATCTTCATGCCACAATAATTGCATATAACACAAGTGCCCTCTGCTGGTTCACAATGCTTCTAAGAAGGGTCATTTGATTTAGGCGTACTACGAGCAGCTGAACCGGAACCGCATCTCGAAGCCATTCTACAAAACAAAACAAAAAACAATTGTCTTAATGACCATGACGAAATTAAGAATAAAATTGCTATTGCATGAAGAAAAAATTACGAAAAAACTATATTGAAAATGAAGACGTTAGTAAATTATGAATCATGATAATTTCATAGATAATATTTTTAAAATCGTTATACAATACTGATTCTTGAATATACTATTATTAATAATTTAATATACAGAATATACAGTATTTATACTTGATACTATGATAGTATAATACGTAATATTAATATTAATACTTATAGTATTTATTAATATTAATAATTTAATATACAGTAATACAGTACACACTATACACTGTACACACTGTACAGTATACACTTACAGTATTTACACTTGCAATATTTACTATTTATAATATATTATTATATATTATACAGTATTAATATTAATACTTAATATACAATATTTTTATTTTTACTTGGTGTCACTCAAATTTCACCCTGAAATCTACGACTACCCTATCCGAATACTTTTCGTACTTTTAAAATGAGTCGTTTTGTGTTTTTATTGCCTGAAATTTCTTGTATTGTGTCAAGATAATCCCAAAGAACCATATTAGCCTTTTTCGCCAAATACCCAGATGCCCAAAATTGTTTTATTCTGTCGTCAGGATTTGTCTGTGAAATTTCTCTGGAGCAATTCCTTTGTCGGGTAAGCCCGATTTTTGGCCTGGAGCAGCTGGAAAACATATACGCACATTATGCCCGGAGGAAGTCGCCATCGGAGGTCTGGATCACTGGGAAAAAGCGAAGTCGTGCACAGAAAAGCCCCTGCGGGGATGGGCGCATTTTTGGAAAACAAAAGATTTAAACTGCGATGGGAAAAATATAAGCCGTAGGCAGGGTGAGAATTTTATACCTGCCTGGCAGAATACTTTTTTCCGTGTTATAAAAGTCACTTAAGCTGCAGTGAGAAAAATAGAGGCTGCAGACAGGTGGGAATTTATTGCCTGCCTTGCAGGGTAAAAATTCCCATGATATAATAAAAGGAAAGTGACTTAAGTGAAATCATGGGATTTTAGTGTCTGCCTTGCAGGGTAAATAATCCCATTGTCAAAGTCAAATCACTTAAGTGGATCACGGGATTTTGGCGCTTGCCTTGTAGGGTAAAGAATCCCATTATGAAAAAATTTCTTAAAAATAGAATTACATGTGCAAAAAAGTGTGCCCCCTTTGGTGAGAGAATAAAAGGCCTTAAATTGATTATTTTAATTAATCTACTCTCTCAAAAAGTGTGCCCAAGCTTGGAGGAAGTCAACAAGTCAAAGATGAAATAAAAGAAAGGATTTAAAAGCATTAAAATTAATTTATTTAATGGCTGCCCTCTTCCTCTCAAAAAGTGCGCCCTATTTGGGTATTATTTAATGTTTTTTAAAGCATTAAAACATTAAATTAATTTCTATTTTCAGTGGCTATGGTCAAAGCACATTGTGAAGATTAAGTGAAGTGATGTGTGAAGGATTAAATTGGATTAATTTAATTTATTGGATGGCTGTCCTTAAACATGCTATTTTTAAAAGAGAAAAGCATGATTTTTAATTAATTAATTGCCTTTAATTGTTAGGGCAATTATTAATTATAGAATTGTGAAGGTTAAATAAGCATGGGCAGCCATATGGGTGAATTATTCAAATCACAGGTGAAGAATTGCAGCCAAGTGGAAAAATGCGCCCCCATTAAAGGATTTTGTTCAAACAAGGTGCTAACAAGGCTAAAAGCTTCCAGATTTGGTGCATGCTTTGGAGGAGGTTGATCATTGTCTGCATAATTATTTCCACAGGTGTTACAGGAGCTCAGGTGTTGATTGAAAGGATTCATGCTCTTTTTTATGTGCAAATTAAACACCAATTTTTGGAGCAACAAGCTTGAAAAGTGCAGATTTTTATAATTTAAATTCACTATTCATGCTCCGGTGGCCATTTTTGTCTGAATAAATTGTAGGAATTCATTACAGGTGCTTTACAAAAGAAAAGGAGTTTTTATCAATGTCCAATACATTGCAAATATCCTCTGAATCTGAAGAATTGTCCAGATCTGCACTAGTATTGAAGAAATCCGGCCAAGTAAGGAGAAAAAGAATTATTCAGACGAAGATAGACAAAGCCATGGCGAAGGGAGATGAAAAATAAAGCACGATGGAGTCATGCATTGCTTCCAAACTTGCAGACATAGGAGACGTAGATCTAGGCCCGAAACCTCTTGCCGATTTGATTGATAGATCCAGGGCGGGAAAGACTTCACTCATGCGTGCGGTCAAAAGCAGTGGAATTATCTGAGCTACAGCTTTTCCATGTACAGCCCAATTGCCAGAGTTCGTGATGGAGTGCGCTAGATCTTATTATCCTTCATCCAAATCAATGCGTGATGCTTCGGGAAAGACAATAATTCGTTTGGATGCAGAGTTCATCGATTATTGTTTGAAGATTCCATTGCGAAAGGTGGTGACTTCTATTAGCATTCAGGATGCTGACAGTAGATGGGAGAAGTGTTATCCCGTAAAATTGGCAAGGGCAATTTTACAGATAACCATACCGAAATTTTGTTCCGATCCCTCATCGGGGATCCCTTGCGTTCGAAACATTGCAAAATCCCTTCCCGGTAAATCTGGTTTTCCGAACTTAATCGTTTTTGGTCTTTTTGGCCGGGCGCATAGAATGACTATGCAACATCAACTTTTGATGCGCCCCCTTTAAAGCCTTTGGCGCATGCTTTCTGATGTCAGCAGGCATTTTAGTGCGCCTCTTTATGTTGAGGCTTCCCTACGTACGCCAAGGCGCATGCGCCTTCCTGTCGACAAGTCTTTCGGTGCGCCAAAGGGCGCATGTTTTCTCATGCCGACAGCTCATTTGGTTCGCCCCTTTAAAAAGTTGGTGGCGCATTTATTGCTGCCTCACCTATATATAGGCGCGTCTGCGCTGTCATTGTCACTCTTGCAAAACACGTGACTATTTTCATTATTTTCTCTGACCCTGTCAATGCACCTGCCTTGTCGCTTTCGATTATGTTGTGGACCCGTTCTCACGCTTTTTCATCGTTTATATCCGGGTAAGTGGCCTTCTGCCCTTCGTGCGTTTTGTTTTTGTGGTTTTTGGCTGTTTGTGGGTGTGTTTTGGATTGAAAAAAAAGATAAAATTCATGAATTTGCTTCCTTCCCCCCTTGCTGTCTTTCCACATTTCCTCCTCTTTCCAGATCTACTGGTGGAGGAAGCTCTGTCCTAAAAAATAATAGCTTGGAACCCCTTTTGGTATAGCACCTCTTCATATCCCACAATGAAGCTTGCAGAAGAAGCTTAGCCATATGGAAACCCTCTGAAGAATCAAGCCTTAAAAAGGAAACTGCATTTTCCTTCTCCTTTGGCGCACCCAGCATCCATGCAACAGTCTCTTTCTATGCGCCAAATTGTGTCATGCAGACCCTTCATGTGCCGCGCCAGTTCCCTTAAGCGCGCAAAATGCACATGTTACATAAACCCTATATGCGCCATTTGGCGCACCGATGTTCCATGCAACATGAAAGATCCATGCGCCACGGGCGCATCCTGTTCCCATGCAACACAAAGTTTTCATACGCCTTTTACAAAAAACTTACATATGGCGCAAGCACACTTGTCCTTACAGCAACACAAAATGCATCCTGCAGTGTCTACGCGCCATGCACCCTGAGGCCTTTAAATTGCTAACTCTTTCTTCTGTCAGCATCTCAATGGAAAATAAAGCAGCTGACACGGCTTTCTCCGATTGGGTTTCACGTCTTATTCTTGCAGATCAACAGCTCAGCTCAGAAGAACATATGTCAACATCAAGCAAGAGACCTGCCAAATCCAAAGGCAAGGCCAAGCTCACAGAAGAAGAAATGAAATATAAATATCAGAAGGTCAAGATGCCCGACTCCCAGGCCGAGTGTGACTTGGACATCAGAGACTCAGAATTGGGTCATATTGACATGGAGGAATTCTGGGTCAGGACTCAGAAGGTCACAAGAAGTCCATGGATGGACAAGCTGATAGGCAGTGCCCTGCACTTCGCTGGAGGAATCCCAGTCAGCGCAGTTAACAATGAATTCATGATGGTGGTTGCCCGATGTTACAACAAAGACACAAGATGTGTCGTAAATGAGAAGGGCGAGGTCGTAATCAACCTCACTGCCCGCCACTTTGAGATAATACTCGGCATTCCTCATCACCGGCACTTTGTGGCCGTTAGCCAAGACGACTGCATTAAGGCATGGGACAACAATGAAGATCAGTGCATGCAGCTGATGAACGAGGTCTATCTGAAGAATAAAAAGGTAGTACCCCGTTGGCCACAAATCATTCACCGCAGCGATTTTTCAGAGGAGCTCAGCGACACTATCACGTTCCTGAGCAGAGTCTTTGGGCTTCCTGACGCCCACTTTTTCCATAAATGGATGCTGCGGTACTTAGAGACTATGAACAAGAATGTGCCCGATCAACGCTTTTGCTCGGCAGAAATAATAAGCAGCACGATCTCTGAGCAGCTACAACAATTTACCACAACTGGGAGATTCTACATGAATTCCTATGTTGTTTACGCTGCAGCTTCTGAAAGGGACTATCCAGCCCTGATGCGGAGTGGGGTTTGGCCCCAGGTCAAAATCTATGAGTACTATCCAGAATTGAAGCTGGAAAATAGCATCCCTCAATTTACAAAAATCAACGATGTATTTTTCTACTTCATCATCTGCCTGTTGAGGCCAAATATGACCTACGGTCGCACCACCAAGAGCATAGTGACAGCCACTGAGAAATGGGGGGCCCCGTTCACCCAATTCCCCACGTTCACTTATCTAAGGGCAGCTAACTTCTTGGGAGAACCGACTAGACTGCCAAGGTATGCTGGACCGAAGTTGATTCTGCTAGAGCTGTCGAGACAGCTAATCACCTACCATGAGAAGTGCCTCAAAAGAAAGAAGGGTGGAACTCCTTTCCCCCTCAAAGTGGGTAGATATACATGTCTTTCTCATCACAAGGCAAAAGACATGTTTGCAGAACTAAAGCTGCTCAATTTGAAACACGACTCCCCAGCAAGGCCTACCTTCGACCCGAGGAATTGTCTGCCGAGGGCCAAGCTCGATCCAATCCATATCCCTCAGATCGAGGATATTTACATTGACCTATATCATGAGGTGGAGCTCAGAAGGAAGGACCATTCTCGGTTGGCATTGGCAGAAATCATCCAATATGGGGTAGCCATCGTCCCCAAAGGCTTCCAAACTACTGAGGAGGAAGTAGATCAAGTATATCTTAACACAGATGGGGACGATTGGCCTTTTGCGGCAGTTGATAGAACCAAAGCGCCTCAGACAATTGAGGAAAGGGTCAAAGAAACTCTGCGCAGAACGGAGCATTGGTGCTGAATGAACGGACTCATCTACCTCGGGGTTGATTTCACAACCTCCCCATTGGGTAACGCACCTCCTAGATCAAAACAGCAGCCTAAAGGCAAAGGAAAAGGCAAAGAGGGTGAATCCAGCACCACTCAAGAGGAAGCTCCTGAAAGCCCTCCTTCTGCTGCACCAGAACAAGTCGTAACTCTGGCTTCCCCAGAGAAAGAAGCGGAAGAAGATGTTCCACTAGGCCCATCCACTCAGGATGTCGGCACTGCTACAGCACTTGAGATCCCTTCTGTCCCTTCTTCTTCTCCTCCTTCCCTTCCTCGAGTGACTCAAGCGACCATCCCTTTGGTCGTGTCCTCTCCTCCTTCTTCTACTATTCCTCTCGCTTCTTCGTCCATCTTCTCTTCTCTTGCGGATCGGTCCCCCTACATTTCTTCCCTCATCTCTGAGCTCCCTTCCCTTCCTATGTCTTCCTCTCCTGCAGTATCTCTTCCTCCCGTGAGCACTTCTTCGGCCCCCCTCTCGATGCCGCCTCCAAGTGTCTCCACTTTTTTCCCTTCTACTACTACAGTTGCCCCCTTCTATGTTTCCGGCCCTTCTCCCATAAGTCCAGCCTGGATCTCCCAGCACTTAAGTCAGCAGAAAAGGAAAGTTCTCATCGCTCCGATGGACTTTTTCGTAATCCCGTCCAAAGGAGCAAAGAAGCAGAAGCCTGTCACACGCTTCTCTCAGAGTGCTTCGGGAGAGAGGGTGATGGAGATCGCATACCCTAATCCCCTCAAGGATAAAAAGGATCTGTCTCCGACAGATTATACAGTGACTCAAGTCGCAATGAGTACATCTTCTGAGAGCCTTCAAGGCGAAGCCTTATCTGCAGTCGACGCCCTCTGCAAGAAGCTTCAAGAAACAAAAGAAGAACAAAGGCTATTGAAAGAGCAAAATAAACATCTGCTCCAAGCCTTACAGAAAATGGGCAGTGCACCTCCCACAACTGCCGCCGAGACTCCTGAGCCTCTGAGCCAGGATAAAATTAATGAATATGCAAAGATCGGCGAGTAGGGCATGGCCGTTTCCGCTTGGAGGAACCAGATCCTCAAGGACAGTGAAAAAGTAATCGCCAAGTTCTCTGATTTGTATCTGAACATCAACAAGGCGAACAAAGAGCTCCAAGCGTTAGCGGGACCCATATCAGAAGAGCTGGACCATGCTAGGCTGCAGCATGAGACCTTTCAACAAATGTTCGACTGTTCAGTCGAAGATCTGGTCAAGTTCGGTGTCTTCGGTCATCCCAGAGCCCTCAATAAAGTCATTTCCACTCTGGACTACCAGATGGATCAACTAGAGTTTGTCCTTGAAAAGATTGATAAGGTGAAGGAGGAAGCCCTGGACGCGATGCACCAAATGGAACAAATCGTTCTTAACATGTCTCCAGGGTTACTTACTCCTTCCTTCGCCTTAAGGAAAGTTGATGAAACCATCCAGATCTTCAAGAAGATTGTTTCACGAGGGCTGGGGCCAGAGTTCACTTTTGACGCAGAATCTATCAATAACCTCCTGGCCTGTCGGGATTTCATCGGGTTCCCCATAGAAGCGGAGAAAGAATATTCCAAACTCCCAGAGAAGCTCATAGACGAGCGGGAGACTTGCGAGGCGATCAGTGAGCGACACAAGGATCCTTCCCAGGATCAACTAGGGCCCATGATCAGCAAGTTCGTGGAATACCGCGCTCAATTCCACATCTCGTCACCTGAGCAGCAGCAGAAGCAGGCTACTCCCTTTCGGCCGCAGGATGACGATGATGAATAGTGGCTTCTTCTCCTTCTCTCTCTTCTTCGACTTTCTTTCTGTGAATATCTGGAGTATGTTGACACAAATGATGACATCATCCATGTTGCGCCATGGGATGATGTCATCCATCAGGTTGTCAAAAGTCAACATGACTTTGAGATATTTTGTATATTTTGTAAATAGGTGGTTAGCTCCTTTTTGCCTTCTTTTCTCTCCTTCTTCTATAAATACCTCAATACTTGTTGTATTGTGCATGAGTGGATATCTTTCAGATGAAAAATAGAAGTGAGAAAAGACTTTGAGCTTTTTGTAACAGAAAGAATTATTAATACAATATTTAGACTTTGTGCTGAATACGTGTGTTATTTGCATTGGATCTCTCTTATGTTAGATCTGTATGCTTGTTCTGTTGGATTCACTTCTGTTTTATTGTCATTTATTCATCAGTATTGCTTTGCTCGTTTATGCAAGTAGGTTTGGCTCTGTTTACTACCAATCCCAAAACATAAACCCTCTGACCTTTCTGCTTTGGAAATCATTTCTTTTCTCCCTTCGGCCCTGCTCTTTCTTCATCCTCTCTTTCATTCCTTTCTTTTCACAGTCGGAAATACCCCTACTGGGATGAGATCCCAAACCCCCGAAGGCAGAATATTGTGAGACTTGCACAAGATCCCTGCTGGTAGAATAGCAATAAACCAATTTCGCTTTGCTGACTCAAAGAGGGGCTATGCCCTGCACACTGTTGGCTCGTCTATCCATAGATCTGCCCAAGCGACAGATTTTCGGACCAACAGTTTTTGGCGACTCTACTGGGGATCGAACAAATCTATGATAGTGGAAGGAAAGACAATCTGGAAAAATCAAAAAAATCGCTGCCTGTTTGCAAATCTGCACTTTTTGTTAAAATCCAAAATTTTTGCAAAAATGATCCAAATCAAAAATTTTCTTCTGAGATCCATAGATCTGGCCTAGTTGGAGATCTTTAGTTCGCTGGGTTTTTATAAAAGTCCGTATTTTGCCGTAGATTTGAGTTTTTGACTATTTATCAAAAAAATTCTAATTCTTTGAAAAAGTCAAATTTAGAACCGAAAATCAGCTTGCTAATCTTCACTGTCATTTTATCCTCGTTATTTGTGATTAACCGCAATCGGTTTTTAAAAGAGGATAGTTTTTAAATATTTAGAAAAGTGCATGCTGCTGGTTTTTGTCAGGAAAACCAGAAAATCAGCAAGTACAACCAAAAATAAATTTTAAATCTGCACCACAGCGTTCCAGATCTGGAAGGTACGCTGGCAGGTGAGCCATTTACGCGTGGCAGGCGAGCTCGTGGAGAAGTCGATCCTACTTTCGATCAGCTTCGAAGGCACAATTTCAGTGTAGCACCGGCGCTTTTCATCACTAAGTTCAGCTGATCGGTCAACCAAAAGCGCCTCACCCCCACGGAAGAGCCGGTTTTCACAAGGAGCCTCTACATCCCTCTGCAGTGCTTTATTGCTCAGTGGAACCGCACTCCCAGCCCACGTTCTTTTTCCAGCTGTCCAGATGGCGGTACCATGGGGAAATGCTATGGGTCCTCTCGCATTACCACATCTTGTTCACGCACTCCCTCACGGAAACCGAAAGAATTTTTCCAAATTCGACGGGAGCGGAAATCAAAGCACGGATTCACACATATCTGCATTCATCATGTCGTGCAGTATCCTGGATGTAACTCATGAGGATGTGTCGGTTCGCCTTTTCCTGGAAACTCTACAAGGGCCCGCAACTGAATGGTTTCAGCATCTGCCGGCGGGATCTATTACCAGTTGGGCCACCTTGCGGGACGCTTTTGAAGACAGGTACAAACCTTCAGAAGATGCATTTGCTTTGTTATCACAGATCACTCACCTGAAGGAGGCCAACGAGACCATGCGCGATTTTATCGCCAGGTTCAATGCATTAATCAATTGGGTTCCTGTCGCCATGCTTCCAACACCAAAAAATCAGAAGTGTTTCTTCGTGAACGCTATGAGCTCGAAAGTAAGTTTCTTGCTCCTACAAGAGCAAGTGGCTACCTTGATTCTCGCCCAGGCCGCTACCATCCGAATTGAAGATAATTTGAAAATATCTGGCGAATTGAGAAGGGAATCCTCCAAGCCTAAATCTTCGGGCCCTTCACCCAATACTTCGTCTGATCCGGCCTTTCAAAAGATGGCTAACGAATTGCTTGCATTGAAGAGGCAGTTAGCCCAAGCTTCTCCCAGTTCCTCATACTGGGATATTCCACGGAGGAACTTCGTTTCCAACAATGTTCCTCAAAGGCCGCGCTTACCCACAACTGCTCCACGGTTGGCGCTTGAGGCTCCTCCGGTCAACGCTCTAGCCGAAATCGAAGAAGAAAAACAAGATTATGAAGAACCTTCGTCTCAGGGCGAAGATGATCAAGACGTCGGTGAGCCGACTGACGACTCTACTATCGGGTATATGGAATTTGATGAGGAAGAATCTGATGAAGAAGAGGGTACCCAGGTGTTGTCCTCTCAAAATTCCCCCTGCTCTGAAGAAGGTGAACTTTCGAAATTTTGAGTTTAAGTGTCTTTTCTGTAAAGCTGGTAGTATGAAAAAAGTCATGAAATTGAAAAAATCTATGTTTTGGGTCATTTTGTATGTATTTCGGGCCTGTCGGACATTTTTGTCCCGCGTGTCCCAAGTTCCGAAGTGCGCTCTGTTCCCCGATCAGCCGAAATCCCCGAAGTTGTTCCATCTTCGGGCCTGTCGGAACTTTTCGTCCTAACTGTCCCAAGTTCAAAAGTGCGCTCTGTTCCCCGATCGGCCGAAATCCCCGAACCGCGTACTTCGCTCTTTCATGTTCCAAGTGTCCCAAACTTTTAGTGCGAGTTGTTCCATTTTCGCCCGAACCGGCCGAGTCGCGTCCTTCGGAACTTTTTGTCCCAAATGTCCCAAAGTCAAAAAGTGCAAGTTGTTCCAATTTCGGCCGAAACACCCGAGTCGCGTACTTCGGAACTTTTTGTCCCAAATGTCCCAAGTCAGATTGTGCAAACTGTTCCATTTTCGGCCGATTCGCCCGAACCGCGTCCTTCGCACGTTTTCGTCCCAGATGTCCCAAAATGCATTTGTGCGTCTTCTCCTTGCTTCGCTCGAATCGGCCGAGCCGCGTGTTTCGCGCATTCGCGTCTCACATGTCCCAAACGAACCAAACGCCATCCATACTTAGTGTTTCCCGCTCTACCCGAATATGCTGTTTTTCAAACTAAATATGAATTTAAATTTCGGCTCTGATACTATCAATCTGAAGACCAAATTCCAAGGACAGCTAGCATGTTGTCAAAAGTCAACATGACTTTGAGATATTTTGTATATTTTGTAAATAGGTGGTTGGCTCCTTTTTGCCTTCTTTTCTCTCCTATAAATACCTCAATACTTGTTGTATTGTGCATGAGTGGATATCTTTCAGATGAAAAATAGAAGTGAGGAGAAAAGACTTTGAGTTTTTTGTAACAGAAAGAAGTATCAATACAATATTTAGACTTTGTGCTGAATACGTGTGTTATTTGCATTGGATCTCTCTTATGTTAGATCTGTATGCTTGTTCTGTTGGATCCACTTCTGTTTTATTGTCATTTATTCATCAGTATTGCTTTGCTCGTTTATGCAAGTAGGTTTGGCTCTGTTTACTACCAATCCCAAAACATAAACCCTCTGACCTTTCTGCTTTGGAAATCATTTCTTTTCTCCCTTCGGACCTGCTCTTTCTTCATCCTCTCTTTCATTACTTTCTTTTCACAGTCGGAAATACCCCTACTGGGATGAGATCCCAAACCCCCGAAGGCAGAATATTGTGAGACTTGCACAAGATTCCTGCTGGTAGAATAGCAATAAACAAGTTTCGCTTTGCTGACTCAAAGAGGGGCTATGCCCTGCACACTGTTGGCTCGTCTATCCATAGATCTGCCCAAGCGACAGATTTTCAGACCAACAAGAAGCATAGAGCTGATTGTGTGAGCATCATGAATAGCCGGTACATGAAGAAGCCTAGATCTCCTTCAAAGTTCCCGAGAACTCTTCCACGGTCCAATTTGGTGCAGGAGGTAGATGATGTCGTCAAATTGTTATGCAGGATGAATGGTGAAGCAAATGCCTACACTTTCCGTACATGGATGTATGCTTTCATTAGGACCATTGAAATCAACAAGGTTGATTCTATAATCAATTGGTCGGAAATTATTAGCAGCAACATCGGTGAGCAACTCCGGAACGTGAAGCGTACTTTCAGATTCAAGATGACTTCATACTTGGTGTATGCTGCAGCTTCACAAGGCGTCTTTTCCAAGCTGGATAGATGTGGTGTTCTTTCCAAGGACCCCATTTTCGAGTGCTGCCCGCAGCTTACTGCACCTACAGGCGAGAAAGACTTCAAAGTGATCAACGATGACTTCTACGATTTCATCTGCAGGCTAGACAAAGACCTGAAGGCCAACAGGGTAAGCAAGGAAGCGTGGGAAACTATGTCCAAGATTAGCAGTCTATTCATTCAATTTGCAGATTTCACATACCTCAGAGTTACGGGTTTTTCTAGAGAACCAACAAAGATGCCCAGGTATCCGAATGATAGATTGATCGCCATGGAGCTGAGCAGGCAACTTGTGGAGTTACACGACCTGCAGTCAAAGCGGCACAAGTCTACGGGCTTCTTCCCAATCACCGTGGGATATTATAGTTGCATTAGCATTCACAAAGCTCGAGGGATGGAAGCGCAAATGTTATCCGAGTATGAGCAAGAGTTCTTCCCTGCACGGCTGAACTTCGATCCATTTGGAGTAGCCAGGAAGACAATCTCCCAACAGTACGCACATGTGCCTTCATTAGAAGATTTCTAGATGAAGTGCAAAAGTACGAGGTTAGAAAGAGAGATTTCAGCAGGCTATCAGCAAAACAAGTGTTCGACTTCAGACTAGCGCGGATACCTGTGGATCTTAAAGATGATGGGAATGTGGTACTTGACACTTACCATCAAATGGGAGGAGATAAAGCCATACTACAGAATAACATAGGAGGCTGCAACACAATTGAAGAAAGGTCGAGAGTTGTGTTGGTGAATACTTCAAACTGGTTGCTGACAAAGGGATATTGCCTTGATGAAGCATTGACGAATCAAGTCACGGGCAACTTCGGCGCAGGAGATTCCCTCAAGCGAAAGCACGAAGGAGAAAGCAGCAGGAAAGTCGAGAAGTTGAAAGTACATAGAAGATCTCAATCCAAGGAGAAGATCACTTCTACGATCATGACTTTAACTCCAGTTTCTTTAATACCCAATGCTTCACCAACTATTGCACCGCAGCAGCAGGATGCTTCCATGCCTCCACTAAATCCAGTGACATTCATCTTCTCCCCTCAGCCACTTCGTTCAATGCCTGTTCCAAAGGATACGTTGAAGCTGCAGAGGGCGGAATTTGAAAGGGCTTTTTCCTTGGATGACTCAGAAGATGGCAGCCATAACACTGTGGCGCTTTCTGACAGAGAGGATGCAGAGTGGGAGATGGTAGTGCACTCAGCGACTTCTCACTCTCCGAGAAGTAATTTCTCGGAATGGTTAGCTTTGCACTTTGTTCCAGAAGCAAGAATGGAGATGAACTTAGAGGAGCACGACTTGCAGCTACTCCAGGATCTGAGCAGAAGAGACAGAAGGCCTAAAGTTGCTAAAGCAACTTCTAGGTTGATCATCGAGGATTCAGGAGAGAAGTTTGCTGAGATATCAATTCCGGCAAAAGGAAAGATAGAAGAGGAGCTCACGGCGGAAAATGTGCAGCGACCAAAGTACCCCTCGGTCAAGCCACCACTGAAGGATTGAAGCAGGACACGCAGACATTGATGGATGCTTTATTCCTTAGGCTTGACAGTGAAAAGGCAGAGAAAGAGGAGTTGCAGAAGCAAGTATCTCAATTATGTGAGAGCATAGCCAAGGTTGCTAAACCTTCCATCCCGCCCATTTCAGAGCAGGTGAGTGATCATCTTATGCAGGAAATGGAGGACGCAAGCAATCAAGTAAAGGCTATTGACGAATGGAAGGATTTGATTATTCGTCAAGCTTCTGTACAACTTGGGGAAGTGCAAGCCCGCCTAAAGGTTATGAACGATGCAGCAAATCAACTAAAGCAACTGATGGAAAACATAGAAGGCATGAATAAAGTTGCAGAGAGTAACCTGAGTATTTTGGCCGACATCAACAAGTTGCCGAGAGATGTATTGATTGCGGAACAGATTGTACCAGACGGATCAGTCAAGAAGGGGAAGCAGTTAGAGTTTGCAGTATCTTTCCGTTTGGAAATCTGTAGAGTTTTGCTAAAGAGGATGCACGCACTTGAGAGTAGAACATCAGATTTACCACACAATATCATTTCTTTCACTGAGGAAAGAGTGAACGGAGGTGTTACTTCATACGTGCGGATCGTTTCAACTAAGGTGCCTAATTCCCTGGAAGATTCTCTTCTGATGGTACAAAAGAGAATTGATAAAGCTACCAAGCCTTTCACGATGAATTCTATCAATAGACTGGTGGCGCTGCAGGCAGACATTGCGAGGTTTGGGCCAATTTTGGAAGATGTGGAAGCGTGCAGCAAAGTATTGAATGAAGGGTTGTTGCAATTCAGGACAGAGAAGGAAGCACTAGCTAAAACAGATGGAAAAATGCTAAATTACATGTTCGACAAGTATATCCGATATCAGAACAAGAAGAAAACATAAATGTTACAGCTGGCATGACTTCGTCTATTTCTTTCTTCTTCTATTTTCTATTTTCCCGGATGAAATTGTAAAACTTCTAAGTTATTGGTTTTGCAACCATTACTTGAAGTCATGTGGAACCATTCTGTTAGCTAAGTGATACATGTGTCACTTAAGGAGAAGATAGTTGAGGATGATTGCCAAATGTCATCATTAATTGTTGTTTATGTTTCAGTTCAGTTTAAGTTTTCCATTTGTACTTTCCCTCCTACATTCTATAAGTAGGAGAAGAACCTCAGGGTTAATGATCGATCAGAATTTGTAAGCAGCAATCTTGTGTTCTAGACTTTGTGCTGAACCCCTGAGAGCAACTTGGAGCAAAGGAATACAAAGGATGAGGTTTCCGGAGAACTTTGTGTCACGGTGTACTTTGTTTCTTGCTTTTAATCTTAGATCTCTTAGTAAACTGTGTTATTATAGATCTAGATCTAGAGTTGCCTTTGTTTTGTAATTTTGTGTGTTCATATCTATTGAGTTTCTTCTATGTGCATACAATTAGCTCTGATATCTACTAATTGGGATGCACATCTTCCCCACTTCTTCTCTGTATTTACTATACTTCCTTCTTCTATAATTTTCCTTTCTTAGACAGCTGCTTACTTGCTACAGAACTTCTTAGTTATGGTTCATGAACTAAGTGGTTAAAGTAAAACCCCTGATAGATAATAACACATTTTTATTGACAAATCTGACACGAGAGCCTCACCGGTTAAATGAGGGAGATTTATCTCATGACTGCCTAGGTTTGATGTTATGCAGAAAATCTAGCCAACATTACTATAATAATTTAATATTACTATATATTTAGAATTAGTATACTGTATTATTATTACTGTATTCAATATTTAAGAATCGATTCATACCTGCTGGTCACTAGGGCATGATGCACCACGAACTCACCACGAACTAGCCGCAAACCTGCCACAGAATCACCACGAACTGGCCGCAAACCTGCTACGAAATGGCACAAAACCTGCTGCGAACTGGATTTGCTTGCCCTCCCACGTCGAATGCCCTCCAACAGACCTCTAATGAATATGGATTAAATAAATGCAAGTCGCAGCATAAAAAACGAGTTCGTGGAAAGAGAAAACAAGATAAAACACAAAATGATTTGGTCTATTTTCATGTTAAACCCTTGGCTGCGTTTTTTACCACGATTTTTGCCGATTTTAGCCACAATTTTCAACGATTTTACAGGGTTTTAAATCGTGATTAAACGGCGATTTATCGGATTAAAAAAATCGCGATTTTTTAGAAGTTAAATCGTTTTGATTAAGAAACACAATTTATCGCGATTTATTGCCGATAAATCGCGATTTTTGAATCAGAGATCTCATGATTCACTTAAGTTGTTTGACTTTCATAATGGGATTATTTACCCGACAAGGCAGGCAATAAAATCCCATGATTCACTTAAGTGATTTTTTTTTAATTCCACAATGGGAATTTTTACCCTACAAGGCAGGTAAGAAATTCCCGCCTGCCTGCTGCCTCTAATTTTCTCATTGTGACTTAAGTGACATTGCTTCCATGAGAAAAAGTACCCTGCTAGGTAGATACAAAATTCCCACCTGCCTGCTACTTCCAAAAATCCCATGATCCACTTCAAACCTTCTTTTTCTAAAAATGCAGCTAGCCTAAAAGAGGCTTTTTGGTGCACTTCACCTTTTCCCAGTGAACCAGACCTCCGATGGCAACTTCCTTTTGGCACAACGTGCATATGTGATCTCCAGCTACTCCAAGCCAGGAATCAGGCCAAACCGGCAAAGGAATTGATCTAGAGAAATTTCACATAAAACGAAACAAGAAAACATAAAAAACACAAAACGTTGCTAGAAGTTACAAATAAAGCCCAAGATTCATTCCTGGTTAAAACCCTATTGGTATATGGGAATAACGATATGTATGATCACAACAGAGTTAAAACGGAGCGCTAATTGCCTCAAACGGGGCTCAAAATAATTAAATACAAATTTCCCGCAGACAAATTCTGACGACAGAATATAACAATTTTGGGCATCTAGGTATTTGGCAAAAATGGCTAGTATGGCTCTTTGGGAATATCTTGAAACAATACAAGAACTTTCTAGCTATAAAAACACAAAATGACCCATTATTTTAAAAGTACGAAATTTTTTCGGATAGGGTAGTCATAGATTTCAGGATGAAATCTGGGGACACGAATCTGAAAGTTGTCTTTGCTTATAACTTTGTGTGTTAATATCTACTGGTTCTGTCTATGTGCATGCAATCAACTCTGTTATCTATTGATTGGGTTGCACATCTTCCCTCTTTCTTTCCTGTGTTTATATTATTTCCTTCTTCATCATTTTTTTCCTTTCTTTAAACAACTGCTTACCGCAAAACTATACAGCTATGGTTCATGAGCTACATGGTTAAAGTAATACCCCCAAATAGATATTAACATATTTAATTGACAAATCTTACACGGGAGCCTCACCGGTAATAAGGGAGATTTATCTCATGACTACCTAGGTTTTCAGCTATGCAGAAAATCTAGCCAACACCGCCCTTTTTCCTTGTTTATTCCCTAGGAAACTGGGGCGTGGGAGATGAAAAGGAAATTTTTGGACCCATATATGCATTAACGTTATAATTTTACGTTGAGATGCTCTTTTAATACACTTTATATTATAATTTCACTTTGAGGTACTTTGAGTCGTTGTCATAGATTGGACCCTGAAGGTTGATGTTATTGTTGGTTGCCACATCAATTGGGAAAATATCATGAGTTTATTTTGTCATAGATTGGACCCTGAAGGTTGATGTTATTATTGGTTTCCACATCAAAAGTTGTTGTTGGTGATTATTGAGTACACAACTGGTGTCCCTAGATTTCACCCTGAAATCTGAAACTACCCCATGTAAAAAAAAATTCATACTTTTAAAATAACGGGTCATTTTGTGTTTTTATTGTCAGAAAATGTCAGTATTACATCAACATATTCGCAAAGAGTCATATAAGCCAATTTCGATAAATACTCAGATGCCCAAACTCGTTATATTCTGTCCCTGGGGTTCACCTACAGGAAATTTTTATTTAATTATTCTGAGCCCCGTTTGAGGTAAATTGTGCTCCGGTTTAACCCTGTTGTGGTCTTACATGTCAATATTCCCATATACCAGTAGGGTTTTAACCAGGAATGAATCCTGGGCTTTATCTATGACTTCTAGCAACGTTTTGCGTTTTTGGTGTTTTCCCGTTTTGTTTTCTATGAAATTTCTCTAGGTCAATTCCTTTGCCGGTTCAGTCTGTTTTCTTACCTGGAGTATCTGGAGATCATCTATGGACGTTATGCCAGAAGGAATTTGCCACAGGAGGTCTGGTTCTCTCTGAAAAGATGAAGTTGTGCACAAAAAAAAGCCTCCCAGGCAAGTCACATTTTTTGGAATAAATGGATTTTATGGAAATAAGAAAAATATTGCCATCAATGCGTAGAGCTCGAGAAGATATGCACTTTTAGAGACGACACCTAAAACAGAGCCATAGAATGAAAGTTACGGCACATGCAAGTTTTTGCTGCTACATCTTCCCGGACCCTTTCCAAAAATGGAAAATTTTATTCCATGCTTGTGTTTTCTTCACCAAAAATCCAACAAAGGAAACAAATGTTGTTTTTATGCCAGTCACAATTTTCAAGGCTGCCTTCCGCGTCCAATTTCCACACTGCCCTAAGTGACGAATTGTCACACAATTTTAAAAGCAGAAGTCACAATTCAAGTCGCACTTTTGGGAAAGAGCTATCTTTCATGCAAGTCACACTTTTTTGAAAGAAGACTTTAAGCTGCCAGTGGGAATTTTGGCAGTGGCAAGAAGGCGGGAATTTCTTACTTGCCTTGCCGGGTAATTTTTTCCCATGAAA
Organism: Taxus chinensis; assembly: GCA_019776745.2. Lineage (NCBI taxonomy): Eukaryota > Viridiplantae > Streptophyta > Pinopsida > Cupressales > Taxaceae > Taxus > Taxus chinensis. The sequence continues at coordinate 68,559,951 of CM034150.1, forward strand.
TCAAAGTCACTTAAGCTGCAATGGGAATATTAGATGTGGCAGGCATGCGGAAATTTCTTACCTACCTTACAAGGTAAAAATTCCTATTATAAAAGAAAATCACTTAAAGCACCGTCGGGAATTTCTTACCCGCCTTGCAGGGTAAAAATTCCCATGATGAAAGTCAAATCACTTAAGTGGAAGAAAGGATTTTTAGAGCTGCAGTGCAGGGTGAAAATTCCCATCAGAAGTTGACTTCTTATTTTTAGAATTCACCCTTGCCAAAAAGTGCGACTCACCTTAGGTGAATAATCAATGCATTTAATAATATTTATTAATGTTTATTCACCCAATTTTGGCGCCATAAATAGAAGGAAAGTCAATGCACGAAGACAAGCCATGTGAACTAAATCTAGCATGCTAAAATTAAATAAATTTAATTTATTTAATGGCAGCCATGAGCATGCACAAAATAGGTGCCCAAATTGAAGCGAAAAGCATAATTTTTAATTAATTAATTGTCGGAAATACAAAAGGGAAATTATTAATTATAGAATGATGAAGGTTATATAAGCATGGGTCACCATATTAATGGAGTTATTAATTCTTTAGCAAGGAAGTGCAGCCCAGGCAATTTTGGCGCCCAAAGAAGGAGGAATTTTGCTCAGAGGAAGGTGTTTTCACTGCCGGAAAGCTTCAAAGTTTGGCACCTAGGTTTGAAGGAGCTTGATTTAAGTCTAATTAATTGTCTGCATAGTATTACAGGTGCTCAGGTGAAGTTACAAATATTTATGCTTCCTTTGCATGCAAGCAAAGCCTCAAATTTTAGGGAAGCGGGCTTTATATGCAGATTTTTATGATAAAAATCAAGTGGCCATGCTCCAGATTCCGTCTTTGTCTGAAGTAATTGCAGGTATTCATTACAGGTGCTTATATAATTGAAAGGGAGCTTAAATCAATGTCCAATACATTGAACATATCCTCCGAATGTGAAGAAATCTCAAGATCTACACCAATTGTAAAGAATTCCGGCCGAATAAAAAGAAAAAGAGTTGCTCAGACAAAGATTGCTCTGGTCATGGCGAAGTATGATGAAAGAAAAGGATCAGCAGAATCATGCATAGCTTCCAGATTCAAATTCAGATCCAGATCCATAATTGCAAAGGCTTCATTCTCTTGTTTCTAATGCAGCCCGTGTAGAAGTCAGTACGTGGAAAATTTCTTCCAGGATCTTATGCATGTGCTCCCAATCTTCTAGTTGAATCCTTCATTGAATTTGCATTCACCTGGAGTGCTTTCCAGAATTTTTAATTGCTCATATGCAATTAAAAATAAAAATGATGAGTTATTTACGGCAAACATTGCACTGATGCATGTACTGGAGAAGAACTGCAAAAGCTTCAAGGATAAGAGGGAAGACATGTCAAAGGCAATACCCACAAGCAAATCATAGTCACTTGCTTCCAGATCCAGCTTGGTGAGAATCAAAGGCAAAAGAATCAGCTGCATGCAGAATATGAAAAATGACAACAATGCAGCTTTCCTTTCTTCTTCTTTTTGTTATTTCGTCCGACAAAGTAATTGAGCGATCAATTAAATTATGAAACTTAAGTGATTGGTTTAAAAGCTATTACTTGAAGAAGTCAACTACTTGGAAATAGGTGGCAGAAATGCAAAATAGAAGGCTCCATCTTCAGTTGCAAATCATGCATGTCATGCAAAGAGGAATTCCAGGAGGGAGATTGTCAGTTGTTTCCTTTTCAACTTCCACATGTGCCAGTTCAATTAAAAGCTTCTTATTTGTAATTTCCCCTCTACATGCTATAAGTAGAGGAAGAACCTACAGGTTAAATGATGAGAATTTGTAAGCAGCATTCTTATGTTCCAGACTTTGTGCTGAAGCCCCCGATAGCTATTTGAAACAAAGGAATAGAAAGGAGCAAATTTCCGAAGAACTTTGTGTCACGGTGCATTTTGTTTCTAGCTTATTGTCTTAAATCTATTTATAAACTTTGTGTTATCTTAAATCTAGATTTCAAAGCTACATTTGTTTAAAATTCTGAGTGTTAATATCTATTGGTCATGTCTATGTGCATGAAATCAACTCTGTAATCTCTTGATTGGGTTGCACATCTTCCCTCTTTCTTTCCTGTGTTTTTATTACTTCCTTCTTCTTTAGATATTTCCCTTTCTTTAAACAGCTGCTTACTTGCTGCAAAACTATACAGCTATGGTTCATAAGCTGCGTTGTTAAAGTAATACCCCCATATAGATATTAGCATATTTAATTGACAAATCTTACACGGGAACCTCACCGGTAAATGAGGGAGATTTATCTTATGACTGCCTAGGTTTTTCAGCTATGCAGAAAATCTAGCCAACAACAACGATCTTTGGAATGATTTCAGGGGTTATAAAGAGTTGCAAAACAGTCCACCATCACTGTTGATATAAGTATGATACAACTTCAGTTGTTAATACATTAAATTTGATATCCATCTACTACTGGGCACTACTACTTCAGAGGTATTAATGCAGTTTCAAATAGAAAATCGTATTGTTATTTCTATTGTACAACTCAGCCATACTCAGTTGTTCTAAGGAATAATAATTTCGGCGTTTAATATCAAATGCATGACAACTGTTTGATCCATTTCCTTTCCCCGTGGATCACTGAACTCATAAATATATTACCAACAGCAGTTATATCAGTTAAGAGGTCTAAAATTATTAATCTAAACACTATATATTGGAATGTTTGTTTCAGCTAGATGTATGGTAAATGTTTGTTAAAATGTGTTTTCCGTATTCCTTGTTTTTCTAACTACTTATGAGAGTGTCAATGACATTTCCAGTTCAATAGAAAGATTGTCAACTGTTTTGACAGAATGACACTATGCAATCTTTGAACATTTTCATGATTATGTGATTGTTGTTCTAAACATTGCTTGCAAATTATATGACAAAATGCCTACAAGTTAAAAGTCAGAAAATTTTGCAAGTTTGGAACAATATCTCCTAGTTTGGGATATTTCAGTGGTATCAGAGTTGGTTTTCCTCCCAACCTGGGGGGGTTTGAATAATTTTATACAAACTGAAAACTCATATGCAACCAAAGGATAGGTGTGATAGGTATTATCTAAGAAGAAAGCCATTGAATCCTCTAGGTAAAATACAGGGAGTCCCTCCTGATTTTCCTGTTGGGGTGAGATTTAAGAGATGGTTGAGGACAGAGGAAAGAAAGCAATTGTAGGCGATCCTGATGGTGAATTCATGAAACAAGTGCTCATAAAAATGGTCAAGTAGCAGGAACAAAAAAAAAATTAAACTATAGTCAGCTTACACATAATTCAGGGGTACACAACAATGATGGTGGTGGAGCTGCAAATGGGGAGACAAGTCATATTGCCCCTCACACAACTTATTCATTTAGTGTGCCGCAAAGACCATTTATGCCTACAAACTTGCAGGAGGAAGCACCAACTAGATCAGAGCAGCCAGAGGAACCAAAGGAGATAGTGTTTTGGGGAACCTACCAGCAGTTGGGGGCTGATTTTCAAGAAGCTGTGCCTTTTCCTCATTATTGCAGGTGGAAGTCTAGCACTAGAGTGCGACAGGACAAAGGTGGTCCTAATCAGGATATGCAAGAACGTTTTGGAAAACTCACCCTCCCAAACTTTGCTGGTTCGCGGAAGTGCACAGCAAGGGCATGGGTCTAGAAGTTGAACACATATTTGGAGTTGAATCCCATGCCTGAGATAGAGGTGATTAAGTTCGCTACCCTTCATCTGGATGGAGAGGCGCATGATTGGTGGCACCAACACAAGTTCATTAATACGTATGGAGAGTTCACACAGAGGATGATAGACAGTTTCGATAAGAAGGATCCTGAGATGTATTTTAGAGAGCTGGCACATTTGAGACAGGGTGGCACACTTGATGCCTACATTATGGAATTTCAGAGGCTGCCAATCATGGTTTTGGATTTTTCCGAAAGACGATTGACCTCCTTATTTATCGAGGGATTGATAGAGCCTTTGGGGGATTGGGTGAAGGCATTTGGTCCACTTTCACTATTGGATGCTATCGGGAGAGCATGGGACCTAGAGTTCTCTACTCCCAAGACAAAATTTCCATCGAAGTTTCCTGCTAAGCCTTTTCCACAGAAATAGGACAAGGGACCTGAATTGTCGAAGAAGCCTTACATGACTTATGAGACTAGAGAGGAGTTGCGGAGGAAGAAGCTAAGTTTCACATGCAAAGACCCATGGGAATCGAGACACAAGTGCAAGGGAAAGGGAAAAATGCACTACATTGAGGTGTTTCCGGAAGAGGACAGTTAGGCTTCAGATAGTGATGACTTCCAGATATTCATAATGAGCATAGTGAGCATGAGGAGTTGGAGCCTACACATACACAAGATCCCACCTCAGGAGGTACTATTGCTACATTGTTTGGTACTACCAGGTACAATGCAATCAGGGTTCGTGGTGTACTTTAGGGGCAATGGGTGTCAGTGTTGATCAATAGTGTGGCAACCCACAACTTCATTGATGAGGCATTAGTCATGCAGCGAGGGCTATAGGTTGAAGACTTTGCAGGCTTCAACGTGGTTGTAGTAGGTGGCTTTACTATGACATGCACCAAGCATGTCCCGTAGCTCGGTATTACATTGGATAATCATACGGTGATCGATGATTTCTATGTGGTTGGTATTGGGAATACCAACGTTGGATTGGGTATTCAGTGGCTACATTTGCTTAGGGAATTCACTCAAAATCTCTGAACTATGGAGCTGAAATTCAAAGCGAATGGGAAGCATGTGGTGTTGCGGGGAATGTCCAATGGAGCTCCGAGAGTGGTTACGGCCAAGAAGATGGAGAGGATGTTTAGGCATGGTGATATAGACTAGGCAATTCAGTGCTTCGTCTCGACGAAGAACACAGTTACTAGTAAGCAGGATTATCACATTGACATAGAGTCATTTTTGGATAAGCATAGTGGGGTTTTTGGTGAGATGCCTCCAGGGAGACCACCTGCTAGAGGGTTTGAGCATGTGATAGAGCTTGAGGAGGGGGCATTTTCCTGGTTACAATCTTTACAGCAGGTGTTTGATTGATCACCTTAAGGTGAAGAGCCCATGCCTAGTGTTAGCATTACAGAATTTTTCACAGCCATTTATTCTTGAATGTGATGCTTCAAGTGTGGATATCAATGCAGTACTAAAGCAGAATAGGAATACTCTTGCCTATGATAATCGGAAGCTGAGTATGGTAGAGCATGGGTACTCCTCTTATGACAAGGAGATGTTGGCTATTTTGCATGCCTTGGTAAAATTCCGACAGTATTTGGTGGGCAACAAGTTTGTGGTTCGGATGGATCACAATAGCTTGAGGTATTTCATGGAGCAGAAAAATATCAATGATCGTCAACAGAAATGGGTAAGAAAGATACAGCTTTACGATTTTGATATAGAGTATGTGAAGTGAAAGAACAATGTAATAGTTGACGCATTATCTAGTCAGCCATCCCTTTGCTCTATGTCAAAGATTTCTGCTGATTGGAAGGCTCATATCTTGGTTGAATATTCCAAGAATTAGTTTACTTGTGAGCTAATGGATGGATTGATACATGATGACAGGTACAAGGTTGTGGACGATGTGATAAGCTACAATGGTAGGGTATAGCTTGTTCCTAAGTCGAGGATGAAGAAGAAGATATTGAGTGCCATACATGACACACCATTTGCAGGTCATCTAGCGTACTTCAAGACTTATAGATATATATGGGAGAGATTTGCATAGAGAGGTTTGAAGGATGATGTCCTTAACCATATTAGAGAGTGTGTGGTTTGTTAGCTGAGAAAATATGAACACTCATTTCATGCAAGATTACTTTAGCCATTACCCATTCCGGACCAGAAATGGGAGAGTATATCCATGGATTTCATTACAGGCTTACCCAAGGTTTAGGGTAAGAATTGCATTTATGTGGTGGTCGACAGATTGACCAAGTATGCTCACTTTTTTGTGATGTCGTTTGAGTACAAGCCACCATAGGTAGTAGCATTATTCTTTGAGGAGGTTTTTAGGCTACATGGATTGCCTAAGAACATAGTCAGTGATCGGGACAAAAAATTCATAAGTACATTTTGGCAGGAGTTTTTCAGGTTAGCTAGTACAAAGTTTAAATAATACCGGTTATCATCCGAAAATTGATGGTCAGACTGAGATCGTGAATAAATGGATAGAGAGTAATTTGTGGAGTTATGCGGCAGGGCATCAGAAGGCATGGGTTAAGTGGTTGTACTCGGGCGAGCATTGCTACAATATGACCAATCATATGAGCATTGGCATAACACCATTCCGAGCACTTTATGGGTATGATGCTTCATCATTTGTTGATTTGACGATTTCAAATAGTCGAGCTCCTAAAGCTCATGAATGGATTCAAGAAAATCAGGACATCATGACAACTCTCAAGGAGAATATGCAGCGGGCACAAAATCAGCAGAAGATGTATGAGCATAGGCACAGGGTGGAGAGATCATTTGATGTGGGAGATTTGGTGTTCCTTCCCCTACAACCTTATAGGCAAGCTTCCTTGAAGAAGAGTGGTGCAAAGGATTTGAAGCCATGATTCTATGGGCCTTATAGGATTCTAAGACGAATTGGGAAGGTTGCATATGAGTTGGAGTTACCTAAGCATAGTAGAATCCACAATGTTTTCCATGTGTCTTGCCTTAAAAAGGTACTTGGACAACATATTGAGTCGTCTACTGAGTTGCCGCCATTGGATGAGGAAGGCAAGTTGATTCTAGTTCCTGAATTAATTATTGAAGTGTGAGAGAAGAAACTCGGGAACCGAGTCATCACAATATATCTAGTGCAGTGGAAGGATATGCCATTAGAAGATGCCACATGGGAAGGTGAACAGATTTTGCAGCCCCCTAATCTTCAATTGCTTGGGGACAAACAATCTTGGGAAGGGGAGACTATTACGTCCCTTTCCAAATGCTTGGAGGTCTAATTGGCCTATTCTGCCATTTTTCCTTGTTTATTCCCTTGGGAACTAGGGTGTGGGAGATGTAAAGGGAATATTTTGACCCTTATATGCATTAACGTTATAATTTTACATTGAGATGTTTTTTTAATGCACTTATATTATAATTTCACTTTGAGGTGCTTTAAGTCATGGCTTATGACTAAAGCGAAATATTAATTATTATTTTATAAAGTGGCGTTGAAAAAGTGGAGGATAAGGGTTTCAAAGGAGTTATGAGGATGACTTGAGGATTAAAATAAAAGTTATGTTCATTTGTTATTTTCTCTGGAAAACGTTTGGTGAGCGTGCGTGTTCATTTCTCTTGCTCAAGCAGTGAAATCCCTTGGGATCCCTAGTTTCGATGCAAAGGAGACTTTGGACCCTAGCTGGAAGGGTTATTTCGGTGAGAGGATTTATCATCAATCCCTAGTAGTTGCATTCACAGGTACCAAGGATTATTTTCAGCATACTGGTGAATATTTTGGTACTGGCCATACAATTTGGGAAAATATCACAAATTTATTTTGTCATAGAGTGGGCCCTGAAGGTTGATGATATAGCCGGTTGCCACATCACAAGTTGTTGTTGGTGATTATTGAGTGCAAAATGATCTTTGGAAGGAGTTCAAGGGTTATAAAGGGTTACAAAACAATCTACCATCGCTACTCATATAAGTTTGATAATACCTTAGTTGTTAATACATTAAGTTTGATATCCATCTACTACTAGGCGCTGCTACTTCAAAGGTATTAATGCAATTTTGTAATGTCCCTCGTTCTTGAATAGTTTGAACGAAGACCTTTGGCCCTTTTTGTCTACCCAAAGGCCAAAGGGTGATTTCAAGGGTGACTTCGGTTTATCAGTTTTATTATATCGTGCTTAAAATAAAATAAATTATCACTAAAAGCACATATAATGAATTAATAGACTTAATAAGTGACTTCGACTTAGGAAAGTACATGGAAATTAATTAATAAATTATTTAATGTGCTTTCCTAGGCAAAAAGTGCAACTTGCTTTGGGAAATAATTAAATAAGCCAAAAAATGCGACTTGCTTTGGAGATGGGGAAAATTAATTAAAAATAAATTATACTCCTTTGGAAAAAAGTGCGACTTGCATTTTGGAAGGTTTATTTTGGCTATAAGGGAAAAGTGCGACTTGTGCCGGCACTATGCAAATTATTATTATTATTTTTCCCGGTAGTTAGCTCTAAAGCTTTGCAGAAAAAATCCAAGGACATAAACCCTCTGGATTATTCCTCGTGTACGGAAACCCCAGGAGCAGTGAGAGGAGTTCCTATTCAAGGAACTTCATTGTATTCACAGGTTATTTATCATTTCAGCGATTCAGAAAGAGAAATAAAATTGCAGCAGTGGGCATTCAAACATCTCTAGAGTGGGGTGACTTATCCCACAGTTATTTTATGCAGTATCTGAGGTATTCTTCAAGCTAGATTATTATTGTAGCTTCTAGTATCATTTATATATCAAATCGATTTGGTTTGAATTTTTTACGGCTGGGTTTTGGACAATCTTTCATTATCAATCCTTTCGCAGATTTATGATTGTTTTGTTGTGGATATTTGTCAACATAAATCATTATTAAATTCACTACTAAATTATTTATAAAGAAATCTTCCTGTTTAAACCCTAGGCGCCTTTCCTATATTCACCCGGTTTGCAAGGTTTGCATTCTTTAATTTGTTTATGCAGTATGAGAGTGTTGTTCCATGGTTTCGATTGATATTATCAGTTCAGTACCAAGCCTGAGCAATCTATATATATTCAGGCAAAAGGGGTTTGGGATCTTTCAAATAGAAAATAGAAAATCAAACTGTTATTTATGTTGTACAACTCAACAATACTCAGTTCAAAGGAATAATAATTTCTTAGTTTAATATTGAATGCATGCCAACTGTTTGATCCATTTCCTTGCCCTATGGATCACTACACTTAGAAATATATTACCAGTAGTAGCTATATCACTTAAGAAGTCTAAAATTATTAATCTGAACACTATATATTGGAATGTTTTTTTTAGTTGGGTGTATGGTAAATGTTTTTTTAAATGTCTTTGCCTTATTCCTTGTTTTTCTAACTACTTATGAGAGTGTCATTGACATTTCCAGTTCAATAGAATGATTGCCAGCTGTTTGACGGAATGACACTATGCAATCTTTGAATATTTTCATGATTATGTGATGGATTTATGATCATTGTCATAGCAAATTGTTTGACAAAATGCCTACAAGTTAAAAGTCAAGAATTTTTAAAAGTTTTGAACAATATCTGTTGGTTGGGGATATTTCAATAAGTGTACTTAGTGGCATTGATTGAACTGAATTCAACATGTTTCATGATTTAATTCAAACTATAAATGATTAGACACAAGAGCAACTTATCTACAGTTGAGATCCTAATAACTTTTGAATTAATTTTACTTATCTGAAATTGAACATGAGTCCTTGAATTTTTCTTCAAGTCCTTGAATTTTTATGTCAAATGTTGCTAAAGAAAATATTACTAAATCCTGACATTCACTTCAAATGAATAACAATATGCACCAGTAAGTGTACGTTGCTCTTTTTCATAGGTGGTGATGCAAGAGCGTCCAATTCCACAAGCTATCTTACATCAACCAAAAACGTAGGTGATAAGTTGTATTCACATGCCTTCATATGTTGGAGGATCCTAATTCTTTGAGTTCAAGCGTGTAGCCGTATAGGATAGCACTTCTTGGTTCCTTGTCATCTGAGAACTCTACGAATCTCTATGAATGTATGCTTAACATCCTTTAGGATTTGACTGAAGAGTCTGAAAATTTTTGGGTAGTCTCCTTTGACTGTGACGTCCCGCACAGCTCCATGACTTTGTGAAGTTCCATGTAGTCACGCATGACTTCATTTGTCTGTGAATTATTGTGAAGTTCCTGATTTTGCAAAAACAGTTATCTGTGAAGATCTACGGAATCACGCACAAGCTATTGTGTGTGAAGATTTGCATCTACGAAGTGCTGCAAACTTATGCACAAGCCTTTTTCTACTGTTTGGCAAGTCCAACGCAACTGCATGACAAGCTCCTATGTGCAACCATGAGGTTGACAAATCTTTGTACCCATTACTAAAAAGAAATTGTCTTCAATCTTTTTATATAACCAAGACACACAACTAATTGGACAAAATGTATGATGATTACTTGTCTCACATTCACCTTAGTTGTCCCGAGTATTCTTGATAGGTGCAATCTAGAGAGAGAGGAGTTGATAGATCCATCTATTCATTGGAGACAATCACAGGACGTCGCAATTATTCGTCCTTCTTTTCTTTGGGGACAGAGAAGCGCAAGTAGCCCCCGGGAGTGGGACACAGATTGGAAGACAAGAGAACTCCCGCCCTACTCCACAATTGCAAGACAGGTTGAGCGCTCTCCCTTCATATCATATGGATTAGCGGTTGAGAGTTCCTCAATCAAGACACACCCTTTATATCTATATATTTGGGGCCCTACCTATCTATATCTGGGGGGTTAGGGTCACCCATAGCAGATAGCAAGGCTAAATTTGTCGATTGAGTGTTTTGTTTATCTTTATGTAATATAAACATACCTATATGCACCCACCCGCTATCCGAGCCCCCTCTAGCAACACCTTTAGGCAGCCGTCGAACAATGTGATGTCCCCTTTTCCTATTTAAGAGCATGATTTGGACTTCTTGCCATTTCCCTTTCCATGGCAAAGAAGCAGGGGAATGGGCAAAGGAAATTGAGCTTCTTTTCTATTTATTTTTCTAATTTTTAATGCTTTTTTTAGTATATGTTTGCCTTTAGCAGTTCGGTTGCGTTTTATACACTTTAAAAGCCAATTAAAGATTAAAAAAATACTTTAATTGGTCGTCTTTGTTATTCCAAGCTTTGGCACCAAAAGGAGAATATAAAAGAAGATTAGAGATCTCGTTTGGATCATCTATCTTGGCGCATTTTTCTATTTGGGCATTGTGAGCTAGTGGCTCCTTGTTCTTTACTCTTGGACGAAAACCCAAGTGTGTGGCTTCTCTTAGAAGGACAAAAACCCTTATAGCGGCTAGTTAGAGGACGAAAACCCTCTTTCCTTGGTTAGAGTGAAGATTTATTGAAGACCTTTATGCAGATTTGAGTGTTGGAGGATCAAAGACATCATCTACAAATATTTGCATTAATTTTACAGCCATTCCAAGTTGGAGCGACTAGGGTTTGATGGTGTTTGAGTGCCTTCTAGGGCACAAATTACAAATATGAATTTATATTCTAATTTGGCATATTTTATATAGTCGAAATCTCCACTTTGGTGATTTTTGGAATGCTTTTCAGCTTTATCTACTCATTTAGAGATTTCGAGATCAATTTTGAGAGGGTTTCCATGGTTGGAAAACTACGTTGCACGGATACCTCAAAACCCCTACCGAATCCTGCCTGAGACGTCTCGGATACGGATACGCGAAGGATCCGCGCAAGATACTCCAGGATACGTGGCGGATACGTACAGACGTATCCGCCACGTATCCTGCAGTATCCTGCGCGGATCCGGGCCGTATCCGCCTTCAAAAACATTTTTTTTAAGTTCTATTTCATTTTTTTTAAATGTTTGACATTAATGAGAGTGGAGCTAGCGCAAGTGGCACACATGAACTTGATTTTGAGGAAAATCTAGATGATATATTCTAGATTTGTTTGTATTCCTATATCCTATGTATGGCAGCCACATGAACAATGAAATCATAAATGTAAAATCTTAAGTATATTGTTTGTTTTGAAAATTTGAACATGGATCTAGTTACTAGTATATTTTTAAAATTTCAAGTTTTGTTCGTATTCATGTTAACATGATATTCGTATATCATATGTATGGCAGCCACATGATCAATAAAAATGCAAAGTCTTAAGTATATTGAATGTTTTGAACATTGATTCAAGTTTTGTATTACTATTTCAGTTTTTTAATATTTATGGACTAAAAAATGAGTAAAATGAGTAGATGTACATAAAATATATATATATATATGTACGGACGTATCTATGACGTATCGTATCCAAGGGTTTTTTAAAATTGACGTATCCGCGTATCGTATCCGTATCCAAACGGATACTCGTATCCGTATCCTGGCAACATAGTTGGAAAATTATGATAATGGTATCATTTGATTGCTGGTATTTTTATGGTCATTTTGAGTATTCAGTTGTGTGGAGACTCCTTGTATTCTGGGATTTATTGAATTTACAAGTTTCAGCTGTTTTTGTGCCATAATAAATTCCAGAATTCTGAGTTTGATGATTTGATCACATTTTCTGGCTTCCAAAATCAAGGGCAATCCAAGGAATCACTTCTCATAATTTTTGAGTGTTTCTTCGGTGGATTTCTCTCTCTCCTAGTCACTAGGGTTTAGGAGTGTTTTTTGATCCTTTATTAATTGCTGTCATAAAAATCAGAGTTGCTTAATTTTGGAGTTTTGTGTTAATTTCCTTAATTTTCAGTTTTGTCCCCAAAAGGGATATTACAAACAAATACTAATGTCAGAACAACGGCTTCATCTATCCTGCAACATACGACCAACATCCCCCCTCTCTACATATGGGATAGATAGTCTCGCCCTCACCCAAAAACAATGATTGTTCAAGCCATTGGCTTATTCTTTCTCCCAACCCCATATAGAACTACCCAGATGCACTTAATTGACTACTGAAATGGAAGGCAGAATTTCTGATATGAAACGGGAAGTCCGGGTAAAATTGACATTTGCTGAATCGAACCGACTTTGCCAATCAATCAATAGTACTTGTTATAACTGCATATAACTGCAAAATGAAGCAACGATCATATAAACTCGTCACTCCGACGTAACCCGAACACATAAGTAGAGCTCCATGACTATCCCACGCATAAATAAATTCATGTCCACATTAAATGGATGGGAAGGAGTAGGCCGATGTGGTGTCCCCAAGATTTCATCTTGAAATATGGGACTACCCCTTTTTAAATTTTTTCGTTCTTTTTACATTAAAGGGTCATGTTTTTGTTTTGTTTTACCTGCAGTTACTCGCATTGCTCAAAGGTATCTCTAGGAAGTCATAGAGCCACATCCGCCAAATACCCACATGCTGAAGCTTACTCAATTCACTTCCGAAACTCAGTCTGGTTTTATAAAAGCACTATTACTTTTTTATATTTTAAAAAGTTAAAGTTCATTTAAAAATAGATTGAGCTAAAATTAAGAAATTTGGGTTATATAAGGCACTTCACCCCATCACTATTACCATAGAGCATTCACTCGGGGAAGAATTTTTATAGACTAGCTAGTTGGAGAAGTTTTTTTTTAGCAATTGCCCACAGCTTCTTCCGGGTATTTTGTTTTTATTTATTTCTTTTGTGTTTTGGTTTTTGGTCTTTCTCCATTTTTTGTCTGGCAATCCCCATAGCCTATTCTTTCTTCCAACCAGACCTTTTCCCAGGCCTGGGGTTTTGAAAAGCTATCCAATGTTTTTAATTGCCAATCAATTTTTCTGTCAAAGCTTGTATTTGAAGGTAACTGGATCAAACAAGAGGAAAGCTCAGGAATTTTCGCCTTGTCTGAGGTTTAATTCAGGTTGAATGATTAAACAGATCGTGGATCTGGAAGAGTTTGTCTTCCTTTTGCAGAGCAGCCATGACCAAGGAAGAAGAAGCAACATTCTGGAGGGTCATTCAAAGGGCTTAGTCACTCAGGCAATTGCGTCAAGGATCAAAGCAGAGTCTTTTAGTGCAAATCATGGTTTTTCAATGCTAAGTCTTATGTTTTCCATGATGCTATCCTCTTCTGATTTCAACGCAATTCTATAAAGAGGAAGTCATTTAAGTTATCATGGTTTTTTAGTAGCATGTCTTCTTGATTTCCACGCAAATTATAAAAGGAAGCAATGTCACTCAAACCAAATCGTGAACTTTAGCAGCCTTACCTTGTGTTTTCAACGCAATTTCCTAAAGGGAAAAACCACTTAGACCAAGTCATGGATCTATGCAGCCTTGTCTTCGAAAGTTTAACACAATCCTGCCCTCGTGAAATCCATGAAGCTTTCCTTTATATTATCCACGCAAGTCTTAAGTTTATCATGGATTTTTAAGTCTTTTTCTTCCAACGAAAGGCAGCCTTCCTTTATATTTTCCACACAATTATTATAAGGAGCCGAGGCAAAAAGTTATTTAAATGTAAATCGTGGATTTCAGGCAGTTGATTCTTCCAAATTGAAAGCATCCATCCACAAGGAAATCAATGCAGCCTTTTGAAAGAGAAGCATTTAACGCGTTTGCATGTGAAGCCAACTTGTCCTCCAATTTCAACGCAGTTATTCACATTGCCAAATCCATGCAGTCTGCTAAATTGCATGCTAAATCCCTCTAAAAGCCCATGCATGTTGTCTACAATCTCCCAGTTGAGCCAATGTTGAGCCTACTTCTCATTGCTTTCATCCAAAATAATTCCCAGAGTTCAAGGCTGCCCATATGCAATAAAAATAAAAGGGGGATGAGTTGAATGTTTGTTTGGATTCTTTACGGACAATTCACTTGTGCACATACTTGAGAAGAAGTGTAAAAGCTTCAAGGACAAGAGGTGAAGACAGGACAGAGGCAACATCCACAAGCAAATCACAGTTAGCTGCTCAGGGGGAAATAGATAGAATCATTATTCCTCTCACGGGTAATCTAGTTGAGAGGTTCATAAAATCTACAGTGATGTCAGACCCAGTTTGATGAGAGTCAAATGAGATTCAAAGGAAAGGATTCAACAACATATGGGAGAAAGAGATTCTCAAATTCAAGGCAAAGATATCATTCATATCATTTATGAGGCGGAAGTACAATACATGTTGGATCAGCATATAGAGTATGGAAGGAGAACAAGACTGAGAGTGTTGGAGCTAGATTAACTTCTCATTTCTTCTCCTCTATCTTCTTCTTTCTCTTATTTTCTTCGACAAAGTAATTGAGTAATCAATTAAATTGTAAAACTTAGGTAATTGGTTTAAAAGTCGTTATTTCGAGTTACCAGAAATAGTCAATTACTTGGGAATAGCTGGGAGACATGCAGGGCATTGATTTAGTCTTCAGTTGTAAATCATGCATGTCATGCAAAGAAGAATTCTATGAGGAAGATTGTCAATTGTTTCCTTTCTTATGGCTTCCGCATGCAGGAATTCATTGAAAGTTACCTATTTTTATTTTCCCTCTATGCACTATAAATAGAGGAAGAACCTACGGGTTTAAAAAAAATCATAATTTGTTCATCAAAATTTGTTTGGTAGAGGCTTTTGTAACTAGAGCATTCTTGAGTTTTCAGAATTTGTGCTGGATCCCTCGATGTGATTTCTATGAAAGTTGGGGATTGAATAAAAGGTGGGTTTCTAAAGAACTTTGTGTCTATGGTGCTTTGCTGATTATTTCTATTCAAAGGTTTTTGATAAACTTTGTACTATCTTAGATCTAGGTTAGAAGTTATTTTTTTCCCTTATTGCTGAATGTTGTGATTTCATTGTTTATTTAATTTGTGTGGACGAGACCAACTCTGCTAACTATTGGTTGATTCAACACATCTTTTGTTCTTCTTTCCCTACTTCTATTTTTACCCCTTCTGCAAATATCCCATCACAGCTGCTTATTTGTTGCCAAATTACCCAGTTGTGGTTCACGAGCTGAGGGAATTAAAGTAAAACCCCTTAGAGTAGTTATTAGCATTCACCCCTGCAAAATAGATAAACATCTTACACGGGAGCCTCACCTTTAAATGAAGGAGATTTATCTCATGACTGCCTAGATTTTACGCTGTGCATAAAATCTAGCCAACACGATGGCCAACTTCTATGAAATGCATCACCCATTTGCCTGTGCATCACATTAAACCCGCAAAACCCCATAACAACACCATGTGTCAGTGCAAGGTCGGATATTAATGCCCTTAGCAATCTAAACATATAACGGACAAGAAGTTGACGGGTCACGAAGGGGAGCTCACGCATTTCACGTATGGAATATGAAGCATTTAGACTTCCATAATGGTTCTTGATGAGCATCTAAATAAAGGAATGAGTTCCTTTCAAAAGGAGGGGGAGCTTTGGTTAGCTAGAGGTCTACACACTAGTGTTGGTTCTTTTTCTTCAATGTTGGTTACAATTAGCTCGCAAGGAGAGTCTTGATAGGAGCGTGCATGTCTGTGTATACAGATTCAAGATTAAATCACGTCCATTTAGGGACAAACATTGTGTTTCTCCATAGTTGTAGCTCGAAAAGAAGCTAAGAGTTATAGTGTCTGTATATATTGAAATTCTCCTTTGCAACTTTGTAAGTAAACAAAGATAACGTTTGTGGTGTTCCATTGTTGCAAAATACATCCATTCAAGTTTTGAGATTCCTGGCTGCACGGTCTAAGGTTGTTGTTGACTTGACTCCCTTATCGTGACTACATCAAGTGATCTCTAATTAAGTTTGCCATATAGAAAGCACTACAAAAAATGCAAGAAATAAAAATAGCATTGCAAGGATAATTCACATGATGCACTCCTACCAATGGCATAGGAATCACAGATCTCATGAATGGTTTATGCCTACAGCTCTATTTCTAAAATTTTGTTAGCAATAATTGATCGCTCTAGCTACTAATTCACATGAATCTTAATTCTTAATATAGAAGATCAAGCTTCATGCCAATATCCATATGTGGGCACAGGTAAAAATGAGACTCAGGAATTATACCATCATGTTTTGGACTGCAACATATTCTATTGATTAAATGCACCATCAAATTGTTGACCAATCCAACAATAAATGTTTCATCCTCCTCTCCCATTAATAGGCCCTGCAAAGAATCTAGAAGCAGATGTGAGATTAGTCTTGAATGTTTTCTTTCCAAATGAACAGATGTAATGGAAAATAGGCCTAGATAAATTATCAAAAAGACCAAGCTAAATTAATGTAACACGAAACTGTGACTCCTTTTTTTGGCAAGTCCTTTGTTTACAGCCTTGAAGGGAACAACTTATTACAAAATCAAAGCATATATAATCAAATTCGTCCTTTTATTCAAAAATGGAGGTTGCTTTATATTCTTTCGAAAATGCCTAGTCCTTGAAGAATCATGTGTATTTTCTCTACATTCCTCTAAGTTGGACTCTTCTCAAAGAATTTGTGCCGTCTTCGTCTTCATTGCAGATTTCAACCAGTATTGAAGATGTGATATTGAATTATCCACAGGACGTTTGGGTCTGTCTTTTTTCTCAGTTAACAAATACCAAGTCTTACATAGATTGAATGTCTCCCAAATTAAGGATGAGAATTGTTTGGTTGGGCTATCTGGTATCTGGATACATTTGTTTCTTCGGGATCTGAGGAAGAAGTAAATAAACACAAATAATTATGCCTCAAGTACCGCTTCAAAAATTCCAATGTACGGATATATCTCTACTTGACAAATAAATAGGGATGTAAGAAATTGAATATGTATTAAGTTGTTTGAAAAATGAGAAATCTCTTGGATAGGATGATCTTTCTGCAAAGTCTTATAAAGCCAATGAAAAGATGGTGTTATAGAAAACATTTGGGATGGTAACATGCTCCTAACCTTTCAAAATCCTCCAAGTGGACCTCAAATCCAGCAATAATCCAATTCTTCAATAATGCTCCATAAGGCTCCACGCCAGCACATTCCAAGCGTCACTGGTTCATGCCATAAATGCCATATTCAGAGGCTACACACTAGCATATATCCAGAGGCCATGGTTATAGAAACCTTTTCGAACAAGGTCCCTGACTATTAATCCTAGATGCAAGGTCCTCGTACAAAATTCATATGAAGAATGAAGAAGAGACTGAATTGGAATGAAACACAATGCTCCAACAAAAAACTAAAGATGTGACAAAAAATGGCAAAGCATATGAAGACACAGACCTTGGCCGGAAATTCAAGCATTCTTATGGCTGGTGCAACCCAGAAAATTTGCTACTGCAAATATGAAACAATCTCCAAAGCCAGGAATGGCTAGGTCCTACAGGATGTCCCCATTGCCAACAAGATGCTGAAAATCTAGACCATATTTTTTGGGGATGGGCACATGCTAGGATAACTTGGAGGAATTTTGCCTGGATCTTTGACACCTCTATAAGGCCTCTGAAACAATCTCCAAAACCAGGAATGGCTAGGTCCTACAGGATGTCCCCATTGCCAACAAGATGCTGAAAATCTAGACCATATTTTTTGGCGATGGGCACGTGCTAGAATAATTTGGAGGAATTTTGCCTGGCTCTTTGACACCTCTATAAGGCCTGCTTCAACTCTGGCCACAATTTTAAATAATTGAGCCACCCTCAGATTAAATATATCCATAATTCAGCAAATGCGCAGTTTAGCTCCCAGTTTTATTATTTGGCAACTATGGAGAGAGACGCCAAAATAATTGAAAATTTTAATTAGGAAACTGAGGTATTAGTAAGAAGTACAAAAGCACATCTAAGGAGCACTGACCTTCTACATAAATTCAATATTCCAAACATGTATGAAATGAAAAACATGAGGGACCTTTCCTTCCCCTGACAATGGAATGATCCATTCCATTATTTTCTTCCACGTCGAAGGAAAGGAGGAATAGACCCCATCTTCGCTCAACTACTATGAATTAAACTTTCGAAGACCCATGAAGAACAACCCCGATACTCGAGAATAATTAGGAATTGTCAAGGAAAGCCAATAATCTGTTTTCGTCAGAGCATTGGGGTTCAGACACAATTTTGCAAAGCTTGCGGCCAATTATAGGGATACCGTTGGCAATTGACAATGAAATAACTTGCTTATATATAACAGATTCGAAGATCATACTTAAAATGTTAAATCACTCCCAATACAACAATTCTTCTATAACATCGGGACAGAAAGCAGAGGGGCTCCAAACTTGAAAATGGCAACAGTCATTAGTCAAATCACTTATCGACTAGGATTATTTCAAGAGATCCAAATTCATTATGAATAAAGAAACCACACTAATTTGGTTTATTTTGTGGCAGAAAAGGCTAGGGAGAAGGACATCATGAGACACCTTTATGTGTACACAGGACAGAGAACTCCTGGCTCAGCTCAAGCCAATGGTGGATTTAGAGAAACCCATTATAGATAAAGGGAACAATGTTTAGACCTTCAATGGTTTAGACCCAGCATCATTGAGTTATAAAAGTCGCATATGAAATGTAATTGTGAAAAGGAAAACTAGAAAGTCCACCGGTATTGTTATTACTATGTCATCTTAGATTTTTCATTAAAAAATCTCCCTTCTAACCCCAAAATGTGTAGTCCCCATGGAGCCAAGTTTCGCCTAAATCTCCTAATATATTTTATTAATTAGGATGATGATCCTAGCCATGTGACTAATATTTCATCTACTCTTTAAGTACCCAATCTCATTTCCTAACATCTGTAATATCCCACAAATATATTTTTAGGGCAAACTTGGATCTCCTAGGAAATCCCAACTGTTATACACTATTAAGGCAGCACTATACTTCAAACTTATCTTTCAATGGATTACATTTAGAGTGCACGACCTTGAAGTAGCTCCAACTTACGATTGGATCAAGTGGGGTGCCTTGAACTCAACTCAGGTCTGAATCTAATCAGGCATGACTATTTGCATAATAAATTCAATGACTCAATAAACCCGAAGAGAGGAGTTTAATGGCCTTAGTCAATTTAACCAAATATGCTATTATAGATTGAATATAGACTGTTGCAATAGAACTGATCATTGTACTCAACATGAAGGTAATAAATGTCATATTATTAAATCCTTTAGCTGGTTCTAGTTCAAACAGATTAGCACACACACAAATCGCTATAGAAAGGCTGCCCAACACCACAATACTATGCAATAGACTATGTTGACTCACTTAGAAGATTGGCATTATATTGTAGAATAGATTCACTGCTCCAAATACTTGTAACAAGGGGGTAGATGAGATCGTTGTTATTGAATCATGGCTATCACCCAAACAAGTATAGGCCCAGCTGC
Organism: Taxus chinensis; assembly: GCA_019776745.2. NCBI lineage: Eukaryota > Viridiplantae > Streptophyta > Pinopsida > Cupressales > Taxaceae > Taxus > Taxus chinensis. Next base: position 68,580,025 of record CM034150.1, read on the forward strand.
AATGGAATGCCCCACACTAATTGTTGTTCTAAGAATGCTTCAACAATCAAAATAGTTACTAGCCTTGACATACAAATCGTTGTCATACAGAGCATCTAAATCATGTATTAAACCCAATCGAATTACTCCTCAAATACTCAGAAATATGCCACATTTTTATCTGCACAAGAGGCTTTGAAAGGACCCCAAACTACCACTAAACCATGCACCAATCAAACTGCCATACTTATGAATAGACCAGCTACAAGAGAGAATGCTTAAACAAGGTAAATCGCTGCCAACAAGAGTTCAAATCATCGTTGAATCATACATTTACCCAAGTCACCACACTCAGACATTAACAACTTTAAAGGAAACACTCAAATGTGTGGAAATCAATGCCAAAATCAGTACTTGCACATAGCTATGAGCATATTAAAGAAATCGCTGGCAAGAGGATATAATTTGCATACAAATCAGTCCCAAATCAGCCATCAAACATAATCATGCAGTCGTCAGGGTTAGAGAATGAATTACTCCACAAAAACAGTTCGCTACAGCTGGAAATGAGCCCAAGGAAATTCGTTGGGCTAGGGAACTTCACACACAAGCAAATCAATTTGCAAAGACACAATAAATTCTTCAATTGATATCAAAAAACCAGCTACAAGATCTCCAATACATGAGAAAGAATGAGCACAAATAACATTAATCGTGGGCATCCATCCCTACTCCAAGCATGGAGTCAGATCGAATCCATCCATAGCATAAACATTACAATGATCCAATAAACTCCTTTTATAGACAAGGAATACCAAAATTTGAATTCCCTTTTGGAGGGAAAACACTACCTCTAATTAAATAATACTTAGAACTATGTGCACTTTATTATTTTGATTAAATAATAAATATGACTAACATATGTGCACATAGACTTAACTAAGAGGGCCCTCAAGGGGTTACAAAAGAGATAATAAATATCTCAGGTCGAAATATGAGCCCAATCCTCAAACCCATTGGGTTAAGGGCCTTTGAATCCTTCCATGCAGATAATGTCCTGAAAATGGGACATTACAACATCACCTTTCTCTATTCACTTTTAAGCCACCCAAACAATCTTTACTATTTCTAACATCATCTTCTATAACCACTCCCTTCCCGATGTCTTTTAGTAAAACCTTATTCCCTCGTAAAAGTGTTGATTCCCCCTAGTGATGCTCGCTTGAGCGAGGGGCTCTCAATCCCCCCATATACTTGATTGATTATTAGATGACTCTCTAAGCATGCAAAGCTTCAAATAATCTTTCAAACCCCCTATGAGTACATACAAAGAGACTCGGGTACATTTTCCTTTCACCAAACACAGCCTTGACATGCACACAATGATGTCATGGACTTGCAAGAGGAAGTACATGGACAAGGAGGATAGAATTAAGGGATTTAAATTCAGCCCCTACAAGACCATGGTAACTAGCACAAAATTTTCAACGATCTCATTAATTAAATATGGGTTGTCAAACAATGTGAATATCACCATGAGAGATTGTAATATCCCCTTTTAGGGAATATTAGAAATTTGTAACACTCTAACCCAAACTGAACTAGAAGGATGATATCCTTTTAGATTTCCTCAAATAACCCAATGTCAATGTTATTACAAACCTAAAATGGGGTTGGAATAGGCCAAGGTAATGGGTTAGATGGGAGAACCAATTGGAAACCCAATCTTTTCCAAATCTAATTTTATAACAGCAAATAAGAAATAAAAATGGCACCCAGAACAAGTGAAACTTCAAAAATTAATAACTTGCTCAATACTTCATATTTTGCCATGAAATAAAGTGTATAATAAACTAGAAATTAAGAGTTTTCCAATGCACTATAGATCTGAATTTTTTGAGCATTAAAACCTCACAAAAAATAGACCTAGAAATATCAAACCAAGTCGCTAGGGTTAGAGAAAAATTAAATAAATTATTTCAACCCTTTTTCCCAGCTCCCAAACACTCCAAATAAGGTCTCCTTGCTCTGAAATAAATGCCAACACAACACAGATTGCAGATCTAACCCGTATACCCTCCAAACATGCTAAAACAAACTTCTATTCAAGTCGCCATGGCTGGAATAATTGCAGCAGTGAACAACAATATAAAAAAGAACCCAAACCCTCCAAAGATCACCTCAAAAGAAGTAACAAACATACAGATTTCTCCTACAAATAAATGTGCCACAATTTATATCAAGTCGACAGGCTTAGGAGAGTTTAATCATGCACAAATATACACAACAATGAGATAAGAGGGCTTCAATTGAATTTTCAAACCAACTGCAATGAATTTGCAAATAAAAGCTTCAACAAGAGAGAGCAATTAGTAACATAGGGCATACATCCCTTTTCTCCAAGCATGGAGTAATTTCGAATGATCAATCAACATAACCCCACTAAAGGAAATGCGACCTCCTCTTATAGTGTTAAGGGGTCCAACATTAAAAAAGACTGACCTTTCCCTTTTGGAGGGAAAACATAAACTCTCATTATAATAAAATATTTAATAAACTAAGACTATGTGCACTTTATTATTTTTCATTAAATAATAAAAGTAACTATCCTATGTGCACATTTAAACTAACTTAGAGAGCCCTCCTTGTAGCACAAGGCATGCCAAGGGGTTACAAAATAGAAAATAGAATCTAAGGACCATCTTCAAGCTCAATCCTCAAACCCATGAGAAGAGAGAATGGGTCGAGGGTCTTCAGATCTTCAATTTCAAAAATGTCCCAAGAAGGAGACATTACAAAAATGGAGCCAATACAAGAACTGAAATGGCGACAAAACCACCAACAGGACAAGTGCAGCTCAATCAAACGACGTAATATCCGTAAAGAAAATACTTTCGAACAAATCTGGATATTTTTGTTAATCCCGAGGGCAACAATATTAAAAATCTGATTTTTTAATATAAAAACAGCAAACCATAATTCGTAAAAATAGTATTTTATGTATTGAATATGAGCCAACTACAATAAAGATACCAGTGTTTGAATACAATGGTATGAAGATGAACCAGCAGAACACTTGCACCCTGAATTGTCACTGCAACCCCTGAATGGAATTGCCAAGCTCAGATGTCAGGGTTTTCGTCCTTAGATCTGTGTGTAAATGCAGGTTTTCGTCCTCTATAACTGATGGAGAAGCAAAAGCCACTTCCAGACAAAGAAAATAATAGATGAATTTCTAAGATGTGTTACAATGAACCCCCGAGTCTGCCTTTATAACTCTCAAACACTCCAAAGTGGGCACTCCATCCTAAAAATAGGATTAAACACTTTAAATAATATTTTTTCCACCCCTTATCCTAAAAGTAGGATTTACAAAAACATGCAGCTTCCTTTTCAACTTTGGCGCCCCCTCCTTTATTTATTTATTAAATCTAACTAAGAGCCTAATAATAGAAGTCAACATTCTATTATTATTTTATTCTAACAATGCTTTTTGAATTAAAAATATAATTAAAGTGTCCTTTTCCAATTAAAATATAAAATATCTTTGGACCACTTGAATTAATTTATTTTCCTCTCTCAACTTCCCCTTAGCCTACGGAAAATAATAAAAATAGGCTTCAAGTATCCAGAAGTAATTAATTCTGAAAAGGAGATATTACAGTCCGCCCTTCCCAGAATTGCTTGCCCTTAAGCAATTGCATGTTGGGATGCTTAAGAATTTCAACACCCTCCTAGGTAACATCTTCTGCAAGTAAATCCTTCCATTGTGCTAGATTACTCGGTGATAACCTTGTTCCTTAATTTGTTCTCCATGAAATCCAAAATTACTTCAGGAACCAACACAAGTTTGCCATCATCATCCAAAGGAGGCAACTCAATAGAAGGAACAATATGTTGTCCTAAAGCCCTTTTTAGGCATGAGACATGGAAAACGTTATGTATCTTACTCTATTCTAGTAAATCCAATTCATAAGCAACCTCTTCTATCCTCCGCTTGATCGTGTATGGTCTATAGACACAAGGTTTGAGCTTTTCAGCTCCGCTCTTCTTCAAAGAAGACTGTCTATAGGGATGCAACCTTAGAAAAACCATGTCACCAACCTCAAAATTCCTCTCTACAAGGTGCTTATCTACATAAAAATTTTGTTGGTTCTGTGCATGTTGGATATTCTCTTTGAGCATTCTTATGATATTTTGGCTCTGTGCAACCAAGTCTTTTGCCGTTGGCACTCTACTATCTGCAACTACTAAATCCGCAAAGGAAAGAGCATCATAACCATACAAAGCTCTAAAGGGTGTCATACCTATCGACATGTAATGAGTGGTATTGTAGCAATGTTCTCCCATATGAAGCTATTTCACCAAAGCTGACTATTGTCCTACCACATAATTAGGTAAATATCCCTCAATCCACTTGAACACAATCTTTGTTTGCCCATTTGTCTATGGATGATAGTTGGTACTCGGAGTTAACTTTGTTCCTGTCAAGCGGAAGAGCTCCTGACAGAACAAGATAAGGAACTTGTTATCTCTGTCACTCACAATATTTTTAGGCAATCCATGAAGCCTGAATGCCTCTCTGAAAAATAAATTAGCAACCTGTGGAGCCTTAAATTCGCTAGGAATAGCAAAGAAGTGAGCATATTTAGTGAGTCTATCAACCACTGCAAAAATACAATTCTTACCCTGAACTTTGGGAAGACCTGTGATGAAATCCATAAATATACTTTACCATTTTTGGTTGGGAATAATAGGTAAGGGCTGCAATAAACCTACTAGAAAAGAATGCTCCGCCTTGTTTTGTTGGCACACAATACACTCTCTAATGTATTGGAGGACCTCTACTTTGAGTCCCTTCCAAGAGAATCGATATCTGATCTGCTTGTATATCTTAAAATATCCTAGATGACCAGCCAATGGTGTATCATGGACACACCTCGAGATTTTGCTTTTTACCTTGGATTCAGGTACCAAATAGATTCTATTCTTGTAAAGAATAAGATCATCAACCACCTGGTACTTGTTCTCCTATTTTTTGCCCTCAAGGATCTCATTAGTGTAATCATTCTTGACATACTCCGCAATTAATAAAGCTTTCCGATCAGAAGAGATTTCAAAAATAGAAAATAGAAAAGGTTTTCTAGATAGAGCATCAGCTACAACATTATTCTTTCCTTTAACATACTCTATGTTGAAATTATAAGCTTGGAGCTTACTCACCCACTTTTGTTGTCTGTCATTCAAATCCTTTTGACCAAGAAAGAACTTCAAACTATTGTGATCATTTTTGACCACAAACCTGCCACAAACCAGATATTGCCGGAATTTTGCTAGAGCATGCATGATGGCCAACATCTCTTTGTCATAGATAGAGAATCCATGCTCTACCTCACTAAGTTTCTGGCTTTCAAAGGCTATTGGATGCCCTTTTGCATTAAAACAGCCCCTACTCCTTCCCCTGATGCATCACATTCTAACACGAAAGGAATAGAAAAATCAGGAATAGCCAATACTAGACAAGAACTCATTACCTTTTTAAGTTTTTCAAAGGCTGTTTGGGTTGTTTTGGACTAGCTAAAAGCTCCTTTTTTGTCAAATTAGTCAATGGGACGGCAAGTTGTGAAAACCCTCTCACAAACCACCTATAGTAACTACAAAGACCAAAGAATCCTCTCGACTATGTCAAAGTGGTAGGTGGAGGCCAATCCAACATTGCCTGGATCTTCTCTTGATCAAAATGTACTCCTTGGGCATTGATGACATGTCCCAAGTACAAAATTTCAGTCATTCCAAATTCACACATAGATCCTTTGGTAAAAAGAGCTTGCTCTTCCGAAATTTCCAACATTGTATCCAAACAATTTAAGTGTTCCTCCCAAGTTTTATTGTACACCAAAATGTCATCAAAGAATACTAAAACAAATTTCCTCAAGTTTTCCCTAAAAACATGGTTCATGCAAGATTGGAAAGTAGCGGCAGCATTGGTTAAACCAAAAGGCATTACCAAGAATTCTAAATGTCCAAAATGACAATGAAAAGTTGTTTTGTGTACATCTTCATCCCTTACCTTGATTTGGTGATAACCAAATCTCAAATAAATTTTGGAAAAATACACCGCTCCATGTAACTCATCTATCAGTTCATCAATCTTGGGTATTGGGTACCTGTTTTTGATAGTCTTTTATTCAAAGCACGATAATCAAAGCACATCCTCATTGTCCCATCCTTCTTCACCAAAACAATAGAAGAAACAAAAGGACTAGAACTAGGCCTAATATGTCCCATCTTCAAGAACTCTTTGATTGTCTTCTCAATTTCCTCTTTGTAAACTCTAGGATGGCGGTAAGGAGAAATCATAACCAATTTAGAACCTGTTTCTAGCTCTATGATGTGTTGGAATCCCCTATCTGGTGGCAATCCTGAAGGTAGATCACTGAATATCGTACTATGCCTATCCAAAACAGATTGTATGTCCAAATGATAAGATCTATCATTAGTACTAGAAGTGGCAATACTTACCAAACAATGGGCTGCCCATGCTACTTACCCCTTACAAAAAGCTCTTTCCATCCACTTTGTTGTGATAACCCTAGGTGCTCCATTGGCCATACCATAAGTACAACTTCATCTTGGTTATGAATTTCAATTCCATAGTTTGATAATTTGGCGTCCCCAAATTTCACCCTGAAATCTGGGACTACCCATTTAAAAAATTTCGTTCGTTTTAAAATAAAAGGTCTTTTGTGTTTTTATTGCCAAAAGAGGTCTCTATTACATTAAGATATTCCCAGTGAATCATATGAGCCAATTTCGACAAATACCCAGATGTTGAAACTCATTTTATCCCTCCACCAAGTTTTGTCTACGGGAAATTTTTATTTAATTATTTATTAAATAAATAAAGCCTTGTTTAAAGTAAAGTTTGCCCCAGTTGAATCATGTTAAAGTTTTTCATGCCAGTATTCATGCATCTCAATAGGATTTTCACCACGAATGAATTTAAATCATTTTTCTACTAACTTCTGGGAACATTTTTCGTTTTTATTTATTTCTTTCGTGCATTTGTTTTCGGTTTTCTCCTCAGCATGTCTGTGTGTTAAATTCCCCTCGATTCGGTCTTTATTATGTATAGTCTGTTTAATTGCCTGAAAAATCTGGAGATCATTTATGGCCTCAGCACCCAAAGGAATCAGTCTTAGAAGGCAAACTTCTGACCAAAAAATATGAAGTTAAGTAGAAAAAGTCATCTCATAGGCAAGTCGCACTTTTTGGAATAAATAGATCTAAGCTACAATGGGAATTTTGGCAGTGATAGGCAGGTGGGAATTTCTTACCTGCCTTGCAAGAGTACTTTTTCCCATGAAGTCAAAGTCACTTAAGTTGCAATGGGAATATTAGAGGTGGCAGGCAGGCGGGAATTTCTTACCTGCCTTACAAGGTAAAAATTCTCATTATAAAAGAAAAATCACTTAAAGCACCAGTGGAAATTTCTTGCCTGCCTAGCAGGCTAACTTTTCCCATCAAAGAGGTTTATTCACCCATGCAAGTCGCACTTTTTCAAAGAAGGTTATTTTCCATACAAGTCGCACTTTTTGAAAATGATTTAAGCTACCAGTGAGAATTTTGGCAGTGGCAGGCAAGCAAGAATTTCTCACCTACCTTACAGGATGAAAATTCCCATGATGAAGGACAAATCACTTAAGTGAAGAGGGGATTTTTGGAGCTGCAATGCAGGGTGGAAATTCCCATCAAGTTGACTTCCTATTTTTAGCATCTACCCTTGCCAAAAAGTGTGACCCACCTTGGCATTAAACAATGCATTTAATGATATTTATTAATGGTCTTTCTATCCTAATTTTGGTGCCATGAATAGGAGGAAAGTCAATGCAAAAGGATAAGCTAAAGAGAAGTCAAGGATGCATGCTAAAAATAAATAAAATAAATTTATAAAAAAACAACCAGCAGCATGCATAATTGGGCGCCCAAATTTGGATGAATAGACATGGCTTTTAATTAATTAAATTGCCAGAAATAGATGAAGACAATTATTAAAAATAGCATGCACAAGGCTATATAAGCATGGGACACCATAAGAGAGAAACAGTTAATTCTTTTTTGATGAATTTTGCAACCCAGACAGGTTTTGGTGCCAAGAAGGAGGATTTTGCATTAAAGATTATTTTCCACTGCCAGGAAGCTTCCAGTTTTGGCGCATAGGGTTGGAATAGCCTAATTTTTATATTCTAGGTGTTTGCATGTTGGTATATGTGCCCAGGTGAATTAAATAATATTTTTGTCTTGCTTTGCATGCAAGCAAAACCTCAAATTTTAGGGCAGCAAGGCTTTATATGCAGATTTTGGTGATAAAAATCAAGTATTCATGCTCATGGATTCCATCTTTGTCTGAATTAATTACAGGTATTCATCACAGGTGCTCATATTAGTGAAAGGAAGTTCAAATCAATGTCAGATACAATTGAATATCTCTTCTAAATCAAAATAAATTGTCAGATTTGCACAAATTGAGCCAATTACAAGGGATTCTAGCAAAATTAAAAGAAAAAGAGCCCAAACAAAGATTGTTCCATACCAGATTAAGCATGATGAAAAAGAAGGATCAGTTGAATCATGCATAGCTTCTAGATTTGTTGACATTAGTGATACAAACATAGGCCCTGAACTCATCTCTGATTTAATTAACAGATCTAGAGTCACAAGGACATCTCTCATGTGGACAATTCAAAGCAACGGAATTATTCAAGCTTCAGCATTTCCAGTCACAGCTCAGTTTCCTAAATTTGTCATGGAGTATGGAAGGTCATATCATCCTCTTTATATAACCATTTGGGATCACGCAAGAAAGACAATAATTAGGTTGGATGCACAATTTATTAACTATTGTCTAAAGATTCTGACATGACCTATGGTGATTGCAATTAGCATGTTGGATGCTATCAATAGATGGGAGAAGCACAAAGTAGACTGCGTAGGCATAATGAATAGAAGATACATGAAGAAGCCTAGATATCCATCAAAGTTCTCGAGGACTCTTCCATGATCCAATTTGGTGTAGGAATTTGATGATATTACTAAATTGCTTTGCAAGTTAAATGGAGAAGTCAATACTCATAACTTCCTCTCAAGGATGTATGCTTTCATGAGAACCATTGAGATCAAAAGTGCTGATTTGATTATCAAGTGGGCAGATATCATCAGTGACAACATTGGCGAGAAGCTCTGAAGTCTGAGGTGGACATTAAACTTCAAAATGACTTCCTTCCTAGTATATGTAGCATCCTCACGGGGTATATTTTCAAATTTGGATAGACGAGGAGTTTTGTCGAAAGATCCTATTTTCGAGTGCTTCCCAAAATTGACAGTTCTTGAGTGCAACAAATATTACAAGGTGGTCAACGATGACTTATTCTACGAATTCATCTACAAATTGAATAGTGATCTAAATACCAACAGGGTGAGAAAAGAAGCTTGGGAAGCTGTATCCCAGTATGGTTGCATCTTCATCCAGTTTGCAGACTTCACGCATCTTAGGGTCAGTGGATTTTCGGGAGAACTAGTCAAGTTTCTGAGGTATCCAAGTATTAAATGTTTCATCATCAAGTTGTGCAGGAAGCTTGTGGAAATGTGTGACTTATAATCAGATCATCACAAACCTACAGGTTTCTTTCTGGTCACAGTGGGTTATTACAGCTGCCAGAGCATCCATGAGGTGAGGGGAATCGAATCCAAAAAAAATTCCGGATAAGAGCATGAGTTATTCCCAGCATGATTGATCTATGACCCATATGGGATATCAAGGAAGACAATATCCCATGATTATGCATATGTACCTCCATTAGAAGACTTTTGGGTGAAGTGCAGAAGCAAGTATGAAGTCAGGAAGAAATATTTCAGCAGGTTATCAGCGCATAAGTATATGATTATGGTTTGCCACAGATACCTAAAAATCTCACAGATGGTGGGCATGTGATACATGACACATAACATCATATGGGAGGAGATAGAGCTTCTCTTCAGGAAAGTATAACTGGTTGTCAAACGATTGAGGAAATGTCTTCCACGATTCTGGTTAACACCTCAAACAGGTTATTGAAAAAAGGTTATTTCCTGGACGAAGCTTTGATTAATCAAATCACATGTAACTTTATTATAGGAGAATCCAACAAAATAAAGAATGAAGGTGAAAGTAGAAAGAGGCCATAGAATCTTAAAGTATATAAGAAGTCTCAGATACTGGAGAAGGTCAATTCTATAGCTATCATGTTAGTGTCACTTTCAAAGGAAGCTTCTCCTATGTCAACTCATAGCACCTCGACAGCCCCTGAACCCCAGGAAAATGTTGTTGTTCCTTCATTGAATCCAACATCATTTGTATTTGCTCCACAACCACTCAGATCTTCACCTCCCCCTACAGAGAAGCTGAAAGCCCAAATGGCAGAGTTTGAAAAAGTATTGTCTTTGGACAATTCAGAGGATAGAAGCCACAACATTTTGAAAAATTTGGATGTAGTAGAGTCTGAACATGAGAAGGTGGTACACTCAATGACTTCTCATTCCCTGAGAAGAAATTTTTCATTACGGTTCCAAAATATAGAGAGGAGATCAACCTAGAAGAGCATGACTTGCAGATACTCTTGAGTTTGGGTGGAAAGGATAGAAGACCTAAAGTTTCCAAGGTAACTTCAAGGTTGATTATTGAAGAATCAGGGTAGAAGTTTTCCGAGTTGACATTTCTAGCAAAGGGATAACTTACGGCAGCAGATATCTCAGTAACCAAAGTGCCACTAGGTCATACTACCACGGAAGGATTAAAGCAAGATACATAGACACTAATAAATGCTTTATTCCTCAAGTTGGACAAAGAGAAGGCAGAGAAAACCAAAATTCAAGAGTAGTTTTCCCAGTTGTGTGAAATCATTACTAAGGTTGTCAAACCTTCCTCTTAGCCAGTTTTAGCACATTAACAAGTGAGCAAATATCTAATTCAAGAGATGGAGGGTGCAGGTAATCAAGTCACGACTATCAATGAATAGAAAAGAAAAATCATTCATCAAGCTTCAAAATAGCTCAAAGAGGTACCATCTAGTCTCGAAGTTATGAAAGATGCATTATCTCAGCTAAAGCAACTGATGATAGGCATAGTGGATGAGAATGTAGTGGCTGAAGGTAACCTAGACATTTTGGTTAAAATAAATAAGCTACCAGAGGAGGTTTTGATTGTGGAGAAACTTGTACCTGATGGACTAATGTAAAAGGGCAAGCAGCTTGAGTTTGCAGTTTCTTTCTGCATGGAAATTCTCAATCTTACGCTGAAAAGAATGCAGTTGCTCAAGGATAGGATATTATCATTTCCAGGAAATATAGTTGCTTTCACCAAGGAGGAAGTAGTTGGGGATGTTTCTTCCTACATAAGAGCTATTCCAAACAAGGTGTTTACTTCTCTTGTAGGGTTGCTTCTAATGATTCAGAAGAGGATTGATGAAGTTGTTAAGACTTTCACATTGAATTCAATCAACAAGCTGATAACACTTTAATCTAAAATTAAAGAATGTTAGGAATATCTATGTTGTATTGTGAACATAGAATATTATGTGAGTGATTATATTATCTAGGATAATATAATATGTGTTGTAATAATTAATTACATTATAATGTAATTATGAGTGGGTGAGTAAATATTGTTGAGTTGTTGAGTAAACAACTCATTAACAATATTAGTTTTGTGAGAAAACAAAATCTCACATAAAATAACATGGATTTGTTTTAGGAGTTGTGTGTGGAGATATTTATGGAGATTATCTCTCCTTAAATATAGGAACTACCTCTCCTATATATATGGGTGTAATACTTCCTATGTAATAGTAAGAATGAAGAGTACTATTTTGAATTTAATTTATGGAATTGTGATATTATATTTTCAAATAATTTGGGCCTATTTTGAAGGAAGTGGAAGTAAGCATTGGCATTATGTCCAAGGGATTGCTACAGTTCAAGACCGAGAAAGAGGTTGTTGCTAAAATAGATGGAAAATTGCTGAATTATATGTTTGACGAGTATATTCAATAGCAAAACAATAACAAAGTGTAGGGTGTAACATCTAGAAAATCCTCTTTCTTACCTTCTTTCTCTTATTCCTTATGTTCCTAGATAAAATTGTAAGATTAAATTTATTGGTTTAAAAGCCATTACTTTAAGTTATTTGGAAAAATTCTCTAAGATAAGTGGCAGATGTGCACAAATTTTGTTTAACCTTCAAATGCATGTCACTTAGAGAGGAATTTTAAGAGAAATATTACCAAATGTTTCCTTTACAACTTTTTGCATTTTCTAGTTCAATTGAAGTTTCCATTTGTAATTTCCCCTCTATACACTATAAATAGAGGAAGAGCCTACAAGTTAAAGAATCAAAATTTGTAATCAACATTCTTGTGTTCCAGACTTTGAGTTGAAACCCTTGATATCTTTCTGAAAGCTAAGGAATAGAGAGGAGGCAAGTTTCCAGAGAACTTTGTGTCAACGGTGCATTTGTTTCTTATTTATTTTTAGATCTTTGTATAAACTTTTTGTTATCTTAGATCTAAATCTAAAACTTTCATTTGCTTTGAATTATGCATTTCTAGATCTGTTTGTTTCATCTATGTGCATGTGACCAACTTTGTTAACTATTGATCAGGTTGGACATCTTCTTTCTTTTCTACTCGCATTCAATTATTTCCCTCTTCTGCATGTATACATCTCTTACAGTTGCTTACTTATTGCAAAACTACCTAGTTATGGTGCATGATCTACGCAGTTAAAGTAAAACCAACAAATAGATATTAGAAAATATAACTGAAAAAATATTACACAGGAGCCTCACCCATAAATGAGGTAGATTTATCTCATGACTTCCTAGGTTTTCAACTATGCAGAAAATCTAGCCAATAGTTTTTGGTGACTCCACTGGGGAACAAACCCAGAATCTCTGGTTTGGCAGACCAGAGCTTATCTTTCTAGTTCCTATTAGAATATCAACCTCGTTGAATGCCCATTCACCTGATCTATCAAGGCTCAAGGAAGAACTAGTCATTTCTATAGATTGTAAGAGAAATTCAACTTCATTCATCTTCCTCAAGTTAGAAGCCACAGATCTAGTCTTTTACCAGGAAGAAGAGTACAAAATCCTCCAGATCTAGATCATCTTCAACATAATCTAGCAGCTAGAATTATCTATCAATTCTACTCCTAGAGAATACGTGTTCCGTTCATCATGCTGAACCAAAACCAACATCAACTACCACTTGTCCCATGGGGTGCAACTTTTGGGCCACTAAACCTAACTCCACCTATGCAAAAATTTCCTAAAGGGTCAAGAAAGAATTTCTCAAAATTCTTTGAAGATGGCAAGAAAAATCTAGATGATCAATTAGCGGCATTCTTTATATATTTTGGTGTGCTTTTGGTTGAGCATGAGGGTGTTTCGATCAAACTTTCATTTAGACTCTACATGACTTGCCAAAGAATGGTTCTATCGATTATCCCCTAGGACTATAAGGAACTAGGCGTTCATGCGAGAACAATTTCTAAAGAGGTTCAAACCTACAAAAGATGCTAGTATACTAATCACCCAGCTAACGCAGTTGAAGAAGGAACCAAACGAGAAAATGAGGGACTTTATTGCTAGGTTCCAAAGGATTTTATATAAAATCCCCACTTTTCTACACTTAGCGATGAAAATCAAAATATGTTTTTTATAAACACTCGGTTGCCTGAAGTTAGATATCAGCTACAGCGGGCAAGACCTGTGAATCTATTCGAAGCACAAAATGTTGTGGTAGAGGTTGAAGATGACTTTATCATGGTTGGGAAAATCAGGCAATCACCCCATAAAAGTGATGGAACTTCTTCAATTACTTTTGATCCTTTGATACAAAAGTTAGCTAATGACATGCTACAAATCAAGAAGCAGATAGCTCAAGGAGGAAATATTACTCCTTCAAGAACAGCTCCTGCTCGTACCTTTAATGGTCAAAATCAAAATCGAAATAGACTTGCTACTGCACCACAACAGTTGGCAATTAAAGCTTCTCCAAGGAACAACTTGGAAACAAATGAAGAGGATCATCTTGTTGATGAATCACTTGATGAAGAAGACTTTGTAGATCCCACTGGCGACTCCAACATTGGATACCTAGACTATCAATCTGATGAAGGCTATTATGAATCTTTTTAAGATAGTGATGGTCATACATTTGCGGTGTTCACAAGGTCTCAAACACGTAAAAATGTAGAAGCTTCCTCAAGTGTTCAAAGGAGAGAAAGAGAGGATCCCGAACCAGATGTTACCATTCTAAAAAGAGGCAGCCCACTCCCTTCTTCATTAGCTCCAAGAGACAAGTAGGTAAGTTCCTATAATTCCTCTAATCAACAGCAAAGGACAGTTGCAGATGAAGTAGGTCAACCTTTTGATATTATTGATCATATAAAGAGGACCAAAATTCAAATGTCAAAAGTTGAGTATTTGAGGGCATTTCTTGATCAATTAAATAGGTTGGTAAAATATGTACAGAACAGAATAATGGTCTCAATACTTCAACAAATAATGTTTCACGAGGTATCGTGTCAAGTCCAAAGATCACTCCCTCTTCAAATAATACCACTGCAAGTTCTTCTATTGCTACTTCTTCTCCTAGTACATCTAAAAGGATCGATCCATTTTATGTTTCATTACTTATTAATGGTTATAAATTGAGTAATTGTATATTAGATTCTGGAGCTTCCGACAATGTGATATCTGCCAAAATTTTTGATGCTCTGGGTTTCACATTAACAAAAACCATCGGAAGATGTTACTCAATGGAAAGAAAAGTACCTCTTGTTGAGAAGATCAAAGATGCACAAGCAATACTTGCTTCATTCCCAGATAAAAGATTAAAGTTGACTATCCTTGTAGCATATATTCTAGTATCTAATGGCATGTTGTTAAGCAGGAACTTCAATAAAGAATTGAGTGGAGAGGTCACAATGGATTGGTCTTGTTAACACATCCCAATAAAGGGAGTTAATTAAATGTTGGAACCTGAGAAGAAATCCATGTATACGGTTTCAAAATCTGAAGACCCCAAATCACAAATCTTGTTCCAGGAATCAGATCACAGAGTCTACTACCTAGATTTTGATAAAGAAGGAACCCAACCTGTGATTCAAGAGCCACAAGACATGCATCATCCAGATAATAAGATTTGGACCCTGGAATTTGATGGTAGTTGTTATTCACTTGGATCTAGTGCATGTGTTGTACTTATTTCTCCATAAGGAAAGATACATGCACATTCCTTCAAATTAATGTTTGAAAACACTAACAACACAACAAAATATGAAGTAATGTTGTTAGGAATGGAATAGGCAAGGACAATGGGAATCAAGCTCTTACACATAAGGGGGGACACAGAGTTAATTTTCAAACAGATACATGGTTTCTATCAAGTCAAAAAGGACAAACTACGACATTACAGATACCAGGTCTATTCTGCAACTCTAGATTTTTCAGCTTTCTCAGTATCTTATATGATTTGATTCACTTTTGGTTACTTCAGCTCTATTAAATCTCGATCAGCCACCTGCATTCTTCAGGCAGGGTGATTATAAAGTTGAAATGGTCTTATGTCTGAAAGTTCCTGATAATGTCTAGCAGTGGAAATTTTTTAATGATGATAAGTAGATTGTTTCCTTTCTCCAGCAACAAGACAACTTTGAAGATATATACTATGAGGGAAGAACTTCACCTCCAAGATAGACCGCCGTGGGTGAAGTAGATTCAAAGATTGCAGGTAGCCAGGAGATTATTCAGCTTAAAGGAAATAAAATTCCTAAAGGTTTAGTGTCTCTTGAGGAAATGTTTGATAAGCATGATCAAGTGCTTAAAAAAGATAAGGAATGTGAAGAAATTTCTTATGCCAATACACAATCATTAAATCTAGGAGCTGATAATGATCCCAAGTTGGTGAATCTGGGTAAGTGTTTTCAGAGATAGAAAGAGAATATTTTTCAAAGCTTCTTAAGGAATATATAGATGTCTTTTCTTGGTCTTACCAAGATCTGAAGACCTATCAACCCACTAAAGTGTGGCATTATATCTCATTAAAATAAAAACAAAAACCCTTCAAATAGAAAATGCGGCAGGATAACCCAACTATTTAAGGTACTATCTTTGCTGAGATTCAGAAGTTGTTGGATGCAAAGATAATTTATCATTATACATCACTCTGAGTGGTTGGCCAACATAGTTCCTGTAAGAAAGAAGAGCCGCGAGATTAGATTTTGTGTTGATTTTCGCAATCTCAATCAAGCCTCGTTAAAGGAAAATTATCCCATCTCCATCATGGATCACACTCTGCAGGTTGCCACTGGATCTGAAATGTTCTCCATGCTCGATGGTTTCTTAGGTTATAACCAAGTCAAGGTGGCAGAAGAAGATCAATACAAAACGAAATTCATTACACCTTAGGTAACTTTTGCTTATCAGAAAATGCCTTTCAGTTTAATCAATGTTGGAGCTACATTTCAAAGAGCTATGGATTTGGCATTTGCTCATCTCAAGGATAAGAACATAGTAGTTTACCTCGATGATCTAACAGTCTTTTCTAAAGAAAATATCAAGCATATCTCAGATCTCGAATAAGTCTTCATCCACTTCCGTAAGCATGGGATTTCTTTGAATCCCAAGAAATCTATCTTTGCAGTGACAGAGAGAAAACTGCTGGGAAATATCATCTCAAAAGAAGGAACTAAGATAGATCTTATGTGGGTAAAATCTATTCAGACTTTTCCCTTGCCAACATCCAAAAAGGGGGTTCAATCCTTCTTTGGTAAAGTTAATTTTCTCAGAAGATTTATCCCCGACTTTGTTGAATTAACCTGTCATATTTTGAATATGATGAAGAAAACACAAGATTTCAAATGGAGAAGCGAAGGAAATGAAGCATTTGAGAAAATTAAAGAAGCCTTGTCGAAAGCCCCAATCTTGGTTTCACCTAACTTTAGTAAAGAATTTATTCTTTACTGTTATTCCTCTGAACACACAATGTCAGCAATCTTGATGCAGAAGAATCAAGAGGATGTAGAAGCTCTGATTGCTTTCATGAGCACGCCTTTAAAATCTTACGAGTTGAAATACACTCCAATGGAAAAACATGCATATTCAGTTGTAAAAGCATGTAAGGCATTTAGGTACTATATTCTTGCCTCACATATTGTGGTCATGGTTCCAAAAACTATGGTAAAATCTATCCTCACGCAACAAGAGCTAGGGATATTAAGAGGCACATGGGTGATGAAGGTGCAGGAATATGACTTGGATATAAATCCCATAAAGCTAGTTCTAGGAAGAGGTTTGTGTGAATCAATCACTGAGATGAAGACAACAGATCTAGAAGAAGGCGAAAGATTTCCTATGGTTCTTTTGATAGATTTGATAGATGAAAGGTACAATAATATTGCCTTTTTCTTAACTTATGGGGAATGCCCAGATCACCTTTCTCGCAAGGAGAAACATAATATTAAATTAAAATCCAGGAGACTTTGTCCTTTGGGATAATGGTCTATATAAGAGAGGAATTGACGGGGTATTTCTCAGATGTGTGGATAAATCTCAACAGGATCAACTTTTAAAACAGTTTCATATTTTGGCTTGCGGTGGTCATTTCTCAGCCTGAGTCATTGCTCACAAGATCCTTTGAGCAAGGTATTACCGGCCCACACTTTTCTAGGATACTGTAGAGTGGGTATCTAGATGCTAAGCATGCCAACACGCATAAAATTGCCCGCATTACCTTTTAAACTAGTTGTAATTGAAGAGCCCTTCTAAAAGTGGGGCATGGATTTTATTGGTACACTCAATCCGAGCTTCTAGTGCCGGCCATCATTACATCCTGAAA
This sequence comes from Taxus chinensis, assembly GCA_019776745.2. Taxonomy (NCBI): domain Eukaryota; kingdom Viridiplantae; phylum Streptophyta; class Pinopsida; order Cupressales; family Taxaceae; genus Taxus; species Taxus chinensis. The sequence continues at coordinate 68,597,940 of CM034150.1, forward strand.
GCTACTGATTATTTCAGGAAGGGGGTAGAGAAGTTATTCCTGTTAAAGAATGCCACTTCCACGGAAGTGTGTAGTTTTATCAAAGAAAATATTGTTATTAGGTTTAGCGTGCCCAGTAAAATAATAGCGGATAACGCTCCTAATTGTCTTCTGAGGAGTTGGTCGAGTTTTGCTACACGTATGGGATTCAACTAGTACATTCCTCCAATTATTATCCACAAGGGAATGGCTAGGCTGAATCAAGCAATAAAAATTTGGTGACTATCATGCGGAAATTAGTGACAGAAAATCAAAGGACTTGGCACAAGAAAATGTTTGATGCACTGTGGGCAGATAGGATCACACCAAAGAAGGCCATAGGCATGTCCCCTTTTCAGCTGTTATATGGGAGAGATGTAGAGTTGCCTCCTACATTGGAATTGCCTGCTTTGCGACTTTCCAAAGCCCTGGAGGATGCCACATTCACCGATGACATTGATAAAAGGATAATGTATCTGACGGAATTGCGAGAATTGCAGGTCCAAGTGGTCGACAGATTGTCAGAACACCAAAGGAAGGTGAAGGTGATCTTTGATAAAAGGGCCAGGGAAAGGAAGTTTGAGATTGGCGACTGAGTCCTTTTATGGGACAAAAGACGAGAAGTAAAAGGCATGCATGGGAAATTTGACTCACTATGGAAAGGGCCTTTTGTGATCAAAAGAATTGCCGGAACAGATACAGCCTCTCCAATCTAACCTGGAAGTACCTTGCATTATGCATAGCTAGCAGCGATATTATCTACACTCGATGGCTGAGTTTCAACCTCGGGAACTGCTTCCTCCCTACAAAGGAATTCAGGTTGGAAGGGCCTAGCAATAGATCCAGTGTTCATCGTTTGAGTGTGTTGGTTATTGTTCCCCCCTAAAGAACTTCCTTCACCGTGGGGAGTCCTTTGCACATTCGTGCCCTACATAACTTGGATCAATTAACCCATCATATCAACTAACATGTTTTGTCCTAAACAAGTTAGTCAAAAAATGCCTCTTTTGGGTCACAGTTATCCATGACTTCTAGCTATTCTGAAGCTTTCTTCTTTTCCCTTTGCTGGTATCTGATTTCTCTGTCACTAACCTGCATGAAGATTAAAGCCACAATTTTGTTTTTGCTTTTCCTCTTTTTTTTTTTAATTCCCTTCCACAAGCTGGGAGGAAATTCGGTCTGATACCACTCTAATATCCCTAAAGAAAATACTTTCTAACAAATCTAAATATTTTTGTTAATCCTTAGGGCAGCAATATTAAAAGTATGATTTCTATAACAACAATAATCTGATTTTTTAATATAAAAACAGCAAACCATAATTCGTAAAAACAGTATTTTATGTATTGAATATGAACCAACTACAATAAAGATACCAGTGTTTGAATACAATGGTATAGAGATAAACTGGTGGAACACTTGCACCTTGAATTGTCACTGCAACCCCTGAATGGATTGCCAAGCTCAGATGTGAGGGTTTTCATCCTCAAATTTGTGTGTAAAAGAGGGTTTTCTTCCTCTATTACTAATGCAAAAGCAAAAGCCACTTGTAGACAAAGCAAATAATTGATGAATTTCCAAGATGTGTTACAATGAACCCCCAAGTCTACCTTTATAACTCTCAAACACTCCAAAGTGGGCACCCCATCCTAAAAATAGGATTAAACACTTTAAATAATATTTTTTCCACCCTTTATCCTAAAATAAGGATTTACAAAAGCATGCAGCTCCCTTTTCAACTTTGGCATCCCCTCTATTTATTTATTAAATCTAACTAAGAGCCTAATAATTGAAGTCAACCTTCTATTAATATTTTATTTTAACAATGCTTTTTGAATTAAAAATATAATTTAAATGTCCTTTTTGAATTAAAATATAAAATATTTTTGGACCACTTGAATTAATTTATTTTCCTCTCTCAATTTCCACTTAGCCTATGGAAAATAGTAAAAATAGGCTTTAGGTATCCAAAAGTAATTAATTCCAAAAAGGGGACATTACAGATGAGACGGTAAGTGAATATCCAAACACATTTATGCAAAAGGAAATTATTGCCGAGGCTAGAAAGGCAATGCAAAAACCCCAAGGAGAATTGAGAACTGCTCTTGAAGTAAACGAAGAAACAAGAAATAACTATTGGAAATGACTGAAGCCTAAGGAGTTTGAAAAATTTATTGAGGTCTTATCTTTATTAAAAATGGGAGCTAGACCTTTGCTTAAGACAGGGTTGAAGCAAAGTAAGGGGGACTTGCAGAAGTTGGGAAAAGAAAAACCGAGAGGAATGTGTTCTATACAGAATACATCATATGATCAAGAGTTGATTATTCATGCAAGTATCGATGATTAGGAGACGTGCAACATCTTGATTGATACAAGAATAGATCTGAAAAATATTAAATAAAATGAAGTCAAGCCTGATTGGGGTCTAAAGAACGCAGAATTGAAAATAATGGGAGTAATGTTTACAATGGATTTTGAAGCTATCAAATTAGCTAAGTGTTATTCCAAAGACCTTGGTGCTATCAAAGTGATCCAATCCACTCTCGCAAACATGGAAGTAAAAGAAAATAACTTGAGACACCTGTTGGCTAGATTTTCTGCACAGCTGAAAACCTAGGCAGTCATGAGATAAATCTCCTTCATTACTGGTGAGGCTTCTGTGTAAGATTTTGTCAATTATATTTTCTAATATCTATCTATTAGTTTTACTTTAACCACGTAGCTCATGCACCATAGCTAGGCAGTTTTGCAACAAGTAAGCAGTTGTAAGAAATGTATGTATGCAGAAAAGGGAAATAATTGAATGCGAGTAGAAAAGAAAGAAGATGTGCAACCTGACCAATAGTTAACAGAGTTGGTCACATGCACATAGATGAAACAAACAGATCTAGAAATGCAAAATTCAAAGCAAATGAAAGTTTCAGATCCAGATCTAAGATAACACAGTTTATGCAAAGATCTAAAAAGAAATAAGAAACAAATGCACCGTTGACACAAAGGTCTCCAGAAATTTGCCTCCTCTCTATTCCTTAGCTTTCAGAAAGCTATCAAGGGTTTCAGCTCAAAGTCTGGAACACAAAAATGCTTATCACAAATTCTGATGCCTTAACCCGTAGGTTTTTCCTATATGTATAGTGTATAGAGGGCAATTTACAAATAGGAAATTTTAACTGAACTGGCACATGTGGAAGTTGTAAAAGAAACAACTGGTAATCTCCCTCCTAGAATTCCTCTTTGTATGACATGCATGATTTATAATTGAAAATAGAACCTTCTATTTTACATGTCTGCCACCTATTTCCAAGTAATTGACTTCTTCATGTAACGGATTTTAAACTAATTTCTTAAGATTGCTCAATTACTTTGTCGGAGAAAATAAGAGGAAGAAGAAAGAGGAAAAGAAATTAGAAGAAAGCTGCAACACTCTCAGTCTTGTTCTTCCATATTCTGCATGCGGTTGACTCTTTTTCCATTGATTCTCACCAAACTGGATCTAGAAGCAGTTGAATGTAATTTTTCTTACGGGTGTTGCCTCTAACATGTCTTCCCTTTTATCCTTGAAGCTTTTGTAGTCCTTCAATACGTGCACCCGTGTAATATTTGTCATAAACAATTTAGATAAAACTCATCATCTTTTATTTTTAATTGCATATGAGCAATTTTAAATTCTGGAAAGCACTCTGGGTGAATGCAAATACAAGTAAATTCAATGAAGGCTTCAACTGAAAGATTGGGAGCACATGCACAAGATCCTGGAAGGAATTTTCCATGCACTGACTTCCACACAGGCTATGTTAGAAACAAGAGGATGAATTTTTGTCGGAAGCCTTTGCAATTACAAGATTTGGATCTGTCAATTAAATCGATGATAGGTTCAGGGCCTATGTCTGTATCATTTACTCCAGCAAATTTGGAAGCTATGCATCATTCTGATAATCCTTCTCTTTCATCATGCTTCATTATGCCTAGAATAATCTTTGTCTGAGATCTTTTTCTTTTAATTCTGCCCGAATCCATTGTAATTGGATCAATTTGTGCAAATCTAGCAATTTCTTCTGATTTGGAAGATATATTCAATGTCTCTGAAATTGATTCGAACTTTCTTTCACTAATATGAGCACCTGTGATGAATACCCGCAATTAATTCAGACAAAGATGGAGTCCATGACATGAATACTTGATTTTTATCACCAAAATCTGCATATAAAGCCTGCTGCCTTAAAATTTGAGACTTTGCTTTCATGCAAAGCAAGAAAAAATATTTTTTAATTCACCTGGGCACTTATATCAACATGCAGACAATTAGAATAATAAAAATCAAGCTATTCCAACCCTATGTGCCAAAACTAGAAGCTTCCTGGCAATGAAGAACACTCTTTAATGCAAAATACTTCTTCCCTTAGCGCCAAAACCTGTCCGGACTGCAAGCTTCATCAAAAAGAATTAACTACTTCTCCCTTATGGCATCCCATGCTTATATAGCCGCTATTTTTAATAATTGCCCTTTCCTATTTCTGGCAATTTAATTAATTAAAAGTCATGCCTTTTCATCCAATTTGGGCGCCCAAGTCTGCATGCTTCTAATTATTTTTTTTATGAATTTTTTTCTTTATTTTTAACATGCATCCTTGACTTCCCTTTAGCTCATCCACTTGCATTGATTTTCCTCCTATTTATGGCGCCAAATTTAGCTAGGAATACCATTAATAAATATCATTAAATACATGTATTAATGCCAAGGTGTGTCACACTTTTTGGCAAGGAAATTTGTTAAAAATAGAAAGTCAATGTAATGGGAATTTCCACCCTGCATTGCAGCCCCAAAAATCTCATCTTTCACTTAAGTGATTTGACTTTCATAATGGGAATTTGTACCCTGCGTTGCAAGTAAGAAATTCCCAACTACCTACCACCTCCAAAATTCTCATTGCAACTTAGGTGACTTTGATTTGATGGGAAAAAGTAACCTGCAAGGCAGCCAAGAAATTTCCACCTTCCTGCTACCTCTGAAATTCCCATTGCAACTTCAGTGACTTTGACTTGATGGCAAAAAGTAACCTGCAAGGCAGGCAAGAAATTCCCGCCTACCTACCACTACCAAAATTCCCACTGGCAACTTAAAGTCTTCCTTCCAAAAAGTGTGACTTGCATGAAAGATAGCTCTTTTCCAAAAGTGCAACTTGCATTATGACTTTTGCATTTAAAATTGCATGAAAATTCGTCACTTAAGGCAGCGTGGAGATTGTACAGCGTGGAAATTGGACGTGGAACGCAACCTTGAAAATTGTGACTGGCATGAAGACAACATTTCTTTCCTTTTTTGGATTTTTGGTGAAGAAAACACAAGCATAGAATAAAATTTGCCATTTTTGGAAAGAGTCCTAGAAGATGTAGCAGCAAAAACTTGCATGTGCCATAACTTCTTGCAATCTTCTGAAAGAATCCTGAGCTCTGATAGCCTTTAGACAAATTAGTAATTAAAAATACTGGATAGCTTTTTCAAAACCCTAGGCCTGGGGAAAGATCTGGCAAGAAGAATGAATAGGCTACGGGAATTGCCGGAGAAAACAAACCAAAACACAGACAAAAAGAAATAAAACAAAACAAAAGAAGTTGCGGGCAATTGCTCAAAACATATCTCCAATTAGCTGATCTGCAAAAATTCTTCCCCTCGGGTGAATTTTCTGTGGTGATAATGATGGGGTGAAGTGCTCTATATAACCTAAATCCTCTAATTTTAGCTCAATCTATTTTTAAAAGAACTTTATTTATTTAATAAATAAATAAATAAAACGCTTGCAGACAAGGTCTTGTGAAGGGATTGAGTGAGCTTTGGCATGTGTGTATTTGTCAAATTTGGCTTTTATGACTTTCTGGGGATACCTTAGAGCAATGCAAGCAACTGCAAGCAAAACAAACACAAAACGACCCGTTACTTTGAAAAGAACAATTTTTTTTAAAATTGGTAGTCCTAGATTTCAGGGTGAAATCTCAAGGACACCAAGTATGCTTGTATACAAGTTTCATTGAGATCCTTGGGCTTCGTGGAGATTACCTTCCTCCGAAGGTGAGTGTGAAGTCCTCCCAAATACTTGGTCAGAATGTCCTCATCCTCCAAGTCCATATTGAGCAACATGGCTTGTCTCCGAAATTGCATAGTGTAGTCTTGCACGCTTTGACCGCTGCCCTGTCTAAAGTACCACCACTTAATCATCATGTCAGTCTTATGGCCAATAGGATAGAAGTTAGCTCTAAGCAATTCTTTAAAACCTTTCCAAGTACTGACAATAAGACGTTTCTTCTTCTCACAAGTGACTAGATGGGTTTCACACCAAACCAGAGCATGACCTTCCATTTTGAGACGTGCAAAGGTAATCCTTTGTGCCTCAATGACATTATGCACATTAAAATAGACTTCCAACTGTTTTAGCCATTTATCCAGTAATTCTACATCTACTTGTCCTTCAAAATTCTTTATTTCAACTTTCGTTTTGACTTTAAAAGGTGTATGAGCAGATTTTACCTTTTCGCTTAAAATTGGAGTCTCTTCTTCACGCTCTTCCCATTCTTCCTCTTTGTGGCTCTTTCCGATGCCGAATTTTTTGGCCAGCTCTCGAACCACTTAGTCCATGGAATATTTCTTAACCGAAGTTGTCTTTTACAGATCTGGAAGCTCTTCTTGTTTTCTATGCAACCTATCCATCATGGTCTCTAGCATCTCAACTCTACGGACCAAGTTATCTTCTTCCATTTGAGCTCGAATTCTCTGTTTCCACTTCTTCATACAAATATCAGGTTCACAAGGTAAAACTTTTTCACCTTTGGACCTTGTCACTGTCATACAAATCACAAGAAAGAATCGAATACCACAGTCCTCGATATATAATCAGCTTTGATACCAAAATAATCAGTAAACTTCTACTTTGGAACTCTATGAAATCACAGAATTGTGTTGTTCTACTTTCAACTTTGGAAAACGACAGATTGATTGAAGATTAGAGCTTTAGTGACTAGTTATCTAGTGCTATAGAAAGGAAATTGCAGAGAATAGGAAAGAATTCAAACTCTAAACACCAACAATTTTATCCTGGAAACCCCCAATGGAGGAAAACCAGTCAGGAAGGGAAAAATGCTCTTCCTTCCCACTTTTATTGGTCAGTTATAGACAATTACAGATTACAAGAAGTAGAAATTAGAGACAACAATGTAAACCTCTCCCTTCCTATGTTTGTTTGCTCTGTTTCTACACCTTGCTCCTAGAATTCCACTCCAGCACTGAAGATCTTGCCCACTTGCTCTCATATAATTAATGCTTTGCTTCTTGATCTCTCTGGTTTTTCGAATGACCAATTCTCTTGCTCCTTGTATTTCTAGCTTTCTCCCATGTCCTCCTATGCACTGGAGAATGGGAAAGCTCAGGGAGTGAAGAGACACAGTCGGGTGCTTCAAATTCGCATTCATTCGTGCTCTATTTCTTTTTTCTGTTCAAAAGTGTCAGGACCGCCGCCCTGAGCAGACCGGCGGTTTCAGGACCGCCGCCCCGGCTGGGCGGCGGTTCTGTCCAAAACCTATGTTTACCTCATTTCCTTCATTTTATTCAATTCTCCTTCTTGGTGGTGATAGAACTAATGAAGTGGTGTGTTTTTCTGGATCCCTATGGATTACCTACGGGGTTGAAAGATGGGAGATAAAGACAGAGACAGTGAGGATCTAGGTGTAGATCTAATGAAACAATTATTCATTAACATGGTGAAGCAGTAGGAAACTACTAATCTTTATTCGAGTCAGCTCACTAAGAGATCCCAGAGTTAATTTGATAACATGCATCAGAGTTTTCAGTTCCAAGCAAGTAGATTGATTCAGGAAAAAATTGTGAAAATCGGCTAAGTCCTTGTCCTAGGAACAGTTGGGACATTCGGGACAATTATATGCCAAGGCGCGGATCGGCCGAAAAGCCTCCAGGCGGCCCGCGAAGCACTGGGACAAGTGGAAAAAAGGGACGAACTGGCTGGTTCGGGAAATGGAAATCGTACTAAGCAATAGGGACGAATCTGGGCCGCGAGGACGCGGAAGGCCTTGGCCGAAGGAGAAGCGGGAAAAGAGCTAACTGCTCGGGACATTTGGGCCTTGAGGACGCGAACCGTCCCGGATCGGCCGAAATGGAGAACTTTGGGACAAATGGATGCAAAGGATGCGAACCAGCCGGTTCGTCGAAACAGGAAACTTCAACACAAGGACAAGTGGGAAAAAGGGACGCGCGGGACGCGGATAGCCGAAGGAGCCGAAAGCCAATCAGATCATGACACGTGTCACCGGCAGAAAAGGGACATGGAAGCCCATTTCGGGTGGATCGGAGGATGTTTTTGTCCCGCGAAACAAAGGGACATCTAGGACAAAAGGACGTGAAGTGGATGCGAAAATCTGGCAGGCCCGTGGACAAATCACAGCATGACACGTGTCGCCAAGGAAAAAGGTCCAAAAAGTCAAAGGGGCGAGTTTTCGAGCACTGATCCGAACCAATGAAATAGTGCCACGTGTCCAAGTTTAAGGGGCCCACAAGAAAAGCCCGCGAAAAGGTGGAGAGAGGGAATTGCTCAGTGAACCAGAGCCTGCCACGTGTCGTCCAGATGGCAGAGCGTGGGAAAAGAAATTTAAAAATCCTGTTTTCGCCTGTTTTGTGCCCTAAATCTTCAGATCATCATATCTTTCGATCCAGAGCTCGGATTTGCACGTTCTTTATATCAACGGAAAGCTGTTGAAATTATCTACATGATTCTGGGGTAAATATTGCATTTTGGTGTAGTTTGGAGGGAGAAAATTAAGAAAACGTCTCTAACACGTGTAATGCTTCAACTACCAACTTTAATGCAGCAGACAGCTCGCCGCTCCTGTTAGACAGCCCGCCGTTTTGCCAGGATCCGCCGCTTGGGTCATAATGAGATGAGTTTAAATGCTACCAAGAAGTGGTTGGGGCAGATTCTAGATTTCCTCTCTCTTCCCCTCTCATTTCTTCATATATATTGTAAAGAGGAGCTCTTTTAAGAGGTCGGACATCTTTGTTTTGCATCGCCCCTTCTTCCCTTGCTTGCAAGGGAATTTGTGGAGCTTTCAAACCTCCCATATGGGTTGTAATGCCAGTATTTTTTGCCTCTTGGCCACTGCAATGTACTGTATCGACTTTTGAGCAATAATATATATGTTTGTGATTGATTCTCAACCCTCTCATGTATTCATTGCTGTCATTTTGATCTCTTATTGCAGTTTGGTTACCTGTGCATGGTGTTTGTATTGCATCTATGTGGTCTGTGTTAAATTTGCAAAACAAGTGTCTAACATTCCTCGGTGCATCACCTTTGTAGTTTAGGTTTTATTCTATGCATTTTCTTACCCTGTCTCCTTGGCAAGTTAGATTAGGTTTTAGTAAACCCTCTGCATTTTTTGTATGCATCTGAACAGAGGAATAGGAACCAACCTTCTCTGGAGAATCCTTTCTCATCTTTACAAGTCCCACACTTGGAGAAAGGATTCCATGTTGTGCAATCACACTGGATGCCTAGAGTGATCAACCTAGAAGCCTGATCTGCATCCAGGGGTGCTGTGAGTTTGCAACAACAGTTTTGGCACGCCCGGTGGGACACTAGAGGTCTCATTTTTATTACAGCAAAGTTGATATGCATCTGCTGCAGTTTTCTTGCTTATAAGAGCTATTATTTGCATATCTGGCGACTCCAAGGGGAAGAATCAACTGGTTTCAGCAGTGCAGGCCTGAAAACTCATGAGAAGAATCACCACAAGGTCAAGAGCTGGAGAAGAAGAAGTGCCATTTGAATACCTGCAGTTATCTCCAAGAAGAAGGCAAAGAGGAAGAAGGATTCAAAGGTCTCCATCTCCACCAAACAGAACTCTCTCAACTCCTCCACCTGACAGGCCTTTCATTCAGTATACAAGGGTTTTAAGACCAATCAGAATGGCTCAGAACAACCCCTACGTCAACTTCACAGGCAGCAGCCCACTTGCTCTCAATGCACAGCATCTAGTTCCTATTGCAGCCTTGAAGAACATTCCCTACTTCACTGGAGAAAATCAGACTACTCCAGGTGATCATGTTAAAGATATTGCTAACCTTTGTGCAATCCATGAAATCGATGAAATGCAAGTGGCTGTCAAATTACTGGCATCTTCATTCAAGGGTAAAGCATTGCAATGGTTTAGGAGCCTTGGGGCTGGTTCTATCACAAACTGGAATCAGCTGTGCATTGCACTTCATGAGCAATTTGGAGAGAAGGGAGACAACTTGTCTCTTTTGGAGCAGCTGACAACTATCAAGAGAGCCCCCAATGAGCAGCTGACTGACTTCAACTTCAGATTTCAAAGGTCTTGGGATAGGATTCCAGTGGCAGTCAGGCCAACAGCAGGAGGTGCTTTTCTATATTACCTTAAAGCTTTGAATTCTGATATTTCTATGTTAATTCAGTCCATGGGAGGCACAACAATCCCTATGGCTTATAGCATTGCCATTAGAGCTGAAAACTGTCTTATTCAAGCTGGTAAACTGGCTCCTAGGCCTCCCATGCCCTTGTATCCAAACTTAGAAAATCCAAGCACTAGTCAAGCACCCACTTTGGCTCCTGTTCCAACCCCTAGAAACCAGAGTTCAAATGAAGCTTCCACTTCATCTCCAAGTGCCCCAAATGAGCTTCAAGAGGTCATGAAATAGTTGCAAAACCTAGGCAATGAGCTGGTTACTCTCAAGAGGCAGCAAGCCCAAGGTTTCAGACCTTCCTATCAACCCCAAGCTCAGCCTAATAGGCAGCCATACCAACCACAAAGACCACCTAATCCAGCTGCAAATATGAATCAAAATCAAAGCCAAGTAAGGCCTCCTGCCAATAGACCATTCCAACCCTATAATCCAAATGCCATATCTGCCTCTAAGGCATTAGTGCCAACACAGAATAACATTGCCCAGGAATATGATTGGTGCTTTCCATGCAACGAGCCTCATAACCAATCCATGTGCTTCAATGGTGCTCTCAATCAAGCACTAATGGTGACAACTACTGGTGTGGAGGGTGAGGGCAGTCAAGGAAACAACCAACAACCAGAAACATTCCAACAGCAATCAGCCCCAAATGACACTACATTGGTGAACTGGCAAGCAGAGGATTTATGTGGTATGAATCAGGCAGTTTCTCAAGGTGTTGCAGCCAACACAAGGTCAAAGAGGAGGAATCTGGGTCAAGAATTTCCATTAGCCCCAGCCAATCTACAACCTTCCACGGCTCCACAAATGATTGGCAAGCAGAGTCCAGTTTCAAATACACAAGGGCAGCCAAGAACAGCCCCTAGGCCAACTCAAATGCCAGCTGTTGCTGCCCACGTACAAGGAGTAAGTGTGTAAACCAAGGGACAACAAAAGGATATTTCATCCCCGTTCAGTATCATTGAACAGATGAAGAAGACTAACGTCAATATATCAATGTGGGAATCCCTATCCATCCCAGGACAAAGAGATCTGCTGCAAGCTGCCATGAAGGATTGGACAACTTCGAATCAGTAGGTTCAGATGCAAGACAAAGTGCTTACAAATGCTGCCCAGCTTGAAGGAAGTCATGGAGGGCAACAAGGTAAAGTGATGAAGCCCCCTCCTTTCTATGTTTCATTAATCATTGGGGATAAACTAGTACACAATTGCATGATTGATTCCGGGGCAAGTAGCTCAGTGATGCCCAAGCAAATAGCTGATCAGCTGGGTCTCCAATATGAAGTAATATCTAAAGGAGTAGTGCAATTGGATGGGACAGCAATAGCAACAGTTGGAGTGATTAAAAACTTGAGTCTTACCTTGCATGCATGTCCAAATGTTGTTGTCTTACAAGATGTATCAATCATAGACCTTCCACCACTCTTTGCCCTTTGCTTGTCAAGGGACTTCACAACCAAGATTGGAGGGTATTTGTCTGCTGATTGGTCTCACATGCTGTTTAGAACAAGGTATGGAACTAAGGCTACAATTAGGTCTGAACCTATTGCAAACTTCCATATTGAGCCTTACACTCCAAGTCAGATTAATGCCAATTGCTCAGCATTTGATCAAGAAGATCACCCTAGTACTGATGAGGCTGACACCAAAGTTGGAAGTATCCCGGACCTAACTCTTGATGAATGGGCAAACAAGATACATGCTTTTGATCCCTATCAAGAAGTAGAAGAATCTGAGCTGGGAGTCTATTGTATACACGAAGAAAATCGACCTGTTCCTAGCATCACCAAGCCAAGCCATAATGATGACAATGAGGTATGGCAGCTGTTTTTTGACGGATCAAGGAGTAGGCAAGGTGCAGGAGGTGGAGCCATGCTTGTTTCACCTCAAGGAATAAAGTACTATTCAGCTTTTAGATTTCAATTTGCATGCTCCAATAACACTGCTGAATATGAAGCCTTGGTGCAAGGGATGCATTGGGCAATCAAGAGAAAAATAAAAATCTGCAAGTCTTTGGGGACAGTGAATTGATTGTAAATCAGGTCAAGGGACGGCATGCTGCCAAGAATGATCTACTCAAGTGCTACAAGAACAGGGTGTGGGACCTCGTGGAATATTTTGAAGGTTTCGGCATCGAATCCATTCCCAGGAAAGAGAATCAAGCTGCTGACAGGCTTGCAGCAGTAGGGGCAGCCTTTGACATTATGGAAAGCATTCAACAAGACAAGGTACAGCCAAACATCCACATGATTGTGAGGCCTTCAGTGCCGGATAACAATGTCAGTTGGCAAGTGTTTGAGAATGACCAGCAAATTGTTAATTTCCTACAAGAAGAAGCTGAATTCTCAGCTAGGAATCAGGACAGATTAGAGCAGCAGTATGGGGATCAAGTAGTGCAGCTGAGAACAAACAAGCTTACCAAAAGGGTTTAGTAACCTTGGAGTCAATCTTCAACCTGAATGATCAGTTCTAGAAGGAAAAGGCTAACATATAGGTCAAGATAGAGGATTCAGAGCCAATTCCGGTTGGGGAAGGCAAAACACTTCAAATTGGTAAAGTGGCCACTGAGCAGGAGAAATCAGATTTCGTACAGCTTTGCCAAGAATTTCCAGATGTCTTCGCTTGGAGCTATGAAGACTTGAGAGGATTCAATCCGAATTTGGCACAACATACCATAGAATTGGATCCAGATGCTAAGCCCATCAGGAAGAAGCAGAGACCTGTTAACCCTCACATTGAGCCTCTAATGAAGAAAGAGCTAAATAAGCTAATAGAGGCAAGCATTATATTCCCGATCAAGCACTCAAGCTGGGTTGCTAACTTGGTTCCGGTCAGGAAGAAGAGCGGAGAAATCAGGTTGTGTGTGGACTTCCGAGACCTCAATAGGGCATCTCTCAAAGATCATTACCCGCTACCTTTAATGGAACAAATATTGCTAGTATCCGGTTCAGAGAGATTCTCTCTCCTAGATGGCTACTCAGGATATAATCAGGTGATGGTGAAAGAAGATGAACAATTCAAGACGGCCTTCACAACTAAATGGGGCACATATGCTTACAAGAAGATGCCATTTGGGCTGTCCAACGCTGGTGCTACCTTTCAAAGGGCAATGGACATGGCATTCAAAGGCTTGATCAACAAGATAGTGCTGATATACCTAGATGATATCACTGTCTTCTCAAAGAATGCAGCAGACCATCTCTTTCACCTCAGGCAAGTGTTTCAGAGGTGTAGAAAGTTCGGAGTATCATTGAACCCCAAAAAATGCATATTCCTGGCTCATGAAGGAAAGCTCCTTGGCCATATTGTCTCGAAAGAGGGACTAGAAATTGATCCAGAGAGAGTTGAAGCCATAAGAGCACTGCCATTGCCAAGTCACAAGAAGGATCTTCAAAGTTTCTTGGGAAGGATCAATTTTGTCCGCAGGTTTATCCCAGATTTTGCAGCCCTTGTCAAGCCCATCACCAAAATGTTAAAGAAGAGCATGGCTTTTAAGTGGACAGCAGAAGGCAAGGAGAGTTTTGAAGCAATCAAAGAAGCTATCTCTCAAGCACCAACCCTCATCAACCCAGACTTCTCCAAGGATTTCATCCTCTATGCATTTGGAGGCAATGACACTATCTCTACCATTCTGGTACAGCAGAACAAAGATAATGATGAGCAGCCGATTGCCTTTTTCAGCCAGAGCTTAGATGACTGCGAGGTGAGGTACTCTTTTATTGAAAAACATGTACTTGCAGTAATCAGAAGCTTGAAGAAATTCAAGCATTTAGTCTCAAACAACAAGGTCCAGTTGCTGGTCTCACATGCTGGAGTTAAGGACTTCCTCCTCAACAAAGATTTGAATGAGAAAAGGGCAGGTTGGATCACCCGTGTCATGGAGTATGACATTGATATCAAGATCACCAAGCTGGTAAGAGGGAAAGGACTGTGTGAGCAGCTGGTTTTGGGGAAGCAAAAGGAAGTATGCAACGAAGAAGAGGCTGTTTTGACAGTCCAAGACAGCCATGAGCCAAGTGGCAATCAAGAAGAAGACAATGCTTTCCCCACTCTTTGCTAGACCCAAGGTATTATGCACTTCCTAAGCACAGGCCTATGCCCTCCGGAGAGGAACAAGACCCAAAGGAGACACTTCAGATTGCAGGCTGTCTCGTATGCCATTGTTAATGGAGTTTTTGTTCAAGAAAGATGTGAATGGAGTGTTGCTGAGATGCATTAGCACAGATCAGATTCAAAGGGTCTTGGAAGAGTTTCATGGTGGACCAGCTGGTGGCCATTTTGCACCAAGAGTGACAGCTCTAAAAATCATGAAGGTTGGTTATTATTGGCCTAAAATCTTCAGTGATTGCTATGCATGGATCAAGAGGTGTAAGAATTGTGCATTCTTCACAGGAAAAGAAAGACTTGCTGCCCTTCCATTGCATCCGATCTCAGTTGATCAGCCATTCATGCAATGGGGTTTAGACTTCATTGGAGTCATTAATCCCAATTCAAGCCAAGGGCATAAATGGTTTTTGACAGCCACAGACTACTTCACCAAATGGACAGAAGCAGTAGCACTCAAAGAGGCAAATGAGTCCAGCATCTTAGACTTTTATGAGGGAATAACAACCTGATTTGGTGTACCTACCACAATAATCTCTGACAATGCATTGGCATTCATTGGATCTAAGGTGACTGAGTGGGCTGTCAAGAATGGTATTTACCTGAGTACTTCATCGAACTATTACCCTCAGGGTAATGGCCAGGCCGAGTCTACAAACAAGAATTTGTTGAGGATCATTAGGAGAACTCTTGATGAGAATCAGAAGTCTTGGCATACCAAGCTAAAATCAGCCTTATGGGCTGATAGGATCACTCCCAAAAGATCCACAGGTAACTCTCCATTCAGGCTTGTCTATGGAAGAGAGGCAATCTTGCCCATGTCACTTGAGTTGCCAACATTGGAACTCATGAAGCAGATGGAGTTACTTGAGTTTGAGCCTATGGAGGTGAGGTATGCAGAGTTGATGGAGCTGCAAGAGATCAGAAATTAGGCATCCCGAGCAAATGGAAAAAGATCAAGCTTTGACCAAGAAGACCTTTGATAGGAAGGCCAAAGATAGATTTTTTCAAGTTGGAGATCTAGTGTTGAAATGGGATGTGGACAGAGAAATACCAGGAAGGCATTCAAAATTTGATGCCATTTGGAGTGGCCCATACATGGTCACGAAGTGCAAGAACATCAATGCTTTCCAATTGGCCTCATTGGACGGTGAAGAACTGCAGATTCCAGTAAATGGAATCTATCTCAAACATTACTATTGAAAAGTAAAAGGTTCATCCTTGTAAATATTAGCCTAGATTTCAATTCCTCTAAGTGCGTATGCACATTGTCTTGTTGTAGTTAGGTTTCATTTTCCCTAAGTGCTTTGGGGCAGGTTTTGTCACTCCTAGTTTGAGTTTTTCACAGTTCAGCGTGCTCTCGTAGAAGGAGTTGCAGTATCAGGCTCATTTCAAGTCATTGCTTATGACTCCATGCCTAATGGATTGCTAATAAGGCCACTGATCTTCCACCTAGCAGGCAGGTGACCTCTGAAAATTCACCAAATTGTTATCTAAATTTCACCCCCTAGGGTTGAATTTAATAACATGCATTAGAAGTTTTTAGTTCCAAGCAAGTAGATTGATTCAGGAAAAAATTGTGAAAATCAGCTAAGTCCTTGTCCTAGGAACAATTGGGACATTTGGGACACCAAGGCGCGGTTTGGCCGAAATGCCCCCAGGCGGCCCGTGAAGCACTGGGACAAGTGGAACAAGTGTACGCAAAGGGCACGAACCGGCTGGTTTGGCCAAAATGGAGAACTTTTGTACTAAGCAGTAGGGACATCTGGGCTGTCGAGGATGCGAAGGACGTGAAAGGGCGAAGTTCGGCCGAAGGAGAGCAAAGGAACGTCATTTCGGGTGGTTCGGAGGTTTTTGTCCCACGCAGCACTGGAACATTTGGGACAAATGGACGCAAAGGACGTGAACTAGCCGGTTCGGCCGAAACAGGAAAACTTTCAGTACTAAGGACAAGTGGGACAAAGGGACATCGCGGGGACCGCAAGGACAGCCGAAGGACGCCGAAAGACAGGCAGATCATGACACGTGTCACCAACAGAACAGGGACATGGAAGCCCATTTCAGGCAGTTCGGAAGTTTTTGTCCCATGCAGCACTGGGACATTTGGGACAAAAGGACATGAAGTGGACGTGAAAACCCGGCAGAGCCCGTGGACAAATCATAGTATGACACGTGTCACCAAGGAAAAAGGTCCAAAAGAGTCAAAGGGGTGAGTTTTCAAGCACTGATCCGAACCAATGAAATAGTGCCACGTGTCCAAGTTTAAGGGGCCACAAGAAAAGCCCGCGAAAAGGTGGAAAGAGAAAATTGCTCAGCGAACCAGAGCCTGCCATGTGTCGTCCAGATGGCAGAGCGCGGGAAAAGAAATATAAAAATCCTTTTTCACCTGTTTTGTGCCCTAAATCTTCAGATCATCATATCTTTCGATCCAGAGCTCGGACTTGCACCTTCTTTATATCAATGGAAAGCTGTTGAAATTCTCTACATGATTCTGGGGTCAATCTTGCATTTTGATGTAGTTTGGAGGGATAAAATTAAGAAAACGTCTCTGATGCATGGTGATAGACAGAAGTAATGCTTCAACAATCAACTTTAATGCAGCAGACAGCTCGCCGCTCCTGTTAGACAGCCCGCCGTTTTGCCAGGATCCGCCGCTTGGATCATAATGAGATGATTTAAATGCTACCAAGAAGTGGTTGGGGCAGATTCTGGATTTCCTCTCTCTTCCCCCTCATTTCTTCATATATATTGTAAAGAGGAGCTCTTTAAAGAGGTCGGACATTTTTGTTTCGCATCCCCCCTTCTTCCCTTGCTTGCAAGAGAATTTGTGGAGCTTTCAAACCTCCCATACAAATTGTAATCCAGTTTTCTTCTACTTGGCCACTGCAATGTACTGTATCGACTCTTGAGCAATAATACATATGTTTGTGATTGATTCTCAACCCTCTCATGTATTCATTGTTGTCATTTTGATCTCTCATTGCAGTTTGGTTATCTGTGCATGGTGTTTGTATTGCATCTATGTGGTCTGTATTAAATTTGCAAAACAAGTGTCTAACATTCCTCGGTGCATCACCTTTGTAGTTTAGGTTTTATTCTATGCATTTTCTTACCCTGTCTCCTTGGCAAGTTAGATTAGGTTTTAATAAACCCTCTGCATTTTTTGTATGCATCGGAACAGAGGAATAGGAACCAGCCTTCTCTGGAGAATCCTTTCTCATCTTTACAAGTCCCACACTTGGAGAAAGGATTCCATGTTGTGCAATCACACTGGATGCCTGAACATCAACCTAGAAGCCTGATCTGCATCCAAGGGTGTTGTGAGTCTGCAACAGGGCTTTACGAACCTTCTTTCTTGAAGGATCCAGAAGTTTCACAGGGATGACAGCCAGTAGATATTTTGGATGGGGAGTCTTATTGGGAGAGGTACTAGACTTTGAGTGAGGGCTTTCGTAAGAACATGTCATCCCAGGATTATTGCAAAATGAAGATTGGTAGCAGGCCCAAGAGAGATCATCAGATACAGGTACCTAAGTTACAGAGGAGATTGTGACAAATCTCCATTCCACACTTCGATAGTTCTAGGAAGTGTACCACGCAGTCTTGGGTTCAGAAGTTGAAGACTTACTTCAACTTGAATCCCATGCATGAAGAGGATGCAATTAAGTTTGTAATCCTAAATCTCTAGGGAGACGCTCATGACTGGTGACATCATGGATTGATTACACAGGGACACATACATATTACTACTTATGCAGAGTTCACACAGAGGTTGATGAACAGATTTGACAGGAGGGACCCTGATAGAAATTTTATAGATTTGACTCACTTGAGGCAGTAGGGTTCTCTAGATCAGTACATTGCAGATTTTCAGACATTATCAATTATGGTATCTGATGTTTCAAAGATGAGGTTGACTTCACTTTTCACGAGAGGTTTGATGGATGCTCTAGCCTGATTTGTGAAGGCATTTGAGCCTTCTTTGCATGAGGCTACTATGAGAGCACATGATTTGGAGTTGTCCACTCCAAATTCGAGGTTTCCACCTTGAGTACAGCCTAAAGTACTTCCTTCTAGATCCGATAGTTCATAGCCGAAGGTGCCCCTACCTAGGCAAGATGCAACAAAAAAACCATTCATATCTAAAGAGAACAGAGATGAGTTGAGGCGAAAGAAACTATGTTTCGATTGCCGCACACCTAGGGTTCCAAGACATGATTGCAGAGTTAAAGGGAAGGCCCAATTCATAGAGGTCTTTGAGGAGAGTGATGATGGTGAGGAGTTGGATACTCATGGATTGGAGGATGGAGATGGACAGACATTGGATAGTGCAGGGGTTGAGCAAGAGGATGAGACCTTTCCCCATGAGACCATCGCCACTTTTTCTAGTACTCCATGGTATAAGGCATTTAGAGTTAGGGGAGTTTTACAGGGTCAGCGAGTAGTGGTACTCTTTGATAGTGGGGCAGCCCACAACTATATTGATACATCATTGGTTGAGAAGCGGGGATTACAAGCAGAAGATTTTGAGGGCTTCAACGTAGTTTTAGCCAATGGGGAGTCTATGAGATGCACGCAACATGTTCCATAGTTGAGCATCAAGATGGGTAACTATACAGTTACTGATGATTTCTATATGGTTGGTATTGGAGAGACCAACCTTGTGCTTGGAGTACAGTGGCTCCATTCCCTTGGTGAGTTTCAGACTAACTTTCAGACGATGGAGCTGAAGTTTAAGTCCGAGGGGAAGAATGTGACCTTGAGAGGTTTATCTTCAAATACACCCAGAGTTGTTACACCAAAGAGGATTGAGAGGATTCACAGGCACAATGGGGTTAAGAAGGCAATACAGTGCTTGGTTTCTACCAAGGAATCAGAGGATGGACAGCCAGAGTATCATGCAGATGTACAGGGCCTAGTGGACAGATATGATTGAGCTTGAGGACACTAGACCTGTGGTTACTACTCCTTACCGTCACCCTAAACGGTTCAAGGATGAGATTGAGAGGACTATCCATGAGCTCATTGATATGGGACATATTAAACCGAGTTCCAGTCCATTTGCTTCTTCAGTGGTGTTGGTGAAGAAGGATGGGACCATGCAGACGTGCATAGATTACCGTGCTTTGAATAAGAAGACAATAAAAAACAAGTATCCAGTGCCACATATTGATGAGTTGCTAGATCAGCTATAGGGTGCAATCTATTTTTCTAAAATAGATTTGTGATCTGCATATCACCAGATCAAGGTTAGAGAGTAGGATGTGCATAAGACAACTTTCAAATGCCATTATGGTCACTTTGAGTTCTGGTGTCCCCGAGATTTCACCCTGAAATCTGGGACCACCCCTTTTTAAAAAATTCATTCTTTTCAAAGTAACAAGTCGTTTTGTGTTTGTTTTGTGTGCAGTTGTTTGCATTTCTCTAAGGTATTCCCAAAGTGTCATAAAAGACAAATTCCCCAAGTACCGACATGTTAAAATTCACTCTATCCCTTCGCCACGTTTTGTCTGAGAGACTTTTATTTATTTATTTATTAAATAAATAAAGTTCTTTTAAAAATAGATTGAGCTAAAATTGGAGGATTTAGGTAATATAAAGCACTTCAACCCATCATTATTACCACAAAACATTCATCCGGGAGAAAGAATTTTTGCAGATCAGCTAATTGGAGAAATTTTTTGAGCAATTGCCTGCAGCTGTTTTTGTTTTGATTTATTTATTTTTGTCTATGTTTTGGTTTGTTTTCTCCGGCAATTCCCGTAGCCTATTCATCCTTCTTGTCAGATCTTTCCCAAGCCTAGGGTTTTGAAAAGCTATCCAGTATTTTTAATTACTAATTTGTCTACAGGCGATCAGAGCTCGTGATTATTTCAGAAGATTGCAAGAAGTTGCTTAGTCCAAAAAGGTGCAAAAATGAATTCTATGAAAATAAGAAAAATATTGCCATCCATGCGTAGAGCTCAAGAAAATATGCACTTTTAGAGAAAACGCCACCTAAAACGGAGCCACGAAATGAAAGTTATGGCACATGCAAGTTTTTACTACTACATCTTCTCGGACCCTTTCCAAAAATGGCAAATTTTATTCTATGCTTGTGTTTTCTTTGCCAAAAATCCAAAAAAGGAAAGAAATGTTGTCTTCATGCCAGTCGCAATTTTAAAGGTTGCCTTCCACGTCCAATTTCCACGATTCCTTAAGTGACGAATTTTCACGCAATTTTAAATGCAAAAGTCATAATGCAAGTCGCACTTTTGGAAAAGAGCTATCTTTCATGCAAGTCGCACTTTTTGTAAGGAAAACTTTAAGCTACCAGTGGGAATTTTGGCAGTGGCAGGCAGGCGGGAATTTCTTGCCTACATAGCAGGTTACTTTTTCCCATCAAGTCAAAGTCATTTAAGTTGCAATGGGAATTTCAGAGCTGGCAGGCAAGTGGGAATTTCTTACCTACCTTGCAAGGTAAAAATTCCCATTATAAAAGAAAAAACAATTAAAGCACCGGCGGTAATTTCTTACTTGCCTTGCAGGGTGAAAATTCTCATTATGAAAGTAAAGTCACGTTAGTGAAAAGCGGGAATTTCTTGTCTACCTTGCAGGGTGAAAATTCTCATTGCTTTGACTTCTTATTTTTAACAACCTGCCTTGCCAAAAAGTGCAACCCATTCTGGAATGCAATTAAAAATAAAATATGATCGAGTTTTGTCTGAATTGTTTACGGAAAACATTGCACTGGTGCACGTACTGGAGAAGAACTACAAAAGCTTCAAGGATAAGAGGGAAGACATGTCAGAGGCAACATCCGTAAGAAAAATCACATTCAGCTGCTTCCAAATCCAGTTTGGTGAGAATCAAAGGCAAAAGAGTCAACCGCAAAATATAAAAGAAGAACAAGACTGGGAGTGTTGCAACTTTCTTCTAATTTCTTTTCCTTTTTCTTCTTCTTTCTCTTATTTTCTCCAACAAAGTAATTGAGCAATTTTAAGTGATTGGTTTAAAATCCGTTACTTGAAGAAGTCAATTACATGGAAATAGGTGGCAAACATGCAAAATAGAAGGTTCTATTTTCAGTTATAAATCATGCATGTCATGCAAAGAGGAATTCCAGAAGGAAGATTGTCAGCTACTTCCCTTTTTCATAGCTTCAACATGTGGCAATTCATTAAAAAGACTTCATATTTGTCATTTCCCTCTATACACTATAAATAGAGGAAGAATCTTTGGGTTGAATAAGGAGAATTTGTAATCAACATTCTTGTGTTCCAGACTTTGAGCTGAAACCCTTGATATCTTTCTGAAAGCTAAGGAATAGAAAGGAGGCAGATTTCCGGAGAACTTTGTGTCAACGGTGCATTTGTTTCTTATTTCTTTTTAAATATTTGCATAAACTTTGTGTTATCTTAGATCTGGATCTGAAACTTTCCTTTGCTTCAAATTCTACATTTTAAGATCTATTTGTTTTGTCTATGTGCATGTGATCAACTCTGTCAACTATTGGTTAGGTTGCACATCTCCTTTCCTTTCTTCTCCTATTTAATTATTTCCCTTTCCTGCACATATTGCTTACAACTGCTTACTTGCTGCAAAACTGTCTCACTATGTTGCATGAGCTACACAGTTAAAATAAAACCAACATATAAATATTAGAAAATTATAATTGACAAATTCTTACACGGGAGTCTCACCGGTAAATGAAGGAGATTTATCTCATGACTGCCTAGGTTTTCAGTTGTGCAGAAAATCTAGCCAACAAGATCCTAGTGATGCCATTCGGATTTTCTAATGCACCAGTTACATTCCAGTCTTGCAAGAACCATGTGTTCAACCACCACTTGTGGAAGTTTGTATTGATTTTCTTTGATGATATATTGGTCTACAGTAGGACTTGGGAGGACCACATCAGGCACCTTGATGAGATATTGGGGATATTAGATGCTAATTCGCTATATGTGAAAGCTTCTAAGTGCAAGTCTGGCATGACAGAGCTTCTATATTTGGGATATGTGATTGGTGGGGGAGTAGTGAAGGTGGATAGAGAGAAGATATAGGCAATTTTGGATTGGCCGCCACCCAGGACATTGACAAATTTGAGAGGATTCTTGGGACTATGCACATACTACTGGAGGTTTGTGAAGAATTTCTCTTGGTTGACTGCTCCATTGACAAATTTGACCAAGAAGGAGGCTTTTGCTTGGTCATAAGTAGCACAGCAGGTTTTTGATCACCTCAAGGGGGTGATGAGCTCATGTCCGGTTCTTGCGTTACCAGATTTCTCTCTTCCATTTGTACTTGAGTGTGATGCATCAGGAGAGGGTATTGGATCAGTTCTTATGCAAGATAGGCACCCCATTGCTTATGAAAGTCAGAAATTGAGCCCTCTAGAGAAATTGAGCCAACAAGGAAATATTGGCCATTATGCATGTTGTGGCCAAATTCAGACAGTACCTTATGGGCGGCAAATTCGTGGTTCGTATGGATCACAACAATTTGAGATTCTTTTTGGGGCAGAAGGATCTCAACGATCGCCAGCAGAGATGGGTGAACAAGGTACAAACCTACGACTTCGACATAGAGTACACCAGAGGTAAGAATAATGTTGGTGCTGATGCTTTATCTAGGAGACCTCACCTTAGTTCTATGTCTGAAATTTCAGCAAATGGGAAGGCTCGTATACTTGTTGAGTATTCCAAAAATCAGTTTGCATGTGAGATCATGGATGGCATTATACAGGATGATAGGTACAGAGTTTTGGATGATCTCATATACTACAAGGATAGGATTTTCCTTGTACCAATGTCTAAGTTGAAGGAGAAGATCCTTCAGGCAGTGCATAATACACCATTAGCTAGACATCCTGGATATTTCAAGACATACAGGTTTATCAGAGAGAGATTTGCATGGAAGGGAATGAAGGATGATGTCCTTAATCATGTCAGAGAGTGTATGGTTTGCCAGCAAACCAAATCCGAGCATTCTTTTCCAGCAGGATTACTTCAACCTCTTCCCATTCCCGAGCAAAGGTGGGAAAGCATATCTATGGATTTTATCACAGGACTCTCCTTGGTACATGGGCATAACTGCATTTATGTTGTAGTTGATCAGTTAACTAAGTATGCTCATTTCTTTTCCCTACCCAAGGGGTATGAGGTAGCAAATGTGGCTCAAATCTTCTATACAGGTGTTTTTAGGCTTCATGGTTTGCCTAAAAATATTGTCAGTGACAGGAATAAAATCTTCATGAGCACATTTTGGTAGGAGATTTTCACGCTTGCAGGAACAAAGTTAGCTCCTTGCACGGGCTATCAACCACGGATGGATGGATAGACGAAGATAGTTAATAAGTGGATAGAGGACTACTTGCGGAGTTATGTGACAGGTCATTAGCGTGGATGGATTAGATGGTTACACATGGGTGAGTATTGTTATAATACCACCTATCAAATGAGCATCGGCATGACTCCTTTCCGAGCTTTGTATGGATATGATGCTATGACATTTGTGGATTTGGTATTACTAGATAGCCGAGCTCCCAAAGCTCGTGATTGGTTATAGGAGAACCAGGATATTCTGAAAGCTCTTAAGGAGAACCTTCAAAAGGCACAAAATCAGTAGAAGATATATGCAGATAGGCACAGAATAGAGGAGTCTTTTGAGGTAGAGGACTTAGTATTCCTACGCTTGCAGGCATACAGGCAGTCCTAACTTAAGCAGAAGGGTGCAATGAAGCTGAAACCACAGTTTTACAGTCCATACAGGGTAACACGACGAGTTGGGGCAGTTGCGTATAAGCTGGAGCTTCCAGAGCACAGTAAGATACACAATGCCTTTCATGTTTCGTGCCTTAAAAGGGCACATGGGCAGCATATTCTACCTTCTACGGAGTTGCCACCACTAGATGAGGAGGGCAAGTTGGTTTTAGAGCCGGAATCCATTACTGAGGTGAGGCAGAGGAGGCTCAGGGGCAAAGTAATCACAAAGTATTTGGTGCGGTGGAAGGGATTACCACTTCAAGATGCTACTTAGAAAGGACAATAGATCTTATAGCATCCTAGTTTGCATTTTCTTGGGGAGAAGTAAATTTCGGGAAGGGAGGACTGTAATGTCCCCTTTCCTTTGTTAAGTGCCTAAGGGCCAATTCAAGTCCTATCCTTGGTCATACCCAAGGGGCTAACGATGTTGGAGGCTATTGGGTATGAATATTTATTACCACCTAGTTCATTTGTTTTAATTTTGCATTGACATGAATTTTAAGTGGCTTGGTGGGGTTAGATGTTATGTTTTGTAGTTAAAGGGTACTTCATAACACTTTAATGTTATAATTCTTCCTTGGGGGTCACTTATGTCCCTGTGGTGACTTGAAGGGGAAATGGGAACATAAAAAGGATAAATGCCCATTTTACTATGTATTTCCCCTAGAAAAATACGACTTGCATTAGGAGGGGAAAAGTTGTTGGGAAAAGCGTTTAATATGAAAAATATTAAATGAAAGCAAGGGAAATTGTTAAATAAAGTAAGTGGAAAACATTAAATGAGCCAAGTGATGTTGATTGGATATTGTGGAGGTTTTCTTTGGGTCTCTTGTTGCAAGGAAAAATTATATAAGGAGATTTAGGGAGTGTTAGAGCTCATTCTTGCATAAAGTCATATTTTCTCTATATGCAACTATTGTTTGCAAAATTTCAGCGTGTGGAGTAAGATCCCACATGGACCCTAGCTTTGATGGTGAGAGATCCATCCCTAGCTAGTAGGGCATTCTTCAGTGATGAAAGATCCACCCTAGCTTGTCATTTAGGAGTTGTTTTCAGGGTTGTTTTACAGAGATATTTTCAGAGGTTTCAGAGGAAGGGTTTTGGAGATATTTGGTGGAGAACGGTAAAGGGTTTTCAAATCGGATTTACAGCAGCGATAAGAACAGGTTTTGGCATCATTTCTAGAGACTTTTCAAGGGGTTTTGATCATTTTCCAAGGGGGTGACTTACTTTGGAGATTGCAACACCCTTTTGGAGGGTTTCTGGACTGACATTTTCAGATCTGGAGGTTGGGTTTTCATTCTCCATATTATTATATGTAATTTTCAAAATTTCATAATTTTATCTTGTTTATTGGAAAAGTTCTGAATTTTTGAAGTTTCACATCTATTTAAGGCATTCTGTAATTTTCTGGCAGCATTATATTATTCCAAAAATTCCAAAAATAATTTTATTGTGTTATTTATAATATTAGCAAGTTCTCCTTAAAATTTCGCGTGATTTGGAAAAGTATCTTGTGAGTTATTGATTTTATTCAGTTCGCTGCCCTAGCTGTTAAAAATCTGCAAAAATCAGTATTTTATTTGACTGCAATTTACTATATTTTGTGCATTATTTTGTGGTATACCCATAAGGGATATTTCATCTATTTGAGAAAGGCAAAGGAGATAGTGTTATTTTATTTTCCCTATCTATGTTTCTTCCATTCTCTAACATTGTATAACTTGTGAAGATGTCAATAAAAAAAGGATTTCCTTCTTTTCATGATGTATGAATGTGTGCAACTTTTTGTGCATGGTTTCCTCTCATCGTTGATGTTATAAGCATAGTTGTTTCTTTCCTATAAGTTGTGTATGTGATACTTCTGGTCATCTTTGGCAAGAATCTGATTTTCTACTTGCAAAGCTAATCTTTCCTTCCTAAATTCTCACTCTGTCTTCCCCATCATTTAGCAAATTCCTCCCTTGCAATTCATTGCAACCATTTGCCGCGGGTACAGTTGTCATGTCCCCTTTTCGAGCTAACTCCAATTGAAGACCTTAACCCATTTTCTCCCTGTGGGTTTAAGGAGAAAGCAAGGGGAAGATTTGGGCTTCGTAGTTGCATCATTATTTTGATAGTTATTTCATTTATATAATTATGTATTCTTATTGGGTGATTAGCACTCCAATAGATGGATATGTAATTAGGAAATAAAATAAGTATTTGTGTCATGTAGGCCCAATACTTAATGAACTTTTAAAAGATCCTCCCTTAAGAGGTCGGCCTTTCTGGATTGCATTGTAATAAGCACCCCTTATGTCTATATAAAGAGGTCGCTTAGTCATTTGTAAGCATGTTTTTTAGTGAATCTATCTTATTGGTGAAGGTTGTTTGTTGAAGCCCTTTCTCCACCTCATTCAAGGACGAAAACCCTTGAATTGATTACCTCCCAAGGACGAAAACCCTTGAGGAGAGGGTAGTGTGCACGAAAACCCACATCATCTCATTTGTGTTGATCTCATTGCTGGTTATTACAAATTTCTGCCCTAAGCAACTTGCTTAGAGGTATGTTTTCAAGGATATTGTTGGTTTCTATGTGATTTCTTTGCATGGTTGAGCTCTGTATGATTTATAAAGATGAAATCTTCCATTTTATCAATTGTTGGTGCAAATTATATTTAATTTCAAGTGGGGAGACCTATATTAAAGCCATGTTTGGGTATGTGCGGTGACATTTTGGCAAATCTAGAATTATCATCTTATTCTCTATATTTTATAAAGCCAATATCTCAAGTTTCATGATTTTTGGTGTTTTCTATGTTGAATTATGAATTTTTAAAGATACACTGCAGACAACGGTTTTATGAAATTCATATCTTCATATCTAGGGCATTAAAAATCGGATTTCTTGCATTACATGATTCTTGAGGTTATAACATAATTTTAGAAATTCAAGTGGGGTTAATTGAAGGGTTTTGAAGGCTCAAAAGTGAAGTTGAATTCCTCAAACAGTTCGCTTCCCTAGAATATTGCAGAAATCATATTACTTTCATTTGGTTGGGTTCTAATATCAGATCTGGAGATCTTTGGTTTTGAGCTAATTACCTTAATTTTTAGTTTTATCCCCAAAAGGGATATTACAGTGGTATTAGAGCTCGGATCTTCAAAGGGCCTAGGGTTTTAATGGAAGATTCCAAGTTTGAAAAGTTGATGGCACGGCTGAACCATATCACACCAAAAGGAAGCAAGAACGATGCATGGAAGGGTAAGATCTCTATTTTTGATGGTATTAACAAACTTTCAATGAGATCATGGTTGTCAGAATTGGAAGCATACTTGCAAACAAACCCTATGCATGTGGAGAATGCCATCAAATTCATCCCTTGTCATTTGGAAGGGATTGCAAGAGATTGGTCGTACCATGTGATAGAAACCCAAGGCGAAGAATCAGTTTGCTTCTTTGATGATTTCAGTCAAAAGATCATAGAAAGGTTCGATGTGCAAACTCACAAAGTTAAATCCCAAAGTAAAGTTCATTCGATTCCTTTGGTTTCTAATGATTGTGTGTGGCAAGGTGTTGAAGAAAACCCAAAATTATTGGGTATGGTTAGGGAGCAAGCCGTTCGAAGCAATAGAGGCTTCCGTCCCTCTTGCCAAAGACGAGTCATTGATTGATATTCAAAACAACAGTACAAAAGAGCATGTTTTTTAGGAGAAAACCATGGAACATGAGCCAAAAGAAGAGGAAAAATCAGCTTTGCATATGGGTAAAGTGAAGTTGGCAATGGAGGACCAATTTCCAGGTGAGAATGAAGATAATGAACTTGCATGGAATTTCCAAAGCAGCAACTCATTGGAAGCAAAGTGATGATATACATGACCGTGGTAAGAACCATGAAGAGGTTTCATGCATGGACAACACAAGGTATGGCAAAAATAGTCACATTTCATATTCTTTGTCTCCTCCTATGTTGCTACCATACTTGTTTCAACATGGGCAGCTTGTTGAAAGGGAGAAACACATGGCAAGTTTGATACTTCATGGTGGCCATCATGGAGAACACTCTAAAAAGAAAGAATTCAATAGGATTGTGGCTAATGAGTGTTTGTTTCCATGCATATGATAGAAGGGAGATTTATGGAGGATGTTGTTCATTCACACCACTTGGTGAAGAATGAGATGATGCAAAGTAACTTCATCACCAAGGGGCACCAATCATTCAAGCTAGCTTTGGGAAGGCACATGGTAAGCTCCATATTTCCATGTATTATTCAACAGTCATTTGATTTGGATTTTCAGTTCCTAATCAATGCACATATTCACAAAAAGATTCCTCCAATTGTAATAAAGGTTGTGCGCATAAAGTTGGTGTTTAAATTGAAGTGGAATGATTGTTATTCCTTTGATCCGGGCATTGTAACTCCACTGAGTTTGAAAGGTATGATTGAGAGAAATAAAAGGGTCGATTTATGGTGTCTTAAGCTTGCCATTGCGAGTTTTTATGCTGTTGTTTTGGAACAGCAGTCACATTACACATTAATTCAATTCCTTTCATGGATAATCCATGATGAGATGGATTCTTCTGCACCATATATTGCTACACCAGTTGCTTCAGGAGGTAAATCCGTCATTTACAATGTTCGGATATGATGTGAGTCATCCTTTACACTTAAGATTTATTGCAGCTGTCCTATCTTGAAGTAATTCCATTCTTTTCATGGATGATATGTTATGAAAACAAGCCCCTTCATTCCATTTTTGAGCAGCAGTCATATCGGGGAAGAATTCCTCTATTACCTTGGTCAAAGTGTTTAAGGAATGTCCCTATACTCACTGGCTTTGATCACCAGTTTCATCCAAAGAAAGTCTCACTTGTTTCATGGTTGACACATGCTAACAACTCTCCATTTCCAATTGAGTTGGTGCAGCAGTCATTGAGGAGTAGATTTCCACTATGTCACCATGTCAAAGAAGCTAAGAAATACCCAAGAAAGGAGGATAACAAAGAGCCTATAAATAAGGACATGGAAGTTGAGATTGGTGGACTCCTCTTCGCCACCACATGCATTCCATACCAATTGGATACCCATGAAGAAAAGGTATGTGGGATGACTGATGTATATGTTGTTGAGTATGGTAAAAGCACTACTACTTCCCATAATTGCTTGCCCCCCTTTGTGTTCAAATCTATGCAAGTTGGGAATGTAATGGGAAGAGTTCCAATTCACGATTTCCAAATGTCTTGTAATCCTTTGCATACCTTCCATGATTCTTATGACAACAATGATTGGTATTCAATGAAATATTTTTGGCATGAAGGAACTTGTGTGTTCATGTTGAAAATTAGAGCCAAAAGAGGGCCTCTTGAAAGGGGAACAACTCAACTAGCATTAGTTTTGTGGAGGCAACCCAAATCCACCCAAATGAAACTCCATAACACTCATGCTGAGGGGTTTAAAGTGCTGCTACAGCCAGGTAACCATGGAGATTTGTTTTTAGATCAGTTTTACAAATATGCTAGAAAGATTTTACAAACTTCCCTCGTGATACATAAAAGCATGAGAAATAAAGGAGAAGCCATAGAGGGAACTTCAAGCATAAATGGGAATATTTTTATGACAGCAGTTGTCCCTATCATTTTCAGTTCCCTTTGCATACTTTGGGTTGAGGAAAAGGAAGATTGGGTCACAAGAATGATGTTAATACTCCTCCCAGATGTTTCTAAGAAATGGGCAGCTATTTGGCAACATGTTCCAACTATTTTCAGGCTGAGCCATGAGGAGGAAATGCATAGCTACAGCTATGTGTGGGGAAGCCATCAAATGCACAAAGTTCATGGAGCTTCCACAAGCAAGAATGGAGAGTCACTTCCCATAATTGCAGGGCCTAAGAGAGTGTTGTTAAACACTCATGTTTTCTTTAACATGTTTGTTTCTTTTGTAGGTACAAACATAAGGATCATGGAGCAATTGAGATTCATTTGGGATCCGGGCACTTGCGATTGCTTGAGGACAAGCAATTTCGAGAGGGGAGGACTTTCATGTCCCCTTTTCAAGCTAACTCCCATTGAAGACCTTAACCCATTTTCTCCTTGCAGGTTTAAGGAGAAAGCAAGTAGAAGATTTGAGCTTCATAGTTGCATCATTATTCTGATAGTTATTTCATTTATATATTTACGTATTCCTTTTGGGTGATTAGCGCTCCAATAGATGGCTATGTAATTAGGAAATAAAATAAGTATTTGTGGCATGTAGGCCCAATACTTAATGAACTTTTAAAAGATCCTCCCTTAAGAGGTCGGCCTTTCTGGATTGCATTGTAATAAGCACCCCTTATGTCTATATAAGGAGGTCGCTTAGTCATTTGTAAGGATGTTTTTTGGTGAATCTATCTTATTGGTGAAGGTTGCTTGTTGAAGCCCTTTCTCCACCTCATTCAAGGACGAAAACCCTTGAATTGAGTACCTCCCAAGGACGAAAACCCTTGAGGAGAGGGTAGTGTGGACGAAAACCCACATTATCTCATTTGTGTTGATCTCATTGCTGGTTATAACAGATTTCTGCCCTAAGCGACTTGCTTAGAGGTATGTTTTCAAGGATATTGTTGGTTTCTATGTGATTTTTTTGCATGGTTGAGCTCCCTAAGATTTATAAAGGTGAAATCTTCCATTTTATCAATTGTTGGTGCAAATTATATTTAATTTCAAGAGGGGCGACCTATATTGAAGTGATGTTTTGGTATGTGCGGTGACATTTTGGCAAATCTGGAATTATCATCTTATTCTCTATATTTTATAAGGCCAATATCTCAAGTTTCATGATTTTTGGTGCTTTCTATGTTGAGTTATGAATTTTTAAAGATACACTGCAGACAAGGGTTTTATGAAATTCATATCTTCATATCTAGGGCATTAAAAATCATATTTCTTGCATTACATGATTGTTGAGGTTATAACATAATTTTAGAAATTCAAGTGGGGTTAATTGAAGGGTTTTGAAGGCTCAAAAGTGAAGTTGAATTCCTCAAACAGTTCGCTGCCCTAGAATATTGCAGAAATCAGATTACTTTCAGTTGGCTGGTTTTTAAAATCAGATTTGGAGATCTTTGGTTTTGAGCTAATTACCTTAATTTTCAGTTTTGTCCCCGAAAGGGTCATTACAACAATGAAGTGTGCCTGTTAGATCCCCGGCCTCTTGGCCATCAATAGATTTCCCTTTTAGTTCACTCACAATAAATGGAGTTACACCATCTAAGCAAAGGGACCTAGAGTCCCAAAGCTTTGGCAAGATACCCACCAATTTGTCTACCTGACAAATTTTTACACCAATAGGTTGCCACCATGTCAACCGAGAAGTTGCAACATGTCTTCACCACGGTCAAAGATGAAATTGATCATTGGAAGGAGCTCCTACCAATCATTTGGGAAATGAGTCTTATTGGTTCCAATTTGTTGCTGAACAAAAAGGTGTTTGTGAGTCTAAAGGATAACTATTCTTTGACTTGGGTCCAAAAATTTGATTGGAAGATGCGAGCACTTCGTGAGGCCTTGGAGGATTTCCCAACTCATATCAGTAGAGGCCAACAAATCAAAGGAGAAATCAATGCTGACTTGAACAACATGAGGTGTCCATCATTGCATTTTGGTCAAACAACACTGGATGAACTCCATGAACACTTGCAAAGTTTTATTGAAGGAGAGTTGTCAGATCCCCAGAATTATGATATTCAACTCATGGACATCCTTGCCCAGGTCCAAAGCACCATTTATGATGCAGCTCAGAAGACTCCAAAATGGCTAGATCATTGCAAATCAATGCAAGCTGTAGCTAATCATTGGTTGGACAATTTGATGGACATTATAATTCCATGCATAAGAGAAATTCTGAATGCAGTGTCAAGATTCAATTTAGCATTGACAGGCCCAAAGATTCCTCCAATACAGTGCATTCAAGGGTCTTCATTTTCCAGATCTCCATCCTTGGGATAACTTCTTCCGTTCCCTTCTTGCTTCTCCCCACCTTCTCTTTCTTCATGAAGAAATCACATTTTTGTAAAACTAACTTTGTGCACTTGGTAATGCACTTTTTCCAATTTTGTATTATTCACTTATGTGATTTAATATTCCTTTATTGTAAAAGTACTTTTCTTAAAATAAGGAAAAGTAACTTATTTTAATCCAAAATATGAAAATTCACATGGGAATCTGAAAAAGCATGTAAGAGAGCTATATATTGGAATGACTTCCTCATTCCAAAGGATTAGTTATTGCTCTCGCTAGCAAATTGTATTCTATTTCTGCATCATACTTTCCTCCATTCTTTCTCTTGACGCTCAGCCAAAAACATTGCAAGTTTTATAAGGAAGCAAGGGCTTTGTACCTGCTGAAATGAAATGAGAATCACTAGTTGAACTTTTTGTTAATCTATGCTATTGTTTCATGATCCTTATGTGGTTATATATGTTTGTCTGTTTCTTCTAATTGAGCTGGAAAATTGTTCTGAGTTATTGGTTAATGAATTATGCATTTCTCTCATTGGCATAACTCCCCTCTTACTTTTCCCTATCTTTTCCTATACTTCTCTCTTCTTCTACTTACAAAATCTCCCCTCTCTAATCTATCGTTACAATAACAAGGGTGTTCCTACACATTCCTTGGTCTATGACCACCCCCCAAGGTTAGAACTAGTGTATATAATTTCTAGTTTTCAATAAATGGGAGCCGCCTCGTTTAGTAGAGGAGGGACCTAGTCCTTCACGTGTTGACAAAACCCATATTTTGTCCCTGACAAAATATTTCGCCAACATACTACAAATACCCGATGATTCTGTGACATATGAAGGAATGATTGGTTTAGGTACAACGGTGAAGGTGTTTGCTAAATTTCCTGCTTTAATGTCAGGACTCAAAGCACCTTTGGATAGAGGCATATATTGCATTCAAGATTCAAGCAATTTACATTTATCAATGGATTGCAAGAGCACTTATTTGATAAAGATGCCATGGATTTAGTAAAGGAAGCAAATGCCCTTATCAATACATTCAAAACAAATGTTTGTATTGTTGCTTCATCCTTGGTTAATAACGTTGTTGGTATTCCAAATGTATGTGTGGAGAAGACTTCAAGGAAGGCCAAAGTTATGTAGTCAAAGGAACATACTGCATCACACAAGCAATTTAGAACAAGGAATCACAAGTTCCCAAGGATGAATTGAGATCCAAGTATTACACAGATGGCCAATTGGGGAAAATCAAAGCGGTTGAGCTCACAATTGCTTGAGGGCAAGCAATTTTTGGAAAGGCGGACTGTTATGTCCCCTTCTCAAATCTAATCCAGTTAGAAGACCCTCAGCCTATTCTCCATTTCTCGTAGGCTGAAGTGATAGTGCAAGGAAAATAATTTAATTATTTAACTTAAACTATCCAAAAAGTAACTTTAAGTTATATTCATAAAAAGGCAACTTATGTTTTATTATTAAAAAGCTGATTATTATTAAAGCAACTCAAAATTAAAATAAAAGGCGGAGACATTGCTTTATGAGTGCTTTTCCTTGAAAAGCGTGAAAGTGAAATTAAAAAAGTGGGGCAATTGGGCTCATTTGGGCATCACTTTTCAATCAACTATTTTTGTATTGTGAGTTTGAGCTTTTGCTTTAGCTTTCAGCATTTGACAACAAAAACCCTCCGGTCTTGTATGGTGGTTCCCTTCAGAGACTGCATTTGTGCTTCAAATCACATCTATATCAAAATTCAGCATTGGGATATCAAGCTAGGGCATCATTTTAAAGGCTGACATAATTTTGAGGGTTGACGCCACCCTTGGGGGCTGACATCATCATTTTTGGGAGGTTGAATTTCATCATTGGAAGCTGTTGTACCTTCCAGACAGCCTGTTCATTTCCCACCAGTCGTACCAGCTAGGGCATCGGCCATACACTGCTGACATCATCATTTCCCAGCAGCTATAGCTTCCAAACAGCATTTTCTAGCCAGCTTGGATGCCGTTTCCAGCCAATAATTTCATTTGTATGGTCAGCTATGATTTCTGCAATTTATTTGTAAAAATCAGCTAGGGTTTCAGCTGAATAATTTCCATATTTTGTGCTTGGATTTTCGTGCTAATTAAGTTCAATAAAATATGGCTTGTGTTCATACATTGCATTGTCATATTTTCAGAATAAAAGGGTAATTTCAACAAAACAAAAAAACTTCCATTAAGGGTTTGCTGTAAAAAATCAGAATTCATTAATTTTCCCATAAGGGGACATTACATCATCAGACAAAACACTCTTTTTGTTAATTGTCTTCCTTGTTTTATGGGATTGGACAATAATTTTGGTTTGATTTTAGTAGATGGCCATGGGCATGATAACTAATGACCCCCATAATGTCGCAAGTACACGTCAAACCCCCACTCCCTCATCCCCTATAAACATGGATGTTGATTTAGATATTAAAGACAGATTCTATGAAGCAACCACAAATGGTCCAATGAAGACAGCTGGACCCAACGTGTAGCCTATTTTTGTTCTATTGACACTCAACCTGGTAAAACTCTTTTCTAGCAGCATTTTTACCTTCTCATGTTACTATATCTGTTTAATATGTGGCAACACAGCAAGAGCTTGTGGAAGGTGAGTTTCAATTGGTACTCATTACTCTTAGTGAAAAAGATAAGGTAAGTTTTCAAATCCTTAACCAATTGGCAGCCGTTCATAGACAGGTGTCTCAGTTAAATACCAGAATGCACAACAGTTGGATGTGGCAATGCATCTTGGTGGCAAAAACATGTTAGTGCCCATAAACATGATTAAGTAATTTAATGTTTTTGCAAGAATGAAGCATGATGAGCACTTCCAGAAAGTATAACATTCAATCAACATTGGAAAGCTCGCATATGAAAATAATTCAAAAAAGGATATAACAATAGTGTGTAATAGGAACACATACAAAGAGAAACTGATCATGTTACATGTCTCAAGAGAGAACTTCTTCGCCAATATATATCAACAAGATTGTATAAGGGGACTTGGTGATGGATTCATCGCTTACGAAGGATCTTACCGAGTAGACTAAATTCCAAAATCAAAGGGAGATTGCTTGGAAGGTTGCATATGATGGATTGTAGCTGATGATACAAGTGAATTTTCTTGAGAAACAACTAAAACAAATGGATAAAGAGCTAAAGAATAAAACTTCAGAATTCAAAAGCAGGGCAGCAGAGCTTAAGGATCAGCTCACGAATTAGAAGACGCAATCTGAATTACCCTTCAATTGATGGATATTTAAGACAATGACTAGAGAAATTAATCTTTCTAAACAGAAAGCTAATGTGCATGGGCACGAGAAGATAGAAACTTTTGAGCACATGAAGAAGCAAAACCAGAATTGGGATCCAGGCTTGCCCATGTGCAAGATGAATCCAAGGCTAAAAATAAATTCTAGGAAAGCAATAGAAGCTTCGCAAATAGTGAGCAAATCCTACAAAAGATCGGAATAGGACTATAAGCAGTTACAAGGAACCACAAAAAGGGTTTCTTTACCTTGTACGTGAGCTCCACATTCCAAAGTGCATCCCAAGCAAGGTAGCCGGTATGGGTACAGGTGTGGATACCGGTACATGGACCTGGTACACAATTGTTTTGGGGGGCTATTGTATGGCTTTGGGTACGACCATACAAAAAATATATAAAATTTTTAAAATACAGCCAAATAAGCAAAATTAACCATATAATATGCGTAGAATAAACAAAATAAGTTGAATAACCACAAAACATACTAATAATTCAATGCCAACTGTCATGATATTCATTGGTCCAACTAAGAACAAGTACATTGTGCAAATGTTACAATGTACACACAAAAATAAAAACAAATCAGCATATTCATTATATTAGCAAAACTAAAAGGATCGAGTTTCAGCCCTATGGAACTGAAAATCTAAAGGTGAGAGCGGAAATGTGCAATGAAAGGCAAGTATGCAATGTGAGGTAAATGTGGTGTTGTTTAAGAAGATTTTGGGAGTGTCTTTTAGGGTTATAATGTTTTTGAATATTTTTAAAATCCTGACTTTTTTTGACATATTATAAAACCAAAAAAAAATTAACAAAAATGGTTTTTCAGCTAGGTACGTTGTGGGTTCACATTGGGTACATTGCAAGTTTGCACAAGGTATGGAAGGACATACTCAAGTATGTCCTAACATATCCAACGCATATTCCCTACGAACCCAGTGATATACCTGCAAGCCTGTGTAGGTGTACCCCATAACGTAGATCTCAAGTCAATGCCCTTAGCTTTGGTTCCTTGGTACCATCTGATATTGATCCCCATCTAAACCTCATGCCTCTAATACACATCATCAATAGGGATGCTTGTATGATCCAATCATGCAATAATAGAAATAATCCAACAATATGCATTATATGATAGAGATCGCAAAACACGAGATATTTGTGTGCCACGATGCCCGAATATGTAATATATTCATAAATAGAATAATTACCCTTAAGGTAGGGCAATACCATACAACACTCCTTAAGGAATAAATCCACAAGATCTCCCAATATGTTAGGAATATTATGTTAGTACTCACATTAAGTGAGTCAGTAATGTAAGTACGTGTGAAGAAAATAATGTAATGAGTTGTAACGAGTTTTCTCAAAGTGTTTTTATGTTTTCTAACGTGGGTGTGAGGATTGTTCATGCTACAAATTTTCTTATCTTCCGCGCTTGTCCGGTTCCATATATTCATGATCACGTATTACATAAGATATGTTCTTTGCACATGTTTTAGGCCTCCTATTTGTCTAGATCTCAAACTATCTCTCCTATGTGCACAATATTGTGGAAGGGGAAAGGCATCCCTCACATGTTGTGGTAGATCCGTCCACTCATCACTGGCTGCCATAACATTGTCCTGGAAAGCTGTACCCTCAAGTGGATCCTCAACCAACTGTGGCTCATTTTTAGGGCAGAATGCTAGGCTACATAGGTCTATCCGCAGTCCTGGTGGATCTCCTCTCCTCTGTATGTATATGTATCCTCTCACAACGAGGGGAATCCCTCATGCTACCAACCTCTGTAGGTGATTTGTTGTGTTTCCTGTGACTGCTGGCAACTTGATATAGACCTATCCCTCCTATGTCATGGTCTATTTCTTGCCAACCTATCCAGAGTGGAGCCCATACCTCTCCATGGACTGAATCTGCTGAGCTGGGTAATCTACCATTGTCCTGAGAAAGCTCACTGATCTAGGTCAACCTGCTCATCTCGGGGAGGGCTATGTGATCCATCTCTTCTGTCTATGGTTTCAACACTACTCACCTGTATTCAAAACCTACTATAAGAAGTAGCTTGTCTCCTGTGTGTAGTACATGCGGGGCCCAATTTCTCTTAGTTGCATCAAATCAAGACCCTCCATAGGTGGGAGGAACATTGCTCTGATACCACTGAAATATCTCCAAATAGATCTTTTGACTCCTAAATCAAATTTTTTATGCACTTGCACATAATGAAATGTGATTGCTATGGAGACCACAATTGTCATTAAACTAGGCCATGCACTGGATCTAAATATTCTATGGAAATGCGACTAGGGTTTTGGGAGTGAAACTCATGCAAATGAGCACCCATTTGGTTAATTCATTGCTATCCCATAGTTGATATGCCACCATTTTTAGAAGCTGGAATATCATAAACCTTCAGAATTTATTGCATCTAAAATAACTCGAAAAATCAGATCTGAAATGCTGCATTATAGAACTGCCCAGAAATGGCGACTAGGGTTTACTAGAAAACTCACTCAGAAACATTAGTTAAAAATATGTTGTGCTTGACTTTATATCAAAACATGGAGAATTAACAGCCAATAAATTTAAGATGAAATTCAGTTTTCCGAAGATGTACTACGCTGACATATTACTCCAAGACAAGTCAACCCAGATATGAATAAAAACTGCTATAACTTTATTCACTCTAAAATACTTTGAAAACACTGCTGGAAATCACTGCTGTAAATGCTCACAAATCTGATTAAAACCAATGGGAAATTCTGACCTGAAAATCCCCCTCAAACACGTCTTGGTAGACACAAGATGGGTCACTCCGCTTAGAGTTAAATTCACAAGGGCTAATCGATCCTACAAAATATTTCTGTAAAAGCTGGAAGCTCAATGCAAGAGACTCAATAATGACTGCTATAAAATACTGGAATGTCCCATGCAAGCCCAAGTCAGACTTCTCCTTATAAAGGAGAATCTCTGACATTCTCTAAGAGGGTTTTCAACCTCCAGAAGCAACCAATCTAAGGGTTTTATGCAATCCCTAGGCTAGGTCACATTTATTCAAAAGCTCAAGGCTTTATGACACATTTCAGAATCTGATATAATGAGTATTAGATGCTCATGTCCCAAGTCGACACTCTCCTTTATAAAGGAAAAGTGACCCAAGGGAACCTTGTAATATCCCCTTTTGGGATATTATTCAATATCTAAGCTTTATTACTTTATCCAATATGATGCTATTTAATATTTAATATTTTAATAGTTCAACCACAATATAACCTAAAGCTTAAATATAAACTTATTCACCCTTGGACTTACCCTTTGGCCGTCGGGTTAGATGGCCAAATAGGCCAAAGGTACTTTGAAATATGAATTAATCTGAGTAAAGAATTAGACATTACAAATATTTTTAAAAATCTCTCGAAATTTTTTTAGAAAATACATGACTTACTACAATATCGCAACTAATTTTGCCCTCAAATAAATTCTCCACGACACCTGTCTTAAAAAAATATGCCTTGCCAAAGAGCTATGCAATCTGAATTTTTGAACCACTGTAACCCCTCCAAAACTACCCCCAAGAATCATAAACCCAGTCGCTATCGAGTTTCCCATAGAAAATTACATATTAGGAGGTGGGCCCAGTATCACCCCGCCTCTACCAACTTAAACCTTGAAAAACCTTGAAAGTATTTAGTCGGAAATATCCAAAACTCTAGTTCCTTTATTTGCCGTGACAGAGTTCATTCTGGTAAAATTTATAGCGTTCTTTTGTCTACTCCTCCGCTTAAAGGAAAATAAAATGGAGTTTTGGGGTGAGCTTCGGCCTTCTCTGCTTTATTATTATCAACAATTTAATTCATATTATAGCGTGACTTTTTGTTCTGTGTGCTCAGTAAAATATAAGCTCAACGGGAGCTTCATAGGAACTTTCATGGCTCACGGAGCTGTGGAGTTCTTTTTGAGAATTTATGATAACCCTTGAAACTTTATGTAGGGTTTTGAAAGGATTTTTTATTTTTTTTTAAAGTTTTAAAGAAGTTTACGAGAACCCTAGAAGCTTTATCTACTGTTTTAAAGTTTTTTAAGTTTCATCCGTCCAGGGTTCGAATCCCAGCCTCGCACAGTTTTAGCTGTTCAGTAATCTTTTGCATTTTTCTACCAGCTTGGACTAATAAGCAAATATGTATCGGCGTCTTCCGGCTGGTTCGATAATTCAACAGCATTTGCAAGTATTGTACTTCTGTTTGCCATGGTTTCGTTTAAAGTCATTGATAGGGATTTAGTTACAAGAGTACAACACAATGTGCTTGTTTATAATCATTTACGCGATCTATTAATTGTGGGTCTTGTTTTTTGGGTTGCTAAGGCAGTCATTTGCAGCCTAGGAAGATTACATGCGACTATTATTATGTAAACTTCTGAAGCCTTAGGTTAAACAACGTTTTAAGTGCAATCTAAGTACCTTGAACAGATATCATTTGTCTTCATCAGTATCTATACTGGCGACTGATGAGGATGGTTTAGTCATCAAGCTGCATAATGAGCAGGGGAGAAAGGGCATTGAGGTTTGAACCTTGTTTATCACCACAACAGTTGTGCGACTTGTGATGCAAGCCCGGTTTAATGTTTTAGCATCTTCCTCTCTCCGATACTAACATCGCCTGCTGTTTGATACACTGGCATACCCTGATAATTGGATTTTGTTGTACCACTGACCATAGCCCATTCGATCAGATTTAAAAGAAACTAATTATCAATGAAAACTATTCACTTTTTTCCTGTGAATCGTAAGTTATAGTGATTAATGAGCTGTAGTAGCTAGTACTTAAGCACTACGGTGGTTAATGAGCTGCAATAATCAGTTTAAACCTTATTTCTCAAGTCAGTTTTGACTTCTGTTTCGCTCTTTCTTTATCTTTCTGGAAGAATAAAATATAATAAATCCTTTTTACAATGATATTTGCCCCTCAAGACAAATCGTTTTTACCATAGGGATTATACTTTTCTTCTATTAAGCCCAATAAATTAATATAAGTGCTTTAATAATTTTAGAGTACCTTTAGAGCAAATCAAGGTAATTTTTCTTTTGAAATATAAGTTAGTGTTTTTGTTTTCAATTTAGTTTCTTCACAGAGTAGCACTGCATGATATTCTTTTGGATTTATCCGTGTTAACAAGGTACTGCCTGACGTTTCTTAAGTTAATTGAGATTCATGCGTTGTATTAACTGGTACATAACACTAAATTGATGAATTAACTGTAGTAGCTAGTACAGAGCACACCTAATTTTTCAAGTTAGTTTTGATATCTGTTTCTCTCTCTCTCTCTCTCTCTCTAAGTTATATTTTAAGTGACTAAAATATGTAAGATGTCTATATTTTATGCAACTTTCAAAAGAACAATTGTATAATAAAATATAAGCATTTTCAAATCTCTCTATGTGGGATGTTCTAACTTTCACCTCAAACAATAAGCTGTAGTAGTCACTACAGAGTAGGACTTGCAGATGTGATGTTCTCACTACATTTGATTGGTTAGGTTAATGTTCCCAAAAATTGGTTGATATTGTTACCTATTCATGGTTGATGTATGGTTGTTTGGATTGTCAATGAAGGTCTCAGTTTTTCCTTGCTTTTGCCCAGAGGTTGCACCCTCTTCTATTTTTTAATCCAAATTAAAAGTTTTTTTTTGACTACAACCTTTTGGGTTGCCTTTCCCCCCCTTTTTCTGGCACTCGGTGTAGTTGGGAGCACCATTTTAAATATATAAATCACATATGCCCCTTTTCTTCTCGTATTGGGGTATTTTGAGATACAGGATGAGACTGTAAATATGGGTACTTATCCCAAGTTTTTCATTGGCTCCACAGATTGATTGTTGTGTCACAAAAGATATCCATTACTTCCCTATCCTTTGGCCACCTTGTTTTTCAATATATAAATCACATATGCCCCTTTTCTTCGCTTATTGGGGTATTTTGAGCTACAAGATGAGACTATAAGCATGGGTACTTATCCCAAGTCTTTCACTGGCTCCACATATTGGTTGGTGTGTCACAAAAGATATTCATTACATCCCTATCCTTTGGCCACCTTGTTTTTCCATCCTTGTTTTGGCAACGCTAATCCAAGAGTGGGTTTTGAAAAAATGATCCGAAAATGGTACTATTTTTTTTTCTGTACTTTTATAATTTCTAGATTCTAGGAACTCAACATCAATCTTACGGCTCTTAAACTCCAAAATTGATTAATTCCTTTAAAAATATGCATTTAAGTTTGAAAATTCATTCACCACGCTGAAATGTGCAATTGTGGATTATGGATACTGAATTGAAATCTTGAATCCATTTTCCCGTTTTTAATGAATGATTGTTTAATCAAATGAATTAAAATCTAATACTGATTTTTATCTGATCAAAAGCTTCACAAACTAAAAATAAATCCACAACAAGAAATAGTTAATGGAGTTCACCCGAAGGCTATGTCTCCAGATTCACGTAATCATGAATTGATCTATTATTGCCCAAAGAAGTACAATTAACCCTTCAATAATGAAAAACAGACCTTTATACCTGAAATGAAGCTTAAAAACAGGTTTGCAAACTCTTATTTCCTATTATACATTGTCCACTGTCCACAAGTTCATTCGTGGCTTCACAGGCTCTCCACAATGCTTTTCCTATACAAATGCGACCTAAAAACGCCTACACAAGAAAATCTACAACACTTCATGGAAAAAGAAGACCACCATTGTCTTTGTGACGAATTTCTGAGCAACTTTGTTTTTAACTCCAAGTCCTGAGTCTACCTCTAAGTGCTTTAAAAACTGAGTTGTTGGCAAACGTTTTTGTTTGGTCTCCTACACAATCCTGCACTATCTATGTTCAAATACCACCAAGCCCGCTATATATTACTTCGCAGGTCACGAGCGCACCGGTCGAGCTCCTTACCTTTTACCCCGGAGACCAAGGTTCGAATCCCCTTTTAGGCACCTTGGATAATGCATTGTGGGTTAAAATCCCACATTTATGGCGATTTGGGAGGATTCAATATTTAATAATAGGTTGTTTGGCCTATGTTTACATGGCTTAGGCCACACCTTGGTCGTTGTTTTGCCTCGCCACGTAGGAAGTGGCCTGCGCATTATCCAAACTGCCCCATGGGGCCGAGTCGTTGAAAGCCACATAGTGGCGAGCTGGTCTGGCACTTGGTTTATATTGGCCAAAGTTTATAAAGCCATGTAGGTGGCGAGTTGGATTGATAAGACTACCCATTCCGTTAGACCGAGCCGGGAGGTCGTTGGAACTGCCAATGTATATGGCGCTGAGCTATATCCGCTACACCACGTTGTATAAGATCCGGCTCGAGTAGATAGGTGTTAAGCCAAGTTGTATGGCCAAATAGATAAGGCCAAGGTATAAGGAAACCGCCCCGATCAATGTGGAAATATAGCTCGGTGTGATCAACTCGGTGGGGAGTTAATCACCCCACCGAGCTAAATAATAGCTCGCCCTGCAATGCACAATTCAACTCTCTAATACAATATAATCCCA
Organism: Taxus chinensis; assembly: GCA_019776745.2. Lineage (NCBI taxonomy): Eukaryota > Viridiplantae > Streptophyta > Pinopsida > Cupressales > Taxaceae > Taxus > Taxus chinensis. Next base: position 68,641,112 of record CM034150.1, read on the forward strand.
CATGGACAATTTTAGAGAGATATAATGCATATATAATCAAAAATATGATAGCAATAATATGAAAAAGGCGGCAAAGGCACCCATCCTACAAAAGAGTATGCCGAACCTGGCTGGCAGGACCCCAGCTAGCAAATAGTGGGGTACACCAATTTTTCCCTCATATGTCGAAGACCAAAGGTAAAAACAAAATTTTAACCTTTTCAACCTTATTACCATTTTGCCATGTGTCATGTCCAGATTGGACTGTTGACTTAGTTTGACCACTTTTCAAACCTGAACTTTGACCTACGATATCTTTCGCGTATGAGCTTTGTTTTCTAAGTTCCACCTGTCGACGAAAAGCTCTCAAGACACTCTAAAAGCCTGCAATGGTTTAGGGAGATTTTGTAAACTTCTGAACCTAGAAAATCCTCCGGATCAAAATGTCATATCTCTCATCTTGGAATGGAATGGATGAAGAAATTGAAGTGTTTATTGAGTTTTCTATGTGAGAAATCTGATCCAAAAATATCACAATATCGGAATGCAACTTCATGGGGGGCAGTGTCAAAAATGCTTCTACCAAATAGAATATTCTCCATTTACTTAGCATCCTTCGCAATGATATTTATTTTCTTTATATAGCCTCTATTATTAGTAATGGATGAGTAAACCACTAATCCCAACATAGGTTGCCGACTCATTGCCCAACATAAATAATTCCATAAGTTACCCGTTTGACTAAATATAATCACTCAATATAAATTAAGCGAATATGTGCCACATGTCGGCATTTCCATCAACCCCTATACATCATGATATCATATCCTTGAGTATGTATGCTGACCAAACTAGAGAACGTCTTGCATTTCTTCCCCAACCCAAAAACTTTAATCACGTGGATCTGTGTTACTATAAATGATTTTTTACTCTTGTAAAGTATCTGCCTAGAAGGAATTAATCTTTAAACTTCGATACCTCCATGTTAACAATTTGAGGAGTATAAGAACTGGGAATATATTTCAAACCAATCTCTTAGAAAAGTGTAACATGTGAGTCAGTCGACATTTTTCTCAATTAGTTCAACTACTTTTGTATCCACGCTGGGGACATACAATGGATTAAATTCATGCTTTAGTTTCTTGGTTTTTTAATAGGCCATGGTCAACAATGATGACACAATACATGATTGGGTTGTGTTGGAGATTAATCTTTATTTGGGTATTGTAAATATCCTATAATTGTATTTTATGTATTCCCATATGAATTCTTAATTCATATATTACAAGTATGTTGGCTAGATTTTATGCACAGCGTAAAACCTAGGCAGTCATGAGATAAATCTCCTTCATTTAACGATGAAGCTCCCGTGTAAGATGTTTATCTATTTGCAATGTGAAATCCTAATAAATACTTTTGGGGGGTTTTACTTTAATTTCCTCGAGTCGTGAACTACAATTGGGTAATTTTGCAGCAAGTAAGCAACTGTGTTGGAAATATTTGCAGAAAGGGGAAAAATGGAAGTAGGGAAAGAAGGAAGGAAGGTGTGCTGAATCAACAAATAGTTATCAGAGTTTGTCTCATCCACACAAAGTAAATAAACAGAGAAATCACAACATTCAGCAATACAGGAAAGAAATAACTTATAGCCTATATCTAAGATAACACAAAGTTTATCTAAAACCTTTGAATAGAAGTAATCAGCAAAGCATTGTAGACGAAAAGTTCTCCAGAAATCCACCTTTTATTCAATCTCAGCTTTTACAAAAATCACATCAAGGGTTCCAACACAAAGTCTGAAATCTTAAAAATGTTCCAATTACAAAAGTCTTTTCTAAACAAGTTCTAATTATTGATGATTAGCCCATAGGCTTCTTTCTCTATTTATAGTGTATAGAGGGAAAATACAAATGGGAAATTTTTAATGATTTTCCGCATGTGGAAGCTATGAAAAAAGAAAGTAGTTGAGAGTCCTCTAAAAACTCTCTTTGCCTGGCATGGATGATTTTCAACTTAAAATAGAATCTTTTATTTTGCATGTTTGCCACCTAATTCCAAGTAATTGACTTTTTCCAGTAACTTGAAGTAATGGCTTTTGACCCAATTACTTCAGCTTTACAATTTAATTGATTACTCAATTACTTTGTCGGAGAAAATAAGAGAAAGAAGAAGAAAGTGGAGAGAGAAAATAAGAAGAAATTAGTCTGCAACACTCTGAGTCTTGTTCTTCTTCCATACTCTGTATGCTAATCCAACATGTATTGTACTTCTGCCCCATCTGCTTTAGCAATGAATGATATCTCTATCTTGAATCCTAGAAGCTCTTTCTCCCATATGTGGTTGACTCCTTTCCTTTGGCTCTCATTCGACTCTCATCAAATGGGTTTGAGATCTTTGGTATCACTATAGATTTTTATCAACTTCTCAACTGGATTACCCGTGAGAGGAGTAATGATTCCATCTATTTCCCCTTGAGCAATTGACAATTATTTTCTTGTGGATGTTGCCTTTGTCCTATCTTCATCTTGAAATCTGTGACTAACCCTATCTGAAAAAAATTCGTACTTTTAAAATAATGGGTCGTTTTGTGTTTTTATTGCCAGAAAGTTATTGTATTGCGTCAAGATATTCCCAAAGAGCCATATTAGTCATTTTTGCCAAATACCCAGATGCCTAAAATTGTTATATTCTGTCGTCGGGATTTGTCTACGAGAAAATTTGTATTTAATTATTTTGAGCCCCGTTTGAGGCAATTTGTGCTCCGATTTAACCCTGTTGTGATCGAACATATCATTATTCCTGTATACTAGAAGGGTTTTAACTAGGAATAAGTTTTGGGTTTTATTTGTGACTTTTGGCAACTTTTAGTGTTTTTGTGTTTTCCCGTGTCGTTTTCTGTGAAATTTCTCTAAATCAATTCCTTTGCCAGTTTGGCCTAATTCTTGGTCTGGAGTAACTAGGGTATTATATACGCACGTTATGCCAAAACGGAAGTCGCTATCGGAGGTCCAATTCACTGGGAAAAGATGAAGTCGCGCACCAAAAAGCCTCTTCTGGGTTGGCTGCATTTTTGGAAAACAAAGAATTAGAGTGGATAATGGGAAAATTAGAAGCAGCGGGCAGGTGGGAATTTTGCACCTACCTAGCAAGGTACTTTTTCCCATGATAGAAAAGTCACTTAAGTTGCAGTGAGAAAATTAGAGGCCGCAGGCAAGCGGGAATTTATTGCCTACCTTGCAGGGTAAAAATTCCCATTGTTGAATAAAAAAAAAGTCACTTAAGTGAATCATGGGATTTTATTACCTACCTTGCAGGGTAAATAATCTCATTATGAAAGCCAAATGACTTAAGTGACAATGGGATTTTCGGGGCTGCCTTGCAGGGTTAATTATCCCATTACCATGTGTTTCCTAAAAATAGAATTATTCATGCCAAAAAATACGACCCCTTTAGGGAGATAAAGGCAGCCTTTAAAGTGATTTAATTAATTAATTTCTCTTCTAATTTTGGCGCCCAAGCATGGAGAAAAGTCAACAAGGATAAAGGGGAATAAAGGAGGTTGAAATAGATTGTCTAAAATTAAATAAATAATATTTATTTAATGCAGCCCCCTCATGTGAAAAAGTGTGCCCCATTTGGGAGATAAAGAATATTTTTTAAGGTATTAAATGATTAAATTAATTCATATTTTCAGTGGCTAAGGTCAAAGCACACTGTGAAGCTTAAGTGGACTGAAGAGTGGATGATTAAATTGAATAAATTTAATTTATTTTATGGTTGTCCTTAAACATGCAATTTTAGCACATTAGTTAAAGAGAAAAACATGATTTTTAATTAATTAATTGCCAGGATTAGGAGGGGCAATTATTAATTATAGAATTATGAAGGTTATATAAGCATGGGCTACCCTAAGGATGAATTAATTAATTCACAGGTAAAGAAGTGCAGCCCAGAGGAAAAGTGCGCCCAATATTGAAGAGGATTTTTGCCCAGAAGAAGGTGGATTTAATGCTGAAAGCTTCTAATTTTGGAGCATGCATTGAAAGAGGTTGATTTGTGTTTGCATAATTGTTTGCATAAGTGATACAGGTGCTCAGGTGAAGTTGGAAAAATTCATGCTCACTTTCCATGCAAATAAAACATCAATTTTTGGGGCAGCAGGCTTGAATAGTGCAGATTTTTATGATTAAAATTCACTGTTCATGTTCCAGTTGCCATCTTTGTCTGAATTAATTGCAGGAATTCATTACAGGTGCTTTACAAAAGAAAAGGAGCTTTAATCAATGTCCAATACATTGAATATATCATCTGAATCTGAAGAATTATCCAGATCTGCACCAGTTTTGAAGAAATCCGGCCAAATAAGAAGAAAAATAATTGTTCACACAAAGATAGACAAAGCCATGGCAAAGAGGGACGAAAAAGAAAGCACAACAGAGTCATGCATCACTTCCAAATTTGTAGACATAGGAGACATAGATCTAGGTCTGGAACCTCTTTCTGAATTGATTGATAGATCCAGAATAGGAAAGACTTCATTCATGCATGCAGTTAAAAGCAGTGGAATCATTCGAGCTGCAGCCTTTCCATATACATCCCAGTTGCTAGAATTCGTTATGGAATGTGTTAGATCTTACCATCCTTCATCCAGATCAGTGCGAGATGATACGGGAAAAACAATAATTCGATTGGACGCAGAGTTCATCAATTATTGTTTGAAGATTCCGGCATGAAAGGTGGTGACTTCCATTAGCATTCAGGATGCCGGCAGTAGGTGGGAGAAGCATAGAGTTGATTGCGTGAACATAATGAATAGCAGATACATGAAGAAGCCCAAATCTCCTTCTAAGTTCCCAAGAACTCTTCCGCAATCCAATCTGGTGCAGGAGGTAGATGATATTGTCAAATTGTTATGCAAGATTAATGGCAAGGCGAATGCTCACACTTTCCGTACATGGATGTATGCTTTCATCAGGACCATTGAAGTCAACAAGATTGATTCCATAAAAAATTAGTCAGAAATCATTAGTGACAACATTGGTGAGCAACTCCGAAACGTGAAGCGTACTTTCAGCTTCAAAATGACTTCCTACTTGGTGTATGCTGCAGCTTCACAAGGCATTTTCTCCAAACTGGATACATGAGGCATTCTTTCTAAGGACCCCATTTTCAAGTGCTACCCACAGCTTACTGTACCTGTGTGCGAGAAAGATTTCAAAGTGGTCAATGATGAATTCTACGAATTCATTTGCAAGCTAGACAAGGACCTAAAGGCCAACATGGTGAGCAAGGAAGCGTGGGAACTGAATTGTGTGGTTTTGGAATGAAGTGGATTCTTACAAAGAAGAAGACAAGGTGTTGCACATCCACGCAATTCACTTAAGTCTTTTGCTTTTGCTCTTTATTAGAAACTGCATGGATTGTTGGATGGGGGGCTGCGTGGATAGTTGGATGGGGGGGCTGCGTGGATATAAAGGGGAAGTGGATGCTTGCAAAGGATAAGACAAGGCTGTGAACATCCACGATTTCCTTTAGAAGATTATGCTTTCTTTTTGAATGGACAGCTGCATGCAAAATAGAAGACAAAGCCTCAGAAATCCACGCTTTGCTCTTGATTTCAAATCTGCGGGAATGCAATTACTCATAGCTGGAACAAGTTGATTTGCAATTAAAAACAATGGGTGGCTTCTTCAAAACCCTAGGCCAAGGAAAATATCTGGCAAGAAGAAAGAAAAGGCTATGGGGATTACCAAATGAAAAACGAAAAAAGACCAAAACCAAAACACAAAAGAAAAAATACCTGAAAGAAGTTGCAGGCAATTGCTCGAAAAAGCTCTCCAATTAGCAAATCTATAAAAACTCTTCCCTGGGTGAATGCTCCACTTTAAGTTGAAAGTAATAATGATGTGGTAAAGTGCTTTATATAACCTAAATTTCCCAATTTTAACTCAAATTATTTTTAAATGAACTTTTACTTATTTAATATAAAAATAAGTAAAAGTTTTTATAAAACCAGACTAAGTTTTAGAAGGGAATTGAGTGAGCTTTTGCATATGGGTATTTGGCGAACGTGGCTTTATGACTTCTTGGAGATACCTTTGAACAACGCTAGCAACCAAAGGCAAAAAGCAAATACATGACCCTTCACTCAAAAAGATCGAAAAATTTAAAAAGGGGTAGTCCCAAATTTTCGGGTGAAATCCTGGGGACACCAAGGTATATGTGAAGTGTCGCACCTCTTTTTTTCCATTTGAAGGGGATCTTGGAGTTACGCCTCATATCTAACTCCTTTGCCACTTTACACCCACTTCCCCTCACTTCATGGGAAATAGGGACACTAGGCACACACTTGGAAGGCTGGTGGGCAATGAGGAGTTACTTTAGAGACTACTTATTCTATTTAAAGAGTATATGGGTCTTTTCTTCAACACTTCTTCTATCACTTCTTTGGAGATATTTTCTTAGTCTTCTTCTAGTTTTTCTACAGGTTTATTCTTGCTCTAATAATCTCTTTTGGAAGAATTTGTATGCACATTGTGCTATCTCGCAAATGCTTTGGGCCATATTTTAATAATATGTGGGGTTTTCTTCCAGTGTACCAGTTTCCCCACTTGACAAATCTTTTTTCAACTCTTTTGTGGTATGCTTACTACTATTCATGTTATTGCATATTATATTTATGATTAAATAATTTTAGTAGTTAATCTTGGAAATATTTATCACAGATTGTAACTAGATTAATCTCAAATTAGTAAGAATCTTAAGACAAGGGTGATCTGTAAAGTATTACATGCTCCAAAAGCTTTGCCAATGGGGATAGAGGCCAAAGGGTGGAAAGCCCAAAGCGGTGGATTACATTTACTGTTCCTACCCCACTAACAAATTCTTAGAAGTGCTCGTGTGCTAAGTGGGTCCCCTTGCCTTTTTATTATTCCAACATACATGAGGGAAAATGAAATTAGTGTAATGACAACAATATTGTTTTTCTTTTTCTTTTTTCATGACCATGAGAATGGGAAATCCTTACAAACATTATACCAGAAACCATAAAAACCACTCCAAATAACAGTGCGTGTAATGGTAGAAAGTGATAGAAATACAATATTAGCTGTACATGGATCAAAGATAACAAAGTAAATAGGATTTTCGTCCAGTGAATCAGAAAGGACCTAAAATGAAATCCTAGGAAACAAATCTGAGAGACAGCAAAGGAAGAACATATTAGTCCAAAACAGATTTATACAAATCCTAAAGAAAAATCAAAACCAAAAAAAACTAGTGTGTTTTGAAAACCCTAAAAAATGGAACAGGGAGAGAGATTCAAGACCAATAGAAATAAACCCAAACCTATGGCATGGTATTCTAATGATTCTGCAAGGTTTTACTGTAGTGACACCATCAAGAGAATTTCAATTAAACATTTGAGGTACACTTCAACTCCAGAATCCCACGAAGCTGATCTCAAACATCACCACTCATGACTCTGCAAAATTGCAGCAAACCCTTTCTATGGAGGAAACTGATCCATAGACTGTGCATCTCATTTTTTCCATGTAATTTTTTGTGGTAGGTGTATTTTGATACATAGACAATATTCTGCTACAAATTCTTGTTGGCCAATCTTATATTGTATCCATACGGAATGATTATGAATCCTCTGCATTTCTAGGGACTATGAATCTTCCGTGTTTCTAGGGATTTTAATGACATACACTAAGCATGTACAACAATCAGTAAACCCCTTTTTACAGTTTTTATTTTTCGATTTTCACAGAGTTGCAATTGTGCCAAAAGAGGTCTCTTATCAAACTATGTTTTCTAAACAATAAACATACCCAATCAGTCTCTGGACTTCTATGATACAATACTGATGCCAGAGATAAAAAAGAACAAGAAAAAAAACTCCTTTCACAACTACGAGAAGACTTAAGGAGTAAGATGACATTCATTTTGTCTCGTGCTTTTTCTCCCTATCCCTAACATACTTACAAATGCTTAACATGCTTTTCATGCAACATGGACTAAAAAGTGGAACTCAAGATTTTTGATAACCTCATCTGTAGATTTAGTGATGTAATATTTCATGATGTTAAGATACTACTCATTTTCTATCAATTTTTAATCTCTTTTCAAGAGATTATATTAAAAAAATACCTTTTATGAAGTCTACAGCTTGGTGTGAATAGGTAGAAAAGAGGTGTTTATTGAATTCCTGCAGATTATGCTTATGTGATCATGAGAAATTCTCATTTAGTGTGTTCAACATTTATGTATATGTTCAATAGAATAAACTTGATGATATGGCACTATGGAAAAAGGAAAGAGCTTGTAAATTACACTACTTACAGAGCTTTGCATGTTGACAAGCTCCAGAAGAAAATTTGCTGCAGAGACAATATTCCTTTTCTCATCATCATCAGAATAGCAATCTGCGTGTGATTTAACATTGAAGGGTAGACAATATTAAATATTCCAATTAGTGGGCTTTTGATGTATCTTATGTGTGTTTCGATACAACCATAAACAGAAATAGATAGATGACCATGGCCAGGAAATTTGCCTATTTACTCCCACCAAACAAGCAACTCTAATAAGACATTTAGTTCTACACAGGAGTTTCAATTGAATATTAATGAAATCGTAAAGCTGTTATGTTTCCATCCTTACAGTACAAAATAGAAACTATAGACTTCTTATATTTCCTAGCAGTTATCGAATTGCACATAATAGGCTATTATATTGCACATAATAAATCAATTACAAGAAAACATTACACTGACAAGGGAATGATGAAGTTATTAACTGACAAAATTAGTCACCCAAACTGCAATATTTTTGACAAAAGGGTGAAGTTTACATATTAAAAAGAGAAAAAAATACATCGAAGGATGCCTTCCGGTAAAAGTAGAACAGGTTATCCAAGTCGGTCCATAGAGGATAAGTACAAATCTGATCACGGGAGGAGAGAGACAAGAGAGGTAACCAGAGAAAAGGAAGAAAAGAAGAGAAAGGAACAAGGATGCTGATATGTTCAGGCATTACACATACTGGATCAACACTAGAAAAACATTTCCAAAGACATGAATTACAAAAGAAGTCCTGCTAATTTTCAATAAAAAATATGTTGTGAAATTAGGGGTCACTATATTGCTAGTAGTCATCATTTCATTAGATGTTTATGGAAAGGGTTAAGCAAGTGACACTACTCATTTGGAGAGCAAGTTGTCCAAGCTCTGCTGGAGGAGAACACTTGGTGGAATAGAGTTGTAGTCCATGCAACTTCCTCCTCCTTTGCTTCAGTCGATGTCTCAGAATAAGTTTTGACTTTTTGCTGGTGGTAGCTAGGCATTATCTAGAATGGTCCCAGAAATTTTGTGCCTTGTAATTCTTGAGAGTGTGGTGGTGTTGACCGCATCCATTGTTTTTCATGTTTTTCCACAATCATACCCATTTTTCCCCTACAATTTTGAAGTGCCTCAATTCTTTCATGTTGTTTTAAAGTGGAATGAAGCAGCCTTAATGGTACAATCTCCATGTAAATGTTATGCACACCCTGATCCTCAATGATCTTGACCAAAAAATTATCATTGCAGAAATGAAATGAAATTATATTAAAGTCCATGAATGACCAAAAGTAAGTGGGACTCAAGAATACATCCAATTACAATAAAAAGTGCTAGCGTAAAAGGTCCCTCGAATCAAAAAGTAACTAAATAAAAAGAGAAAAAGTGTTGAAAATAAACGAGGGGCAAACCCAAAGCAGAAAGTCCCGACCCAAGTGGTTAAAGTAGTAGCAATACAAATAGCCGTGTGAGAGGAGCAAGAACCCTTAAAGAACATGGGCTGATGAAAGCTGGAAAGACTAGATGGTATTCCCATCAAACATCTCTAACCACGTTTGAGACAGCAATTATTTGTATCATCGTTTATCACTTTGAAAGGGCTAACGCAAGATATGATAATGCTCACCACAGAGTGTCTACAGATGAGGGGGGCAAGGTGGTAATCCTAGGAGGAAGTAAAGCACTCCCCTAAAATCCCACCTAACATCAAGGGAAAAGAAACCTCCATGGCAGCAAAAAAACTTGTAATGCATGCATGTCCTTGTGGCCCAAGAAGCAGTCAAGAAGGAATAGATCTATGGTGTCAAGAAGATCCATGATCCTTAGAAGGGTAGATCCCTATTGTCAAGAGATAGTGTGTTGGGGAATGTTAGTAGTAGTGTCCCTAGAGAGATGAGCACCACTACCCCCTCAGTGTGTGAAGTAACAGTATCCAAAGGGCGTTTAATGCTGCGAACCTCCATGATGGACTGAAAGAAAATGATGATCAGCATGGGGGATCCTTAGAGGGACCTACATCGAAGGGTGACAACTTCTAAAGAAAAGGGCCAGGAAATGATGGTCCAAGTACCGAAAGAAAGTGGATAGAGAGTTGTCCGAGTCTATGTAAAGAAAGTCCCCTGGATCTCATGACAAATGGGGCATTTGAAAATGAAGTGCTCCTCAGTCTCCACCTCTTGGAGGAAGCAAAGACAACAAACCCCGGGTGGAATATGATGATTGGTCTCAACTCACAATTAGGGTGAGCACACCCTTAACTAGCCAAGGGGAACCTCAATCCATGATACCAATGTCACTAGAGATAGTCAAGACAATAGTTCAAAAATCTATACTCAAACATTACTCAGTAGCCCAAATTTTTGACTTGTACTCAAGACTCGATAGTTTCTCGACAATTACTTGGCAACTTAATCTCTATTTTAAAATATATATAAATTCATAAATTAAACTTAAAATATGTAAAACACTAATAAATGACATAGGAATTAAATGTAGATAATGTATAAGTATATTTTTTATTGATTTTCAGCCAAAAAAGTGTACAAACTACAACCTACGATGCTCATAGAATCATAGACTATATTGACATAGTCATCAATGCACCAAAATATATTAAAAGGTAATACACAATCATCTCCAACACTTAGTACAAGTTTGCTGCCCTGTGGAAGTGGAAGGTAAAGGTTCCTCCTCCACAACACTATGATCCACAAAAATGTTTGCATCCTCACATACTCCTCCGGCTCCCGATGCCCTTGTAGCCTCTAATGTTATCACTTCCTCTGCTTCCCTCTCCAACTTGGCAATGTCGTCCTCAGTAAACATGAGCTCCTCATCATCAGCAATCCAATTGGCATATGGATTGATATCATCCAAGTCAACTACCTCATGACTCTCTGCCCCCTCCCCTTGTCTTGTGCGAAGAAAATGCTTATATTGCACAAAGACAAGGTCATTGAGGCGTTGTGTTATCATTATGTTGCGCTTCTTCGTGTGAACTTCAAACATGCTCCAATTACATTAACACCCAGAAGAGCTACACCCTAACTCCAATGGTATGCCAATCAATCACATTCACTATATTCACATAAGAAAACATACATGCGGCAAATTTTTTGGGATAAAATAACAGTTTTTACTTAGGCGTTGTAATGTTGTAGTAGACGAGTTGACTAAGAAACTCCACGAGTTTCACCGAGTAACAAAAAAATTACTCAGAAATATTCACCTAGTTTCTCGGTAATACTCCTCTTGCAAATTTTAGGTCGGTTCTTGGCTGACAGCTGACTCGTAAGTAATCGGCTTGTTTCATCAAGTATTAAATCAATGGTCAAGATAACAAATGACACCATCCACCACCCACATGAAATGCTCAGCATAAAAGGCAAACTTGAGGCTAAGCAACTAAACAAGAGAGGTCCAAGTGATCTGAATTTACTATACATAGATATCGTCTTTGGTAGTCCTAATAATGGTCTCCTCTATGAGAAGAAACCGATGAGGGGCATCCATGGAATACTTTAAAGTAGGTAACTTGCTAAAAGAGATGTCCATAAACTAGAGGAGAAAACTAGTCTCACAATACCAATAACATTAGCATCTACTGGGGCCCAATGATGCAATACTCTTTGAAGAACATTGAGCTAAGTATAACTAACTCTCACAGCCTAAGGTTGAATTCTCCATGGTTCTAAGTCTATGAATGTAGAAAGCCATCCTGAAGATAGTCTCAAAGCGCAGAGGCTATGCAACAAACTCATCTTGGATGATGCACTGAGGAACACTCAATTTGCAACAGATCATACGTTCAATCATCAAAGTCTAGACCTTCTCAATATGAGCCCAATCAACAAACTCTAGACAAGGTCCCCAAACCTCAAACCTAGAGAAAACCATAGGCTTGATGATTGTTTCAAAGAGGCACATCTTCAAAGGGATATCCTGAAAGTGGATAGGAAAACATTGGCATTCCAAGACCAAAAGCGAGCCATATCCCTTGCAAAAGCATGAATGAGAAGCAGGTTTCATCCTAAAAGATGGTTCGGAAAACTAGACCCCAAAATAAGTGTATGCCAATGTGATCTCCAAAGGTTCCCCTTCATAGATGAATTGGAACCAGGGAAGAGAATGTTTGGAGGTGTTGACTATCATGACCTTGGTTTTGCTAAGGTTGACCACCATCTAACGAAGCTCACAGAAATGCACAAGAGCATACAATTGTCGCTATAAACCATCAATGGAGAGAGAGAGCAATGTCATCAGCAAAAAGAAGTATGGCCATCACCACATCGTGTAAAATGGAACCATCATCATTATGGGCATGTTGTCAATAAAAATGCTAAAGAGTATCATTTAGACAAGGCATGTAACGAACCGTTACATCAAAACCTCGAGGCGTTAGTGAAATCCGCACATGAAGATCATAACATCCCACCACGCTTTCGTAACACAGACCCTGGGCTAGATTTGCGCCCGTATAACGGGACCACACCCTGCCCTATACGAGCCCTAGGCGAACACTGCAATGCCGGGGTAGCTACCCGTGTTGGAACTCGAACCTGGGTGGTCGTTCTAATACCAAATGTAACGAACCGTTACACCAAAACCTTGAGGCGTTAGTGAATCCGCACATGAGGATCATAAAAAGGCATATGTTTGACTCCAATGGACTCTTCAAAAAGCTCAAAAGACCGTGAGAAGTACAGAACTTCCCGACAAATGTCTCATAGAGCCTCCAAGCGGCCGTAATGAGAGAATTTTAATGCCAACATCACGCAACGTCTGGGAAAAAGATGTCTCTGAACCAAGTCAAAGGCCTTCCAAAAGCTTACAAAACAACCAAAGACTTTGGAAGACCAATGATGAGCCATCTCAATAATAACCCAAAGTGTCAAGATGTGGTCAATATGACCTCTCTCCAAGTGCTCTTAAAGTTGCATGTCTAACGCAGTGGCATAAAATTTGGCATGCATATGCCTAATCATAATGGTCTTGTAGTTATTAGGTTTGGAATTATCCCTAGACTTATGAATGGGATGGATTATGCATTACAACCAAAAATAAGGAAAACCCAGGAAAACTATATGTAAGCTAAGATGGTCAAAATAACAATCCTCTCTCTCTCTATTTTGAATTGTTCTTGCTTTCGCCATTTTGAGCTGACCTCTTGCTCTTGTTTATAAGATTTGTAGGGTTCTTATTTCTTTTCCCTAACTTCATGACGGCAAAAAGATTAGGTTGTACCTAAGAAGAATGAGCTTGGGTTGACTTTCGCAGATCATATAAACACTTTGATATCTCTTAAACAGATCTCTTGGAATTAATTAACACCATACGAATGGCTCTATGAAGAGGTGGTTTAGCAACTGTCTTCTTTATGACAAGAGAGAATATGGTAAGGGTTTTGATTTCCTTGGATAGTCACCTACCGCTGTGAGAATGGACAGCTCATCATTTCCTCCATCCTTCTCCACCCACTACTCCATCACGCTTCCTTTGATAACTCCTAATTTTTTCTTTAAGGTTGCTATCTAGGTAGGATATGGGCAGTGCAAGATCTTCCTAAAAAAATCTCCCCTTAGTCCTTCATTGAAGTGATTTCCCATTGGTTTTATGTTGTAAAAGTAGCAACCATAAATGTTTGTCAGATTGGGCAATTGTGGACAGTCCAGGTGGAGTCTTTTGCTTTGGCATGTTTATAATGTTTGCTACTAGCGCTTCATCTGTCATAAGTGATTTGAGCTTTTTTAATTTCTTTTACCATGTATCCCATGGCTTAGAGGAAGAACATCGCCCTTATCAAAAGTCAAGTGAGCCTATAATATCCCCTTTTGGGATATTATCCAAATATACAGTTTAATTTATTGAATCAACTCTAGAAGGACCAAACCCTCCTAGTTCGACCTCAAATAATCCAATGTTTGCTTCAATACAACCCAAAAAGGGTTGGAGTGAGCCAAGGTGGTGGATTAGATGGGTTAACCAGTTAGGAAATTAATCACTTCAAATCTGAAATTAATTATAGCAATAATTAATTAATAAATGCACTAAACTGCTGCAAACTTCAAAAATTAATAACTCCTTCACCATCCATTATTTTTCTATCAAACTCATGCCAAAAGATTCTTAATATTTTTAGCTTTCCAACAAGCTATAGATCACAATTTTTGGATAAATAGAAGGCATGCAAATCAATCCACGAAATCTAAAACTGTGTAGATAAAACCCTGGCACAAATAGCTGAAACTTGGAAAATTCATAACTTGCTCAATACTTCATCTTTTGCCATGAAATAAAGTGCAAACTAATCTATAATTCAAGAGCTTTCCAAAGATATAAAAATCTGAATTTTATGATAATTGAAACCCCTTCAAAACAGCCCCTGAAATCTCAAACCCAGTCGCTAGGGTTAGAATAAATTGCACAAATAATTTCCAGCACTTAATAACCATTTAATAGACTCAAAATAGTTGCCCAACACTTAGCAAAATGATCCAAAACAGATCAGATTACAAATAAAGCTTGTTCACCCTTAAAACATGTTAAAAGATGCCCTATTCAAGTCGCCATAGTTACAATAACACCAACAATAACCAGCAGATCTAAAGCACCATGAAACCCTTCATAATATTCAATAACATGCAGATTTTTATTCTCAATAAAAGGCGCCAAAGCTAGAAAGAGATCTAAACACCAACAAGTGGATTTCAATAACATGCAGATTTTATCTCAATGAAAGGCGCCAATACTTCAATTGCATAAATCATGCAAAAAACTTAGTACAATAACTCCCACGCAAGAGAGAGAGAACATTAATGGGCATGCATCCCAATTCTAAGCATGGAGTGAAAATCAAATGATCAATTCAACATCCCCTCTAAAGAAATGTGACCTCCCTTTTATAGAACTAAGGGGTGCAATATCCAATAATGACCGACCTTTCCCATTTGGAGGGAAAACATAAACTCTCATTAAAATATTTACTACTAAGACTATGTGCACTTTATTTTTTTTAATTAAATAAATAAAAGTAACTAACCTATGTGCACATTAAACTAACTAAAGAGACTCCCACTTGTAGCGCTAGGCATGCCAAGGGGTTACAATGCAAATGAAAAATAAGTATTAATAATGTCTCGAAAAAAGGGGACATTACACAGTTGATGTATTCTAAATGTTTGCATAGAAATCTGTTGTCATGATTAATACCATACTTCCATCATAAATTGCCAAACTGAAGGGTGAAAGTAGTTTCTATAAGGATTACCAAAAAAAGAAAGACTTTTCTCTTATCCCCTTCAGTGGAGTAGCAAGCAGAAGTTGCCACAAGTGTTTGAAAGAACTTTTGTCATTTTGTAAGTGATCTACATTGTACATGGAAGTTGGAACTCATAACTAGTTTGGCCTTGTACCTCTTGTAGACACCCCCAAATCCACAATGCTAAATTCACTCTAAAATCGCCAAACCATACCAACATCCCCCTTCATTTGTTAATTAATGACCCTTCATTAGTTAAATAAATCCCCCTTCTTCACGCTAAAACCACTCTTAATTCGCTCTTAAATTGCTTCTAGAATCTAATCCAATCCTATTAATTATCTCTTGCATGATTAATTAAATCCCCTTCGTCACATCTAATTCCCGTCACTTCTAACAAATGAATTAATCCAACTTAATTACTCATAATCCTAATTTACAAGCTACTAATCCTACATCTCCATTAGCCCACATTCATCAAAATCAACCAACATCTCCAATCCTAAATTTATATAAAGGACCTCCGAGGTACGTTGTACTGACAACTTGATACACCTTCATTCTCATGTTGGAATTCTATTCATAGAAAACTGAGCTAAATTGAGAAACCCTTGATATAAGAGCTTACTAAAATCCGATTAATTTCTGATTTGGGAGAATTTTTTATATATTTACGACCACCTTGCCTTTGTCTTGCACAAATCGGTTGAACCAGTATCCACAAATCAAGAGCACATCACACATCGAAGGGAGGTTTGAATTTTCTTATGGTATGCATGTTTTAATAGTTTTCCTTTCATTTTGCTTCATCTTGATGTTATTAGTAGGGTTGCAAACTTAGCTTTTCTAGGTGTAAGATCTATTTGTTTTATGCATTGTAACCAAACCACTTCATACACCTCTCAATTGAACCATAAAATTTCTATTTACTGTTCTTTGTCCACATCAATAATATCGTAGAATATAAGGCTTACCTTTTATAATTAAGGCACTATTAGTTATGTATTAACTAATGTTCAGTTGTAACCACCTCAACCATTTTTTAACTATCTCTTGCATGATAAAATAACGAACACCATAGTGAGCATACTCAGCGGATACTCGCCAAAAATTTGAAACAGCGTATATTCGTTGTGAAAACTCACTGAACAAACTCGACAAATATTGGCAAATATTCGCCAAGTATATTCGGCAAATATTCGGCAAGTCAGTGTCCTCCACTCGTCTGACATGGAAAAAACACGGCAAAAATGCTGAAAATACACTTCAATTTCTCTTTCTAAGGCAACACACCCCTTCATTTTTTATTTTTGGGTTTTTCAAATACAAGTATGCGAACTATGACGGACACAATCTACGATGTGTGCATTTAGATCCCTCATTATTTCTCTATTCGCATCTTCTAACATTGTTACCTGAGCCATTGGTGCTCGAAGGGGACTTCAATGTGACGAAGATTGTGCAAATTTGAGTAAGTCCTAAATTAGGGCACAAACTGAAGTTGAAGAGGCAAAGGGCGTGAGGCTTCAAGGACAAATAAAATTACAAACATGAGCACACAGGGCATACATTATTCATGTTTCTCTTGTTACAATGGTGAATAATGTTGGTCAAACGATAAATACACGGAGACATTTGTGAGGTCTGAAAATAAACACAGAGGGCAATGTTATTAAACACAAAATGTGAGGGAAAATATAGCCGGAAGTGTCTCTTTTCAAAGCCGTTAGGGCACGTCATAGCCTACAAAACGTGTTAACGCCATTGCAGATAGAAAAACACCAACAAGTTTAAGGGCACACAAGGAAACAAAAACATCAAAATTGAGAATGCCAAAGAACCAAAAGATAGCATTTTCAAAGGCATTTATAGTTGCGTCCAGAAGATAGCATTTTCGAGGATATTTATAATTAAGTTTTTTCGCTATTAGGGCTCCAATAAAGACACGGACATAGAGTCGTGAAATACCTTTGTTTCAATCAAACAGAGTGACGAGGGCAGTTCTAGCCAATTTTGAAAGGAAATACAAATGTCAAAGGCGCGCATTTTAGCCTGTTTGAGTATGCAAATCCAAGGGCACAAGAGATAGACATACAAGGCACAAGCAAGGGCACGAAAATCTACAAAATGAATCAACCTAGTATTCACTTTCTTTTGTAAGGCACTAAACTCCAAATAGAATTGTCATTCTCTCTGGTTATTTCTCCATGCAAAATTGTTCATTAATTTGATTATCAAGACGACATTGATTTTTGGGTCAGAATTGCTGCATAGATTTCTGAGGTGTTTTTTTTAGAATAAGAATTCCATTAGACAAATATTTTGGCCTCAACTTTCAACCTTGGAAAGTAAAAATCCATATGCAACTGATGAACAAAAGTTTGTGGAGAATAGTAAATAGGAATGAGAAACCACCTACAGATGCAAATAAATTCTTGGATTGGCAATTATTGGTCTGCCTAAATGTTATTAATGTAAGTTTATAAGAGATCACATAGCTTCAAACTATAGAATTCAAGCCAATGTTCTCAAGGGAAAACTCAAAGACAAACCAAATGAAGTTAACATAACCATTGTTGAAGATCCACCTAATACTGAAAGTGGTGAAGAATTCACCAATGAAGAATACGTATTTCAAGAAGCGCACACTTTGAAGACAAGAAAGGATCTAGTGTAGATGAAGCTCAACATTGATGGTTGCCCAACTAGTTTGGGAGTTTGCAGATCTTGGGAATTATACCCTTACGAGGGTCATGAGACAACTTGATGGATCACTTTGGATATAGCTCAACATGGATGGTTGTCCAATAATTTTGGAGGTTCATAATTCAGGAGTTTGGGGAGGTGGAATCCGAGAACTCGGGAGCTACTCCTTTACGAAGGTTACAAGGCAGCTTGATGGAGGTGTAACTAGTCAAAGAACTATATTCAAAGATAAAGTTTCTTAAGAATGCATGGTTCAGTTTGACTAGTGTTTTCATTTTTGTCACTATGTTTGTTTTTGCTTTTTGTAGTGTAAGCTTTAAGGAGAGGTATTAGACTATAAAGCTTATCGTTTATTATTAAATCACTATTAGTTATGTATTAACTAATGTACAGTTGTAACCATCTCAACCATTTTGTATCTATCTCATGCATAATAAAATGGCAAACACAAACTATTATGTGTGCATTCCAATTCTCTCTTCATTATTTCTTTGTTCACATCTTCTAACACAAGATACATTGTAAATGAGTGTCGAGTTGAGGGAAATCAATAAGTGAAGGAAAGTAGGACAAAATCATAAGCTTCTAGGACATCCTACTCGCCCTTCTTGGTTTCATATGTTTTTGTGTAATTTTTCCTTTGTGGCATAGTTCGCATACTCATATTCAGCAAATACTCAGAAAACCCAAAACAAATTGACTCAGCAAGACATGACGAATATTTGGCAATATTCAACAACTTAAAAATATGCAAATTTCTTTAAAAAATTGCAAAAAAAATTTTAAAAAGTCTCTCCACAAACTCACGAGTATTCGCTGAATCTCACGAATTTTTGCCAAAAACTCGCGAATATTCGCCAAAGGCTTGTGAGTATTTGCCAAAAACTCAGCTCTACAAGTTTTGGGGAGTTTTTCTGGCGAATACTCAGCCAAAGAAAAAAATGGCAAGTACCCGCCGAGTATGCATACTATGGTTTGTGAGCTTCATGCTCAATTTTTTATTTCTTATTTTGTTTCAATCATTGTCCATAGCACGAGTAATACCATCTTCTAATGCCACCAGTTTTTGTATTTGGTCAAGGAGGGGATCCATCTAAGTGAAAAAATTTGCACCTTGATTTTTGTAACAAGAATAGCCATATTAGCAAGCCTATCAGCTATTTTGTCTCCCTTGCTTGGTTTATGTTCTGAACTGTTATTCTGAAATGTCTGTAGCATTTGAAAATAAAATTTTAAAAGAGGTAGAGAAGATCCTGGGCCGGATGTTACAATCTTGAAAAAAGGTCGCCCTCTTCCTTCTTCATTAGCGCCTATAGATAAATATTCAAATTCTTTCAATTCGCAGCAGAGGGCCAACACACATCTTGCTAAAGCAAGTCAAGCTTTCGACATCATTGACCACATCAAGAAGACCAAGGTCCAAATGTCAGAAGCTGAGTATTTGAGGGCATTTCCTGATCAGCTAAATAGATTGGTCAAGTATGTGCAAAGTAACAGTCCCAACCCAACAAATAATTCTTCACAAGGTATCTTGTCAAGTCCAAAGATTACTCCTTCAAATAATGCGGCTGCAAGTTCTTCTCCTTCTACCTCTTCTCTTGCTACATCAGAAAGGATCGAGCCATTCTATGTATCTTTGCTTATCAACGAATATAAATTGAGCAATTGCATTTTGGACTCTGGAGCTTCTGATAATGTCATGCCTGCCAAAGTTGTTGATGCCTTGGGTCTCACATTGACAAAAACCATCGGAAGATGCTATTCAATGGAAAGGCAAGTTCCTCTTGTGGGGCAAATCAAAGATGCGCAGGCAGTACTTGCTTCTTTCCCAAACAAAAGACTGAAAATGACTATCCTGGTAGTGGAAATCTCAGTCTCTTATGGCATGCTGATGAGTAGAAATTTCTGTAAAGAGTTGGGCGGAGAAGTAAAGATGGATTGGTCCTGTGCGCATATCCCTATCAAAGGGCTTAACCATAAGCTGGAGCTGGAAAAGAAGTTCAGGTACACGGTTACAAAATCTGAGGATCCTAGATCTCAGATTCTTTTTAAGGAATCTGACTATGGCATCTATTTCTTGGAAATAGATAAAGACATTCCAGAGCTAGAACTTCGACTAGAGCCAAAGCCAGTAAAAGAAGAAGAAAAAGTTTGGACTTTGGAGTTTAAAGGTACATGTTGTTCTTTTGGATTAGGAGCCAGCGCTCTGTTAATATCTCCAGATCATGAGATATTCCCATACGCCCACAAGCTGATGTTCGAGAACACTAATCATACGGCGAAGTATGAAGCCTTGCTGCTAGAAATGGAGCAAGCCAGAAAGAAAGGAGTAAAACTCCTCAAAGCCCAAGGAGATGCTAAAATTCTAGTAAAGTAGGTTCGAGGGAAAAGTCAAGTCAAAAGAGATAAGCTGGAACATTACAGAGATAGAGTACTTTCTGCCACATTCAATTTTGCAACCTTCTCTATTGACTTCATTCCAGCCAATCAGAACTTGTTGGCTAGATTTTCTACATAGCACAAAACCTAGGCAGTCATGAGATAAATCTCCCTCATTTAACCGGTGAGGCTCCCGTGTCAGATTTGTCAATAAAAATGTGTTATTATCTATCAGGGATTTTACTTTAACCACTTAGTTCATGAACCATAACTAAGAAGTTCTGCAGCAAGTAAGCAACTATTCACGAAAGGAAGTATTTTATAGAAGAATGAAGTAAAGGAAATACAGAGAAGAAATGGGAAAGATGTGCATCCCAATTAGTAGATAGTAGAGCTAATTGCATGCACATAGAAGAAACTTAATAGATATGAACACACAGAATTATAAAACAAAGGCAGCTCTAGATCCATATCTAAAATAACACAGTTTATTAAGAGATCTAAGATTAAAAGCAAGAAACAATAGTACACCATGACACAAAGTTCTCCGAAAACCTGCTCTTTTGTATTCCTTTGCTCCAAGTTGCTCTCAAGGGTTCAGCACAAAGTCTAGAACACAAGATTGCTGCTTACAAATTATGATGATCATTAACCTGAAGGTTCTTCTCCTACTTATAGAATGTAGGAGGGAAAGTACAAATGGAAAACTCAAACTGAACCGAAACATAAACAAGTAAAGATGACATTTGGCAATCATCCTCAACTATCTTCTCCTTAAGTGACACATATATCACTTAACTAATAGAATGGTTTCACATGACTTTAAGTAATGGTTGCAAAACCAATAACTTAGAAGTTTTACAATTTCATCCGGGAACATAGAAAATAGAAGAAGAAAGAATAGAAAAAGTCATGCCAGCTGTAATGTTTATGTCTTTTTTTTGTTCTGATATCGGATATACTTGTCAAACATGTTATTCAACATCCTTCCATCTGTTTTAACCACTGCTTCTTTCTCTGTCCTGAACTGCAGCAACCCTTCATTCAACACTTTGATGCACACTTTCACAACTTCCAAGTTTGGCCCAAACCTCGCAATGTCTACCTGCAGCGCCACCAGTCTACTGATAGAATTCATCGTGAAAGGCTTGGTAGCTTTATCAATTCTCTTTTGTACCATCAGAAGAGAACCTTCCAGGGAATTAGGCACCTTAGTTGAGACGATCCGCACGTATGAAGTAACATTCTCATCCACTCTCTCCTCAGTGAAAGAAATGATATTGTCTGGTAAGTCTGATGTCCTACTCTCAAGTGCCTACATCCTCTTCAGCAAAACTCTGCAGATTTCCAAACGAAAAGATACTGCAAACTCTAGCTGCTTCCCCTTCTCAACTGACCCATCCGGTACAATATGTTCCGTAATCAATACATCTCCCGGCAGCTTGTTGATCTCAGCCAAAATACTCAGGTTACTCTTTGTAATTGTATTCATGCCTTCTATGTTTGCCATCAGTTGCTTCAGCTGATTTGCTGCATCATCCATAACCTTTAGGCGGGCTGGCACTTCTCCAAGTTGTACAGAAGCTTGACGAATAATCAAATCCTTCCATTCGTCAATAGCTTTTACTTGATTGCTTGCGTCACCCATTTCTTGCATAAGATGATCACTCACCTGCTCTGAAATGGGCTAAATGGAAGGTTTAGCAACCTTGGCTATGATCTCACATAATTGAGATACTTGCTTCTGCAACTCTTCTTTCTCCGCCTTTTCACTGTCAAGCCTAAGGAATAAAGCATCCATCAATGTCTGTGTGTCCTGTTTCAATCCTTCAGTGGTGGCTTGACCGAGGGGTACTTTGGTTACTGTCACATCTTCTGCCGTGAGCTCCTCCTCTATCTTTCCTTCTACCGGAATTGATATCTCAGCAAACTTCTCTCCCGAATCCTCGATGATCAACCTAGAAGTTGCTTTGGCAACTTTAGGCCTTCTATCTCTTCCACCCAGATTCTGGAGTAGCTGCAAGTCGTGCTCCTCTAAGTTCATCTCCATTCTCGCTTCTAGAACCAACTGCGAAGCCAACCATTCTGAGAAGTTACTTCTTAGAGAATGAGAAGTTGCTGAGTGCACTACCATCTCCCGCATTGCATCCTCTCCATCAGAAAGTGCCACAGTGTTATGGCTGCCATCTTCTGAATCATTCAAGGACAAAGCCCTTTCGAATTCCGCCATCTGCAGCTTCAACGTATCATCTGGAACAGGCGCTGAACGAAGTGGCTGAGGGGAGAAGATGAATGTCGTTGGATTAAGTAGAGGCATGGAAGCGTCCTACTGCGGTGCAATAGTTGGTGAAGTACTGGGTACTAGAGAAACCGGAGCTAAAGTCATGGTCGTAGAAGTGATCCTCTCCTTTGATTGAGATCTTCTATGCACTTTCAACTTCTCGGCTTTCCTGCTGCTTTCTCCTCCATGCTTCCGCTTGAGGGAATCTCCTGCGCCGAAGTTTCCCGTGACTTGATTCATCAATGCTTCATCAAGGCAATATCCCTTCATCAACAACCAGTTTGAAGTATTCACCAACACAGCTCCCAACCTTTCTTCAATTGTGTTGCAAGCCTCCTACGTTATCCTGCAGTATGGCTTTATCTCCTCCCATTTGATGGTAAGTAACAAGTACCACATTCCCATCATCTTTAAGATCCACAGGTATCCGCGCTAGTCCAAAGTTGAACACTTGCTTTGCTGATAGCCTGCTGAAATCTCTGTTTCTAACCTCATACTCACTTTTGCACTTCATTCAGAAATCTTCTGATGAAGGCACATGTGCGTTCTCCTGGGAGATCGTCTTCCTAGCTACTCCAAATCAATTGAAGTTCAGCCGTGCAGGGAAGAACTCTTGCTCATACTCGGATAACATTTGCGCCTCCATCCCCCGAGCTCTATGAATGCTAATGCAGCTGTAATATCCCACAGTGATTGGGAAGAAGCCCGTAGACTTGTGCCGCTTTGATTGAAGGTCGTGTAACTCCACAAGTTGCCTGCTCAGCTCCATGGCGATCAATCTATCATTCGGATACCTGGGCATCTTTATTGGTTCTCCAGAAAAGCCCGTAACCCTGAGGTATGTGAAATCTACAAATTGAATGAATAGACTGCCAATCTTGGACACAGCTTCCCACGCTTCCTTGCTTACCCTGTTGGCCTTCAAGTCTTTGTCTAGCCTGCAGATGAAATCGTAGAAGAATTCATCGTTGACCACTTTGAAATCTTTCTCGCACGTAGGTACAGTAAGCTGTGGGTAGCACTCGAAAATGGGGTCCTTAGAAAGAACACCACATCTATCCAGCTTGGAAAAGACGCCTTGTGAAGCTGCAGCATACACCAAGTAGGAAGTCATTTTGAAGCTGAAAGTTCTCTTCACATTCCGAAGTTGCTCACCAATATTGTTGCTAATAATTTCCAACCAATTGATTATGGAATCAACCTTGTTGACTTCAATGGTCCTGATGAAAGCATACATCCATGTACGAAAAGTGTAAGCATTCGCCTCGCCATTCATCCTACACAACAATTTGACAACATCATCTACCTCCTGCACCAAATTGGACTGTGGAAGAGTTCTCGGAAACTTTGAAGGAGATCTAGGCTTCTTCATGTATCGGCTATTCATTATGCTCATGCAATCAGCTCTATGCTTCTCCCACCTACTGCCAGCATCCTGAAGACTAATGGAAGTCACCACCTTTCGCACCGGAATCTTCAAACAATAATTGATGAACTCTGCGTCCAAACGAATTATTGTCTTTCCCGTAGCATCACGCACTAATCTGGATGAAGGATGGTAAGATCTAGCGCACTCCATCACAAACTCTTGCAACTGGGCTGTACATGGAAAAGCTGCAGCTCGGATAATTCCACTGCTTTTAACCGCACACATGAGTGAAGTCTTTCCCGCTCTGGATCTATCAATCAAATCGGAAAGAGGTTCCAGGCCTAGATCTGTGTCTCCTATGTCTGCAAGTTTGGAAGCGATGCATGACTCCATCGTGCTTTCTTTTTCATCTCTCTTCGCCATGGCTTTGTCTATCTTTGTCTGAATAATTCTTTTTCTTCTTACTTGGCCGGATTTCTTCAAAATTGGTGCAGATCTGGGCAATTCTTCAGATTCGGAGGATATATGCAATGTATTGGACATTGATAAAAGCTCTTTTTCTTTTGTAAAGCACCTGTAATGAATTCCTGCAATTTATTCAGACAAAAATGGCCACCAGAGCATGAATAGTGAATTTTAATTGTAAAAATCTGCACTTTTCAAGCCTACTGCCCCAAAAATTGGTGTTTAATTTGCACATAAAGAGAGCATGAATCCTTTCAACAACACTTGAGCACCTGTAACACCTATGCAAACAATTATGCAGACAAAGATCCACCTCCTTCAAAGCATGTGCCAAATCTGGAAGCTTTTAGCCTTGTTACCACCTTGCCTGAGCAAAATCCTTCTTCAAATGGGGGCACACTTTTCCTCTTGGCTGCAATTCTTTACCTGTGAATTAAATAATTCACCCATATGGTTGCCCATGCTTATATAACCCTCACAATTCTATAATTAATAATTGCCCTAACAATTAAAGGCAATTAATTAATTAAAAATCATGTTTTTCTCTTTAAAAATAGCATGTTTAAGGACAGCCATCCAATAAATTAAATTAATCCAATTTAATCCTTCACACTTCACTTCACTTAAGCTTCACAGTGTGCCTTGACTATAGCCACTGAAAATAGAAATTAATTTAATGATTTAATGCCTTAAAAATCATTAAATATGTCCCAAATGGGGCGCACTTTTTGAAAGAAAGGGGGCAGCCATTAAATAAATTAAATTTAATGCATTTAATCCATTTCTTTTATTCCCCTTTTGACTTGTTGACTTCTTCCAAGCTTGGGCGCACTTTTTAGAAGAATAGATTAATTAAAATAATCACTTAAAGGCTGCCATCATCTCACCAAAGGGGGCGCACTTTTTTGCACAATATAATTCTATTTTTAAGAATTTTTCACAATGGGATTCTTTACCCTGCAAGGCAGGCACTAAAATCCCATGATCCACTTAAGTGATTTGACTTTGACAATGGGATTATTTACCCTGCAAGGCAGGCACTAAAATCCCATGATTTCACTTAAGTCACTTTCCTTTTATTTTATCATGGGAATTTTTACCCTGCAAGGCAGGTAATAAATTCCCGCCTGTCTGCGGCCTCTAACTTTCCCACTGCAGCTTAAATGAATTTTATATCACGGGAAAAAGTACCCTGCAAGGCACGTATAAAATTCCCACCTTGCCTGCTGCTTGTATTTTTCCCATTGCAGCTTAAATCCTTTGTTTTCCAAAAATGCGCCCAACCCGGTAGGGGCTTTTCCGTGCACGACTTCACTTTTTCCAGTGATCCAGACCTCCGATGGGGAATTCCTCTGGGCATAACGTGCATATATGTTCTCCAGCTGCTCCAGGCCAAAAATCGGGCTTACCCGGCAAAGGAATTGTTCTAGAGAAATTTCACAGAAAATGAAACGGGACAACACAAAAATACAAAAAATTGTCAAAAGTTACAAATAAAGCCCAAAACTTATTCCAAGTTAAAACCCTTCTGGTACATAAGAGTAATGACACATTTCGATCATAACAGAGTTAAAACGGAGCGCAAATAGCCTCATACGAGGCTCAAAATAATTAAATACAATTTTTCCGCAGACAAATCCCAGTGACAGAATATAACAATTTTGGGCATCTGGGTATTTGGCAAAAAAGGCTAATATGGCTCTTTGGGAATATCTTGACGCAATACAAGAACTTTCAGGCAATAAAAACACAAAATGACCCATTATTTTAAAAGTACGAAAATTTTTCGGATAGGGTAGTCGCAGATTTCAGGATGAAATCTGGGTGACACTAGAACTCCAAGGCAGATTCTTTGGCAGTCACAGCTACACTATTGAATCCGGATAGACCACCGTCCATATTAAGACAAGGAAACTATAAAAGTGGAGATGGTCTACCGCCCCAAAGTCCCTGATAATGTTGAACAGTGGCAGACTTTCGATGAGGACAAACAAACATCTGCATTTTTGGAACAAGGCAACTTTGATAAGTTGTATGTTGAAGGGAGTAAATCACCACCGCGACAAACAATCACAGGAAAATTTGATCCAAGTTATGATGACAGTAGTGGAGTAGTCCAACCAAAAGGTAACAAAACCCCCAAGGGTTTAGTTTCCTTAGTGGAGACTTTCAACAAGCATGATCAGTACCTAAAGAAGAACAAAGAACATGGTGATAGTGATAGTTCTTCCTCAGAAATGCAGCAAATAAATCTGGGAACGGAGCGAAGCCCGTAGACTTGTGCCGTTTCGACTGAAGGTCGTGTATCTCCACAAGTTGTCTGCTCAGCTCCATGGTGATCAATCTATCATTCGGATATCTAGGTAGCTTAACCGGTTCTACAGAAAAAACCGGTAACCCTAAGGTATGTGAAATCTGTAAACTAAATAAACAGACTGCCAAATCTGGATACAGCCTCCCATGCTTCCTTACTCACCTTGTTGGCCTTCAGGTCCCTTTCTAGCCTGTAAATGAATTCGTAGAAGAATCCATTGTTCACCACTTTAAAATCTTTCTTGCATGCAAGTACAATAAGTTGTGGGTAGCACTCGAAAGTGGGGTCCTTAGAAAGAACGCCACATCTATCCAGCTTGGAGAAGATGCCTTGTGAAGCTGTTGCATATACCAAATAGGAAGTCATTTTGAAGCTGAAAGTACGCTTCACGTTCCGGAGTTGCTCACCAATGTTGTCACTAATGATTTCCGACCAATTGATTATGGAATCAACCTTGTTGACTTCAATGGTATTCGCCTCGCCATTTATCCTGCATAACAATTTGGCAATATCATCTACTTCCTGCACCAGATTGGACTGCGGAAGAGTTCTTGGGAACTTAGAAGGAGATATGGGCTTCTTCATGTATCTGCTATTCATTATGTTCACGTAGTCAACTCTATGCTTCTCCCACCTGCTTCCGACATCCTGAATGCTAATGGAAGTCACCACCTTTCGAGCCGAAATCTTCAAACAATAATTGATGAACTTTGCGTCCAATCGAATTATTGTTTTCCCCGTAGCATCTCGCACTGATCTAGATGAAGGATGGTAAGACATAGCACACTCCATAACGAATTCTGGCAACTAGGCTGTGTATGGAAAGGCTACAGCTCAAATAATTCCACTGCTTTTAACTGCACGCATGAGTGAAGTCTTTCCTGCTCTGGATCTATCAATCAATTCGGAAAGAGGTTCCGGACCTAGATCTGTGTTTCCTATTTCTAAAAATTTTGAAGTGATGCATGACTCCTTTGTGCTTTCTTTTTCGTCCCTCTTTGCCATGACTTTGTCTATCTTTGTCTGAACAATTCTTTTTCTTCTTACTCGGCCGGAATTCTTCAAAACTGGTGCAGATCTGGATAATTCTTCATATTCGAAAGGATATATTCAATGTATTGGACATTGATTAAAGATCCTTTTCTTTTGTAAAGCACCTGTAACGAATTCCTGCAATTAATTCAGACAAAGATGGCAACCGGAATATGAACAGTGAATTTTAATCATAAAAATTTGCATAATCCAAGCCTGCTGCCCCAAAGTTTGATGTTTTATTTGCATGCAAAGCGAACATGAATTTTACCCACTTCACCTAAACACCTTTATCACTTACGCAAACAATTATCTAGACACAAATCAACTTCCTTCAACCTGTGCGCCAAAATTGGAAGCTTTTAGCATTAATTTCACCTTTTTTTGAGCAAAACTCCTCTTCAAATGGGGCGCACTTTTCCTCTAGACTGCACTTCTTTGCCTGTGAATTAATTAACTCATCCTTATGGCAGCCCCTGCTTATATAATCCTTGTGATTCTATAATTAATTAATGTCTTTGCTATTACTGGCAATTAATTAGTTAATTAATAAGCTTTACTCTTAAAATGGGGCGCCTATTTTGTGCATGTTTATGGCTGCCATTAAATAAATTAAATTTATTTAATTTTAGACTTCTGCTTCCAGTTAACTCAAGCCTCACAGTATATTTTGACCTTAGCCACTGAAAATAGGAATTAATGTAATCATTTAATACTTTAAAAAGTATTATTTCTCTCCCAAAAAGGGCGCACTTTTTGACATAAGGGGGGCTGCATTAAATAAATATTATTTATTTAATTTTAGAACAGTCTATTTTCAACCACCTTTTGTTCTTTACCCTCTGTTGAGTTTTCCACAAGCTTGGGCGCCAAAATTGGGTGAATAATTAATTTAATTAATTTAAAGGTTGTCTTTCCTTCCTCAAAGGGGTCGCACTTTTTGGCATAAAGAATTCTATTTTTAAGAAACACATGACAATAGGATTATTTACCCTACAAGGCAGCCCTGAAAATCCCATGATTCACTTAAGTCATTTGACTTTCATAATGGGATTATTTACCCTGCAAGGCAGGCAATAAAATCCCATGATTCACTTCAGTGATTTTTCTTTTATTCCACAATGGGAATTTTTACCCTGCAAGGCAGGTAAGAAATTCTTGTCTGCTTGCTGCCTCTATTTTTCCCATTGTCACTTAAGTAGGTACAAAATTTTCACATGCCTGCTGCTTCTAATTTTTCCATGATCCACTTCAATTCTTCTTTTTCCAAAAATGCGGCTACCCCAGAAGAAGCTTTTTGGTACACGACTTCGTCTTTTCCCAGTGAACCAGACCTTCGATAGCAACTTCCTTCTAGCATAAACGTGCGTATATGATCTCCAGCTACTCCAGGCCAAGAATCAGGCCAAACCGGCAAAGGAATTGATAGGCCTTTTGATCTCCTGCATTTATGGAGATCAATTAACCAACTACTAACAAATATATCCCACTTATATCTATATTAGCATGTTGTAAAAACAACACACCTAATATAACAACCTTTTATATTTTCACCAACATAACATATTTACTGACAAACTATGTTCACCTATAATAACATGTGAGTACTAATATATATCCATAACTCCTCCTGTTAGTGCGAACATGGGAGAAGAGAAAACATATCCTACAAATTTTGCTCCCTTGAAAACACTGCTTAGACTAGGTACAACTCCATCAAGTTGTCTCTTTACCCTCAGAAAGGTGTAGTTGGAAGCCGAATTCCATTAAGGTTCCCGAGCCCCGAATTCCGAATCTCCCCTTGATTCCTAGATCTCCCATGAGCCGAATTCATTGAGATTGTCAAGCCTTGAATTCTAAATCTTGCAGATTCCAAGAGCTCAGAACTATCTAGAGAACAATCCACATGGATTTTACCTGTGTCACAGGGTTCGGCGATTTTTGGACATGAAGTTCGAAAATCGCCGAACCTCATTCGATCCCCAAAAAACCGCCGAATATTCGTTATTATTCGGTATTAAAAAAATTTAAAAAAACGTTTTATAAAAAACCCTAAAAAAATCCTCTGCGACCAGTTCGTGGCCTTCCATTTGCTTCCGTAGCCTCTGCGAGAACCGTAGCCTCTTCGTGACTTCGTGGCCTCTTCGTGACTTCCGCGGACCGTAGCCTCTATCGCGATTTCTGTGGCGAGTTCGTGGGCTCTGCGACCAGTTCGTGGCCTCGGTGAACAGTTCATCTTCCATTACCAGCGCCGCCAGGTATTTTTCGAGCTTTTCTTTTGTTTGATTTTGATTAAAATATATATTATACTTTATAGATGGTTCGATTAAGTTTACATATATTTTATATTTTATATTTTATAATGTATAATGTATAAATAAATTATATGTAAATTTTTAAATATTTAAAAATATATATGCAGTCATTGAATTTATATGACTGTAGACTATAGTTATATAAATTATGTAGTCTTTAGTTTTAACTTTTACATATACTTTATAAATGTAATTATTTATAAAGTATTTACATTTACTTTATAAATAATTTACATTTACTTTATAAATTATACATATAGTTTTACTTTACTTTATAAATTATACTTTAGTTTTTATATTTACATATACTTTATCAATGTAATTATTTATAAAGTATTTACATATACTTTATAAATAATTTACAAGTTATTACATAGATTTCAAGTTTATATAATAATGTTTTAGCTATTTTGAAAAAATTGTGCATTTATATCTTATTTAAAAAAAAAAAAAAAAAATTATAACAACCGAATTTAATCATGATTTTTTTTGCCGAATTTTATCATTGCCGAACCTAATCCGAATTTAATCCTCGCCGAACACAAACACGAACACGAACCTGGTGACTTAGGATTTTACCTCAAAATCTTCTCCTACCCCTTAAAAGCCAGATTCGCTGAATATGCTTCTTTCCCCAAATATTAGCAAAGGGGTTTATTCAACAAACCAACACAATAGGAAATCTCAACATAGCACAACGAAAGGCAAACATGCTAAACTAAAAGCACATTGAAAAACTACCACCAAATCTTTGTGCAGCCTCATCGCTAATTTCTAACGAGAGATCATTTTTTGACCTCCAACCTTCAATGGCTCCATCCTCCAACTGTCTTTACTTCTTACTCAGTAAAGTTGGTCTTTAGGTTCAACTGCATGTTGTTTGAATAGAACAAGCCCCTCCTCAATGCACATCAAATGTCAAATTCACCTGAAAAGGCATCCCTAATTTATTTATTTTTAAATGAGACACTTGACAACTTTAAATGGCAATTGACTTTTGACTAGACTTTAGTGGTCTAATTAAATACCCATAGATGACAAGGCAATAAAAAAACTACTAAAAAGACTAAACCTTATACATTATAAACCCACATTTTACACTTCATGAATTGAAACCTAAAAGAGGCCTGTAGATTTTACAAATACGGTCTTCTTTTTCAAATGGGTTTTTGAACATATGAAGAATAGACACAACCTATAAAAACTTAAAGACCACTTGCATCTTATAAAGAATGCTTTATCAATGATGCTAAAACTCTAGGTTTGCATAAATAATTTAAACAACAATAAATTAAGATTAATACATGAGAAGAAACAGAGACAATGTAAATAGAATGGAGTGGTTTGTATTGAACATTTGAGGGCATTTTATACAATTGCTTGCTCCTAGAATTATGGAGTCGAGTCTTATCACATTATCCCCATATCTCTCCTCTATTACCTAATCTGACTCCCACACTCCTATCTCTATGAGTTGTGCATTACAACTATTTGCACACTCATGTATTATTTAAATATCAAATAATACTAATATTTAAACCATATTTATATGTTCACACTATGAACACTAATTTCTTAACATTCACCCCCTTAGCGTTAACATGGGGTAATATAGTACCTGCCTATGTTTTACATATGGTTTTACAAAATGGCTAACCACCAACCAATAGTAGAAGGTTTTCTAGTGGAACCAACAACCACTCAGTAGAGGTTTTATAAGAGAACCACAAACTCCCAAGAAGGTTTTCTAATGGAATCAACAACCATTTCATAGCAGTATACATTTTTGCCCACATCATACACAAGGAAACCATATAGGAAATTTTGCTCCTAATTGAACAGGTATTATCCATCTGTTCTTATTTATACATATGCATGAAATAAAAAAGTGAAAACATAAATGATCACCATTACAATGAAGTAATCTCGTTGTTGGTGACTAACAAGAGATGTTATTTCTCCTCCATCCTCCTATGCCTCCAATCTCTATGTGTGATGCTACTTAGTATAGGTATTCATCTGAATTATACTCTTTTTTCTTTTCCGGCTCTTCTTCATGATCTAATTCCACCTCAGTGGTTACATTTGCCTCATCCATTTTTAGCTTTCCTTTTATAATGTCTTTGGCACGAGTAACACAAAAGGAAGATCTATGTCCTTTTTTTCTTACAATAGTAACATATTGCTTCCTCTTTATCTTTGGAGGAGTTATTATGCTTCTTTTTTATATAAAGAGCAGTTTCTTGCTTAATGTCTTCTTTTGTTCTTTTCTCCTCAACTAGTAGTGCAGATATCATACCTTCAATATTGAGAAGGCATTTGGCCAAGAGTAAAAACTACATTACTGTATTTTGGAGGTAAGCTATTCAATAAGATAGCTTTGGCATCTTCATCATCCACTTGAGCGCTTACTTCTGTCAATTGTCTCAGGAGAGATCTTAGTTCATTAATATGACTTGACATAGTTGCACCCTCATTCATTTTCAATTTAAATAACTATAATTTGAGTGTGAATTTAGCATTCACAGCCTTAGCACCAAATGTAAATCCCAGATATCCTTAGACTCTTTTCCAAGTCAATATAATGCAACTCAGTGTTTGATAAAGCAAGCCCAATGATGAATTTTGCTTTATCATCCCTGGTTTGCCATTCAAGCAATTTTGCAGCATCTATTGGTTCTAGTTCTTTTCCACTCACAATCCCCCAGAGATTTTTGTTCATTAGTTGCATTTGTATTTTCACCTTCCATGTGTGAAAATTCAATCCATTGAATTTATCTAATGGGATTGCCATAATAGGCGTCGAACACAGTTGAAAACGCACCCTTACAAAAATATTCCGGTTTTTTTTAAACAAATTAATAAAGCATATCAGAGAAATTTACTAAGAATGCTAGAAAACACTCATTGTCATTTTTACACAATGGTCGTCGGCGACCAGAGCAAATCGTTGGCGATTGGAAACATAATTGTTGGTGATCCACAGGATCTTTGTCAATCCGCAAACATAATCGTCAGCGATCAGTAGATTGACAGTGATTGGAGCAGAATCGACGGTAATTGGAGCATAATCATAGTTACCATGTTTGAAAAGTTCGAATAGTTTGAAAGGCGAAAAAGCTCGGAAGTTCATAATTTTTCAAAAGGTTATGTTCGGTTCAGTTTGGTTTAGAAAATTTAGAAATATATAATATGTAAAAATAATAAATATTATACATATATGATGATATTTGAAAAGAAAAACCAATTACACATAATAATAAATAAATATATTATCTACAATGTTTTTCCTTTGCATGCTTAGGTATTAGTGTTTCTTGTTTTGTGTTGAAGTTCTTTTAATTCAAACACTTTAATTTTTGAATTAAAAAAAAAAAAAAAATAATGTTCAACCGAACTTGTTTGGTAAGTTCGGTCAGACCAAAAAGTATGGTTCGAACAGAATTTTCACTGAGTTCGTAAGAATATGGTAACTATCAGTAGAATCGATAGCGATTGGAGCAAAATCAACGGCGATCAAGCAGAATCAACGGTGATCCCTGTGTTACGAATCCAAAATTGAAAACAAGACAACGGAAGCTCCAAAACTCTCAAATCTGCATCCTAGAGGCCATGGTTTTGTCCTACAATGACTCTCATAGCTCGTCCTAACCTATTATGATACCAAATGATGCTAAAACTCTAGATTTGCATAAATAATTTAAACAACAATAAATGAAGATTAATACATGAAATGGAGATAATACAGAAACAGAGACATAATGTAAATAGAATGGAGTGGTTTCTATTGAACATTTGAGGGCATTTTATACAATTGCTTCTCCTAGAATTATGAAGTCAAGTCTTATCACATTATCCCCATATCTCTCCTCTATTCCCTACCCTCACTCCCATACTCCTATCTCTATGAGTTGTGCATTACAACTACTTACACACTCATGTATTATTGAAATATTAAATAATACTATTATTCAAACCATAGCTATGTGTTCACACTATCAACACTAATTTCCTAACAAACAATACCACTTTTTAAATATTTAAGATCATTCTAGACATAAGAAACTTTCAATAGTAAAAAAAACTATATGGATATCTTACTCGGTAGTGCATTGTTGAAAGAGCCCACCACGTGCATACTTGTGTGCTTCAAGCAAGTTAACGTGTCATGCACATAATGGCATTGAAAAATATATTTTTAGAAAGAACCCAAGCATACATACTCAGGAATTGAAACGGCAATTTTTAATTCAAAAAGAACAGTGAGCTCTCAGGTGACAGCATGAAATTTGTGGGTGATTGGGCAATACAACATCAAAATTGAAGAGAGGATGCCAAGTTCAAATACGTCTGGATATTCTGTGAATATCAAATGTGAGTGGCGGTCTATCTGAATTCAAAGAAATAGAACGGTGCTGACTTTGTATCCAATGTAGATGGCGTGAAAGGTGGAGATCTTTGATCCCAAGTAAATTCGAAGCAATAACTAAAATATATACCAATCAAAGCAGAGTTTGACCCAAAATTAATGCCAATGCACCAATGCAAAGTGAATAACACGAAGCTGATATGTTTTCATTGAAATAGCGGGATAATGCAGAAAGAAAGAAAGAAAGAAATTATATTAATGTCCACAAATGACCAAAAGTTGGCCTATAGGACTAAATGATACAACCATTAGCAATAGAAAATTCTAGGAAGAAAGAATCCTAGAAGCGAACCGACAAATCAAAGTACAAAGATAAAATAGAGTAGTGTGCCACTAACACAAGTGGCCAAGAAACCAAAAATAAAAATAGTAATGAGAGGCAAACAAAAGCCCTAAAAGCAAGTGTCAATGGACACTAGAGGCAAATCTCATCAAATGTCATTGTTTTTGCCAAAAGTGGAGGAACCATCAAAGTCGTTATCAATCACTATGAGAGATCGGAGAATGTTGTCCGGTGAGTATAATGGGGTAGAGGAGCCAGGTTGGGGGATCATAGGAGGAAGCAAGACACTTCCTCTAGAATCACTCCTAACATCCAAGGCCAGTGTAACTCTTGTATCAGAAAAGAATCTTGTACTATCACTTTTCCCTTGTGGTTTGGGGGGCAACTATAAGTAGTAGATCTAAATCGCTGAAGAGGGGTAGAGCCACGCCAAAGGGGCAGAGCAAAGCCACAATGGCAAGAGATAATATGGGCGCTAACTAATCTATCAAATCTGATGTGTGATGTACCAGTGTCTAGAGGATGTTTAGTGTTGCCAATCACCTGAATGGGCTGAAAGAAAGAGTTGATCAATATGGGAGCTCTAGAGCCTCTAGCTTGAACCCATAGAGATCTACTTCGGAGGGTGATAGCCTTGCGAAGATAAAGAGCCAAGCACCGTTGTTTTGTATCGCTGAAGAAAGTAGCTAGAGTGTTGTCTAAGTCTTTGTAGAGGCAGTGCTATCTTCCACAAATCTCATGATAAATGGGGCATCTGAAAATGAAGTGGTCCTCGGTCTCCACCTCCTAAAAGAGAAAAATGCGACAAATCCGGTCCTGACGAAGAATGTGATGGTATGTCTCAACCTGTAGCTGGTGGGAACAAACTCTCATCTGGCCAAGGGCAAACCTCAAGCCGTGAGACCCATGGCATTGGAGATAGTGAGGACGACGAATAGTAGTGTCCACCACCTATAACAAATGAGCGGCATAGAAAGAAAGCTTGGGATTGAGCGGATCATGAGGGGAGATCCAAGTGGTCCAAATATATTGTCTATAGATATCCGCTCTAGAAGCCCTAGTGATGATGTCCTTAGTGGGAAGGAGTGTAATATCCCTTTTTATAAAATTTTCAAGATTCTTTTTTTGTAATTTTTCATAATACACAATGTTGATACAAACCCTCAATAAAAACAAATCACTGAAATACACAAAACTAAAATACCCAACTGCAATTTTATTTCAAATATGTTAAATATGAATTTATTACATTAAACCCTACCTGTAAAAACTTCAAACAATGAATTCAACCATAAATACCAATCATTTTCACTTTCAGTAGTACGGCAACAATACTGAAGGTATAGTAGTAGTGATGACGAGGTTTCAACAATGATTATGACGGTACAGCAATGAAGATGAAGGTACAACAATGATTATGAAGGTACAGTGGTGATTATGAAGGTATAGTAGCCCCCAGACAATCTCCAGCACACCGACTCTAACAGTACATATTATTGTAGCATCCGTGTGGAATACTGTAACATTTGTACGAACTATTGTAGCATTCATACGAACTACTGCAACTATCATATGCAATACTGTAGTAGTTGTACGGAAATCACCACGAATATTTATCACCGAAACCTGAACCCTAGATGCACTGAATAGCAAACACAGTATAAAACTGAATTTCTTCTAATTCTAGGAGCACAGATGTAACCCTGGATGGAATGACCTCTTGGGTATGAGGGTTTTCGTCCTTCGATGTTAGAAAGAACAATTACTACTCAAGCTCTAGAAACTGGGTTTTGATTTTTGTTTGAGTGAATGAATCCCTTCTTTTTTCCAATCTATTCTTTTAATCAACACTTTTTCATCCAAAACCCTAAAAGTAAGTAAAATTACTTTTAATCAAATATTCACCTTTTTAGTCCTCATAATATTAATTACTTTTGGCCATGTAATTAATATTTGATTTTTGGCCCCTTTTAATAAGAATACAGTAAGTGTCCTTTTTCCAAGTTATAACTTCAATTACCTTTTTGGACAACTTAATGAATTATTATTATATTATTTCCCTCATTAATCCCCCCTTAGCCTTCGGGAAATAAAAATAGGTTTCGGGTCGTCTAATTTATTTAATTCGAGAAAGGGGACATTCAAGGAGCCTAAGAGGGGCGTCTAGGGAATACATGAAAGGGGGTGGCCTATCAATAGAGATGCCAGTAGAAATAAGGAGTTGTTTACCAACAATGTCGACGTTTGTTGAGGACTAGTGAAGCAGTCCTCTCTGAAGAGCAAAGTGTTAAGTAGGGATACCTCTCACGACCAAAAGTTGAGTCCCCTAGGGATCTGAGTCTGTGGATGTAGAAAGTAATCCTAAAGATAGTCTCAAGGCGCAATGGACAGGCAGAAAATTCAGCTTGGGTGATGCAATGAGGAACTGTCTGATTGCAACGAATCATGCACTACAACATGAGAGTCTAGACCCTCTCAATACAGGGCTAGTCAACGGCTCCTAGGCTAGGTCCCCAAACCTCTAAACCATACAAAATTGTAGGTTTGATGATAGTATCAAACAAGCATAACTTGGAAGGGATGTCCTAGAAGTGGATCTAGAAACATTGACGTTCCAAAACAGAAAGAGAGGCATACCCCTTGCAAAGGCAGGGTTGAGTGGCAAACTTCAAGTTAAAGCATGGACTAAAATATTGGACCCCCAAATAAGTGTAGGAAGAAAAGAAGAAAACGCGAATGGGTGAACCAGAACGGCATCATAAATAACTCAGGAGTGTGATAACTGAGTGCTTCACCAAGCATATATACAAATGGATTTACTGCAACCTAAACCTCCACTAACCAGACTCTAGCTTCTCCCTTGCATTGAATGATCACTAGATTTGAACTCTCTCTCTCTCTCTCTCTCTCTCTCTCTATATATATATATATATATATGCAATCGGAGGAATGGATGACATATTGGCAATGTACACAAATACTTGTCTGATCGCTTAAATAGACATGCTTAATTTTGTAGAAACCTGAAATATGCACACAGTTGGTATAATACACTGAGGGCTCGAACAATGTATACAAAAGACTAATTTAGAATGACTATACTAAATTACTATTATCAAAGAATAAATCATAATCCGGGCAATGGAAAATGAATAGCGCTGCCCCTGACAATAATTAAAAACTTAAATTTTCGATGTAAGAGACCTGGCTCTGATACCAAATGATAAATTTGGTTTAGACTTCATAATAAAACATTCTCAAAACCTTCATTAGAATTCAATGGAAACGATTACACATTTATAGGCCTTTTGATCTCCTACATTTATGGAGACCGATTAACCAACTACTAACAAATATATCACAATTATATCTATATTAGTGTGTTGTTAAAACAACACACCTAATATAGCAACCTTTTATATTTTCACTAGTATGACATATTTACTAACAAACATATGTTCACCTACAATTACAGGTGAGTACTAATAGATATCTGTAGCATTTTGGCCCTCCAAATTTTGTTCATTTTTCTAAATATCTGAGAGCACCACAATATGAGCACCAAAGTATAGAGAGAGAAGTGCTAGGATGAATGAGCAAGCAGGAGATTGATGTTTGAGGATAGAGGGTCAAAGTAGTATGAGCACCAGCAGAGACATAAGGATAAACAAGCTAAACACCAAATTGAGAGTGTCAACAAAGAGAGTGGTGAAGAAGAACAAGCCCCAACAATGCTAAAGGACAGAGAGATATGTGCTCGTAGTGTTTATTGATGACCATGTTGAGGATTCGGCAGACACCACCAACTGGCAATTGCATGAGACACATGTTGCTTTGCACAGGGACACACTGCAGATTGCATGGATACATGTGTTGTATTTATGCCCTTAGTATAACCTATATATACATCTATAAGTAAAGCCTAAGGGCTGAATGCAATCTTGACATAGAAGATAATGTAAATATTATGTTGTTTTACCCATTCTAAGTCTATGTTGTTCTACTAGGTGTCTTTGTTCATGTATTTCCTTGATTTATGTCTTTCTTAGTTGTGTGTAAATCATCTCATTGTTCTAGTCATGCAGCAAAACTGCTGCTGACTCTTTGACACACCATAGGTGAGCTCCCTGAAAGAGTGATATGCCAATTCATCTAAGTCTATTATGATGTTTATTTGCTCAAGTGCAACATAGTATGAAAAAAAAGCCCAACAAGTTCCATATACACTTGATGGATACGTGGCTTAAAGATATGCTATAGTAATGACAGGGTAAAGAGTTTTGTGCTCAATTTTGCAATAAATAACGTCATAAAAAATTGTGCTGTGCCAGAGGCAATCCTGGCATCAAGCCCTTGGGGATCTGATGCTTAGTGGCTTGACTTGGAGAGAATTTTGTGACTTCGCATGTGGATTATACCTTACATGGACTTGATAAATGAAGAGATCAGCAAATTGCTGTTCTATTTGATGCCATACCCCTTCAACCCCATTAAAATCTGGTGAATAATCAGCAACATTCTCCTTACTTCTGCAAATTCTTATGCATAGTTATTGCTGGTGGTTTGAAATCTAAACTCAAAGATGTATGTTGATCGGAGCCATTTTGATTCTCTTTAAGACTCCTTGGTCATAATTTGATAGCATTCCTTTTTGTCTTTGTGAATAAAAGAAGTAAAGTAGTTGCGATTTAAGTATTTAGAGTGAAGCAAGTGGCAGTCGATGTACAGGTGTATGGCTACGGAAGCAAGAGAATTACATGCAGAAAATGTACTTTTGACATGAAGGTCAGGATGATAGACAAGCAAGTTAAGGAAGGGTTAGCATGGGATGTTTGAGTTAGATGGGCGAACACTTGTATTTTATTATTCCAACAATACTTGTGAGTAGGGGGGATAGGGGATGTTACAAAATTGGCACTTTGGAAGCTTTAGAGATTAGGACATGGGAGGACTGTGGGGTTTAGAAAATAGAAATGGTAAGTGCATAGGGGAAGAAGACAATGTTGAGAAATAAAGAGATGAGAATGCAAGGAGGTATGATTGATAACAAAAGTAGAATATATAGTATCATGGGCCCTTATAAAGACATGGGAAAAAGTGTAAAGAGAATATAGAGAATATAAGGGAATATAAAAAGTTGTTGAGCTCATGAAATGGAGCAATAAGGGGATGCAAATGAGCCCATAGGGTGACATAGGCATGAGAAGTACCCTCATTCTGGCTGACATGTAAAAGAGAACTGACTTCCAGTCCTCTAGCAATCAAGAAGAAACTTTAACCTTTCACAACATGTACCAAGCACTCTGTAACCTCTGTAATGCATAAGCTTGTAAGTGGACATTTTGAGTGGTGTTTGGCTGCTCTAAAGCCACTAGGTTCAGAAATTGATGCAGTAAATTCTTGAAACCTCAAAAAACTGTGAGCTCCTTATTCGACTATTGATGTACAACTGTTTTGGATAAAAAATCAGCAACTAACTTGTGATTCCTATTCCTGTGCTGAAGTTGAATGAAAGAAATTTAACATCTCCATTATATGCAAGAGAATATTTAAATCCAACCAACTTGCATCTGATGGTTGTGTCAAAATCCTGGGAGTGTGCTTGGATATCTTCTAGCTTTCTCAACGAGGTTCAGAATCATGCTCGAGTCACCTTCAATACAGAGCTTTCCATGCGCATTGTCCTTTGCTAAGTTCACCCCTTTATACAATTTCAAGAGTTCGGCCAGATTATTTGTCTTCACACCTATACATTGGAAATAGCAGAGCAAGGGCTCGCCTTTCATATCTCTTATGGTACCTCCAAATCCATCTTTTCAGGGGTTATTTTAGAGGCTTCATCAAAATTAAATTTATAGGTGAGGTTCATGTTGTCTTGGCAAAATATGACACCAAGTTAATTTGAAATAAAATGGTATATTCCACATTCTAGAAAGCTAGTGGTCCATCATGTTGCACAACTCGTATCTACCCTGCATATCTAAGTTGTATATTAAACCAGAGTTACAAACCTAGGTTTCGTGCAACAAAAAATCTGTTCCACATTTGCAGCTGCATCATGGAATATTCTAGAATTTCTTTCCTTCCATAGGTGCCAAATAATGAAATCCAAAGTTAGCTTACACAGATGCTAGGAAATTTCCATTTCAGCTCTGAATTTCATCCACTTGTGAAGAATAGTATCCATGCTAGGCAGGTTCAGATTTTGGAGACCAAATTGGGAAGCCATTGATGACCGACAGACAAAGCGAACACGCATTCAAGGAAAACGATGTTGGATATTTTTTGTAGTGCTGGTAATTAGGCCATTGTGTTGGGCCTAGCCCTTTTTTGGGAGGTTATTAGTAGTTAAAATCAAGCCATGATATACAAGCCTTAAAAAAGATTTGACTTTAGGCCAGACCTGACAAGACCATAACTCAACCCATTTCTTGCTCTGGGATACTGGTGTACACCTATAATCTGATTGGAAGAGGAGATGGTACGTTCCCTCATCTGGGTATAGGGAAAAATTAATATATCTGGATGTGCAATGAGAATTATTTTTCTGTTACAGAGCTCCTGAAGGTGTTAAACTTGGTCATTTTGGTGACTGCCTAAGGATTTGATGACAATACAATTCCATTCATATGTGTGTGTAATTCAACCTTTTCGGAATAATCAGCAATTGTTAGATAACCATGCCTTTGCAAGATCTGCTGCAGTTCCACACATGGTAGAGCTTCCAATTCTTTATTACAATTTTAATTATGTTCCCAAATAAAACATTTTCCTCTCTATCAGCTTTCCAAGAGAGCTTACTATTGAGGAGGTTAATTATTGCTTGTTTGTATTTGGAGGCACCTGAAAGATTGCTTCTTCATTAAGCAATTAGAATGCCCTCACCTGGGTATTGAAAATGATGTTCTTTGTGATAACGCTCCATGGTATTGACAGGTTTTGTGTGAGTCTTCACATGGCTTTCATTGCAAGAGCTTGGTTGAAGAGCTTAATATTTTTGATATTAAGTCCCCGATTATGGTTGTTTATGCAAACCTGAGGCAAGGATACCAAATGATGCTTGTAATGTCCCTCTACACCTTTTCCATAAAAATTTCCATTGTATCATGAGCAATTTCTCCTCTATATGCTTGGGAACAGAGAGCAGAGTAAGCATGTAAATAGGCACCACTTGCAAGATAGACTGCATTAATTCTATACTTCCTAGAAAAGCTAGCAAGTGTTTCATCCATTTGGACTGTTTAATTTTCACTTAGCTTATCATGGTTGTCCATATTTCCTCAAGGGTGTTTTATATTAGGTGGGAATCCATGATACTTAATGGGGAGATGACCTTCTTAGAACTCAAGACTGTCAAGCATCCCCCTCTTTCTTCTTGCAGGGATATTGGTACAGATGATATGCATTTGTATTTATTTATATGTTGTCCAAATTCTAGCTGATATTTGGATAGGAGCTTATGTAGTTCGTTGAG
This sequence comes from Taxus chinensis, assembly GCA_019776745.2. Classification (NCBI taxonomy): domain Eukaryota; kingdom Viridiplantae; phylum Streptophyta; class Pinopsida; order Cupressales; family Taxaceae; genus Taxus; species Taxus chinensis. The sequence continues at coordinate 68,683,738 of CM034150.1, forward strand.
GATGGGAGTGGCAAAGAGAAGAGTATCATCAGCAAGGTGGAAGTTGTATCTTGTTTTGTTTTCTTGTGTTGAAATCCTAGATATATATTCCCTTTAGTCTATGCCTCTAAAATTCAGCTAAATTTTCACCCATTGTTGGCTAGATTTTCTGCATAGCTGAAAACCTAGGCAGTCATGGGATAAATCTCCCTCATTTACCAGTGAGGCTCCCGTGTAAGATTTGTCAGTTAAATTTGCTAGTATCTATTTGCTGGTATTACTTTAAACATGTAACTCATGAACCATAGCTAAATACGGTTATGCAGCAAGTAAGCAGCTATAAAAAGAAAAAAAAAACCTGTAGAAGAGGAAAATAATAGGAAACAGAAAGGAAAGTAGGGAGGATGTTTAACCCAAACAATAGTTTATAGAGTTGATTGCATGTACATAGATTAAAACAAATAGATCATTAAGCATACAAAATTCATAAGAAAATGAAGCTTTAAGATCTAGATCTAAAATAACACAAAGTTTATTAATAGATCTAGAAAGAAAGTAAGAAGCAAAATGCACTGTTGATTACAAAGTTCTCCGGAAATATGCTCATCTATATTCCTTTGCTTACAGATAGCTATCAGGGGTTTCAGCTCAAATTCTAGAACACAAGAATGTTGATTACAAATTCCGATCCCTTCACCTGAAGATTCTTCCTCTACTTATAGAATGAAGAGGGGGCAATTACAAATGGGAAACTATAACTGAACTAGAACATAAACAATAAATAAAAAGAACATCTAGAAATCATCTTCCTATAATTCCTCTCTTAGTGATATGCATCAAGAGTTCAAGTCAAAATTGTGCACATCTGTCACTTAACTTATAGAATCATTCCAAATAACTTAAAGTAATGGTTTTCAAGCCAATCACTTTTAAGTTATACAATTACATCTGGGAACATAAACATAGAAGAAGAAAGAGAAGAAGAAGGAAGATCTGCTAGCTGTAACTTCCTATACTTTCTTTTTGTTCCGATATTGAATATAATTTTCAAACATATAGTTCAACAATTTTCCATCCATTTTAGTCACAAATTCTTTCTCTGTCTTGAATTTTAGCAATCCTTCATTCAAAACTTAAATGCTCACTTCCACCTCCTTCAAAATAGGCCCGAACTTCTTAATGTCTAATCTAAGAAATAAGAGAGGAAAGAAAATAAGAAGGAAGATCTGTCAGCTGTAACATCTACACTTTCTTTTTGTTTTGATACTGAATATACTTTTTCGAACATATAGTTCAGCAATTTCCCATAAGCTTTAGCCACAACTTCTTTCTCTGTCTTAAATTGTAGCAATCCTTCGCTCAAAACTTTGATGCTCGCTTCCACCTCCATCAAACTAGGCCCAAACTTCTTAATGTCTGATTGCAAACGTTACCAGCTTACTGATTGAATTCATCGTGAAAGGCCTCATAGATTCATCAATCCTCTTCTTGAATCACCAGAAGAGATCCTTCCAGAGAATTAGACACTTTGTTGGGAATGGTCCTTTTGTATGAAGAAAAGTTCTCGACCCACTTCCTCATTTGTGAAAGACAATGACATTGCTTAGTAGGGATGATACCAGTATCCTCTTGAGTGCCTGTATTCTTTTCAGCATGATTCTAAAGATCTCCAAATGGAAAGAGACTGAAAACTCAAGCTGCTTTCCCTTTTTAACTGATCCATTGGGCACAATTCAGCTCGGCAATCAAAACCTCCCTTAGTAGCTTATTTATCTCAACCAAAGTGCTCAGGTTACTTTCAGCCATTGTGTTCATATCCATTGTGCTTGTCACTAGTTGTTTCAACTAAATCAATACATCTTTCATAACCTTTAGACAAGATGGCACCTCCCTGAGTTGTACAGAATCTTGGTGAATGATTAGGCTCTTCCATTCATCGCTGGCTCTAACTTTGTTACCTGTATTTTCCACTTCCTGCATCAGATGATCACTCACCTGCTCATGTGTTGAAATTGGCTAAGAGAAAGGTTTGGCAACCTTAGTAATGATCTCGCACAACTAGGAAACCTACTTTTGAAGTTCAACTTTTTTTGCCTTCTGTTTGTCAAGCTTAAGGAATAAAGCATTTATTAGTGTCTGCATGTCTTGCTTTAATCCTTCAGTAGTGGTTTGAACTATCAACACTTTTCTCACTGTTATATCTACTGCCATAAGCTTGCCCTTTTATTTTCTTTTTGTCGAAACTGATACCTCATTAAAATTTTGCCCTGATTCTTCAATAATCAACCTTGAAGTCACCTTAGCAACTTTAGGTCTTCTTTATTTTCCTCCCAAAACTCATAAGTAGCTGCAAGTCATGTTCCTCCAAGTTGATCTCCTCTCTAGCTTCCGAGACTGACTGTGAGGCCAACCACTTTGAGAAATTGCTTCATGGTAGAATGAGAAGTCGTTGAATGCACCACCATCTCGTGCTCTGGTTCATCTCCATCCGAAAATTTTCTATAGTGTCATGACTGTCCACTTCTAAATTGTCCAAAGACAATGCCCTTTCAAACTCTTGCCATCTACAACTTTAGCTTTTCTTCATAGGAAGAGGTGAAGATCAGAGTCGCTAAGGAGAGAACAAAAATGTTTTTGGGTTCAATGGAGGAATGAAAATATCTTACTAAGGTTCAAAGGCTGGTGAAGTGTGGTGAGTTGATGCTAGAAGAAGTCGGAACCTAACACCATAGCCATAGAAGTGACCTTTTCCTGGGTATGAGACTTTTTGTGTACTTTAAGCTTTTCAAACCTTCTACTGATGTCTCCCCTCATGATTTATTTTGATGGATTCTCTTGCACTAAGGTCTCCTATGATTTGATTCATCAAAGCTTCATCAAGGCAATATCCCTTTGTTAACAACCAGTTTGAGGTGTTGATGAGAACCACAATAGATATTTCCTCGATCGTGTGGTAACCACCAATATTCTTCTGAAGAGCAACTCTATCCCCTCCCATCTGGTGGTATGAGTCAAGTAACACAGGCCCATCATCTTTGAGATTTGCGGGTATCCCTGCAAATTCATAATCAAACACTTGTCACGCTGAAAACCTGCTGAAGTTTTTCTTTCTGACTTCGTACTCGCTTTTGCACTTCATCCAGAAGTCTTCTAATGAAGACACATGCGGGTACTCCTGGGAGAATGTCTTCCTTACTACCCCATATGGATCGAAGTTCAGTCGTGCTGGGAAGAACTTGTGCTCACACTTAGAGAACATCTCAACTTCAATTCCTCTGGCTTTGTGAATGCTCTGGCAGCTGTAATAGCCCACTATGATCGGAAAGAAGCCTGTAGAGTTGTGCCACTTTGATTGTAGGTCATGCATCTCTACGAGCTGCCTGCACAACTCCATGATGACCAATTTGTCACTTGGATATCTGGGCAACTTGACTGGTTCTCCTGAAAAGCAGGTTACCCTGAGGTATGTAAATTCTGCAAACTGGATGAAGATACAACCATGCTGGGATATAGCTTCCCAAGCTTCCTTGCTCACTCTATTGGTCTTCAGATCACTGTTCAACTTACAAATGAATTCGTAGAAGAATCCATCGTTGACCACCTTGTAATCTTTACTGCACTCAAGCACAGTCAGCTGCGGGTAGCACTCAAAAATAGGATCCTTCAAGAGTACGCCCCGTCTATCCAGCTTGGAAAAGATACCCTGCGAGGCTACTGCATATACATTGAAGTTGTAGGTCTGTCTCACACTTCAGAGTTGCTCACCGATGTTGTCATTGATGATCTCCAACCAACTGATTATCGAATCTGCTTTGTTGATCTCAATGGTCCTGATGAAAGCATACATCCATGAGCGGAAGTTGTGAGTGTTAGCTTCTCCGTTTATCCTGCATAGCAATTTGGTAATATTATCCACTTCTTGCACCAGATTGGATCGTGGAAGAGTCCTCGGAAACTTCGATGGAAATCTGGGCTTCTTCATATACCTGTTGTTCATTATGCCCACACAATCTACTTTGTGTTCTCCCACCTGTTGCCAACATCCAACATGTTGACTGTAGTCACCACCGGTCATGTTGGAATCTTCAGACAATAATTGATAAATTGTGCGTCCACCCTAATTATTGTCTTTCTTGCAGCATCCCAGATTGATCTGGATAGTGGATGATACGACCTTGCACACTCCATAACAAATTCTGGCAACTGAGTTGTGGCTAGAAATGCTGAAGCTCGAATAATTTCACTACTTTTGACTGCCCGCATGAGAGATGTCTTTCCAGCCCTGGATCTGTCAATCAATTCAGAGAGGGGTTCGGGCCCTAGATCTATGTCACCAATATCAACAAATCTAGAAGCAATGCATGGTTCCACTGATCCTTCTCTTTCATTCCACTTTATCATGGTCCGAGCAATCTTTGTCTGAGCAACTCTTTTTCTTTTTATTCTGCCAGAATTCTTTGCAATTGGTGCAGATCTGGGAATTTCTTCAGACTCGGAAGATATATTCAATGTATCTAACATTGATTTGAGCTCCCTTTCACTTATATAAGCACCTGTAATAAATACTTGCAATTAATTCAGACAAAGACAGAATCCAGAGCATGAACACTTGATTTTATCACAAAAATCTGTATATAAAGCCCGCTGCCCTAAAATTTGAGGCTTTGTTTGCATGCAAAGCAAGCAAAAATATTTTCAACTTCACCTGGGCACCTATACCAATATGCAGATAATTACATAGGCTTAATGAAAAACACTTTTTTAAACAAAAATCCTCCTCCTTTGGGTGCCAAAATTGTCCGGGCTGCAATCCTTTGATAAAAAAAGTAACTATTCCATTACTATGGCAGCCCATGCTTATATAACTCTCAGCATTCTATATTTAATAATTGTCTCTACTATTCCTCGCAATTAATTAATAAATAAACATGCTTATTCCTTCAACTTGGGCGCCTAAATTTGCATGCTCATGGCTGCCATTAAATAAATTATTTTATTTTATTTTTAGCCTTCTTCCTTCAGTTCTCTTTGACTTCACATCATACATTGACCTTCTATTTCTCCATGGCGCCAAAATTAGGAATAAAAGCTATTAATAAATGCCACAAAAAGCATTATTTATTCACCAAATGGGTCGCACTTTTTAGCATGTTCCAAGAAGCCATTAAATAAATTAATTTAATTTATTTTTAGCCTTCTTCCTTCAGTATTCTTTGACTTCACATCATGCATTGACTTTCCATCATCCTTGGCGCCAAAATTAGGAAGGAAAACTATTAATAAATTGCATTAGAGTTATTATTTAATTCCCAAAGGGGTTGTACTTTTTAGCATGGGTGATTTCTAAATTTAAGAAGTCAACTTTGATGGGATTATTCGCCTTGCTCTGCAGCTCCAAAAATCCCTTCATTCACTTAAGTTGTTTGACTTCCATAATGGGAATTTTTACCCTGCAAGGCAGGTAAGAAATTCCTATCGGTGCTTTAAATGATTTTTCTTTATTTTATAATGGGAATTTTTACCCTGCAAGGTAGGTAAGGAATTCTCGCCTGCCTGCCACCTCTAATTTTCCCACTGCAGCTTAAGTGACTTTGACTTCATGGGAATTTTCACCCTGCAAGGCAGGTAATAAATTCCCACATACCTGCTGCTACCAAAAATCCCACTGCAGCTTAAACCTATCCATTCCCAAAAAGAGCGACTTGCCTCGGAGAGGCTTTTTGTGCATGACTTCATCTTTTTTCCCCAAAAGTTGACTTCCTAAGGCTGATTCCTTCTGGTATGGTGGCCGTAGATGTTCTCCAAATGTTCCAAGCAGTAAAACAGACTGTACTGGCAAAGGAATTAACCTAGGGGAATTTCACAGAAAAACAGAGGAGAAAACCGGAGAAAAACAAAAAAGAAATAAATAAAAACAAAAAACGTTGCCAGAAGTCACAGACAAAGCCCAGGATTCATTCCTGATGAAAACCCTACTGATATATGTGAATATTGACATGCAAAACCTCAACAGGGTTCAACTGGAGCACAATTTACTTCAAACGGGGCACTATTTATATAATAAATAATTAAATAAAAAATTCCCGCGGACAAAACTTGGAGGAATAAAACAAGTTTCAGCATTTGGGTATTTGTCGAAATTGGCTCATATGATTCACTGGGAATATCTTAACGCAATATAGGCATCTTCTGGTAATAAAAACACAAAACGACCCGTTATTTTAAAAGTACGAAATTTTTATCATGGGGGTAGTCTCAGATTTCAGGGTGAAATCTGGGGACACCAGTCGGCTCCGTCTGTGGACATCTTTGCCTCTGTCAAAAAGACAGAAATAAAGATGAGATCCCAGCATCTCTAGTTTCGTATCTTGTCTATTGGGCTCGGGGTCAGGCAAACAAAAACAACACCACCGAAAAACAAAGAAAAACAAACAAAGTTTATTTATATACATACAGGTTTTTCCCTGTACTCTTGGATCCGAAAAAGCTTCAAATGTTGCCTGTTGAAAGGAAACGGCAGTTCAATTCCATCCTAATGAGAAAGGATGAAGCTATCTGTTCCGGCAGTTTTCTTAATCACAAAAGGCCCTTTCCAAAGTGAATCAAACTTTCTATGCATGCCCTTTGTTTCCCTCTTTTTGTCCCATAACAGGACCCAATCACCGATCTCAAACTTTCTTTCTCTGGCCTTTTTGTCAAAGATCACCTTCACCTTCCTTTGATGCTCTAACAACCTGTCGGCTACTTGAACCTGTACTTCTCACAATTCAGTCAGATACATTATCCTCTTTTCAATGGCATCAATGAATGTAGCATCCTCTAGAGCTTTAGAAAGTTGTAAAGCAAGCATTTCCAAGGTAAGAGGCAATTTTGCATCTCTCCCATTTAACAGCTGGAAAGGGGACATGCCTATAGCTTTCTTTGCTGTAATTCTATCTGCCCACAGTGCATCATGTTTGACTTAGGCAACTACCACTAAACATAATTCCCCATTCCTCAGGACCTAAGACCAAGCAACCACTATTTGGATTGGAAATTTCCGTAAAAGAATGGCTGCCTTACAAAGAGCATACCCAACCCAAGTCTGATTGCCTGATGCTCCCCAAGACCTTAGGTTCATAGGAGGCCATCTATGGAGATTGAATGTTCAATATGAGAAGAACATGTGCCATAAACTTTGCTTTTGAGGTTTAACATTAAGAGCTTTGACTTGAGATTTCAGATTTGGTATTGAGTTGCCCTCCATACAGAATCAAAAAGCACAAATGATATATAAAGCTCCTCCTCGCTACGGATTCAGAAATCCTGAATGATATGTAAAGGTCCTCCTAACTATGGATTCAGAAAGTATGAACAACATGTAAAAATCGTCGTCCTTATGTATTTGGACAGCCAACAACAGGGATCAAAGATGACAACGAAGGCAAGCTTAAATCTATCTAAAATATTTTTCCTGTAGACTAGATGCTTAGATGTCACCAGGGCTGAACCGTACCCCTTGCTATCTTGAACTTACCTTGATGTGCCAAATACTGAAAAACGAAAAAGGGTTAAGAAGGCATCTGAGATGCCCCCAGCTGTTGACCATAGTACAATGACAGACTATGAGATACTTGGCCATGAGAGAATGAGAAGGCAGGATGAAGTGCAACAGGAGTCTCTATGGCCTTGAACCCAGCTGTCCAAGCTTCAGGATATTCATGACAGCATCTACAAAGGGATAGTCATGATAGCATCTACAAAGGTTACAGACTTGGCAAATGTCTGGATTTTGATTTTATTTTTATTTTTTGACAATTAAGTGCCCAGGGCTGAATGTATCTCTAACTGCTAAGTAGCGGGTTTGCCCATGGCACTTTAGAATATTTAATATAATGGTCATAAATGCAAGTGAAACCCCTTTACTTCCAAAGTACATTAACATAGAAAATAAAAGCACAATATGAAAATAACCATTTTGATTTTTAAAATTAATAAGGGAGGGTGCATTAATTAACCTTGTAATTAAAGGTTAGTTGGCATTTGGTAGGTCATCTCTCTCTCTTTATGTATTAACCCATTTCATTTTTCATTTGAATGAAGAAAAGCACAGCAAACCATCCTCTTTCCATTTTTTTGAGATTTATTCCTACTTTCTTTGTTTTTCTCATGGTATCAGAGCTGTAAGTGGAAAAAGTGCATGAGAGAAACTGTGTAGTCAAATTCAGAAGGAATAGACCTGCAATTAATGTCTAAAACTCTAGAATTCTGATAAAGGAAAAGAAACACAAATTCCAAGGCATTTTCATGGTTTTGGGAGGCAGAATTCCGAATTTGTAAAGGCTGTATTTGCTGGCATGTTTCCCAAGGACGGATTTGCACATGATCGTAAAGACCATATGAAAAGAAATATTTAAAAAAATATATTGAAAATCAGTTTTGATATGATTTGTAGTTTTAAGAATTTTGGGTCATTGGAAAAATCTTTGAGGTGGTTTTAAGCAGTTTCTGGCTGTACAGAACTGCATCCAATCTCTGCATTAATTGCTGAGTTTCATTTCACATGAAAAAAACACACATTTGGTAAATGTTTGAAATATAAAGGCAGATTCTTTGGCTTTCAATAAGTCTTGATTTGTCTGTTTGGTGATCATTTTTGGCTATGACAATGACAAATTTGAGTAACCACATGGTGTTGGAATCCCAAGGTTTAATGTTCAAAATTTTGTAATTTGGAAAACTAGAATTTTGAGCATATTTGTAAATACAGAGTCGGATGGGATTATCAATAAGGAATCATCTAAGAATCAAACAGAAGAGACTGCATTAAAAAAAATTATAGCCTTTAGTCAAAAGAATACATATGATCTGAAAACAGGAGGGGTGACTCCAGAATCTTAACATTGGGCACCCGATAGTGACAAACCCCAGACAAGGGAAAACTGCAAACAACACCAAACTCCAGACAGTGCCCCAATTCCAAACGCCCCATGACCCAAGAACCATCCAAGTCACCTGTGAGCTGCATCAACCAAGCTGCAGAGTCCAACGCAGGACATGTAACAGCTCCAGACAGCTAGACTCCCTAACCTCTCAACCCTCAAATAGTTCGACTTTGCACAGCTCGACTTCAAGTGACTAAAGTCTTGAACAAATCCAGTGAGACCAGCGCCACTTTAATATGATCTCCTTGGATCAACATCCCTGTAATTGGCTATTTCCAGATTGACAGCACTCTGATCGACTCTCCCGAAATCAGTCTCTCTAATTAGCTATCACTAGATCTCTATAGATCTGTGACATGCACATTGGTGCTCGCAGACCAGCTTTGCCTAGATTGGCTATAGTGAATTGGTACTGTCCCAATTGGCTCTCCCTAGGTCAGAACTTGGTTGGAAGATTTTCAATGCATCACATACTGAACGCCAACTCTATCATTTCCAAATCCTAGCGTGAATCGACAACACTGCAGTTGGTGATATCCTAGTCGATGCCACTAGATCTCTATAGATCTGCGGCATGCACATTGGTGCTCGCAGACCAGCTTTGCCTAGATTGGCTCTAGCGAATTGGTACCGTCCCAATTGGCCCTCCCTATGTCAGAACTTGGTTGGAAGATTTTCAATGCATCACATACTGAACATCAACTCTATCGTCTCCAAAGCCTAGAGCGAGTCAACAACACCGCAGTTGGTGATATCCTAGTCGATGCCGCCCTAGTCATCTTTAAACTAGCACGAGTAATGAACACCACTATGCAAGGAAGCCAAATTACCATCCATGCGCTCAACGCTAAGGAAGTTTTACAAATACAAGGAAGATGAACTGTCAACCATGTATTGTACAAAACTGAACTGTTTTGTACCCGATCATCATTATAACTGATCTTTCTTATATTTCTATATATACTTGTATTCAACCTTGAAGGACATGGCAATGAGAAAGGGAGATACACATACAAGAACAGTTCTTCTATGTCCTTGGGTTCACCATAGTTGTTCCATTCTGGCTAGAGAAATCAGCTAGGATGTTTATCCCTAGTTTCTAATCATGAGAATTCTCATTCTCAGTCTTATGGATTCATTCTATCCTTATGTGCTATCCTTGTTTAAAGTGAATAGAAGAGCATTATTCTTCTCTCTCATTGTCGTCGTGAAGGTGTAATAGTTTTTCTGGTAATATTTTGTTACACTATTCAATATAGCATAGTTTTTCACTAGCTGAGTTATTATATTGTCCTCTGCTCCATCATCCTGAGCCTCATGGTGCAGATCGTAAAAAGATTTGATATTGTTCTCTTTATCTATTATTGTTGAAATGTTGGCCACAGTATCATGTTTCACATAAGCTGAAGATTTCTAATATAGCAAGAACATGTTACTTGAGGAATTTGATGTTTTCCCTCAAGATGCAGGGAGGGGGGTTTCTTCAACAACATTGTTGAAATTTAAAGACAAAGGATCAACTAGCAGCCACAAACCAAAATGTAGATGACAAAGAACAAGTAGTAATTGTTCTTCAGAGCCTTATGAATTTTGATAATTTGTATGGATTGCAAACTATTGCATAAGGACAGTTGAAATATGCATTTTGGTTTAAGGGAGGAAACAACCTCGTAGAGTGCTTTGTTGGCAAATTCCAAAGGAAATAAGCGCCATTAACAGTTTTCATTGAATCCTTTAACCATTTCAGATAGTAACACTTCTACTTTTAATCTTAGGAACTATTTTGTGGAAAGAAGGGTCATACAAAAGAGATTGTTGGAACAGGTTGGCATTGGTTATAAAAAAGGAGTACATAGGCTCATTTGGTTAATGAAGAGGAGTGTGCCTTAATGGTGCTGCAATGTATCATTCAGACTGTTGGCAATTTAGTATGTACCTGGACGGATCCCATTGTATCATTGTCGAAGTGGTTTGGCGCAGAAGTATCTGCTTGTTGCCCCATATTCCTGAATGGTTGATCTTTTTCAAAGACCCCACTCAAATGGTCTTTTGGAGTATGACCATACTTATTATTTTTGCTTTTACCATATCCTTTAGGTATCAATGTTTATTGGGTACACCCTAATATTCCAGGAAAGAATCCACAGTATACTGATTGTGTGAATTTGAAGTACCATCTCCTTCAATTCTTGGCTGGGAGTGTTTGAATCCCAGATCTGCCTTATGTGTTCAATTGACCCCAACAGTTGTAGGTGCCTCAGCAAAATCTGCCATATCATGCCGTGGGAAGGGGGCTTTCCTTTTAGTTTTGGCTGTGGTTGTTTTCTTTGGTTCCAATATTTTCAGGACTATTGAAATGAGATCTTCTTGATGGTATTTTTAAAGTTTTGTTTTATTAGTCTTTGTAGCCGACTTAGAGGTATCTGTTATAAATGTGAACTTCATTGAATCTTAGACCTTACTTTTTGCTTCAACATAATCTTTGCAGGTGTCTAGATCATGTCTTTAGCTTCTATGATGGGGGTGCTCGCATCTGGAGTTGCTTGAACCTGTTATATCATCACTTCCAACTGCTGCCAAAATTGTGAATGGATTTGTATGGAAGAATTGATTGGCTATTCGGGGTGATCCATTTTGTTTCATCTTGATGCTCTTTCTCACTGACCGGACTTGTACCCTTGTGTTGCTGTTGTTTTTCCAGAAGATCTGCAATCGCAGATTGACCCTTTTTCTCATGGGATTACCACTGAGCATGTGGGTCATTGAGTTTCCCACCAAATGTTCATGTGCCTCCTGTGAAGGAAAAAACCTGGTGAGATGTCAGAATTTACTGCAGATTCTGCATCCAAAGGTGATGTTTTATATTCAATATGTTGCTCCCATTCTATTCCCACATTTTAGGGATAATTCTATCGGGCAATGGTTGGCATTCATCCTTGCATTGCTAAGCACCCCAAGGTTTTTGGTGAACTCAGAAGCTGCAATGTATTCCCCAATGGCATTTCTTATTTTTCTTAAGGAGTTTTCCTGCCAGTATTCACTTGGAACTTGGAAGTAGCATGAGTATGGGGATATCTTTGTTAAAGTGGGGATATCTTTGTTAAAGTGAAGGAAAGAGACTGGTGTTTCACATATAGGCATGATCTTTTTATTATCCATGGTCCTTGAAAATCTTGATATCTTTCCTGCTTTTAAAAGAAGACTATCATGAAATATCCATTTGGCATAATTATGATCTTTACAGAACCAGAGGGCTTCCAATTATCTTGAACCAAATTCGCAGTCTTTGATCCCAGGAAAGCCCCCATATATATGCAGATCAGTGTTTTTTCCTTGAGAAGCCAAAACCTATTCTTCATATCATCCATGAAGAAAGAGACCCTTGAGGAGGACTCCGTCCTTAGATAGCAGACATTTTCCTCCTTTGGGGGAATTTTGCCTACTTATGGTTTTGTGAGAATGACTAAAGGATGTACGGCAGTTATTCTTTGCAAATTTTTGGACTTGCAATTGAGGCAGCAGGGATATGAAATTCTGGCTTGGACTTTGAGGAACAGGACCCTCAGATGAGCTCATGGCCTCATCAAGGAGGAGATCCTTGAGGCTGATCAGCCTTTGGCTGTTTGGGGGAAGTGTTTGCTGGTTTTGGAGTTTGTGTAGTCCTGGTTCAAGGGTGAGAGGTGCATGGAAGAGTTTCCTCTATTAATCAATTTCCATTCATACATATATGTTATGCTGCTATAATCATATACTAGATAAGGTACTTTGTCCTTACTTTGATTGAGGAATATCAACACTTAGGCTGAATTTCAATCCTTATTTTCAGCTTGTTTGTTGTTGTTCTACCTCATATTTTTAACCCTATTTGAACAAGGTTTTATTCTAAGTTCTTGTATTGGGTCAATAGGGTTCAATAATTGGAAATTGGTCTAGATAGCAGTTGTTCCCAATGGTATTTACTATTTATCCAGATTCAGTAGAAAATAATAATGCTGCCCTTTAGTTTCAGTTTTAGATGGATTCAAGCATTGTTGTTACGAGTTGCCGCTAACAATGAGTAAGGCACTACAATTTTCGAAGAGACCAAATGAAAATGTGTAAGTCAAGAGATCAAGAAGAAGGTGAAATTATTAAGACATCCATGACAACAGCGATTCAAAGTAAACATGTTCAAAACCCTAGTTTTCTATCTTCTATCCGACTTATACTTAATTTTAGAATTTTTAAAAGTTTAACCTTGTTTTATTCAAGGGCTATCAGGAAACTTCTACTTTCTTATAAGAAGAATTATGGATGACATTTGATGATGATTATATGATTACCATATATAAACTATTGGAAGGGAGAGGATATGGCAAAGTTAGTGGAGCCAAAAAATGTTGAGCCTGACTTTCAAAGGGAAAACAACAATGAAAACAAGAACGCTAGCCTTACACATTAATCCTCTATGGGATTTTTGTCATTATCACACTGCTTCACTCAATTTTAGGGGTCCAATAGTGACTTCACTATCATACATTCTAAATTTTTATAGTACTTGAGTAGGTTGAATTGTATCCTAACTTACTGTCTAGCAGTCTACCATCTTCATGTCTGTATGCAGGTAGAAAATAGGCAGTCCACAACAAATATTGTTTATTTATGTTAAACGACCATATGCCTTACTATTTACTTGTGAAAAAGATCATATGCCTTGGTCTGTAGTGTGCGTTAGTGAACAACTAACTCTGTGCATACTGCTATTAATCCTAGGCACAAGAGATACCTTGTACTCTTTCGTTTTATTTGATTAGATATTCATATTCTTACCAATCCATCCATTAATCTTGGTCATTTATGCATGCTAACACAACTCCCTTCTTTCTTCTTTTGATCTGTGAATTATTCAACTGTCAATTATCAGTCTAAAACATAGCCAATATTGGGTCATTCCATATCTTCACATGATACTCACGATTCTATATGAGTCTATGACATAATCTATTTTGGATGTAGGAACAACTTTCCATAAGACTGAAAATCAATGATCAGATAATATGATTTACCAGTATGTTTATTCAAAACTTGGTAATAATGGATGAAGTACGAAGAAGGTAGAGCCAAATACAATAAAGTAATTGTTCCTTCGCTAAGAAACCATCATATCTCATCAAAGAGATAACCGACATATTTCACGTTATAGATTGACCTTGTATACTTTAATTTACATGCCAAAACCCAAATATAGACCACAAAAATAATGGCCAACATTACATTTATATTATGACAAATCAGTATTGAAGTTTATCAAAATACATTCAACAAACCTAAATTAACCCTAATGCCAACGGTGAACTCCAGTTACTAGGTGATTGGTTTGATTTATTTTTTAAAAAGTATTGAGCTTATAATTAAAGAATAAAATCAACCTAACCCAAAAGCCGAAATGCTACGAGTAAGTCTTTCGACTACCGTTTTTTCCTTGTGCTTCATCTTACCACCGCCGATTTTGCTCTTTACAGAAACGACATTTGTGGTTTTTCTCACATGTCTGTGTCTTATCCATCATTTGGCTGCTCTGTGCTTTTTTTTAATTTGTTCTGGGTTTTTTTTGACATTTTACTCCCTCAATACCACCAGCAATCCTCTCTCAATACCACCATAAAACAGAATGTAATTTTTCCGTTAAAAGTATTCTGGTCGAATTCCATCAGACCTCCATTGGTCTATTATGCTTAGCTGCTGAATGTGATGAAAACGAATAAAAAGCGGAGGTGGAAACCACTCTTACCCAGTGACTATGACAGCAGTGATTCAAATCCAAGTAAGCGGAAGAAACGAGAGAACGATGGTCAAATATGGTGGTTAAAATCGGAAAATGCTTCGTCGGCCTATACAATATTATGAGATTGCTGTGTAAGGATTTCGAGGACAATGTTAGATACAAAAATGAAGGTTTGGGGTGACTACAAGGCGGGGGCGGAAAATTCTCCCAATGGTTGAGTAAAATGTTTGAAACTGTACTTGGGTTCGATCCTGCGACCTGCCGGTTGCTTTGACAGTGGATGTCGGGGGGCTCCATTTTGTATGATTTCTGTCACCTCATAAACTACCTACTGCACCTCTAAGAATTAAGCACAAGTTTCAACACCCGCTCTATGTTTTTGTATGGAACTTTTAAAGTAAAGCGTGATAGTAAAAATCACCAACACTAATGTGAGATACCTAGCTAAGGAATTGTTATCGTGCCAATCATAAAGATACCTGTGGTCTTTCATATGTTTGGTATATAGTTTCTCAAAATATATATATATATATATATATATATATATATATATTTTGAGAAACTATATACCAAACATATGAAACACCATAGGGATATATTAATTTGATTTTTCGATTGGCTGGAATATTTTCATAGCCATTTCAGTATTTTTATAAAGTTGAGGAATACAATAAATTTTGCAATTAATGTATTGAAATGTTTTTTTTCTTGATGCCAGTGACGAGGATTTTGTAGGTAATCATGAATATTTTTCGTGCTTCGGATTTTAATCGTTGTATAGATTGTTCTTCATTTCATCTTGTCAAGGTCTCCCTTGCTTTCATCCTCCACTCAAGTTTCTGTTTGCAATAAACATTTATGCAATGGTAAGATCCTAAATGACCTGTTTGCATAAGTTCAAATCTCTCATAGTGCAAGCCCAGATGTGCTTGGTTTCCCAGTTGTCCGAATGAGACAACATGTTGTCGACGTCTCTATCAAAATGTCGAGGAATTCGTGTTTCATGGAGCGTGTACCCGGATTTGGACTGCTTTGAATGCGCTCGTTGTTTGGTAAAGTTATTTGCAGGGCAATTGCCCAGCGCTGTCGTCCTCCATCCTCGACGCACGGATATAATACCTGCTAAAGCTACAGACAATGCTGTACTCTCCTCGGGTCGTCAAACAAATGTTCGCGAGCAGACAATGGACATACTAACGGATGGAATTGGATAATTCAGGTGACAACGAAATTCGGCCTCGGGTTAGTTATATGGTGGGTGTACTTCAAAATTCTTAAAATGCAGGGTACTCGGCGGTGCATAGCGGTTGGGTCTGTGACGTTGAGGAGTAGCGGATGCTCCATGCTGCCCACCTCCTCGACAGGAAAAATAATCGAGAAAGCCAAATGTCATGACAACTTGCCCTGATTTCGGGTCAATTTGCACCAGCACAACAGTGCACGTCAAAACCCCCGGAGGAGTTCTCCTTCCTGCGTACCTAAATCCCTGAGAAAGAACGAGGCAGGTAAAGACCTTTCTTGTTAGCACTGTTGAAGGTCTTGTCTAGCTTTGCAATTTATTTGAATCGTTGTACGCAGAATCAACATTGCTCTTGTAAAATTTAAAGAGGGGGCAAGCTTCAGTTGATCCTCCATCTCTCTTACGTACTTTGTCCTTGATCCTCATGACGATTATCTAGGGCCATCGTATTTGGCAGTTATGTCTCAACCCTCGAGCAATATGAATTTGATCGTGGTCTGCATGGAATAAGGTGACCAGCGGCTTAAAGTGAGGTATATACTAAGAGCATGGTTCCCAAGGAAGGGGGGCTCCTTAAATATCTCAGCGGGTGCCCCTGAAAAAATTTAGGAGTATTTTAGCAATTTTAAGGTCCCATGTTTTTTTATTAGTTTCTTCAAAAATACCAGTTGAGATATTATAATGATCTCTTTGGATATTTATGGTCATTTGTAGAAAAATTAAATCATATTTCTCTTCTAAAATCACCAAAAAAATAATGGCGAGAATGCATATTAGATTCTATCAACCTTAAACTGTAGGGGGAAACTCTCCAGCCTCCTCTCTCCAGCCACCTCTTAAGTTTAATGGGGCTAAAAAAGTGGAGCTCCTATTTTTTAGGCCTAGATTCTATTATTTCCCATATCTGGCTTTAAAAACAAGCATGAAACCTTCTGCTACAAGAAAATAGGAGCCCAAGCCCCTCCATGGGACCATGCTCTAAACAAATGGTTTATGGGTATAACAGAGGATGCGTATTGTTGTTTTGTGGATTTAAAAGAGTATTTGATACAATTCTTAGAAGTAAATTATAGAGTTGAATGGAGGAACTAAGGGTTACAATGTATTATAAAGCAACAATTTACAAATTGTATGATCAAGTCAAGGTTAAAATCAATATGTAGGCAAGGTTGTCGAGTGTTTTAGAAGTGATATAGGCATCAAATAAGGTTGCCCTTTATCTTTGACTTTAGTTGGGCTATACATGGATAATCTAGAAGATTGGGTAAACACATTCGTGACATATTTGGAGGAGAGGGGGTCCCTTTGGCCAAGTATGTGATGAAGCTTCTATTATACATCTACTATCTAATTTTGATGGCAAAAGAATACAAGAATTAAGATACCATCTTCATGTTTTAGAGCTCTTTTGTAAAAAATAGGGATGCATGTGAACATTAACAAACCAAAATCATGATTTTTTTAGGAAAAAAAGGGAGGTTCAACACCCTGATGTAGTTTGTAGGTGGATCTCTTGAATTGGTATTAGGATACAAGTATCTCATCCTTGACTTTCATAACAAGCTCAGTTGGGATATGTGTAGAATAAAAATAATATAGGGTGGTTGGAAATCTCTTTATGCACTTCAAAACAAATGTAGGAATGTTGAATTATGGGATTGGAAGACCACTTGGGCCCCTTCTAGTTTACTTGTCACTTCGGTGGTATTATATGGCTATGGAGTGTGGGCTACTGATACAACAAGTTTGAAATGGAAGAAAATAGAAAAGATCCAAAAATGTCTAATCACAAATAATTTCAAAATTAAGGATTTAGTTCCCTATGAAAACATCTTTGTTAAGACTGGTATTTTTCCTTTAGAAGCAACCACTATAACCAAGCTATTATATTACTTGAAAAAATAGAAAACATGAAGATCGACATATGACCTAAGGTAGCAAAAGACAAAGGGTTGTAAAGAAAGAAGAACACTTAGATTAACCATAACCATACGTTGATGAGTAGATGGGTTTACTGAATACCCAAATTGTAATAAAGACAAAATATTATGTGAATGAAGGTTTTAAAATAACAATGAGGAGGAAATTAAAAAGCAAGAAAAAACAACACTATATTTCAATGTTAAACTCAACCTATGAGCATAGTGAAAAAGTGCATATAGAGGATGTGACTAATTGGAGACAAAAAATCCTCATAGCTCAATTAAGGATTGGCTCTCACAAGCTTATATGTGATAGAAGGAGATGAACGAATCCTAAGAAGCAATAACAAGAGAGGATTTGTGTTTTTAGCACTATGAGGGTGGAAGAAGCATAGGATTGTTTCATGCTTGAATGTCCCCAATACAGTGACATATAGGCCAAGTATGTGGAAATGTTAAAAGTGGGATCTATGGAAGAGTTATTTGAGGAAAAAGAATAAAAAGTTTGGGGTGGTGCTAAAGCAAATTAGTAAAAGAAGGAATGGTCTTCTAAAGGATATCATAGGCCTCATGAATCTTTGAGTAACAGAAGAAAAAGTGTAGTTGGTGGTCCAATAGATCATTGAGTCTCATGGATGTAATTAAAACCATTTCATTTCATTTCAATGGGGGAGTTAAGGTGATAACTTATATCGGCTACAGAAGGAACAACCTTCTTAAAGCAACAACTTGGCCCTCAATATCATTATTTTTGGGTGGTCAAAATAGTTGTATGAATGGCTCAATGAAATATTTAAAACTATTTCATTTCCTTCATTTGAGGAAATAGAGTGTTTTAAGTTTCCTAATTAGTTAGTTGAGAAGTAGTGAATTAAGAATGCGTTAAAGAGTGTTACAAGAAGATTATTCTGAAGTAACTAATAAACATTAACCATTCACATTTAAAATAAAGCATTAATATTTATAACTATGTTAACATAATATGACAATTTCTTAAAACACACAAAGGGATAAGAATTTAGCTCCCTTGAGGATTTATTTCCCTATGAAAACATTCTTGATAAGACAGGTGTTTTTTCTTTAGAGGCAACCACTATAATAAAGTTATTATGTTACTTGAAAATAGAAAACATGAATATCAAGAGATGACTTAAGGTAGCAAAAGAAGAAGAGTTGCACAAAAGGAAAAACACTTAGATGAACCATAGTTATAAGTGGGTGAGTAGATGGAATATTTGTTTATCGAAAGCCCAAATTGTAATAAAGACAAATTGTTATGTGAATGAAAGGTTCAACATAACAATGTGGAGGAAATTAAAAAGAAAGAAAAAACAACACTATATTTCAATGTTTAACTCAACCTATGAGCATGGTGAAAAAATGCATATAGGGGATATGACTAATTAGAGAGGAAAAATCATCATTTCTCAATTAAGGACTAGCTCTCACAAGTTAATATGTGAGAGAAGGAGATGAATGAATCCTGTGTTGCAATGGGAAGATAGGGTTTGTGTTTTTGTCACTACGGGGGTGGACGAAACAAAGGAGTGCTTCATCCTCGAATGTCCCCAATACACAGACATATAGGTCAAGTATGTGGAAATGTTAAAAGTGGGATCCATGGGAGAGCTATTTGAGGAAAAAAGAATAAAAAGTTTGGGGCAATGCTAGATCAAATTAGCAAAATAAGGAACGGTCTTCTAAAGGATATCGCAGGAAGGTCAGGAATCTTAGAACAACAAAAGGAAAAGTGCATTCATTGGTCCCATAAATCATTGGATCTGGTGGATGTAATTTTAAAACTGTTTCATTTCATTTCAATGGGGGAGTTGTTTTGAAAATATTAGGATAAAAATGTTATGAAGGTGATAAACTATATCGGCTACAGAAGGAGCAACCTTCTTAACGAAACAACTTAGCCCTCAATACCATTATTTTTGGGTGTTCAAGATAGTTGTATGAATGTCTCATAGAAATAATCAAAACTATTTCATTTCATTCATTTGAGGAAATATAGTTTTTTACTTGTTTCCTAATTAGTTAGTTGAAAAGTAGTGATTAAGAATGAGTTAAAGAGTGTTATAGGATGATTATTCTTAAGTAACTAATAAACATTAACCATTCCCATTCAATTAATATTTGCAACCATGTTAACATGATATGACAATTACTTAAAACACACAAAGGGATAAGAATTTAATTGTGTAGAGTGGTACAAGGTTGATCTGGGTGTGTAGACTAGGCAAAGGAGTTGTTCTGAACATGGAAATGTTGTCTCTGAAACTAGATCAAAAAATTACTCATGTGCAACACTATAACTCTATTATATGGTATTGATTGATTTTTGTACAATCATAACTTCTTTTTTACAGTATTAGACCTGTATGTAGTGGGGTTTTTTAACTTTAACTTCCCTTAACTTTCATGGAAATGAGTGTCAATGTATATCGCTAAAGCTCACACAAATTCAATATCCCCTGTAATAACATACAACAAGTAGAAACATTAGATACCTAATACAAGATTCATGAAAGCATTAGATAACCAAAAGGATAAATTAGTGTGAGGGTGAGGCTATATTACCATTGATGGTCAACCCTTGTTGAACCAATCCAAGTGTTACATTGCATCCCCTCAGCCAAGCCTAAACCTCATGTAGTTCTCTTATTATAGGTGCAAGTGTGCGTGCATATCTAATCCAACCCACTCTTGGTGCCCTCGTGCCTCTCAACAGTACAAATATAGTGGGCTAACTATAGAGTAGAGAATGTACCCAATGTGATAGTAGTGTATTGTGGAGTGCTTCATATGATTATACTCATGTCCCTTGAATACCTTTAACAATGATTAAAGTTATTCTCTTACCAAGACATTTCTATAGGACCTTTTAGTGCCTAGAAAAGGAGGAAGCTAGACTCTTAAACCTGGTTTGAGTTCTTCAGACCTATGTGGTGGCTTCTCTAACTGATGTGCAACTTCTTTAGAGAGATTTTAGAGATCCTTGAATGCTTTAATGTTGATATGCCCAACACTCCAATTTATAGAAAAATGAGAAGAGAAAGAGAAGGGAAAAATAAAAATCCTGAAATCTGTCCTTCAACCACTTATGTAATCCCCATACTGTCCTAGGGGAGATGCAAGAAAACACATCATGATAATGTTAGGTGAGTTATGAAGTTTGGAATTAACTTGCATAGATTCCATAGGTTAAACATTCACATTAAGGCCAACCTAGATAGAAGAAATTATGCACATAAGCTATTCAAATTGGAAAAAGAGTTGTTAGATGGAAGGGTCTAGAACCATAATTTTTTATGGCCCTAAGTTGTATGATTTTGCATAGGCAATTAGTTATGAAAAAACTAAAGTTCATGAATGATGTTTAGGGGTGAATTACTACTTCAGGTAATTAATGTTTTTATATGAATGATAGACTAGTACAAATGTGAGCAAGTCAAGAGAGAGTGATATACACTAACTGGGCTTAGAATATGAGCATTTTCCTTAGCACAAGGAAAAATCCAAACTTTTCATTTCCAAAGGATAAGTTACTATAAATTGAGTGGTTACATTTTCTCCCTTTAAGTGTGTAATTGAACATTGCATGCTTACATGAAAAACAGATTTAAGTGTGCACACACACTTTTTCTTCACTTGATAGTTGTTATATTTGGTGGTGGTGTTGGCATGTTCTATGGTGAAACGTGTAACACACGATGCAGTCAACATCCATAAAATAAATTGAGCTTTAACTCAAATGTAAATAATGTTCGTAACTGTAAAATTTTGAACTTGTACATAGTAAAGTGAAGAGATGAAAAACATGGAAGGATTACACATGTTTGTTTTATAGAGCGAGGATCTCTCTTTCTTGTTGTACTTTGGAGATTTGGATTTGTTATTCAACTGACAAAGGATTAGGGGTAGTCAATCCCTAATTGTGTCAAAGGAGAATATAGAGTATGTTATCAGCCAATTTTGACTTCACAAAATTACTAAAAAAATGGAAATTTTGAAAAATTTCAATAGTGTTACTTTACGACCGTCTCATTTTTGTGATTGTTTCGGTCTTCATTTCATCCATTTCGGGTGAGAACTCCTCCCGTCAAGTCTTAAACAACGTTAAATATTAATTAAGAAGATATATCATCATATTTGAGGTAAGCTATTTGGGAAAACCACACAAACAACTATCATTTTCATCTCGATGCATCAGTACTAGATAACAAAGAAGAGAAATCTGTGAGAGTTGCTAGAGTTATTCATGCGCAAATAGCTCAAGAAAGAGAGCGAAGAGAAAAGGTTAGAGCTGATCAAAACATGTCATTCATCCCTTCATGGTAAATATTTCAAACTGGAAGGAAAGAGGTTTACGTGAGGAGAAAAAGATAAAGGTCGATCTGATCCCATTTTTGACTTTCAAGGAAAGTTTGGTTTCAATTTATCTCCTCCAAAGAAGAACACACCTCGTAGATCTGCAAGCCTTGCATCAAGTCCTAAAAGAGCAAGCAAGGAAAGAATCACTATCATTCAAGCACTTGTCCTTGCTCATGTTGTTTTACCTTCGCATACTACCTTTCCCAAAATGGCAGTCAACGTACCATGGGGAAATGCCATAGGCCCATTGGCCTTACCAACTCAACATGACCTCTCAAGAGGATCGAGGAAGATTCTTCCCAAGTTCGACGGAGATGGGAAGACGTCACCAGATGACCATATTTTTTCCTTCTTCGCTGCATGTGTTGTTTTTTCGGTAGAATATGAAGATGTTGCTATTTGCCTCTTCATCGAAACATTGCATGATGTTGTTGCAGATTGATTTCATCATCTTCCAAATGGATGCATTACAAATTGGAATTGTATGAAAACTAAGTTTGAAGATCGATTCAAGACAGAAAAAGATGAACATGCTCTTCTTGCCCATCTATCTCAGGGGAAGAAAGAGCCAACATAACCCATGAGGAATTTCGTGGCTAAATTCAACAAATGGTGAATAAAGTTCCTGTCGGGATTCACCTGAATCCTAACAGACAAAAATGTTTCTTTATTAATGCACAACAACCAGAAGTGTGCTATCAGCTGAGAAGGGATAGAGTGGCTACTTTGGAACTTGCTCAATCCTTGGCCATAGAAATTAAGGATGAATTAATCATGGTACAGAAATTCAAGAAAACTTCCCTCAAGGGAAAGAGTCAAGAAACCCTCAATGCTTCGGAAGCTATACTTACTAAGTTAGCTAATGATGTGCTAGCTTTGAAAAAACAAGTTGTTTAGAATAGTAAACCCTCTCCTTACAAAGAAATTCCAATGAAAGGCTACGTTCCCAACAAAGCTAGGATTACAGGTCCTCTGACAAAGCTTGTTATTAAAGCAACACCCACAACTAACTCAAAATGTGACGTCGTTGAAGAAAGTGATGATGAAGTTGAAGTCGTCGAGGTTGATGAGGAAGAGTCGGATTGTAGAACATCTAAACCTGAAGTTGAAGATCCTGAGAGAGAAAGTAATAATCATTTCTTCAAGTACCGTTCAGAAGAAGAAGATGAATACGAAGAAATTATAGAAGATATGAATAGCCATTCTTTCGTTGTCTTCACACACTCTCAGAAAAAGGAGAAAAGTACCACTAAGGTGGAAGATAAAAAGAGCTCTAAGGAAGTTCCTAAAGAATCCAAAATTAAAGAAGCTTCCAAAGAATCAAAGATAGTTGAGACTCTTAAGGTCAAAACTATCTTAAAGAAAGGAGAACCTTTGCCGAGTCAATCCATAGATAAATCAGCTACGAAGAAAGATTCTTCTCCTACATCAGTATCAACCAAGCCCGAAACAAAGGTCAAAAGTGTGCCATCATCAAGTTCAAAATAACTAGTATCTGAGACATCAAGTACGGTTACTTTGCCCAAATTTGATATCATTGATCATATCAATAAAACAAAAAGTTTCATGTCACAGGCAAAGTACTTGAAGTCTAATAAGGATCAACTCGAGAAATTGGCCCAATTTATCAAAGGCGACTCTACTGTTCATTCCTCCAAAGGAATTTTGAAAACTCCTAAAGATGGGAAGACTCAAAATATTGTGGCGACCACTTCACCTTCAAATGAAAAGATTGAACCTTTCTTTATGTTCTTTCTTATCAATGGATGTAAATTAAGTAATTACATTATAGATTCTAGAGCCTTGGATAATATAATGCCTGCCAAGGCAGCACATTCTCTTAGGTTAACTTATATGAGAACATTCAGATCGTGTTACTCCATCGAAACCAAGCAAGTTCCTCTGATCGGGTAGATTAAAGATGCCCAAATGGTTTTAGCTCAATTCCTTCAAAAGTGAGTTAAGGTAACTATTTTAGTTGCTGACAT
Organism: Taxus chinensis; assembly: GCA_019776745.2. Lineage (NCBI taxonomy): Eukaryota > Viridiplantae > Streptophyta > Pinopsida > Cupressales > Taxaceae > Taxus > Taxus chinensis. The sequence continues at coordinate 68,707,932 of CM034150.1, forward strand.
TCCCACTTTGTATGGTATGTTGTGTAGCATGAAATTTTGCAGAGATCTAGGTGGAGAGATTCAAATGGATTGGTCTCATGCAATGATCCCTATCAATGGATAAATGAAGAAGCCAATGCCATAAACTCAAGTAAAGTTCACGGTAACTAAAATAGAAGATCCTCGCGTATAGATCCTTTTCCAAGGCTCAAGAATGGGTAATTATATGATGACTGCAGAAATTCATACCCCTGAGATCACTTGTCAAGATTCCAATAAGATCTGAACTCTTGAGTTCGATAAAAGTTGTTACTCGACAAGTTCTGGTGCAGGAGTGGTGCTCATATCTCCAAATGGTAAAATATTTCCTTTTTCCTACAAACTTGAATTTTCAAATACTAACAACACTGCAGAATATGAGGCATTAATCCTTGGCCTCCAAGTTACAGAGGAGAAAGGGATCAAAAATTTGGAAGTCTTTAGAGATGTGGAATTGATCATGAAACAAGTAAGAAATCAGTTCCAATTAAAGAATGATCGTTTAAGACACTACAGAAATAAAGTGTGGGATGCGATAGAAGTCTTCGATGCTTTTTCCATAAAATCCGTCCCTCATGAAAAGAATGACAAATCAAATTCTCTAGCAATCTCGGATTCATTAATGATTCCTCATTTAGATTTTGATCAAGTCAAATACACCATTGAAATGGTTTTTAGGCCAAGTGTTCCTGACAATACAAAAAATTGGCAAGTATTCAATGATGATCAACAAATTATTGCCTTCTTGGAAAAAAGGGATAATTTTGAACAATTGTACTTTGAAGGAAGTGATTCTGCATTTCGCGAATCGACGACCTCACCCATTCAAGAAGGAGTTGAGAACGAAGATCCTAGTGATGGCATCATCCAACTCAAAGGAAATAAAATTCCAAGAGGATTTGTTTCACTTGAATAACTTTTTGATAAACGTGACAGGTTTATCAAAGAGAAAGAGCAGGCAGGACCTGCAAATTCTGCTAACTATGAGCAAGTTAACATTGGTACCAAGGATAAACCTCACTTGGTCAATATTGGTAAGTGTTGCTCACTTGAGGAGTGCAAGAAATTCATAAGCCTTCTTACCAAATATTCTGATGTCTTAGCTTATTCATATGAAGACTTGAAGTCTTTCCAACCTAGGGAAATGGAGCATGCTGTACACTTAAAACCTAGTGCAGTTCCATTCAAGCAAAAACAAAGACAATATAATCCCAAGATTATATGGACAATATTTCATGAGGTTCAAAAGATGTTAGACGCACGAATAATTTTTCCTATTCGACATTCGACTTGGATAGCTAATATTGTAACACTTCGCAAGAAAAATGGAGAGATTAGGATTTGCATGGATTTCCACAATCTTAATCAAGCTTCCTTGAAAGATAATTATCCACTTCCAGGTATGGACCATATTTTGTAGGTAGTACCTGGATCAGAAATGTTATCTATGCTAGATGGTTTCTCAGGCTATAATCAGATTAAAGTGGCTAGAGAAGATCAACATAAAACCGTGTTCACCACCCCTTAGGGTACATTCATGTATAGAAGAATGCCTTTTGGTTTGATCAATGTCGGTGCTACTTTTCAAAGGGCTATGGATATGGCATTCATAGATTATAAAGACAAGATCATCGTGATATACCTAGATGACTTGACAGTGTTCTCAAAGAAGCGAGAAGATCACCTAAGAGATTTAGAGAAAATATTGCAAAGGTGCAGACTTCATAAGATCTCTCTGAATCCAAAAAAGTCTGTGTTCGGAGTTACAGAATGGAAACTCCTAGGTCATATTGTTTCTAAGGAAGGAACTAAGATCAATCTTGAGCATGTTCAAGCGATCAAGAATCTTTCCTTGCCTACAAGTAAGCTTGGAGTCCACTCATTCTTTAGGAAGGTGAAATTTTTGAGAAGGTTTGTGCCAGATTTCGCTGATATGATGAAAGGAAAAGGACCCTTCAAATGGTCGAAGGAAGGTAGAGAGGCATTTGAAAAAATAAGAGGTGCTATTGCAAAAGCCCCTACATTGGTGTGTCCTGATTTTAAAAAGGATTTCATAATTTATTGATATGCTTCATCACACACAGTTTCCGCCATCTTGACTCAACATAATCAAGAGGGAATCGAATCTCCTATTGCATTCATGATTTATGGATTCAAGAAACATGAACTCAATTACACCCCACTTGATAAGCATGTGTATGCGGTGGTGAGAGCCTTGAAACACTTCAAGTACTATGTGCTGAATTCTCACACCAAAGTCTTAATACCAGACACCGTAGTTAAATCAATGTTGACGCAACAAGAACCAAGATATAAAATAGGTAATTGGGTATCCAAGATCTAGGAATATGATTTGGATATCAATCCTACCAAGTTAGTTTGAGGAAGAGGACTCTGCCAACTCATTGGAGAAAATGAACCATGAGATGACTCTGAAGAAGAACCAGTTGAGAAAAATTTACCACGGGTAGTTTTTGTTAGTACCACAGATGAATGGTATTCTGATATAGCCTATTTTCTCATATATGGCGAGTGTCCAGAGAATCTGACAACTAAGGAAAAATGAGCTATCAAACTAAGCATTGTCAAGTACGTCATTTGAGACAAGACTTTGTTCAAGAAAGGAGTTGACGACATGTTCCTCATATGTGTTAATAAAGAGCAACAATCTAGGTTATTGGAAGCCTTCCACAATCATGCTTGCAGTGGTCATTTCTCTAGCCCTGTGACAACTCATAAAATTTTGTGAGCACATTATTATTGGCCCACAATGTTTTCCGATGCTTAGAAATGGGTGACAAAATGCAAAGCTTGTTAGTAATTTGTTGGAAGACCAAAATCGACAGCTTTGCCTTTGAAGCCAGTTGTCGTTGAAGAACCCTTTCAACAATGGGGTTTAGATTTCATTGGGGTTTTGAATCCAAATTCTAGTGCTGGTCATACTCACATGCTCACCGCAACGGACTACTTTACAAAGTGGGTAGAAGCTATACCAGTGAAACAAACATCTACTATGGTAATCTGTGACTTCATCAAAGAAAATATATTGGTCCATTATGGAATTCCACACAAGATCGTGATGCACAACGCCTCAAATTTTTCTTCTGCAGAGATGATAGAATTTTGTTATGGGTATGGGATATCTTTATATCATTCATCAAATTACTACCCTCAGGGAAATGGTCAAGCAGAATCCAATAACAAAAACATCATTACTATCGTGCGCAAGTTAGTTGAAGAAAATCAAAGAACTTGGCACAAAAATTTATATTATGCATTATGGGTTGACCGCATAACTCCCAAAAGAGCAATCAGGATGTCTCCATTTCAACTTTTGTATGGAACCGATGCTCAAATTCCCATCACACTGGAGTTACTAGCATTACGATTAGCTCAAGCAGTTGATGATGAATGCTTCACCAATGCATTAGATAAAAGGATCATGTTCCTAAGAAAGCTTGAGGAACAAAGAAGTCAAGTTTCAAACAGGATCAAGGAACATCAGTCCAGAGTAAAGAGGTTGTTTGACAGGAAAAACAAAGAGAGGCAATTCTAAATCAATGACTTGGTTCTTCTCTGGGACAAGAGATGTGAACCGAAAGGAAAGCATGAGAAGTTTGATTCGCTGTGGCTAGGCCCTTTCAAAATCAGACATTTCTGTGGAGATAGCACCTATTACTTGGCGTATCCTGATGGAACTCATTTGCCTTTACCCTGCAGTGGGCAATATCTCAAGCAATACCAAAATTGAAAATGGGTTGTTCCCCGTATGTACATAAGTAATTAGGATTTTGGTTTGTTTCTTTTCCTTGTCTTTCAGTCTCCTCTCTTATATCACCCCATTTTTTGTGCCCCGTCGTTTTGAGATCATGTTCATGAATTTTTTGGTATGGGTCCATTGCTGCGTCCATGAAGTCCTTGTCCCAATTAGAGCCAGTTGTTATCAGCCAATTTTGACTTCGCAACATTAATTTAAAAAATGGAAATTTTGAAAATTTTAAAAAGTGTTACTTTGTGTGATTTATCACTCTCATCGCGACCATCTCATTTTTGTGATCGTTCTGGTCTTCGTTTCGTCCATTTCAGGCGAGAACTCCTCCTGTCAAGTCTTAAACTGCGTTAAATATTAATTAATTAATTACTCTTTGTTTGATAAAATTAATTTTTAATAACTTTGGGGTTTTTAATCAAATAAATATTAATTAAAATTCATTTGATAAGTTTTATTTTAATTGTTGGGGAAAAAATAAGTTTCCGCTTCCCATTGTCGAGGATGCCAAATTGGCTTCCCGGGCCCGGATTTCCCCTTTCTTGGAAAATTTGTTTTAAATCCCCGCTTGTGGGATTTATTCCCCCGATTTCCAAATTAATGAATTGGCAAACAAGCAAAAAAATTTCCGATTTCCCACATGGGGAAATAAAATGGGGATTGCCAGCCTACCTTGCCATTTCCATTGGTAATTGGTTATTTAATCCCCCACTTCCCCTGGCAATTAATTCCACTACCCGGGAAGGAGGGAAGTTGAATTAATCCTCATAAATTCCTCTGTCAAACTCGTTGGGAGGATTCGTGCGAAGCTTTCCAATTGCTTCTTATTTCTTCTGAAGAAACAAAGTAATATTTTATCACATCCGTAAAAAATAAATTCACACAACCAAAGTCCAAAGAAGGCTGCGCATAGGCAGTAAAAGGAACAAGTTTCCACGCCAAGGTTGTTTCATGTGCATGTATACACAACAGGAAGAAGACTAATGTGGAGGGAGGAGTAGTTAGTAGTTTGAGAGGGAGAATAGTCCAAGACAACAACAAAAGATATTCCCACGCATTGGGCAAAACAACAGACAAAAAACTTTCATCCTTTGCAAATATCTCATGAATCCATTGTTTGTGCCAGTGATTGGGAAGAAGAAAGGAGATTGAAGAAAATCCACACACTACATGATCAGCAAGCAAAGGTCCACACCAGCAAAGGAACAATGAGCTCCATGTTCCAACAGAAGATCCACGTATTTTCTTGAACTCAAAGCCCACACACATCCATTGGTCAAGTTAGTAGTCCAAAACGTGTTTGCCAAAGAAAAAATCCACAAACAAATGCCCATTCGCTGCCAGAAAAGGAGGTGAGATCTTTGTTGGTGGAAGTTTGGAGGGATCGGTCTTTGCCTGAAACATTACCTATCTGCATACATCCTCTGAAATTTGTTGGGCGTTTTTTCCAAGAAAAGAAGGATGTATTTAAAAAAAACTAGTCAGAAAATGTGATGGAAATACAAAATTATGAGAAGCAGGAGCTGCTAGATATTTTTCTGATGTCAAGAAGGAATTAATTTAGAAGCCACGCATGCAAAGGATGTATTTTAAAAAAAAGGAAATATGCATGATTCCACCTAGGCCTAGGGAAGGCAAAAGAGTTTTCAACGCATGCACAAGGAGGAATTAATTTAAAAGCCCAAACAAATATCATTCGTTGCCAAAGAGGATAAAGTCCAAACAACATATTTCCACTTATTCACAGGAGTCGAACATCAATTTCCAAGTAGATGTTAATAAAAAGATTTCAACGCATAGCTTGAATCCACGTTGTGGGTAAGAAGGAAATTCAACCGATTTTCAAAGGAGAATAAAAGGTTTCAACGCTGAGTCATGAGAATCTCCACATTTCCCCAAGAAAAGTTTGTCATGCATCACATAAACAATGGACCACGCTGATAAAAAGAAAGGAACCATGAAGAAATCTAACGTTGCAGCTCCATCCACGTTGCGAGAGTCAAATCATGTTCCAGGAATTTAGAAAAAAATATCACACATTCAAACTCATTACCGATGTATATCAACACAAAGGAAAATGAATTTAATGAAGAAGACGATAAGATGCGGAAAGAACGTGCCATGGGTTGTGTTTGCTGAAGTAATTGATTTCAGAGCTCCGTATCTCAAAGGTGGATGATTCTCATGAAAAACCAATCATTTCTCGTGATATTACTCATGATAAGGTGCTTACATACTCATTTTCAAGTGCACAACACTTTTTTTGGTATTTTTCACAAAGCCAAATAAAACGCAGTTCACTCGATTTTGTTGCGCACATAGTTTCAACTTAGTGGAAGACCTACTTTGAGAATCCTTAACTTGGGCCAGATGATCATCAAGAGAAAAAAATTGGTTCGTTGAATTATACTCACATTCATGTACTTCGTTTCCAAAACTCAAATATACAGAACTTTGTTTGATATTTTTCACGGAGTCAAATAAAAAACACTTTGCATGATTTCGTTGTATGAGTAGTTTTCAGCCTGTCGAGGTGACTCACTTTGAGAGCTAATATTTTTAACTTAGATGATCTTCAAGAGAAAATAATTATTTGGTTCAATTATCCCCACCTTCATATGTTCCCTTGCCAAGTTCTAGATGCCCAAAGTGAAGTTTGTTATTTTTCTCAGGCTAAAACCAAACGAGATTTTCACAGTTTTTCACTTGCATTTTCCTAGCCGTTTCAGAAGAGTCAACTTTGACCTTTAATATTTGACTGAAGAATTTGATTGGGAAAAAAAAATCTGACATGCAAACTGGTGATACCTTAATATATTTCCTCATCCAATGAGAGTTTCTCATAACAAGATTTACTATTTTTCCCAGGGCAGTTTCAAAAGAGATTTGTGTAGTTTTGTAAGAAGAAAGTAATAGCCTGAAATCACACTTCTGTCACAATCATGTCATCTTCAAACAAAATGATGTTGCGGTATGGATTCCAAGGAATTATACTCACCTCGATGCTCCATTCAGAGTATAAGAACATCACCGATACTAACTTGGGACACGTCAACATAGGTCGATTCTACGATCGCATATCAACCGCAGGGGAGTCACAATTTTCCCAACATTTGTTCCGAATTGGTCATCAATTGCATCGATGAACCACGACACCTGCACAATATGGTGATTCAACTCCAATGGCTCCGAAGTGGAAACAACCTCTAACTTCCTCATTATGCGGTATAAGTTGTAGCTATTGGCATTGGTCTCTTCAGAGTCAAAAGCCATTGTTATCGGCAGAGATCGATAATGGGAGAATCTTGTCTACATCAATTTTTCACTTGATCGTTGTGGCGAATATATTTATAGACAAACCAATACCAACGACAAGTGCAATTGTGCGGATCATCAAGCAAGGCCACATCATTCAAGTGTGTCCTTGTCAACTCTCAGTTAGCAGCGTGCATAATACTTCATTGGTCAGTCTTTAAGTTGTTCTATTCTCAAATTGGATGATCATGAGTGAATCAAAATGCCAACACTTTGAGATGGTGACAAAGACAAAAGACATAACTCCAGGAGGTGAATTGCAATTTTGGCTCTTGGAGATCTTCTCAATGGCGAAAGACCAGAAGCTAGATTCTGACAAACGAAGGTGGCGTAACGACTATGGCCTTGCGACAAATGAATAATTCACAATGGAAAGGTATTTGGAGCATGTGGAGAATTGTGTGTAACTGTGAATGCGAACACGAATGAAGACAAACTTTCTCAGACCAGGATATTGCTCAAACAGAGGGGTGGATGAATTGCTCAAGTTTCAAGCTTGACACTCTTGTCATCTGGAGGATTGCGGAGTAGGGTCAATGAGTTCATTCCCGTATGACTGAGATAGGCATACTCTTGGCCCAATGGATAAGGCACTGACCCTAGGTGTTTCTATCTAGGTGTGCATCCAAGTCATTTAAGTGGGGTCCACATGTACCCATTTCTTTTATTTATGTATTTTTCCTTAAATGACTTTTTAAATTAAGTGGTTTCTATTTTTAGTCACTTTTAATAAAGTTGGTTAGAAAAATTAAAAGGTTACTTAAGTTCCTTATTTAATGTTCATGTAAAACCCTAACTACTTTATAACCAACTTTCGAGTTATAAAAGGAAGTGAGGGGCTCATTTGTAAGGGTGACTTTGAGAGAGGCGAAGAAAATACTTTTGTATGCAAGCTTTACTTTAAAGAAAAAAAAAATTGTGTTCTTTTGAGAAGACATTTTGGAGTTAATAAAATATGAACTTTGTGTCCCATTCATTGTCTCTTATAGCATTTGATGTTCATATTTTCATTAGATGTTAGTGTTTGAATTTTGCATGTAAATATTGTCTTTAATCTAATTGTCAATGTTATTAATCTGTTGTTCTAGTTCATAGTGATCAAACTCTAATTATCTACTTGCTCACGGGTGTTTCCTTTTACACATTCTTGTTTAGCTAACTCAAACTCCGTTTTATTTTTGTTAGCTATTCATCTTTCCTCTTCGTGCAATATTAGGCTTTGTTTTTACCTAACTCTTGCATGTTCTTTCAATTCATTCCATTCCACTCATTTCCTTCATTCCATTCCATCTCCCTCATTCACTTTTCTTTCCATTGATGTTCCAAAATACCCCCCCACATACAATTTTGAATGTACAGATGTAAATACAGTTTTGGTTTTCAATAAAGGCAGCCTCGCCTTCATTGAGGAGGGACTTCGCTCCCACATTGTTGCATGTCATTTGCATGCGTGCAAATCCATATGCTAATAGATTAGGAGATGGAGTTAAGTGCACATGACCCAACACCAAAGAAGAAAGGTACTAAAGCATCATGTTAAGAGGGAAGAGTAGTGTAAAAGGTATTTAGCAACATTGATATATCCACACACAAATAGAATGGGGAAAAAAGGACAATGTATGAATAACTTATTCACTTCAATACCTTTCGAACCCGCATACTATTCCACTGTAGATGGATCTAGGCCCAATTTTATAAATATAAGGCAAGGACAAAATTGAATGAATAATCCATGACCCCATCGTGTGTTGTACAATTGAATCTGATTATGAAAATGATGAGTAACACAAAGGAGAATAAGTCCCATACCCTCAAACCTTATACATGTACTTATATATGAGTTGTCAATGGAGAAGGAATGAAGTACTCATGTCCTTGTATTATGCTGTAAATTGTGTCATTTATGTCTGAATCTGTACCAAAAAATTGTAAATGTTTGTGAGAATTTGAACTTGTTGGAATTTTTTGATAATTTTCCCTAGATCAAGAACATTTAGTGATGGCCTATACCATCATACCGTATTGACCTTAGTTGTATGGCTATGAGCAAATGTGAATTTTGTTACTTTTATATACCTATACTTGTTTATGAGAATCTACACCCTATAAAAACATGTTTTATACTATATAATCCACCTATACCAGTTATATATGTAGAATATAAATTGATGAATGCCCCTTATTTTAATGCATGGGTGATAAAGCATTTGATCACACAACTCAAGATAAATAATGTGTACCCATGTTAGATAAGTTTGATAATCTACGTTGGATCATATAAAAAGTTGTAGTGGTGGCTAATGTTAGGATCATGTTCCTATAAAAGGGTTGTGCATGGAATAACATAGACTTGAAATTTTCTTAATACATGTAACCTGACACCCACGAGTGGGATTCTGTAATCCCATTATTTTCCCATTAAAATTTAACTTGCAAAGGCAAAGTAATTAGTCAATCTAGAAAGCATACACCAGGTTGTATGTTTAAAAGATTCATATCACTAGCAATTTTGTCACAAATAATGGACACCTACGAGTTTCACAAGACAAGCACAGTGAAGGCATCTACAATTCCTTCAAATCAAGGAAGTAAGTGTGCAAAAACAAAATAGGCATATGATCTATAAACATGGGACACATATAGTTTCATAAGAAAATATTACTCAGGCACGCAAGTATTCACATTCAGGATGAGCAAGAAAATGTGTTTCAAGTAAGAAACTTTTTAAGAAAGCAATGTATAAAATAAGTACAACAAATAGTAGTGAAAATTTATCATAACCCAAGATAGGTTGCAAGTTTTTCTCTTTTGAAGACACCTGTTAGTCCTGGCAAGTGTAAATATATAGCATATATACAATATAAAAAATATGAGCATATATAAAGAAATCAAAAGTGAATTATAATTGTAGACACCAGGTTTTTTATCACCCGCCTACTCCTTGTTATATGCACATCACTTTATCAAAACCTATCACTATAAACATTGCCTTTGTCTATTGTCTTCATAGAACTAATATCTCTTTTTGGGGCTTAAAACAAACCTTTCATATTTTCTTGATCACATATTACCATAACTCCCTAGGAAATTAACATAATTGCATTCACTTAACCATCCCTCACACATTTTAACCAAAAAACATTCAACATCCCCAATTTGCATCTAACCTCTTCTCAACCATTTTTCCTTGTCCCTATACCTGAAGATCCTTTTTAGGAATTGATTGAAACCACTTCTAAAAATTTTCCCTGACCTACATGGATTTCATCACCAAGAAGATAAGCCGACTCGGTGTTCTGGCTGAGTATTAAAAATTTGGTGGGTGGTACATTGGCTAAGCACCCAACACCTTTATCACCGCGGGACTGTGAAGTGAGGGGGTAGGCCCCAATACCATGCCTCCCACCGACACCAACATAGATTCAGGCCTCACGTACCTTCAAGTATATCGAGGACTCCAACCTTTAACATTTCTTAAAACCAACCATAAATTGCCATTTCCTCGGTCCTCATAAACCATTTTTCACATTTCATCCTTTTTAATTTAATTACAATGATAAAAATTCTCTTGTGTGATTTGTTTGCTTGATTATAATCAACTCTCTAGATTTATTTTTTGTTCTATTGATTGTTTGATTTCATGTTCCTGACATGAAAATAGTCCCATCAACAAAAATATGAAAATATGGTAGAACACTTCTAACAGTCTATAAAAAATATCCAAACCTGCATTGATGATGCTACGCATCTAGTCGACCAACATTGATTGTCTTTATCACCTCCAATACACTATCAACAATTCCCACACTCTCCTAGCAGTCAATCTTCCTCATCTGAAATCCCCAACCCATCTATTTCTTGTGTCTTCAATAGTGGGGAGTCTTCATCGAGATTTTGGATTCAAACCCCATCACCCTTAATGCTTACCTACTTCCCGGGATGTTCTTCTTCAACAGTCTACACCTAAAAAATGACCGCTTATCACCAACACTACCTATGACTTCTCCCATATTTTTTATTCTAACCATGAGCCGGTCATCCAACAAGTCCATCCTTATCCCACTACCAGTGAATCAGAAACATATAATGCCATGTCTTTGACTCCTATCATCACTTTTGACCTCAATGTTGTCTCCTCACATGACACAGCTAACCAACAATCATCATCCTCGTTGGACCCCTCATCTGACTCCACCTCATCCCAAAGCAACACCAACACAACTTCATCCATGACAAGCCCTTTAGTTTCCTCCACTATCCAAAATCCTCCTATAAGTTCAACATCTATCCCATTAAACATATCTCAACCTATATCATCTCAACGACCTACATCTTTTATTCAAAATGTATTTATGTCCATCCCAACATCGACACCACCCATTAACATGAGTTCTATCTCTATTGTCCACCCCTCTTCACAACAATCATCAACCACCCATGTCTTCTCTCAACACATACTTGAACAATCTCAGCCTCTCCTCCACACCTCTATTCCTTTCCAGTATTTGCCTCAATAATCCCAACCTCTTTTCCACATGTCAATACCCTTTCAACACATACCCCAACAATCATAACCTCTCTTGAACACATCCATTCCCATTCAGTATCAATATATCCAATCTTCACAACCCATATCTTCGTAACCCATATACAACATTCCCATGAGTACCCCTCTCCAACATACCATTCCTTTGCCTTATCAGTCATATCAACAACCAAGTCCATCTATATACAATCAACCCGACCCTTCGTCATTCACTCTCAACAAACCATTACAAAATGACCCTTTACAGGCATTAATGAACAAAATATCTAGCCTTGAAGCCACCTCTATGGGTCCTAAAAACACATTATCCTATGAACAAATCTGTAATGAACCCATCCACCCATTTGTACCATACAAAGCATATCCTCCACACTGGGAAATTCCTGATTTCCTCAAATTCTATAGTAAAGAAGAGCCCCAATAAAATATTTGGGCCTTCTGACACGCTTGTTTCCTCATAGCACATGATCAGGATCTTATGCTAAGGACATTCACTATGTCCTTTGCTAGACCTACCTTAGATTAGTACAACAACATTCCCCAGTACTCAATTTTCTCATTTACTCAACTCACACAAATTTTGTTAGAATGATTCTCAATTAAAACATTACGTGTAAAATCATTATCACCGATCTACACACCATCAATCAATTTGAGGAAAAAAATTTTTGCATATCTCATCACTCACTGGAGGGGTATTATCAATTAATTGTCCTTTTCCCTCCCACAGATCGAGTTAATCGAGTTATTTTCTTGCTCCTGTTCCAAACACATCATCCAAATTACAATTCCAATCCTTTAAATGTTTGACAAAGCCTTCATTATGGCCCACAAACTCGAGCTTCACACTCTCAAAGATAGTATAGTCAAAATCAGATCGAAGAAGCCTGAATCTGAATCTTCTTTTAAACCATCCTCCAATCACGATAAATATAAGACATCTGCAAATGCAGTCTTCATGAAAAATACTTCCAAAGAACGTTTGACCTTCAAACACACCCATCCTCAATGTAATTACACACCTATCAGTGAATCTTATAGTACATTCTTTGACAAGCTCTTGGATGTAAATATGATCACCCATCCACCCTATGGATACATTTGTTTCAAAACCTTCATGGTATAGAGATAATGATTACTTTAAATACCATAGGGTCAAAGGCCATGACATTGAAAGGTGACGTTCGTTCAAAAATGTCCTTCAAGATCTTATAGACAAAGGTGAGTTGCATCTAGATAACCCAAATGCACCTTCAAATTAGAATTTGGATGTTTTTAAACAACCCTTTCCAAATCACGCTCCATCTAACAGTTGACCCCAATCTAATGCCATCCACTCTCATCACACCATCAACATGATCAAAGATCAATCATCTAAATCTTAAACATATAGTGCTCTCATTTCAGAGGCACCATTAGAGTCACCTACAAATAATCCTATCACAAAAACAACAAATGAACCATCCACTACATCTTGTGTTTCCTCGACATAAGCACCCATGGTATCATGCACTTCCCCTGATCTTGTCACCAAAAATATTACAAGTACATCCACATCCATTTCATCGTCTTCAAAACCTTATACAATCTCTTCACTAGTTCCATAAATGAAATCTATTTTACAATGCATGAAAAGGTCTTACGATGACCAAGTCACCCAACATTACATACACAACCTTGTAAATGTTTTTATACGACCACACACACCTCCATCTAAAAATGTTACAATCATATCACAAAACCATTTGACTGCACCAACACAAAATCTAAACTATATGCCTTCTATCTTAGGATCATACCCCTCGTCGAAATCATCAGTCAATGTTACACAATCAAATATCATTCCCCAGTAGGCATATAAAAATATCACACAAAAAAAGGCCCCTTAAACACATGTACAATCAAAATAGCCATTACTTCCCTCAACGTCGGCCTCGAAAGGATACTACACATTAACCCTCAAAAGATTTATTCAACAATCTATCATCACTTTACCTCCTCTTAAGCCATCTGGGTCTTGAGGGTGGAAACCCTCCTAGTACAATTTTGAAGCTTTTTGTTACCATCGTACACTAGGACATTCTACAGAGGACTGTAAATTCCTTCACATTGTTATCAAAAGCCTTTCTAACAAAGGCCTTCTCCCTATAGATCTAGAACAATCAAAGAAAAACCATCAAGCATCTAAAACTACAGCATCTAAACCATTACCTACACTCACAACCACCAAAAGTGGGGATCTTCCAAGAAACCCCCACTCATGAAATTGACATAGTACGTATCACCACAAGAGTACGTACCCAATACCCCAACACTGTCAATCAAAACAAGTCCAAAATATCTATCTCGTTTGCCCGCGAGTCATCTAATCTAACACCCCCTACTAAACCTAAAGTATCCATCCTCACCGCCCCTATACAAAAACCACTACCTCTGTACAAAACACCATTATCAAACAACTTCATCAAGCTCCAATAAAAATGCCCCTTTATGAGCTTGTGCAAACTTCACCTCAACATTGACAAGCCATGATCAAAACACTCCAATCTATATCAATACCCTCAGACGATCCATAACCTTTTACAATCCTAGTAGGCACACTTAAAATGTCTACTTCCATCTCTTTTAACAGTTCAGAAATCCCATCATTACAACTAGAGGACCACGACCTCCCACTTTTTATCACTACCCAAATCAATGAAACTCTCATAAAAAGGATCATGATCGACAACAACACCAACATTAACAGCATATCATCACACTCCTTTGATAAAATTCAAGTACCCAACACCATTGTCGCCAAAACACCATTCGTGCTATGAGATTTCATTAACACTATCGCACCCACATTGGGCACCATTATCCTACCAATCAAATTCAGCATTAAAACCCTCTCTGAAATCTTCTATTTGGTAGAAGGAGAGTTTCAATATAACATGCTATTAGGATGACCCTAGATACATGTTATGCATTATATCCCATCTACACTCCATCAGTGTCTCAAATACGAACATGAAGGCAAAATTTTTATGGTCCCCGCATATCCAAAACGTTCAAATCATGTCACATGACATATCATTCGAATGATGGGCTCATTTCTAAATCAAATGTGGGCTCCTCTAACGAAGCCTCTAGTAGTTCATTCATTCCCTCATCAAAGTTACTAGATGACACTTCCTTCGATGATGTTATGTGATGCCTTTCCTTACACTTAATTCACTTCCTACGCCAAAGACATACAGAAGACTTGAAAAACAACCCATGTACGAATCTAACATTTGAGATCTTATCTCTTACTATCCACCATATTTCAAAACAAACCTTGTCTATGAAGGGATCAATCACCCTTCCACACATCCTACTAATCAACGCCATGCCAAACCATTCATATCAGAATTTACATTGTTGTATGACCAAGTGTTTGCAAAAATGTATCTCCATCGTCTTGCCTGGAAAGGATTTGGACTCAGACGTTATCAACAAGGCATCCATGTCTTAATCCTTGACCATTCTCACAAACCGCATGAAAAATATGGGTTAGGTTTCAAAAAACCAGCCTCTAAGCCTTCAAGAAGCACCACATCTGAATCCATCATGGAATCGGGACCATCCTCCTCATCTACTCACAATGACCCCATGGATATAGATGACATTGTTTCCATCCCATATAACATTTTTTTAGTCAACACTATCACTTTAGGACCACTGAATTATCAAACTAATCAATATACTAAAAGCCTTCCTCTTGTTTGGCCTGAAATTATAAAAGAGGATTCATCCACAATTGATATCCTTCAATGCAAAGATGACCAAGCCATCCTCTCACACATGGGAATATAGGACCATTACCTTTAAAAAACTTTACCGTCTGACACATCGACACTTTTTCAATGAATCCACTACTGACATTTATATAGGAACTCTACAAGAGCCTCACATAGGTCAAATCAGTCAATGTTTAGATTCATAGGAGTTAAAAGACTTCATCACTTTCCTATCCAAACATAGTCGAGCCTTCACATAGTCGTATAGTGATATGTTAGGTATCACCCCCAACAATGTTGTTACCAATATTGTCACTTATCCTAATGCCAAACCTGTCAAACAAAAGCTACGTAGGATGCACCCTCAAATAGTTCTTCTCATCAAAGAGGAGTTACAATGTATTCTCTCTGCTAATTTCATCATACCCATTGACTACCCACAATGGGTCTCTAATATAGTCCCTGTAACCAAGGCCTTAGAAAAGTTGTGCAAACTTCTGAGACCTCAATCTCGCTTTCCCTAAGGATGACTTTCCCCTTTCAAAAATCGATTAGCTCATCGATCTAACCACCAGTCATGAGATGTTCTCCCTTATAGATGGCTTCTCTGGCTACAATCGAATCCTTATCGCCGCTAATGACCAACACAAAATTTCCTAAATCACTCCTTCGAGGAATTTTTGTTTTCATGTAATTCCCTTTGGAATTAAAAAACATCAGTGTTACTTATCAATGCGCTATGACATACATATTCCACGATCTTATTCACAAGAATATAGAAAAATATGTTGATGATCTCTTAGGTAAATCAAAGGAGCATAGAGATCGCCTCAGTATCCTTGACACAATCTTCGCCCACCTTGTTCAGTACTTCCTTCGTCTCAACCTTGCTAAGTGTGTGTTCGGTGTTCTCACCGGTAAAATTCTTGGGTTCATCATTTATATTCGAGGAATTGAAGTGGACCCCACCAAAATCAAATCCATCATCGAAATTCCCCCTCCATCAAACTTAAAATAGCTTCGCAGCCTTCAGGGTAAGCTTCAATAGATCCGCTGCTTCATATCACAACTTTCATATTGTTTATAACCTTTTCATCATCTCCTTCGAAATTATGTAAATTTTAAATGGGATCACAATCGTCAAAAGGCCTTTGATGACCTCAAACAATACCTTTTATATCCACTTGTGCTTATACCTCGACGTGAGGGGGAGTCCTTCTATCTCTACATATCCTCTACTAATCATGTCTTGGTTGTCATGCTTTCTCATCGAGATGAGCAAGGTCGTGAGGATGTTGTTTATTATATAAGTCGTACTCTCCATGACTACAAGACTCATTATACTATATATGAAAATTTGTGTTGTGCCTTGTACTTCACAACTTACAAACTTCATCATTACCTACCTAACCACAAGACTTACGTCGTTACCAGAAATCTAAACCATATCATAGTGACCACATCACTTGATGGTATGCTCATGACCGAGTTTGATCTTGAATTCATCTCACAAAATCTATCAAAGGACAAGCTATCGTCGATCAACTTAGCAAAGCCCCTCTTCCTAAAAATCAACCACCACATTAGAAATTCCCTGATGAATCTATTAAAATTATCGATCATGGATACACCCCACTCAAGATGACACTTTTATTTGATGGATCTAAGTGTTAGTAAGGGGGATGTGTCGATATTGTTACTATACCTCCCAGGGGGAATCCTATCCTTCTATATTTAAAACTAAATTTTGAATGTAATATCAACATGGCCTAATACGAAGCTTCCTCCAAACCATCTTGGACATCTATGGAGACTCATAACTTATCATCAACCAGATGAAATAAAATTTATCACTGTAAAAATGAGATCCTACAAAAATGTAAAGACAATGTTGAATTCCTCTTAGAAGCCTTTGGTCATTATGCCATACAAACAATTCCATGATCTTCTAAAGAATTCACAAATACCATGGATTCTCTTACATCACTCATCCCTCTGTTAATCGATGATTCTAAATTATTCATTGTTATATATAGACTCGACCAACCATGCCACAACAACGAGCTCCCTTTTATCGACCTCATCAAAAGTAATCCAACGGAACTTTGGTATGCTCATATATTCGACTATTTATTGAAATCAAAGATTCCCTTAGATTTGTCTAGAAATGCTAAGAGATATTTCCTTCAACATGCTACTCGATATGTCATCATAGGTGGTGTTCTATATAAACGTGGATTTGATGACCTCTTGTTAAGATGTCTC
Source organism: Taxus chinensis (assembly GCA_019776745.2). Classification (NCBI taxonomy): domain Eukaryota; kingdom Viridiplantae; phylum Streptophyta; class Pinopsida; order Cupressales; family Taxaceae; genus Taxus; species Taxus chinensis. Next base: position 68,725,609 of record CM034150.1, read on the forward strand.
AAATCTCATGAATCTACTAAATCCATTCAATAAGTCCATGCTGACATATGTGGTGGACAATTTAATGGAACAACTTTTGCTAATCGTGTCCTTCAAATGGGATACTACTAGCCTACTATCAATCAAGATTGTTGCATCTATGTCAAGAAATGCGTTAAATGCTAACAACATTTTAATCTCACTCACATTCCCAGCCAGGATTTACATCCCTCTCAATACATAGGGCCTTTCTCACAATGGGCATTAGACCTCATAGGCCTCATCAACCCACGTTCATCACAACGAAACCACTCTATCATTACAACTACCAAATACTTCACTAAATGGGTAGAGACCATCCCTTTATTCTTTACTAAAGAAAACAAAATCATCAATTTCATTTATCAACATATCATATGTCGCTTCAGCATCCTTTATAAGCTAATCAATGATAATAGAAAATACTTTAAGAATAAAGAAGTTAAGAAATTATGCAACACATTCAACATCAAACTAATCTTTTCACCACCTTATTACCCACAAGCAAATGGACAAGTTGAAGCTTCTAACAAAGCACTTAATAAAATTATCATGAAAATCATTGATCAAGCAGACGGGAATTGACATCTCCAAATCCCATTTTCCCTTTGGGCTTATCGTACTAGCATATGTACTCCTACATGTGTTACGCCATTTTCTCTAGTATATGGCTCTGAGGTGTTTTTACCTCTTGAGGTTCAAATCCCATCACTTTGTGTATCCCTTAGATATTTTATCCTTGACAAGGATTATCGTTAGGAACATCTAGCACAATTGGAATTGTTAGATGAATGATGTCTAATAGATTTTGAACATCATCATGTATATCAAGAGCACATCAAGTGTACGTATAAAAAACATGTCAAGGAACGTGACTTTAATATAGGTGATCTCATACTCAAATAAAATCAAAACGTCACTACTCTTAAAAGGAGTAAACATGGAAAGTTTTCCCCAAACTAGATCGGTCCATATGCCATCAGTCATAAGTATGGGTGGAGAGCTTATCGTCTAGCCTCCCTTGAAGGTACAACTAAAAAGGAACCTTTGAATTCCTTGCACTTGCAACCTTTCTATTGTTAATACATTGACTGTCATGACAATAGTCACATCAAAGAGATTATTCCACCGTTAACCCCTCATCTCATCATTGTAATGATTTGAAAGTATGTGGTTTCCCGTAACTAGCCTCAAAACCTTAAAGATGAGTACCATGGCTCTATTCATAAAATCTTTCACATGGATGAGTTCCTCCTTAGTAGGATCCCCACAATCATTATACCCATCCACCATATCTACCAACCCAAGACATGTCATGAGGCACACATGTGTAGATTGTGTACACATCTCGTCCCCTCCTTGAAATGGTCTATTAGGCCTACCCTCAGTGTAAAAATAAAGTCAAAAATATCTATGGATGCATCTTATAAAAATAAATTCAAAATCATATTATTAAAAAAGAAAGCAAACTGATCCCTTAAAGGAAAATTTCTTGTAAATTATAGACCAATCCCCAAAAGAACGATTATCAAAAAGAAAAAATAAAAAAGTCATAATTGTCTACCACTCCCTCAAAGGATGGATCCCATGTAAGAAGCTGTTGGCTAGATTTTCTGCATAACATCAAACCTAGGCAGTCATGAGATAAATCTCCCTTATTTAACCGGTGAGGCTCCCGTGTCAGATTTGTCAATATAAATGTGTTTTTATCTATCAGGGGTTTTACTTTAACCACTTAGTTCATGAACCATAACTAAGAAGTTCTGCAGCAAGTAAGCAGCTGTTTAAGAAAGGAAAAATTATAGAAGAAGAAAGTCAAGGTATTACAGAGAAGAAGTAAGGAAGATGTGCATCCCAATTAGTAGATAGTAGAGCTAATTGCATGCACATATAAGAAACTTAATAGATTTGAACACACAGAATTATAAAGCAAAGGCAGTTCTAGATTCAGATCTAAAATAACACAAAGTTTACTTTAAAGATCTAAGATTTAAAAGCAAGAAACACAGTACGCCGTGACACAAAGTTCTCCGGAAACCTGCTTCTTTGTATTCCTCTGCAACAAGTGGCTCTCAGGGGTTCAGCACAAAGTCTAGAACACAAGATTGCTTCTTACAAATTCTGATCGATCATTAACCCGGAGGTTCTTCTCCTACTTATAGAATGTAGGAGGGAAAGTACAAATAGAAGACTCAAACTGAACTAAAGCATGAACAACAAGTAAAGATGACATTTGGCAATCATCCTCAACTAACTTCTTCTTAAGTGACACATGTATCACTTAACTAATAGAAAGGTTCCACATGACTTCAAGTAATGGTTGCAAAACCAATAACTTAGAAGTTTACAATTTCATCCGGGAACATAGAAAGTAGAAGAAGAAAGAATAGAAGAAGTTATGCCAGCTGTAACATCTACATCTTCTTCTTATTTTGATATCTGATATACTTGTCGAACATATAATTCAGCATCCTTCCATCTGTTTTAGCCACTGCTTCCTTTTCTGTCTTGAATTACTGCAACCCTTCATTCAACACTTTGCTGCATGCTTCCACTTCTTCCAAACTTGGCCCAAATCTCGCAATGTCTGCCTGCAATGTCACCAGCCTACTAATAGAGTTCATTGTGAAAGGCTTGGTAGCTTTATCAATTCTCTTTTGTACCATCAGAAGAGAACTTTCCAGGGAATCATGCACCTCGTTAGAAATAATCCGCACGTATGAAGTAACACCTCCATCCACTCTTTCCTCAGTGAAAGAAATGATACTATCCGGAAAATCTGATGTTCTACTCTCAAGCACCTGCATCCTTTTCAGCAAAACTCTGCAGATCTCCAAACAGAAAGATACTGCAAACTCTAACTGCTTCCCCTTCTCGACTGATCCATCCGGCATAATTTGTTCTGCAACCAATACATCTCCCGGCAGCTTGTTGATCTTGGCCAAAATACTCAGGTTACTCTCTGCAACTGTATTCATTCCTTCTATGCTTTCTATCAGTTGCTTTAGTTGATTTGCTGCATCGTTCATAACCTTTAGGCGAGCTGGTACTTCCCCAAGTTGCACAGAAGCTTGACGAATAATCAGATCCTTCCATTCGTCAATAGCCTTTACTTGATTGCTTGCATCTTCCATTTCCTGCATAAGATGATCACTCACCTGCGCTGAAATGGGCTGAATGGAAGATTTAGCAACCTTGGCTATGATCTCACATAATTGAGATATTTGCTTCTGCAGCTCTTCTTTCTCCGCCTTTTCACTGTCAAGCCTAAGGAACAAAGCATCCAGCAACGTCTGCGTGTCCTGCTTCAATCCTTCAGTGGTAGCTTGACCGAGTGGTATTTTGGTCACCGTCACATCTTCTGCCGTGAGCTCCTCTTCTACCTTTCCTTCCGTCAGAATTGATATCTCAGCAATCTTCTCTCCCGAATCTGTGATGATCAACCTAGAAGTTGCTTTAGCAACTTTAGGCCTTCTGTCTCTTCTGCTCAGATCCTGAAGTAGCTGCAAGTCATGTTCCTCTAAGTTCATCTCTACTCTTGCTTCCGGAACCAACTGCATAGCTAACCATTTCGAGAAATTACTTCTCGGAGAGTGAGAAGTCGCTAAGTGCACTACCATCTCCCGCTCTGCATCCTCTCCATCAGAAAGTGCCACAGTATCTTGGCTGCCATCTTCTGAAACATCCAAGGACAAAGCTCTTTTGAACTCCGTCATCTGCAGCTTCAACACCTCTTCGGGAACGGGTGATGAACGAAGTGGCTGCGGAGAGAAGACGAACGTCGCTGGTTTCAATGAAGGCATGGAAACATCCTGCTGCTGTGCAATAGTTGGTGATCCTCTAGGTACTGGAGAAGTCAGAGTCAAAGCTATGGTCGTAGAAGTGGTCTTCTCTTTCTCTTGAGATCTTCTGTGTACTTTCAACTTCTCGGACCTTCTGCTGCTTTCTCCTTCATGCTTTCATTTGAGAGAATCTCCTGCGCCGAAGTTGCCCGTGATTTGATTCATCAATACTTCATCAAGGCAGCATCCCTTCGTTAGCAGCCAGCTCGAAGTACTCACCAACACAGCTCTAGATCTTTCTTCTATTGTGTTGCAGCTGCCATTGCTATCCTGCAGTATAGCTTTATCTCCTCCCATTTGATGGTAAGTGTCAAGTACCACATTCCCATCATCTTTAAGATCCGCAGGTATCCGCGCTAGTCCAAAGTCAAATACTTGCTTTGCCGATAGCCTGCTGAAATCTTTCTTTCTAACCTCGTACTCACTTCTGCACTTCATCCAGAAATCTTCTAACGAAGGCACATGTGCGTACTCCTGGGAGATTGTCTTCCTGGCTATTCCAAATGGATCAAAATTAAGCCGCGCAGGGAAGAACTCTTGCTCATACTCGGACAACATTTGTGCTTCCATCCCTCGAGCTCTGTGAATGCTGATGCAACTGTAATATCCCACAGTGAGTGGGAAGAAGCCCGTAGACTTGTGCCACTTCGACTGAAGGTCGTGTAACTCCACAAGTTGCCTGCTCAGCTCCATGGCGATCAATCTATCATTCGGATACCTGGGCATCTTTGTTGGTTCTCTAGAAAAGCCCGTAACTCTGAGGTATGTGAAATCTGCAAATTGAATGAATAGACTGCTAATCTTGGACATAGTTTCCCACGCTTCCTTGCTTACCCTGTTGGCCTTCAGGTCTTTGTCTAGCCTGCAGATGAAATCGTAGAAGTCATCGTTGATCACTTTGAAGTCTTTCTCGCCTGTAGGTGCAGTAAGCTGCGGGCAGCACTCGAAAATGGGGTCCTTGGAAAGAACACCACATCTATCCAGCTTGGAAAAGACACCCTGTGAAGCTGCAACATACACCAAGTATGAAGTCATCTTGAAGCTGAAGGTACGCTTCACATTCCGCAGTTGCTCACCGATATTGCTGCTAATAATTTCTGACCAATTGATTATAGAATCAACCTTGTTGATTTCAATGGTCCTGATTAAAGCATACATCCATGTCTGGAAAGTGTAGGCATTCGCTTCACCATTCAACCTGCATAGCAATTTGACGATATCATCCGCCTCCTGCACCAAATTGGATCATGGAAGAGTTCTCGGGAACTTGGAAGGGGATCTAGGCTTCTTCATGAACCGGCTATTCATGATGCTCACACAGTCAGCTCTATGATTTTCCCACCTACTGTCAGCATCCTGAATGCTAATAAAAGTCACCACCTTTTGCACTGGAATCTTCAGACAATAATTGAAGAATTCTGCATCCAAACAAATTATTGTCTTTCCCGCAACATCACACACTGATCTGGATGAAGGATGATAAGATCTAGCACACTCCATCACAAACTCTGGCAATTGGGCTGTACACGGGAAAGCTGCAGCTCGAATAATTCCACTACTTTTGACCGCACGCATGAGTGAAGTCTTTCTAGCTCTGGATCTATCAATCAAATCAGAAAGAGGTTCTGGGCCTAGATCTGTGTCTCCTATGTCTGAAAGTTTGGAAGCAATGCATGAATCCATAGTGCTCTCTTTTTCATCTCCTTTCGCCATGGCTTTATCAATCTTTGTCTGAATAATTCTTTTTCTTCTAACTTGGCCGGATTTCTTCAATACTGGTGCAGATCTGGACAATTCTTCAGATTCGGAGGATATTTGCAATGTATTGGACATTGATAAAAACTCCTTTTCTTTTATAAAGCACTTGTAATGAGTTCCTGCAATTTATTCAGACAAAAATGGCCATCGGAGCATGAATAGTGAATTTAAATTATAAAAATCTGCACTTTTCAAGCCTGCTGCCCCAAAAATTGGTGTTTAATTTGCACATAAAGAGAGCATGAATCCTTTCAATCAACATCTGAGCTCCTGTAACCCCTGTGAAAACAACTATGCAGACGAAGATAAACCTTCTCCAAAGCATGCGCCAAATCTGGAAGCCTTTAGCCTTTGTTAGCACTTTGTTTGAGCAAAATCCTTTCTCTAAAGGGGGCGCACTTTTCCTCCTTGCTGCAATTCTTAACCTGTGAATTAAATAATTCATCCATATGGCTGCCCATGCTTATATAACCTTCACAATTCTATAATTAATAATTGCCCTAACAATTAAAGGCAATTAATTAATTAAAAATCATGTTTTTCTCTTTTAAAAATAGCATGTTTAAGGACAGCCATCCAATAAATTAAATTAATCCAATTTAATCCTTCACACAGCACTTCACTAAAGCCCCACAGTGTGCTTTGACCATAGCCACTGAAAATAGAAATTAATTTAATGTTTTAATGCTTCAAAAAACATTAAATAATGCCCAAATGGGGCGCACTTTTTGAGAGGAAGGGGGCAACCACTAAATAAATTAAATTTAATTAATTTAATTCCTTTCTTTTATTCCTTCTTTGACTTTTTGACCTCCTCAAGCTTGGGCGCACTTTTTTAAGAAGAAAGATTATTAAAAATAATCAATTTAATCTTTTTAATCAATCACCAAAGGGGGCACACTTTTTTGCACATGTAATTCTATTTTTAAGAATTTTTTCCATAATGGGATTCTTTACCCTGTCAGACAGGCACCAAAATCCCGTGATCCACTTAAGTGATTTGACCTTGATAATGGGATTCTTTACCCTACAAGGCAGGCACTAAAATCCCATGATTTCACTTAAGTCACTTTCCTTTTATTATATCATGGGAATTTTTACCCTGCAAGGCAGGCAATAAATTCCCACCTGCCTGCAGCCTCTATTTTTCCCACTGCAGCTTAAGTGACTTTTATAAGACGGGAAAAAGTACCCTGCCAGGCAGGTATACAATTCCCACCCTGCCTGCGGCTTATATTTTTCCCATCGTAGCTTAAATCCTTTGTTTTCCAAAAATGCGCCCATCCCCGCAGGAGCTTTTCTGTGCACGACTTCACTTTTTCCCAGTGATCCAGACCTCCGATGACGACTTCCTCCGGGCAAAATGTGCGTGTATGTTTTCCAGCTACTCCAGGCCAAAAATCGGGCTTACCCGGCGAAGGAGTTGTTCCAGAGAAATTTTACAGAAAATAGAACGGGACACCACAAAAACACGAAAATTTGCCAAAAGTTACAAATAAAGCCCAAAACTTAAAATAAGTTAAAATCCTTCTGGTACATAGGAATAATAACATATCCGCTCATAACAGAGTTGAAACGGAGCGCAAATAGCCTCATACGGGGCTCAAAATAATTAAATACAAATTTCCCGCAGACAAATCCTGACGACAGAATAAAACAATTTTGGGCATCTGGGTATTTGGCGAAAAGGGCTAATATGGCTCTTTGGGATTATCTTGACGCAATACAAGAACTTTCAGGCAATAAAAACAACAAATGACCCATTATTTTAAAAGTACAATTTTTTTTTGGATTGGGTAGTCGCAGATTTTAGGGTGAAATCTGAGTGACACCAGAAGGCTTTCTGCATTTATCAAACTTCAAAAAAGTCAAAATATCAAAAAGCATCCTAGGAAAGCTTCCCGCATTGATCATTTTTCCCACTAGAGCAAACTTCTCGCATTGATCGATTTACTTTAAAATAATACGAATAGTTGGGGCATCTCCCTATGAAACCATTAAAAGGAGAACCTACTCTCCCGTATAGCCTACATATGTCAATTCTTCCCATGTTCTAGGAAGGTATGCATTTCACTTTCATCCCTATCCAAGATCTTACATGTAACTACCCATTGTTAGTCATGTATTAACATTTGTTGTAAGGCCAAAAAGTGCAAAAGCCTTAACTCTACATCCTACCATCACATATGCATCAATTATAGTGTAAAAGGCAATCATTTCACTTTTTATTCTTATCCATGAATAGGACCATTTTTGACATACAATTTATATATCTTAAAAGCATCATCAAACATCAATCTAAAACACCTAACATAAAAACATCCATCAAACGTCTATCCACATCTATACATCTAAAAACATCATGATCACAATATTACATTATCACATCCAAAACATCACATTAAAGTAAATAAACACATGGATCAAAATCAAAATCATAATCATATCTAATATCAATGCATCACTATACATCATCTGGAGTCTCAAAAGCTCAGTATATAAAAAATATACATCAAATATAGGCTTCACAAGAGCCTTGTACATCAAAAACCTCACATCTACTCAGTAAAATTTACATTCATCAATTGAATGCCTCCTTAGTCACTACTCCCCTGATCACCACCCTCTCCCCCATCCATTCCTCTACTAGGAGCACCTTTATTTAGACCACGTGGTGAATGACCCACACTCACTGCACTGCCATTGGGTCATGCTCATCTTCGCGCTTGATATACAACAAAATGAGGCTCATCAAGAAGCCTTCGTCAGACTATCTCCTTAAAGTATCCCAAATCCTCACATAAAGACTTGTAGTTATCCAAGCTAACGCTACCAGGTGGTCCCATATGACCTCTAGCTTGAGCCCTCGCTTCCTATAGCTCGTATATCAACACTGAAGTACCTGTAATACAGAGGACCTTTCTCAAGACCTCTAGTTGTTGTCTATACCAGTCACGATCTACTATGGCCTGCGATATCTCCGCCTATACACTCATTATCCACTGACCTAGTCCATCCCGATCACCTATCAAACAATCTCTCTGTGGTCAAGGTAGCCCGCTCAGCCAATAACGCGGCCTTATCGACCTCTAAACAAGAAATGGTGGCCTCCAAAGCTTCCATGTCATCACCTCCACAAACATCCTTGCCCCCACCTCCCTGATGAGTCACCTCCACATGGGATCATACTCATCTATCATCTCTAGCAGGTTAGCCTGTCACCATGTGGCATATGCCTCCATAACCACGACGTCATCCACAATTGTGGGAGCTCCTTGATCATCTACCCCCATCTCCCTCTCCTCATAAATGATGACACAAATCATTATAACTTCTGGTAATGGCATATCCACATCTCCGTCATCACGCATGTAACCTATAGCTACCTCTTGAACATCCAAAACAAACCCAAACTATCTCCTAACATGACTAAATCGGATCGAATCCCACTCTCTGGGTCGTCAGCCCCACACTTACATATCCTGTTAGATGGCCTTCATCTCACCCTCCCACACTAGAAACCCAAAATAAGGTCCTCATATCACATCACATGCCTGTAACCTCAAGGATATGTCAATAGTGCTCCTCACCTCACATTGGACCTCTCTCTCCTCTATTTGATCACCGTCAGATAAAACTAGTTGTCCCCTCCAACGCTGCTAAGCCTCCCCACATCAAACCTCTAGGATGAGCCATTATAATGTGTGCGTATGCACAACACTATAATAGAAAAACCAACATCAATCTCAAATCTCTTCCCTATCCTCTATGCCCATAACTCCTTGTAGGTATGGGAAAGCAATATAGGGGCCCATGTAAAGACAAACCTCTGCTCCATCATATGGGCTACCACACATGTCATCATCCACAGAAATTGACCCCTAACAGAGTTGGACAAAGCATAACAAGTGATCCCTATCACCATCAAGGTCATAAAAGTATGACTCTTTGTCTAAGGAGTATATAAATCCTCGTATGAAAAACCACCCGACGAAAACTCCACCCCATCAAAATCATTACCATATAATCACCTCATCACACTAGGTCCATCTGTCTCATCGATCAAGTAAATCCCCTCTCCCTACACATGCAATCTTAGAATCATGTGTATATCCTATAGGGCGATAGTCATCTCACCTGTTAGAAGCCATAATGTACAATTAATGGGATCCCATCTCTCCAGTAATGCAAGCAATAACCCTTTTTACCTGTGGATCCATATGTAATGAAGCATTGCATCCAAGTCAATGTCCTCCAAATGATACTAGTCATCATCTAACAAAGAGGTCCACACATCCTCCAAGATCAAAGGAATCCTATCTCAGATGGTCAACTGGTCCCTCACCTACATCCACAAAACATAAAACATTCATTAGAACATTGTTTAATCAAAATTTTATCAAAATTGCACAAACAACACAAAATCACAAAAGTCTGCAGTGATTCACTACAATTGTTTGTGTTTCATCCTAAGCGCATGCGATTTTCCAAAATCACCGATGATTCCCATGTCTTGAAAAATGTGCCTTGACATGGGCCTAAAAACCTAAAAAATAAGAAACACACAAAAACATCAAAAAGGGTATGTACCTCTCTTAAGGTGGGCCTCCTCGATCCTCTTGTAACCGCCATCCCTCACTTATCTCTCAAAAATTACTAAATCAGGGAAAATTTTAAGGGTCCCTCGAAAAAAAATCCTTAGAAAATATTTGGTGAATTTTGGAAAAACCACTTTCGCATGTATGGTGAATCACAGGAAAAGTTGTTTCGTGCGGAAGGAAATTTTTTAGCATCATTTTGGGAAAGGTTGGCACGGTAGAAGGAACAAAATTTGGCATGTTATCATCTCGGTAGCATGGAGAATGCTACCGGTAAGTAGCATAATAACATTCTCCATGCAACCGACCAGCGGTAACATGGAGAATGCTACCCTAGCTGGTAGCATGTAGAATGCTACCAATGCTACTGGCTAGTTTCTCTCCATGCTACCAGCAATATATAGCATTGCTACATGCTAGTAGATAACATCCTCCTTCCAGTCGGTAGCATTCTGAATGCTATCATTGCCAAGTGACAATAGCCTATGCTCTCGGCTAGTAGCATAGTGGATGTTACCTGCCAGATAGCATGGAGGACGGCTACCATGAGCCAGTAGCATGTTGTAGGATAGACATTATCCATGCTACCGGCCGAGTAACATACAGAATGGCTATGCTAGCCGGTAGCATTTATCCTACTACTATGTAGAATGCTAATCCGACCAATGCTATTTTCCATGAGCATAAAGGGTGTTATTTTCTATGCATCCAATAGTAGTATTAAAAATCCTATATATACACGGACAATAGTCATTTTCACTTTACACAAATGAGAGTAGCCAGAGCATACGAGGAAAAATCCTCAGCAAACAAGGTGATCTGCAGAATCCAAATAGGAAGAAACTAGAATGCCAAAGGACATCTACAAATAAGAAGCAAGAATTTTATAACAGATTGCAAAAATGATAAGAAGAAAGATAATTTCCACACAGCCCAAGATCCCATCTGTGTTAATAGTAAATATGCGGAAGTTTTCATTCAAGATCCTAGTCTTTCCTCAACTGTACACATTTCTAGAAGATCCTAATACATTTTCCCAATGGATCGAAGTAGCCAGTTTCACAGGGCTAGTGTATATGCCCCAATTTCAGACAAACCAGAAAACACTTAACAATATTCTACTCAACTATGACACTTCCACTTTCACCTTTCATATTCAACTCCCATCTCATGCACAGTCATTTGGAACTTCACCTGAGGACATTGAGCATCTGACAAGACTACCACACAAGGATGTGGATCTTATCACGACGAAGGTTGTTTTATCAGATGAAGATTACAATTATTTGGAGTCTCATTTTGAATTATCTATTGATGTAATTGCAGTTGCTACTGCTCGTAAGTTTATTTTCAGTTTTATAATATTTGATTTTGATTATTTTCAATTTTACAAATTTTGATTGTGTTTTTAATTGAGTATTAACAAAATTTGTCTCTCATTTACATTTACAACTTCCCAAAACCCTTCAAAAAGAGGAATTCAACTCAAGATTTCAGTCACCCATTTCTGCAGGCCGTGGTGCAGTTCTTTCAGGCTAGAGTTATATTACAAGGTCGATATACAGATATTCCGTGGTGGGCTTTGGCTTATATCATTCGCACCCTAAGTGGGCAGAAATTTGACTGGTGTAGTTTCTTATCCTCTAGGATAAGAGCTGATTTGGATAACATTCATTTGAATGACAATGTTACCATCAGCTCAACAAATTTTATTCTTGGTTTATATTATGAATCTCTCTATAATTTACGTGGCACCACTCCTCTGACAACAATGCATGCAAAGCTATCAACTTTTTGTTAACAGTTCAAGAGAAAGAGGTGAGTCCCAATTTTTGATTATTTGGTTTTTAATTATTATTCTTTATTTTTGTAATATTTATCTATTATAATTTATATTTTGGATTAATAAACAATTTACTGTTGAATTATCACAGAAGATAGTTGTTGCGGCTACATCACGAAGGGAAGCTGCTATCAGAGGTCATTTCCCACTAGGTTCAGGAGATTCAGTTACTATTTCAGACGATCAACACACAGAGGAGGACACCACTCCACAATCGTTCAAACAGATAAGGAGTTCCTTAAACCCTCAAACTGAAACATCCATTATACCACATAGACATTAATTCACAAGTATTTTAATTTATGATGTATATATGTTTCAATATGTTTGAAAATAAATGTAATTAATTATTTAAAACTTGTATATGTTTCAATATTTCTTGTAACTTATATTCCTTTGTTGCAGAAACCTCCAGTAGCACATGATTATATCGTCGGGCTCATGGTAGCCCAATAAAAAATGTATATGAATTTGATCAAACACAGGATGTAGAAATATCTTCGGTACCTCACTCTTTGGCTCTAGGTATGAATCTCATTTTTGTATTTTTTTGCTTATATTTTTTAAAACAAAATTCAACAAGCTCATCAATCATTGATGCTTAATTATGTTTTAGATCACACCTACCGGTACAACTCCCAAACTTTTAAGTCTACTACTCTACAACAACCACATCAACTACAACAAGCCTCATTTGCAATTGCACCTTAGCTAGAATCCACTCAACTAAGTAATTTTTTATAATCATATATGAGATAACATTATATTTATTATTATTTCAATCCTATTATGTTTGTCATTTGAATTTTCTCATGTTAGTTACAAAATTACAAATGATTGTTGCAAGGGCCTCCTCCACATCCAATTCAAAATCCATTTGCTACTATGAAGAGGAAGATGCCACCTCTGCCACCTCTACCACAACATATCAGGATCATGTATAGTGACAAGAATATTTCATTTTTTCCTCCATATTCAAGCAAGGGCACCCTTAATTTTTTAGATGACTTTCCAACGTTTTCATTGGACAATGTTCCTAGTGGACGAGGTGTTTCAGTTTTGAATGAAATTGATTTGGATGAGGAATATCTAGGGATTGAAAGTGGGGTTCAGGCCCATGGAACTTTCAATCCCCAAGATATGATTCATGGGGCAAGGCAACCTTCTCCAATAAGAGTGGATAGATCAAGCACACCTTCTCCAGTATAGACTGCCTTAACTGATGACCAAAAAACTACTTTTGCACTTAATGCTCTTTTGGCTGATAGTTGTGAAGCCAATGTTAATGATGTTTTATTGAAGGATATTGAAAAATTAAAATTGTGGGAGTTTAGGGCTAAATTTATGATTAAATAAATAAATTCATGATTTAAAAATCACTCCCAAAGACATATATTGTATTCTTCAGTTCAAAATGAGCCAACAAAGCTTGATATTTTGTTCAATCAAGTTGCCTGGTTCTGTATATTTTGAAAATAATTATAATGATGATGTGATGAACATTATGTTGAATAGAATTGAGAATTTAAATGTAAAAGCACAAGCCTACCACAATATGTGGTCGAGAGACAAGGACCTTATAGTTATTGCAAATGAGGAATGAGATAAGGCATTGGTAAGTCTTACTATATTTTGAAATATTATTTATAATTTTGTGAAACTTTATTAATTATTTTTCAGTTTTGAAATGCAGTCAAAGTACGGAAATTAAAAAAAATGAGGCTATCGTACTTGATGCACATTTAAAAAGTGTTAGGAAAAGTTTAAATGCAACAATTGAATTGAAGCATAAGCTTGTTATGTTAAATAAGTAGAATAATACCTTAAGAAGGATAATAAAGGAAAATGGAATGGATCCAAAGATATTGTTGAAGAAGAAAACACAATAGGATCCAACATTACTATTTACTGGTGATGCAACAAATCTAGAACGAAAAATTATTTCGAATATCGAAGATGTAACAAAGGATCTTATCCAGTCGGGTGTTGTAAAAGAAATTTTGGTGTGCAGGAGAGATAGAAACTGAAACACATAGAAAAGAATCTTCTTAAGGATGAAGTTGCAAAAAGAAATTGTGAAATTGTAATTTTCGTTTTAAAATATTGTTGTAAAATTGTTTCAAATTCAACGTATAAATATATATACTTTTTCATGAAAATATTGAAAGTTTCAAATTTCAATCGATGTGGCATTTTACTTTTGTTATATTAGTGCATAAGTTATTCAAATAGATTATTAATGTGATTATTATTCTCAATTGTGTTTGATATTACTATTACATAATACATTACTGATTATTATCATTTTCAAATACTTTCTGTGGACATAACTAGAAGTTACGTTTCCAAACACTGAAATTATTTTTCAAAGAACAAACACTCAAATTATCTGAAAATATTGGCAAATAAAAATTATATGGTGTTGTATTTGTACTATATTCATGCGTAAGATTGTAAGTTCTCCCATAAATGGAATGATATTATTTTCATTTAAAAGACAACAGAAAAAATAAGTATGACATTTCTCAATTAAAAACTCTAAACAAATTGCAACATTGAAAATATTATTCAATAATGAACATGCATATAATAAAAATAACAAGATACTTATATTATGGTATGAAATTTTCTTTCCATACTTAAAATGTACATTCATTCTTCTTTACTCAATATAGACTAGCTCAAACTGAAACAAATATTGAAAACTTTGGTGCCCAACACTGTTATCTAATATTTTGACGTGATTTTCAGTCATAGTTTCGTTGTTATCCATAGTCCATGTATTAGAATTACTAATCCCTCTCCTCTATGTAAGATAATTCCATACTGCCATTACCCGTTCATAAGGAAATGTATCCACATCATATCATGAAACATACAATCTCAAACAAGTCTTAAGATTTTTATCCAATCTATTTTGATATTTTAATTTTATAAATGTTAATGCGCTGAAAACTCTTTCTTCTTCAACTAATCCCAATATCATTTTTGACACAATTCATACAATCGGAAATATTCACTAAATCTTTCACGAAATATGGTACTAGGATACAACTTTTTCCATAGAAGTGTAATTGCTCCATTCTCTGTTGGTTCACTTAGTAAGTCAATTTTTTCGCTCATTACCTAGCCAAAATGAGATGATTGCAATGAAAGTGATTCCTTTTGAAGAACACCATTAATTTAAAATCCATTACATTCAACTGATTTTCCAAAATGCTTAATGATAGTACCCATGTGTCTTTTAAATGAATCAGCTACAACTCTGCCTCCTGTAGGATTCCAAAATATAGGATTGACCACTTCCATGGTCTCAAGAATCTCACATTTTTAAAGCGATCTATGATCTCATTGGATAAGAATTGTGATTTTTTTTGCAATTTTATTCTTGTTTTAGATATAAGAGCTTCATATAGATTACATGTAATAGGTTCTTATTCAATCTCTGATCCAACAATATGCACTCATTTTTGGAATCTATGCATATGAATTTCTTTCTCATTTACAAGGATACAAACGACCACATATATTAAATCTGAAATAGCTTTTAGGATCATTTAAATTTGTCATAGTTTTCTAATTACTGAATACATGTCCTTGAAAGCATTCCTTAGAGTTGTATAACAAATCTAGATTCTGACACACCCTTTTTCTAAATCTAATGAAGTCCTCTATATAGATGGATCTTTCTTGAGCAAGCTTTGTTAAGAAATTGATTTCATTCAAGATTGGAAGAATCATGCAAAGTGTAAACAATGTTTCGAAGTATGTTAAGTGGTAAAACAAATCTTTGGCCTTGTCAACTTGCATATGGTTCTTAAACATGTCACTAGTTAGCGATTCATATTCGTCAAAAAATCTTTGTGCATGCTCATACATTGAAATCCATCTTGTATCAACATCTTTAAGAAATTTCTTACCATCCATGACTCCAATTGAAAACTTCTGAAACCGTAGAAATATTTTTGGACTTCTTGACATATAGGCATGTAATTCACAGATAAACTCTTCAAAATATTCAATAGATTCAAATGTGATTACTATCCTGTATGAAAGATTCATCATGTGAGTCGTGTAATGAATATGAATCATATAAGGAGTAACTTATGTTTATATGCACACACATAGAACTGTTCTATGACCTTGCATCATTGATGCACCATTAACACCAATGAAAATAAGATTTATAGCTATAGAATAATCATCCATTCATGTTATATCCTTCAAATTAGATATAACCAATTTGAAAATATTTTCAACATTGCAATTTTCTTGCATTTTATGAACAACTAGCAGATGAGGTGTCCTTTTGTGGTTCTGGAAAGTATATACATGCATACAAACCCAAGAAGTGTTGTCAACAATTGTAACCTCATCAATGGAAAGGGAGATGAAACTTGCATTCTTGACATTTTCTTTCAAATCATCTTTTTCAATCATTGCAAGACATCTTGCCATCTCCCAAGCACTTCTCTTTGACCAATGTGAATGTGGAAGGTTTGGAAACCCATTGAACTTTAATAATTTATTATATTCTAAAAAATCTAAAATAGGTTTGCCCATTTTAGGAATAAAGAATATGGTTGAAAATTGTGTAGTTTTTTCCTTCATATTTTCATTTGCAGCTTTTCCAAAATTTGCATTAATGGTTCCTCCTTTCTCCTCAAGTTTTCAAGATTGTTTCATCTTATTTTCATACTCCTTATATCTTACATGCATACACTCTTTAGCAGTTTTCCATCTACGAGTCTTTGTTATTTTCCCATCATTTTCCTTGACTGTGAAATATACTTTACCACAATGTTTCTCAATAGTGTCCAATTTAAGTTGGATTTTATGTTCTTTACTTAATTTTCAACTACAAATAGTACATCTACATTATTTTGGAGTATCACTACCATTATCTGGATGTACAAGTTCAATGAATGGGTATTTTGCTACCCAATCTACCTGAAAAAACCTTCCAATTGTCCAGGAATTTTTCTTCCTTCTCACAGATTTATTTTTCTAAAGGATCATGTCAATATTATATTTTTCTTGAATATTTTGATTAGAACATTCATCTATTGAAGGAATTTGGTCATGAGGAATGTCTTCTAGCTTTGGCATGTCTAGGTCAAGTGTATCTTCATCTATTGAAATAATTACTTAGTTAGGGTTTATGTTTTGGTTTACCTGTTTCATGCTGAATATGATTAACATTAGGGGTTTTTGTATTCAAAGACGAAAAATGTTCAACTGTTACAAAGATAAAAAATAAATAAACTGAATTGATGAAAAAAGGAAAAAATTTATAATACTCTATTACAACTTACCGGTACTCGTGTTACTGTTTCTAATGGATGAAAGTTGGGTTTTCATTTTTTTGGTTGGCTGAAAAAATTTAATATGCTACTTTTTATTTTGAATATATCTGCCTTATGTTCATTATTCACAGAATCTATTGTACCTATCCATGAGAAATATTAAAATAGATCAATTTTTTCAAAATCTAAACAAAATATTTAGCAATTTGTAAACACAAGCCAAAACAAAAATGTACTTCATGCTAGCGGCCGACATCATACTATATGCTACTGATCGAAAACATATTATTTGCTACCGGTTGGTGGCATATAATATGCTACCGACCAGTAGCACTATATTCATGCTACCGACCTTCGGCAAATGTATGCTCCCGACCGATAACAAATGTATGTTACCGGCCTGTAATAAATGTATGCTAACACAATGCTATCAGGCGGCATCATTGTAGCTGCTAGCGTTTAGTAGCAATTTGTATGTTGCCAAACAATGAAACAAAAAAGTACCTTTAAAGCAGAAAGGAAATATCTGGTGACCGGTCGATGACGATCTTCAAAGTAGAAAGGAATTGCGAGGAATATTTAATAATTACAATTTCAATATGGAAGTGGAAGTTGGAACTATGAATAATGAATTATTAATAATTAATAGTATCTATATAAAACAAATTAGGCATATGTTAATTTCGTGCTAAGGGAGATTTGAATAATAATAATCAACTATCAATGTAAAATCCTTAGCGAAATGACCCCTAACAGTAACTTGTACCCATAAAATTTTGGCGACCTGCTTCCTACGAATCATACATCTATAGAACATGAACCCTTTGGTTCCCTATCACTTGATTCCATGGTGGTACCAGTCTTGTTTCTATACCTCGTCTCAAAGAAACTTAAAATGAAACACACACGTCAAAACTATCCAATCAACTTAATAAAACTAGTGATCATTGCACTTTTTTGCAATCACCCCCAATTTGAGGAGGGGATCACCCATCCAAACACAAAGAAAATATTCTCAAACTATTTTCGTCCAGCAGTTTGTCTGTCACAAATCACTCAACAAAAAGGGAAAAATTGTTGAGTTGTGGAGCTAAATGGCTTCACAAATAACATGCTTTACAAACTTGCAAGTTTACACTGTAACCAACGCCAGTTGGGTAACCAACGTCAATCACCTGGGAGAAACCAACATTAGTTACATGTGCGTTAATGTTTTTATTTTAGACTCGTGATTAGATCCGACCCTTGGTTATAAAGGGGATCAAATGGTTGTAAATGCATAACTAAGTTTCCCTAATGTTTGTATATGCTTATAAGCTAGAAAACTAGGGTTAGAAGGTAAGAATAGAGATTATTGTAAGAAGATTTTCTTGGAGAGAGATGAGAGAAGCTTGTGAGGAAAATTTACTGTACATCCATGAGAGGTGTGGAAGATTGCAAATCTTCATTGTATATCCTCTGTGAACAAATAATAATAGATTGGTTGTTTCTTGGTGGACGTAGCCCACACTGGGTGAACCATGTTATATCTTGTGTATTTTTCTTCTGGTTTAATTTCCATGTTTATTTCTTGTATGCTTCAATTGAATATAGATATGTAGAAAACTGGTGTGTGTCTAACCCCAACAACTGGTATCAGAGCTTTTTTGTTTGAGGGTTTTGTGTGTTGACAGATTTACTCACAGAGGGATTTCTGATTGAGTGGGAGCACAACAATGGCAGAAGATAACAAATACAAAGTGGAGAAATTTGACAGCCGTAATTATCAATTATGGAAGATGCAGGTGGAAGATTATTTATATCAGAAAGATTTATATTTACCATTGGATGCGAATGCAAAGCCTACAAAGATGACTGATGAAGAATGGAAGATTCTTGACAGAAAGGCTCTGGGATCTATAAGATTGAGCCTGACAACATCTGTAGCTTCGAATATTACTAAAGCAACAACCACGGTAGAGTTGATGAAATCTTTAGCTAATTTATATGAAAAACCAAGTGCTTCAAATAAAGTTTATTTGATGAAGAAATTATTTAATTCAAAAATGCAAGAAGGTGGATTTGTATCAAGCCACTTGAATGATTTCCATTCCATTGTAAATCAATTAAAATTGGTTAATATTTCATTTGATGATGAAGTGAAAGCACTTTTATTCTTATGCTCTTTGCCAGATAGTTGGGATAACTTGGTAATGGTTGTTAGTAATACAACATCTTGCTACTAATATTTTGAAGTTTGATGATGTGGTTAGTATAATCCTGAATGAAGAAATACACATGAAAAGTACATGAGAGTCATCATATGGAAATGCTTTGAATGCAGAAAGCAAGGGAAGGTAGAGGGAGAGATCCAAGAGAAAGAATAATGGAAAATCAAATTCAAAGAATGGTAGATCTAAATCTAGAGGTAGAGGAATAATCTGCTGGAATTGTGGAAAGAAAGGACATGCAAAGAAGGGTTTTTGGTTTAAGGAAAACAAAGAGAATGTACCAGAAAAAGGTAAAGAGGAAAATGTTGCAACAAAGGTAATGCAAGATGCCCTTATTCTCTCCTTGGATAATAAAATAGAATCATGGGTTTTAGATTCAGGAACTTCTTTCCATGCTACCCCTAATAAGGGTTATTTCAGAAATTATGTCTAGGGTAATTTTGGGCATGTTTATTTAGGAGATGATGAACCATGCAATATTACTGGTAAAGGGGAAGTTCATCTAAAATTGCAGAATGAAAATACATGGATATTGAAATATGTGAGGCATGTGCCAAGCTTCAGGAGAAATCTAATTTCTGCAGGACAACTAGGTGAAGTTGGTTGCATGGTTACATTCACAACTGACTCTTGGAAAGTTACCAAGGGATCTCTTGTTGTGGCAAGAGGCAAGAAGGTAGGAACATTGTATTTGTCTACCTGTATTACTGATTCATTTTCTGTTCTATCTACTTTAGATTCAGATGCAAACATGTGGCATAATCGGCTAGGCCATATGAGTAAAAAGGGAATGTAGATATTAAAGGTAAAGGGTAAGTTATCAGATTTGAAACATGTAGATCTTGATTTTTGTGAGCATTGCATATTTGGAAAGCAAAAGAAAGTGAAATTTCTTAAAGTTGGGGCAACAAAGAAGGAGAAAAAATTGGAGCTTGTGCACTCAGATGTGTGGGGACCAGCCCAGGTAGCTTCTCATGGAGGATCCCAATATTATGTGACTTTCATTGATGATGCCACAAGAAAGGTATGGGTTTATTGTATAAAGCGTAAATATGATGTTTTTGAGACTTTTAAAAGATCGAAAGCCCTTGTGGAAAATGAATCCAATTTAAAGTTAAAATGTCTTAGATCTGACAATGGTGGTGAGTACTGCAACAAGGTTTTCAATGATTACTGTTCAGTGAATGGAATACGCAGAGAAAGAACGGTTCCTAGAACACCACAAGAGAATGGTGTGGCTGAAAGAATGAACATGACTATCATGGAATGTGTAAGAAGCATGAGGATACATGTTGGATTACCCTTACAGTTTTGGGTAGAAGCAGTTGACATGGCTGTATATTTAATCAACTGTGGGCCTTCAAGTGCACTGGATGGTGGAATACCAGAAGAAGCTTGGACTGGAAAAGAGGTAGATCTTTCTTTTCTTAGAGTATTTGGTTCAGAAGATTTTGTGCATGTTGATAAAGAAAATAGAAAGAAGTTGGATGCTAAATCCAAGAGATGCACTTTTATTGGTTATGGCTCTGGTGATTTCAGATTCCATTTTTGGGATTTAGATGATGTTAAGATTGTTAGGAGTCATGATATTGAATGGAATGAAAAGAGAATGTACAGGGATCAAATTTTGATACCCAAGGATGAACCGGTGGAAGAGTTTGTGGAAGAAAATGCATTCTTGGATTTAAAATTGACACCTACAGGTACCAGTGTCGGTTACAGTAACCAGTGTCGACAGCCACATGACTAGCATCAGCAGCCAGAACCGACATTGGTAGAAGAACATGACTGACATCGGTCACCTAGGACCGACGTCGGCTACAGATGATTGGCGTCAGTCATTGTCAGAGGTTGATACAA
Source organism: Taxus chinensis (assembly GCA_019776745.2). Taxonomy (NCBI): domain Eukaryota; kingdom Viridiplantae; phylum Streptophyta; class Pinopsida; order Cupressales; family Taxaceae; genus Taxus; species Taxus chinensis. The sequence continues at coordinate 68,747,044 of CM034150.1, forward strand.
ATGTACATGATGTACAAAATGAGCCTCCGACACCCCAGATTTCTGTGAGAAGGTCACAATAGGTAAGTAAACCTCTAGAAATATTTACACCTTCCTTATTTTATCTATTATTGACTGATAGTGGTGAACCAAAAATTTTTGAAGAAGCAATGTAGGATGAAACCCACAAGAAGTGGGAGCATGGCATGGATGAGGAGATTGACTCCTTGAAACAAAACCAGACATGGGATTTGGTTAAGTTGCCAGCAGGTAAGAGAACATTGCAGAACAAATGGGTTTATAGGATCAAGGAAGAAGAGGGTGGACAGAAAAGATACAAGGCAAGGCTTGTGGTAAAAGGGTTTGCACAAAAAATAGGTATTGATTTTGGTGAGATTTTTTCTCCTGTAGTAAAAATGACTTCCATTCATACTGTTTTGAGTTTAGTTGCAGTAAAAGATTTTCACTTAGAACAACTTGATGTTAAGACGACTTTCCTTCACGATGATTTGGAGGAAGAGATATATATACGGTAGTCGCTTGGTTATGAAGTCAAGGGTAAGGAGAAACTTGTGTGCAGGTTGAAAAAGAGCTTGTATGGGCTCAAGCAAGCTCCAAGGCAATGGTATATGAGGTTTGATAGTTTTATGCATGAGCATGGTTATATGAGATGCGAATCTGATCATTGTGTTTATTTTAAGAAGCTTGAAAATGGAAGCTATATTATTTTGTTACTGTATGTAGATGATATGCTTATTGCAGGATCTAGTATGCAAGACATTGTTGAGCTTAAAGAAAAGTTAGCTCATACATTTGCAATGAAGGATTTAGGAGCTGCAAAGAAAATCCTTGGCATGCAAATTCATAGAGACAGGAAGAACATGAAATTGTATTTGTCTCAGGAAGATTATATCAATAAGGTGTTGGAAAGGTTTAAAATGCAAAATTCAAAACATGTAAGTACACCTATGGTTGGACACTTTAAATTAAGAAAAGATCAGTGTCCTACATCACATGAGGAGGTCGAGTACATGGCACAGGTTCCATATGCTTCAGCAGTTGGAAGCCTTATGTATGCAATGGTTTGTACCAAACCAGACATTGCACAGGCAATGGGAGTTGTGAGCAGATTTATGGCCAATCCAGGTAAAGAGCATTGGAAAGTAGTCCAATGGATACTCAGATATTTGAGAGGGACATCTAGCATGCATTTATGCTATGGAGGGTCAGATACTTCTTTATGTGGCTATGTTGATTCAGATATGGCTAGAGATTTGGATGGTAGGAGAAGCACCACTAGATATGTATTCACAGTAGGTGGCAACAGTTAGTTGGATTTTGAGATTGCAGAAGGTTGTGGCCTTGTCTATTACAGAGGTTGAATATGTTGTAGCTACAGAGGCTAGCAAAGAGATGATATGGATGAGTAGGTTCATGGAAGAGTTGGGAAAGGAGCAAGAGGATTGCAGATTGTACAGTGATAGTCAAAGTGTGATTCATCTGGAAAAGAACTCAACATTTCATTCAAGAACGAAACACATTCAGTTGAGATATCACTTCATATGACAGGTGTTGGAGGATGGGCAACTAAAACTGGAGAAAATTCATACAAATGAGAACCCTGGATATGCTAATGAAACCATTGGCAAAGGAGAAGTTGGAGCTTCACTCCACTTCTGTTGGTCTTCAAGTTTGAGACTTGAAGAGGAAGAAACATGCCAAGGAAAGGATCCAAGGATGGAGTTATATGGTACAGTGCAACAATTTATCTCCAAGTGGGAGATTGTTGAGTTGTGGAGCTAAATGGCTTCACAAATAGCATGCTTTACAAACTTGCAGGTTTACACAGTAACCGACGTCGGTTGGGTAACCGACATCGGTCACCTGGGAGCAACCGACATCAGTTGGGTAACCAACATCGGTTACCTATGTGTTAATTTTTTTATTTTAGATGCGGGATTAGATCCGACCCTTGGTTATAAAGGTGATCGGAGGGTTGTAAATGCATAGCTAAGTTTCCCTAATGTTTGTATATGCTTATAAGCTAGAAAACTAGGGTTAGAAGGTAAGAATAGAGATTATTGTAAGAATATTTTCTTGGAGAGAGCTGAGAGAAGCTTGTGAGGAAAAGTATTGTACATCCGTGAGAGGTGTGGAAGATTGCAAATCTTCATTGTATATCCTTTGTGAACAAAGAATAATAGATTGGTTGTTTCTTGGTGGATGTAGCCCACACTGGGTGAACCACGTTATATCTTGTGTATTTTTCTTCTGGTTTAATTTCCATGTTTATTGCTTGTATGCTTCAATTGAATATAGATCTGTACAACACTGGTGTGTGTCTAACCTGGGAAGTGGTTGAAACCACTTCTAAACGTTTTCCCTAAATTTTTCATATCATCGACGATTCTAACAAATTACTAGTGATTATAAATAGGAGTTTGAAATCCTATTTCAGGGATCTTCATAAACCTTTTAGATGTATTTGCATTTTTTATTCAAGGGAAACAACGAATCCATGCCACTTCAGCAATCCTCAAGCCCGACAACAACATTGAATCCCCTCAAGGAGCAACCACATACCAACTTGTGCACCAAAGTCCTAAGGAATCTCTCCAGGCAACCAACAGTCAACAAAAAATCTTGTTCTGAGAAACTCTCGTTAGATGAGGGAGTCTATTAAGGCACCAAAATTTTGTCACAAGTTTGTGGATCAAAGAGTTTTTTCCCAAATGAAATTCTTCAGTAGGAAAATGTAAATGTAAAATTGTGAAAATCCCATTTGGTTTTAGCCTGGGAAAAATTTGAAATGTCACCCTGGGAATATGAAACTTGGCAAGGGAGCATATGAATGTGGTAATAATCCAAATAAATAATCCTTTTCCCTTGAAGATCATCCGAGTTCAAAATATCGACTCTCAAAGTCAGTCTCCTTGACAGGCTGAAAACTGCACACACAACGACATCAAACAAATGACATTTTATTTGGCTATGTGAAAAATATCAAATGAGGTGCTGTAGATTTGCAATTTGGAAAAGAAGTACATTAATAGGGGGAGAATTCAATGAACCAAACTGTTCATCTTGAAAATCACTCAGGTCCGAAATATGGATTCTCAAAGTAGGCCTTTCGACAAGCTGAAATAATGTGCGCGGCAAAATTCAAACAAACTACGTTTTTTTTTAGTTCGTGAAAAATACCAAATGAGGTGTTGTGTATTTGAAAATGAGTATGGAAACACCTTAACATGATTAAAATCATGGCCAATGATTGGTTTTTCACGAAAATCATCCACATTCGAGATAATGAGCTCCAAAGTTGAGTACTTCAATAGATACAAACCACAACAAAAAAATATTATTTTTTTGATATTATCCGATCGCAATGGATATGTACAAGATCGATCTTGATTTTTTTTAATTAATTTTCTACTTCTTTGCATTGTCAATAGCTCGAGCTATGAATGTGTGGCAATATTCTTTTTGACCAGGCGTGGGAATGCTTCCTTCTTGCTTTTTAAGATTATTATTCCTGCCTTCTTCCTTCCACACGTGGATTGTTTCCTTTTTTGCTGGAACGTGAATGCAACCATTTAGCTTTGGCGTGGAAAAATGTGTGGAAATGGAAACGTTTTATTTTTTCTTGGCTTTTCTTTGCCTTCCTCCTCCTGATGGCGCGTCCTTCTAATTCTTTTTGTGTATGCCTGAAAAGTTTATTTGTTAAATGCACGTGGACAACAAAAATAAACATGGGAGTTATTTTATGGCTGTGCATTTGAATTCTCCTCTTCCACGTGTGGCTTGTTCTCTTTTTGTTATGGCATGGGAACTCTAATCTTTCCCTGCTTGGTTTTTTATGAGGCGTTGAAAACTTCTATTTCCTCATTTGCACGTCGAAATGCTTCTTTTTGCTGCCTATGCATTTATTTTTTTTCTTTTATTTATTTCCCTTCAAAGCATGCATTGAAACTATTCATTTGGCAGTTTTTCTTCCTCTCAACCTGTGTGGAGCTTAGAATTTTCCTCTATGCTACATCTGCCTCTTTATCCCCTTGGTATGTGTAGATCTTGGTATTTTCTTTGCATGCGTGGGCTTCTCTTCTTTAAATTCAAAAACCTTCTTGTACTTGCGTGGAAATATGTTTATTTTTGGCTTTTATTCCTCCAACGTGAACAATTGTTTTGACTTTTCCTTAGCTCCTTCAACGTGTGAATGAATTTCTTCTTTCTCATGTGAATCTTGCTGCAAATAAATTCGTTGGAATGAGTGGAGAATCAACGTCTGTCAAAAATGTGTTATGAATCTTTGGAAAAAAATATTTCTTTGAAAACATTTGGGGAAATAAGAAGAATTTGGAAATAACAAAAAAATTAGAAATAAAGAGTCTCAACTTCTTATGCACGACTTCTTTCACAGAATTTCACGGAGGATTTGTTGTGAGGATTAAAGAAGCTTCTGTACTGTTTCTTTATTTCCATTGGAATAACCAATTTCCCTTTCTCTGGGTAGTGGGAATTAATTTCGAGGGAAATATGGGAAAAAACTTAATCATTTTCACCTGTGGCAATGGCAAAAGTAGGCTGACAATTCCCATCTTATTTCCCCATGCATGGGAAATTGGGAGATCATTTTGCCAGTTTGTCATTTGGTTGGGTTGGCAATCAGCAGGAGAAATTCTGACAAGTGGGGAAAAATGGAATTTTTTTCCAGGAAAGGGAAATCGGTGGTGTGGAAAGCCAATTTGGCATTCCCGGCAATTGGAAGCAAAATTTTATTTTCCCCTGGCAATTAGTGAAAAAAACTTGTCGATTGATTTTTAATAAATATTAAATTAATATTTATTTAATTAAAAACCCCAAAAATTAATAAAATTAATTTTATTAAATAAAGGGTAAGAAATTAATTAAATATTAATTAATTAATTATTAACGCAGTTTGCGACATGGCGGGAGTTCTCACCTGAAATGGACAAAACGAAGACCAAAACGATCACGAGAATAAGACGATCACGACGAGGGTGATAAAACACGCAAAAGAATACTTATGATTTTTTTTATATTTTCATGCTTATTAATTTTGTGAAGTAAAAATTAGCTGATAACAGTTGGCTCTAATTGGGGACAAGGACTTCACAGATGCAACAATGGACCCAGACCCAAAAATTTAATGAACATGATCCCAAAAATGATGGTGCACAAAAATGAGATGACAAAAGAGAGGAAACTGAAAAACAAGGAAAGGAAACAAACCAAAATCCTAATTACCTATGTACATATGGGGGACAACCCGTTTTCAATTTTGATAGTGCTTGAGATATTGCCCACTATAGGGAAAAGGAAAATGAGTTCCATCAAGATATGCCAAGTAATAGGTGCTATCTCCACAGAAATGCTTGATTTTGAAAGGGCCCATCCACAGTGAATCAAACTTCCCGTGCTTTCCTTTCGGTTCACCTCTTGTCCTAGAGAAGAACTAAGTCATTGATTTGAAATTGTCTCTCCTTAGTTTTTCTGTCGAACAATTTCTTCACTTTTGATTGGTGTTCTTCGATCCTATTTGCCACTTGACTTCTTTGTTCTTCAAGCTTTCTTAGGAACATGATCCTTTTATCCAATGCATTGGCGAAGCATTCATCATCAATTGCTTCAGCCAATCGTAATGCCAGTAACTCCAAAGTGATGGGAATTTGAGCATCAGTTCCATATAAGAGTTGGAATGGAGATATTATGATTGCCCTTTTGGGAGTTATGTGGTCAACCCACAATGCATCATATAAATTTTTGTGCCAAGTTCTTTGATTTTCTTCTACTAACTTGCGCATGATAGTAATGATGTTTTTGTTATTGGATTCTTGCTTGACCATTTCCTTGCAGGTAGTAATCTGATGAATGAGATAAAGATATCCCATACCCATAACAAAAACCTATCATATCTGTAGAAGATAAAAACTGGTGGCATTGTTTGTCACGATCTTTTGTGGAATTTTATAACGAATCAATATATTCTCTTTGATGAAGTCACAAATTACCGCAGTAGATGTTTGTTTTACCGGAATAGCTTCTACCCACTTTGTAAAGTAGTCAGTTGCAGTGAGCATGTGAGTATGACCAACACTAGAATTTGGATTCAAAACCCCGATGAAATCTAAACCCCATTGTTGAAAGGGTTCTTCAATGACAACTGGCTTCAAAGGAAATCCCACCAAATTTGGTCTTCCAACAAATTGTTAACAAGCTTCACATTTGGCTACCCATTTTTAAGAGTAAGAAAACATAGTGGGCCAGTAATAATGTGCTCGCAGAATCTCATAAGTTGTCACAGGTCCAAAGAAATGACCACCGCAAGCATGATTGTGAAAATATTTAAGCAACCTAGGTTGTTGTTTTTTATCAACACATCTGAGGAACATGCCATCAATTCCTTTCTTGAATAATGTGTTGTCTAAAATGACGTACCTAACAGCTCTTAATTTGATAGCTCTTTTTTCCTTAGTTGTCAGATTCTCAGGATATTCGCCATATGTGAGAAAATAAGCGATATCATAATACCATTCATCTGTGGTACTAATGAAAACTACCAGCGGTAAGATTTCTTCAACTGGTTCTTCTTCAGAGTCATCTCGTTCATTGTTCTCCATGATGAGTTAGCAGAGTCCTCTTCCTCAAACTAACTTGGTAGGCTTGATGTCCAAGTCATATTCTTGGATCTTGGAGACCCAGTTACCTCTTTTAGATCCTGGTTCCTGTTGTGTCAACATTGATTTAACTGCGGTGTCTGGAACTAAGACTTTGGTGTGAGAATTCAACACATAGTACCTGAAATGTTTCAAGGCTCTAACCACCGTGTACGCATGCCTCTCAAGGGGAGTGTAATTTAGTTCATGTTTCTTGAATCCAGAACTCATGAATGCAATAGGAGATTCAATTCCCTCTTGATTGTGTTGAGTCAGGATGGCAGAGATCGTGTGCAGGGAAGCATAACAATAGATTATGAAATCCTTTTTAAAATCAAGACACACCAATGTAGGAGATTTTATAATAACACCCTTGATTTGTTCAAATGCTTCTCTACCTTCCTTCGACCATTTGAAGGATTCTTTACCTTTCATCATATCAGTGATTTCTTTGGTTAGCTCAGGAAAAATCTGGCACGAACCTTCTCAAAAAGTTCACCTTCCCAAAGAATGAGTGGACTCTAGGATTACTTGTAGGTAAGCAAAGATTCTTGATAGCTTGAATGCGCGTGTCAGGGATTGATCTTAGTTCCTTCTTTAGAACAGTATTACCTAGGAGTTTCCCTTCTGTAACTCCGAACATAGACTTCTTTGGATTTAGGGAGATTCTATAAAGCCTACATCTTTGTAATATTTTCTCCAAATCTCTTAGATGATCTTCTCGCTTTTTTGAGAACATTATCAAGTCATCCAGGCATACCATGATGATCTTGCCTTTATAATATGTGAATGCCATATCCATAACCCTTTGAAAAGTTGCACCAACATTTATTAAATCAAAAGGTATTCTTCTATGTGTGAACGTACCCTAGGGGGTAGTGAACACGGTTTTATGTTGGTCTTCTCTAGTCACTTCAATCTAATTATAACCAAAGAAACTGTCTAACATGGATAGCATTTCTGATCTAGTTTCTATCTAAAGAATATGGTCCATGACCGATAATGGATAGTTATCCTTCAAGGATGCTTGATTAATATTGCGGAAATCCACACAAATCCTAATTTCCCCATTTTTCTTGTGAACTTGAACAATATTAGCTATCCAGGTTGAATGTCGAATAGGAAACACTATTCATGTGTCTAACATCTTTTGAACCTCATGGAATATCGTCCCTCCAATTTTTGGGTTATATTGTCTTTTCTTCTGCCTGAATGGAGTTGCACCAGGTTTCAAAGGTATGGCATGCTCCATTTCCCTAGGTTGGAAAGACTTCAAGTCTTCGTATGAGTAAGCCAAGACGTCAGAATATTTGGTAAGGAGGCTTACAAATTTCTTACGCTCCTCAGGTGAACAACACTTACCAATGTTGACCAGGTGAGGTTTGTCCTTGGTACCAATGTCAACTTGCTCATAGTCAGCAGAATTCACAGGTCCTGCCTACTCTTTCTCTTTGATAAACCTATCATGCTTATCAAAAAGTTCTTCAAGTGAAACCAATCCTTTTGGAATTTTATTTCCTTTGAGTTGAATGATTCCATCGCCAGGATCCTCGTTCTCAACTCCTTCTTGAGTGGGTGAGGTTGTCAATTCATAAAATTCTTAATCACTTCCTTCAAAGTACAATTGTTCAAAATTATCCCTCTTTTTTGCGAAGGCAATACTTTGTTGATCATCATTGAAGACTAGCCAATTTTCTACATTCTCAGGAACACTTGGCCTAAAAGCTATTTAGATGGTGTATTTGTCTTGATCAAACTCATAATGAGGGATCATTAATGAAGATGAGATTGCTAGGGAATCTGTTTTATCATTCTTTTCACGAGGGACAAATTCTATGGAAAAAACATCAAAGATTTCCATTGCGTACTACACTTTATTTCTGTAGTGTCTCAAACGATCATTCTTTACCTGAAACTACTTTTTAACTTGTTTTATGATCAACTCTGCATCTTTAAAGACTTTCAAATTTTTGATCCCTTTCTCTTTTGCAACTTGGAGGCCAAGGATTAGTGCCTCACATTCTGTAGTGTTGTTAGTATTCAAAAATTGGAGTTTGTAAGAAATGAAACATTTTACCAGTGGGAGATATAAGCACCACTCCTGCACCGGAACCTATTGAGCAACAACTTCCATAAAATCAAGAGTCCAGATCTCATTGGGGTCTTGGCAAGTGACCTCAGGTGCATGAACCTCTGTAGTCATCATATAATTACCCATACTTGAGTTTTGAAACAAGACCTGTGTGTGGGGATCATCAGTTTTCATTACGGTGAACTTTTCCTGAGTTTCCAACATTAGCTTCTTCATTTCTCCACTGATAGGAATCATGGCATGAGACCAGTCCATTTGAATGTCACCACCCAGATCTCTACAAAATTTCTTGTTCAACAATGTGCCATATGAAGTGGGAATGTCGAAAACTAAAATAGTTACCTTGACTCGCTTTTGAGGAAATTGAGTTAAAACCATTTGATCGTGTTTAATCTGCCCAATCAGATGGAATTGTCTTATCTCCATGGAGTAACAAGATCTGAATGTTCTCGTACAAGTTAACCCAAGAGCATGTGCTACTTTTGCAGGAATCACATTATTCGAGGCTCTAGAATCTATAATGCAATTACTTAATTTGCATCCATTGATCAGAAAGGACACAAAGAAAGGTTCAATCTTTTCATTTTAAGGTGTAGTGGCTGCCACAATATTTTGAGTCTTCTCATCTTTTGGAGTTTTCATAATTCTTTAGAGGAATGAACAATAGAGTCACCTTTGATAAACTGGACCAATTTCTCGAGTTGATCCTTATTGGACTTCAAGTACTCTACCTGTGACATGGAAATTTTTGTTTTATTGATATGATCAATGATATCAAATTTGGGCAACATGACCGTACTTGATGTCTCAGATACTAGTTCTTTTGAACTTGATGATGGCTCACTTTTGACCTTTGATTCGGGCTTAGTCAATACTGCTGTGGAAGAAGAAACTTTCTTTGTAGCTGATTTATCAACTGATTGACTTGTAAAAGATCCTCCTTTCTTTAAGATAGTTTTGACCTTGGGAACCTCAGTCATCTTGGAATCTTTAGGAGTCTCATTTGTCTTAGATTCTTTGGAAGTGTCTTTAGTTTTAGATTCTTTAGGAACTTCCTTGGAGCTCTTTTTATCTTCCACCTTAGTGGTACTCTGCTCCTTCTTCTGAGAGCGTGTGAAGACATCGAAGGATTGACTATTCATATCTTCTACAATTTCTTCGTATTCATCTTCTTCTTCTGAATGGTACTCGAAGAAATGATTATTACTTTCTCCTTTAGGCTCTTTGACTTTAGGTTCAAATGTCCCAAAGTTTGGCTCTTCTTCATCAACTTTGACGACCTCAACTTCATCATCGCTTGCTTCAACAAAATCACACTTTGAGTTAGTTGTGGGAGCCACTTCAATAACAAGCCTCATTAGAGCACCTGTAATTCAGGATTTGTTGGGAACGTAGCCTTTTCTTGGGATGTCTTTGTAAGGAGCAGGTTTACTACTTTGAGCAACTTGCTTTTTCAAAGCTAGCACATCATTAGCCAACTTAGTGAGTATGGTCTTAGAAGCATTGGGGGTTTCTTGACTCTTTCTCTTGAGGGAATTTTTCTTGAATTTTCCCACTATGATTAAGTCATCCTCAATTTCTATGGCCAAGGATTGAGAAATTTCCAAAGTAGCCACTCTAGTTCTTCTGAGATGATAGCACACTTCTGGTTGTTGTGCATTAATGAAGAAATATTTTTGTCCGTTAGGATTCAGGTGAATTCCGATAGGAACTTTGTTCACCATTTTGTTGAACTTCGCCACAAAATTTCTCATGGGTTATGTTGGTTCTTTCTTCACCTGAGATAGTTGGGCAAGAAGGGTATGTTCATCTTCTGCCATTTTGAAATGATCTTCAAACTTAGTTTTCATATCATCCCATTTTATAATGCATCCATTCGGGAGATGATGAAACCAATCCGCGACAATGTCTTGCAATGTTTCAATGAAGAGGTGAACAAAAACATCTTCATATTCTACTGAAAAAAATGCACATGCAACAAAGAAGGTGGAAATGTGGTCATCAGGTGATGTCTTCCCATCTCCATCAAACTTGGGAAGAATCTTCCTTGACCCTTGTGGGAGGTCATGTCGAGCTGGTAATGCCAATGGGCCTATGGTATTTCCCCATGGTACATTAACTGCCATCTTGGGAAAGGTGGTATACGAAGGTAAAACAACATGTGTAAGAACAAGTGCTTGACTTGTAGTGATTCCTCCCTTACTTGCTCTTTTAGGACTTGATTCAAGGCTTACAAATTTATGGGGAGTGTTCCTCTTAGGAGGAGATAACTTGAAACTAAACTTTCCTTGAAAATAAAAAATGGGATTAGATTGACCTTTAGCTTTTTCTCCTTGTGTAAACCTCTTTCCTGTCAGCTTAGATTCTTTACTGTGAAGGGATCACTGACACGTTCCAATCAACTCTTTCCTTTTCTCTTTGATCTCTTTCTCAATCTCTTTGTGCCTAAATGATTCTAACAACTCTCAAAACTTGATTATCTTCGTTATCTAATACTGATGTGAAAAGATGAAAATGATAGTTGTTCATATGCTTTTCCCAAATAGCTTGCCTCAAATATGATGATATGTCTTCTTGAGTATCTGCAAAAACAATATTTCGTTGCAAGATAGGTGAGTTACCTATAATAGTCATATAGATTATTGCCTTGGTGGAAGAGGGCTACATCGGTGAACAACGATCAACACATGTCCAGGAGGTCTTTTGGCCACAAGTGCGAGTGCTCTTCTTCTAACGTCTTCAATGTAGATTTCTTTGTCAATGGCTCTATCAACAATCACAAATTGTTGTAAGATTTTGTGGTTTTCCCAAGCTACTATATGAAGGATGGAAACAATGGCCACTTGAAATATTCGTTGGGAAAAAGATTCGGTTGAAGAATTGGAGCTTGTGAAGAGGGGATAATAATAAAGATTTAACCAAACACTGGTTAATGATTCCTGAATCCCTAGTAGAGTCACCAAAAACTGTTAGCATATGGATTTGCACGCATACAAATGACATGCAACAATATGGAAACTAAGTCCCTCCTCAATGAAGGTGATACTGCCTTTATTGAAAATAAAAAATGAATATACATCTGTACATTCAAAATTGTATGTGGGGAGTGTTTTGGAACATCAATGGAAAGAAAAATGAATGAGGGAGATGGAATGGAATGAAGGAAAGGAATGGAAAGGAATGAATGGAATAAACATGCAAGAGTTAGGTAAAACAGAGCCTAATATTGCATGAAGAAGAACTATAAATAACTAACACAAATAAAATGGAGTTTGAGTTAGCTAAACAAGAATGAGTAAAAGGGAACACACATGAGCAAGTAGATAATCAGAGCTTGTTCATTGTGAACTAGAACAACATATTAATATAGTTGACAATAAGATCCAAGACAATATTTACATGCAAGATTCAAACACTAACATCTAATGAACATAAGAACACCAAATGTTATAAGAGATAATGAATGAGACACAAATCTCATATATCATTACTCCAAAACGTCTTCTCAAAAGAACACAATTTCTTTCCTTGAAGTAAAGCTTGCATACAAAAGTATTTTCTTCTCCTCTCTCAAAGTCACCCTTACAAATGAGCCCCCAACTTCCTTTTATAACCCAAAAGTTGGTTACAAAGTAGTTAGGATTTACATGCACATTAAATAGGGCACTTAAGTGACTTTGAATTTTTCAACCAACTTTTAAAAAGTGACTAAAAATAGAAACCACTTAAGTTATCAAAAAATTTCCAAAAGTGAGTTTAACAATAACCTCACTTTATAACAAATTTAAAGTCATTTTAAGACAAGTACATAAATAAAAGAAATGGGTCATGTGGACCCCACTTATATGACTTGGACACACACATAGACATCCTAGTCAGCAACGCGCCACCTAGATCAAGACACCTAGGATAAGTGCCTTATCCATTGGGCCAAGAGTCTGCCTATCCCGGTCGTACGAGAATGAACTCATTGACCGTGCTCCGTAATCCTCCAGATGACGAGAGAGACGAGCTTGAAACTTGAGTAATTTACCCACCTCTTCGTTTGAGCAATATCCTGGTGTGTGTGTGTGTGTGTAATTTTGTCTTTATTCGCATTCGCGTTCACAATTACACATAATTCTCCACATGCTCTGAATAACTTCCATGGTGAATTCTTCATTTGTCATGAGACCGTAGTCATTACGCCACCCTGGATTGTCAGAATCCAACTCTCGATCTTTCACCATTGAGAAGATCTTCCAAGAGTCGAGATTGCAATTCACTTCATGGAGTTATGTCTTTCGTCTTTGTCACTATCCTAAAGTATTGACATTTTGATCTGCTCACGATCATCCAATTCAAGAATGCTCCAAATTTAAGATTGGATGATGAAGTATCATGCCCACTGCTAACTGAGAGCTGACATGGACACACTTGAATGATGTGGCCTTGCTTGATGATCCGCACAATTGCACTTGTCATTGGTCTTGGTTTGTTGATGAATAGATCTACCACAACGATCAAGTGAAGATAATTGATGTAGACAAGCTTCTCTCATTATTGATCTCTACCGATAACAATAGAGTTTGACTCCGAAGAGATCTCTGCCAATAGCTACGACCTATAACACATAATGAGGAAGTCAGAGGTGACCCATGGGTGTCATTGAGAAGAGCTTGTGCCGCGGAGATGAGACTGAGAACTCACAAGTCAAGGTCACTTCCACATTGGAGCCATTGGATTTGAATCGCCACTCTATGCAGGTGTCATAGTGCATCCATGCAAGTGATGACCAATTCAGAACAAATGTTGAGAAAATTGTGACTCACATTCGGTTGATATGAGATCGCAAAACTGACTTATGTCGATGTGTCCCAAGTTGGTATCGGCGATGTTCTCATACTCTGAATGGGGTGTTGAGGTGGGTAGAATTCCCTGGGACCCATACTGCAACATGATTTTTTTTGAAGATGACATGATTGTGACAGAAGCGCAATTTCAAGTTATTACTTCCTTCTTACAAAACTGCACAAATTGCCTCTGAAACTGCACTGGGAAAAATAACAAATTTTGTTATGAGAAACTCTCACTGGATGAGGGAGTCTATTAAGGTACCACAAGTTTTTGGATCAGATATTTTTTTCCCAAATCAAATTCTTCAGTGAAATATTAAAGGTCAAAGTTGACTCTTCTGAAACTGCTAGGAAAATGCAAGTGTAAAACTGCGAAAATCTCGTTTGGTTTTAACCTAGGAAAAATACCAAATGTCACCTTGAGAATATAAAACTTGGTAATGGAGCACATGAATGTGGGGATAATCTAAATAAATATTCATTTTCTCTTGATGATCATCCAAGCTCAAAATATTGACTCTCAAAGTCAATGTCCTTGACAGGCTGAAAACTGCACACGCGACGAAATCAAACAAGTTGCATTTTATTTGGCTCCGTGAAAAATATCAAACAAGGTGTTGTGAATTTTAAATTTGGTAAAGAAGTAAATTAATGTGGGGATAATTCAAGGAAGAAAACTTTTCATCTTGAAAATCACTCAGACCCGAAATATGGATTCTCAAAGTAGGCTTTTCGTCAAGCTGAAACAGTGCGCGCGACGAAATTCAAATAAACTGCATTTTTTTTGGGTTCGTGAAAAATACCAAATGAGGTGTTGTGCATTTTTAAATGAGTATGGAAGCACCTTAACATGATTAAATTCATGGGTAATGATTTTTTTTTTCACGAAAATCATCTAGCTTCGAGATATTGAGCTCCAAAGTTGATTACTTCGACATATACAAACCACAACAACAACAACAACAACAACAATAAAAATAATAATATCCGGTCGCAATGGATATGTGCACGATTGATCTTGAATTTTTTTAATTAATTTTTTACTTTGTTGCATTGCCAATAGCTCGAGCTTATGAATGCATAGCAGTATTCTTTTTGACCAGGTGTGGGAATGCTTTCTTCTTGCTTCTTAAGGTTGTTATTCCTGCCTTCCTCCTTCCACATGTGGACTGTTTCCTTTCTTTTTTGGAACGTGAATGAAACCGTTTAGCTTTAGTGTGGAAAAATGAGTGGAAATGGGGAAGTTTTATTTCTTCCTAGATTTTCTTTCCCTTCCTCCTCCTGATGGCGTGGCCTTCTAATTCTTTTTGTGTATGCCTAAAAACTTTATTTGTTGAATGCATGTGGACAGCAAAAATAAACGTGGGAGCTATTTTTTGGTTGTGTGTTTGAATTCTCATCTCCCATGTGTGGCATGTTCTCTTGTTGTTATGGCATGGGAACTCTGATCTTTCCCTGCCTGGTTTTTGACAAGGCATTGAAAACTACTATTTCCTCATTTGCACATCGAAATGCTTCTTTCCGCTGCCTATGCATTTGTTTGTTTTTCTTTTATTTATTTCCCTTCAAAACATGAGTTGAAACTATTCATTTGGCAGGTTTTCTTCCTCTCAACTTGCGTGGAGCTTAGAATTTTCCTCTATGTTGCATCTTCCTCTTTATCGTCCTGGTATGCGTAGATCTTGGTATTTTCTTTGCATGCGTGGGCTTCTCTTCTTTTAATTCAAAAACCTTCTTGTCCCTGCATGGAAATATGTTTATTTTTGGCTTTTATTCCTCCAACGTGAACAACTGTTTTTACTTTGCCTTAGCTCCTTCAACGTGTGAATGAATTTCTTCTTTCTCACGTGAATCTTGTTGCAAATAACTTCCTTGGAATGAATGAAGGATCAACATCTGTGAAAAATGTGCTATGAATCTTTGGAAAAAATATTTCTTTGAAAACGTTTGAGGAAATAAGAAAAATTTGGAAATAACAAAAAAATTAGAAATAAAGAGCCTCAACTTCTTACGCACGACTTCTTCGACAAATTTTCACGGAGCTTTTGTTGCGAGGATTAAAGAAGCTTCTGTAATTGTTTCTTTGTTTCCATTGGAATAACTAATTTCCCTTTCTCCTGGTAGTGGGAATTAATTGCTAGGGGAATATGGTAAAAAAACTCAATCATTTGCTTGTGGCAATGGCAAAGCAGGTTGACAATTCTCATTTATTTCCCCATGTGGGAAATTGCAAGATATTATGTCAGTTTTCCATCCGGTTGGGTTAGTGATCAGCAGGACAAATTCCACAAGTAGAGAAAAATAAAAAAATTTCCAGGAAAGGGAAATCCGGGTGCGGAAAGCTGATTTGGCATTCCCAGTAATTGGAAACGAAATTTTAATTTCTCCTAGCAATAATAAAAAACTTGTCGATTAATTTTCAATAAATATTAAATTAATATTCATATAATTAAAACCCCCCAAAATTTAATAAAATTAATTTTATTGAACAAACAGGTAAGAAATTAATTAAATATTAATTAATTAATTATTAATTCATTTTGCGACAAGATGGGAGCAATTCTCACCCGAAATGGACAAAACAAAGACAAAAACGATCACATGAATAAGACGATCATGACGAGGGTAATAAACACACAATAATACTTTTGATTTTTTTAATAAAAAAATTCATGCTTATTAATTTTGTCAAGTCAAAATTAGCTGATAACAGTTATAGATGACTGTTCTAGGTCAATCATATCCGATCACAAGCATCTATGATCTCCCAATCATCCAACAACCCTTTATGTGGGAGAAATTTGACATCCTCTATGAGCTCACGTTGTGCACCATCAAATTTGCACCTGACATCGAGGACATTAAGAACCAAATCGAGTTCCTCCATGAAATCCAATAAGAAACTGTGGACTACTAGTACGATTACTTTGAAGCTGCCTAGATTGTTGCCACCTTAGCCTGGGACACCTATGAAGTGGAACAAGATCTAACTTTTCACCTTGAGTTTTAGCTCCACCCTTAGCATTATCATTGCTTATTTTATTCTTTTTATCAACTCACTTAATTGTTTTGAAACGAGCTAACATTCTCTAAGGAAGTCCCTTTGGATTCCTGGAATCGGCCTTTGCTGAGCAACTCATCATTCCATTTTATCTAAACTTTCTTGTTTAGATGTATTTGATTGCATGTCTCTTCACTTGGTGAAAGGAGGAACACTCATCCACTGTTCACATTCGATCATCATGTCATTGCAACTGTTAGTGTAGGTATCATTAAACCCTTCCATGTTTTGAGTTTTAGGTACTTTCCACATTTACTAGCTTAGACCTCAAATTTAACTAATACAATAATGAAACAAAAACACTTGTAGGGTATGGGAGATGCCCTCAAATGATCAACGTCACAGGGAAGGAACCAGACCAACATATTTCATCATGCATCAATTTGTGCATGTCATGCATGAAGCTTAACATACCTCATGAACACGTGTATTACATACAAAGTATATAGAAAAATATGTTATGTATCAAACCAATATAACAAATAACATATATAGAAAGTGCAAGCTAGGAATTAAGTAATGTGTAGGGCTGATTTTGTATTTGTGCAGATATTTGAATGTTTTTGTATAACATGAATATTTGAATGTTTTTGTCATTTTAAAAATAGCTATATACATGGAATGGGCTAGCATAAGAGCTATGTGATGAGGGCCCCATCAAAAGGTGGGGTAGGTCTATAAGGTGAAGGAGGATTAGGTCTTAATTGTTTCATAGTAGAATAAGGATTATCCTACCTAACTTGTGTAGAAACCATACTATGAGCCATATGAAGCCTAGGAGATAAAGAGCCACTAACATAAGTATGTACAATAGAGGAGCTAAGAGAGACATGCCCACAAGAAGTACCATGTGATAGTTATTGTCATGTGAGTAAAGTGTACTAGATTGATATTGGTACCAAACAATAGAGTAGAACAATTAAATTCAATGTGTCGTGATGGACAAAAAACTGAATAAAGAATACTCGGTCACTTCAAGCTCCAAAGATGCACTCTTATCAACTAATGGTGAGTTATTGTTTATTTGTAAAGAGGGATGTCTTAACAATATAGATGCAGACGTAGTATTAATTTAATAAGCTTGTAACACAAATTTCTATTTTTTAGCAATCAATTTGTATTTATTCCTTTTCAAAGGTTGAGTAGAAAGAGCTTCACCTCGATATACATATCTCATAAGAGTCTGATAAACTAGTACGTCTAAGAGGGGACCAGCTTGGATGATCGTAACCTTTGCAGATTGATGCCTCAGAGGAGGAGAAAGGGATCTCTCATAATAATGTGTATAATAGGTTATAATTATTTTTTCTTTGAGTAACTTCAGTTTTAGATCCAGTGCATAAAAAAATTGTCGTGATGCCCATTGATGTAATGAAATTTACAAAAAGGGTGGTATTTTTCTCCCTCAAACCAATGAGGAAGGTGACGATCATTAGATGGAAATCAAATCAAGTGCTTATCAAATAGACTAAGTAAAATTTCATGTGGACAATCCAAATATTTATCAAACATAATGGTTTTTACTTTGGAATAAGACAAGACCTCATAACTAGGTGTAATATGATAGGCAATATTGCCATAATGTAGAACGCTGACTTGTCTTGAAGTAGAAGATGATTCATTCATTACATTAGAATTGGGATCCATAAAAGGAGGGGGAATAGGATCATGTGAAGGTGTAGGAATATGTGGGGTATATCATAGATGTGTTATTTCATCATTAAATGATGTGATCTTAGTTCTCATAACTTGAATTTGTAGTTGAAAATAAATTTGGAAATACTTAATTAATTGTAGGATAGCCATATAGAATATGTCATTTTCATGACCATTTGTGGATGGAGGATCTATATTAATATGTTCCATTTCCTTAAGAGGCATAAAAGGCATACTATCATTTTCCACATTAAGAGGAAGGGAAGAGATGCAAGTAGAACTAACATTTTTGCATTCATTCAAAAGATAAGGATTACACATAGAAGTATAATTAGTGCATTCATGAGAATGAGAATAAAAATAAGTAGAAATGTCATTATTGTTTGGAATAATATAATTTTTATTTGCATTAGCATTTATGGGAGAATAAGGAAGAGAACATTCATTTGTACATTCATCATCATTACTAATTGCCATGTCATTATCAAAAGAGTAAGTAACACCATCAATTAATGTATTAACTGAAGGAATATGTCAATCATGTGAAACATCATCATTATGTTGTCCACTCAAAATTCCCTGCTCTGTCAAAGGTAAAATTTCAAAATTTTGAGTCTAAGTGTCTTTTCTGTCAAGCTGGTAGTGTGGAAAAAGTCTTGGAGGTCTAAAAAATCTAAGTTTTGGGTCATTTTGAAAGTATTTCGGGCCTGTCGGAAGTTTTTGTCCCGGTTGTCCCAAGTACAAAAGTGCAAGTTGTTCTCCGACCGGCCGAAATCCCCGAAATTGTCCTATCTTCGGGCCCGTCGGAAGTTTTTGTTCCATGTGTCCCGAAAGCTTTTATGCAAGTCGTTCCAATTTCGGGCCGAACCATCCGAACCGCGTACTTCGCACTTTTCTGTCCCAAATGTCCCAAATCAAAAAGTGCAATCTGTCCCATTTTCGGCCGAAACCTCCGAAATTGTCCCATTTCGGGCCCGTCGGAAGTTTGTCCCAAGTGTCCCAAAACTTTTTGTGCACGTTGTTCCATTTTCGGCCGAAATTCCCGAATCGCGCACTTCGCTCTTTTTCATCCCAAATGTCCCAAATCAAAAAGTGCGCTCTGTTCCAACTTCGCCCGAACCGGCCGAGTCGCGTACTTCAGAACTTTTCGTCCCGAATGTCCCAAAGTTAAAAAGTGCAATCTGTCCCTTTTTCGGCCGAAACTCCCGAGTCGCGCACTTCGCACTTTTCTGTCCCAAATGTCCCAAAATGCATTTGTGCGTCCTCTCCCCGTTTCACCCGAATCGGCCGAGCCGCGTGTTTCGCGCATTCGCGTCTCACATGTCCCAAGTGAACCTAATGCAATTCATACTTAGTTTTTCCCGCTCGACCCGAACGTGCTAAATTTGAATTTAAGTTGCGAGGATCAAATTCAAGAAGCAGTTACGAAGGACGAATTTCAAGACGCCAGTTACATCAGTTTTCAAAGATATCCATTGTCATCTTCAAGATGAAACGTCTGGTGTGTCCCTCATGGCAAAGGAATGGCTCAGACGTGGAAGAAATTCAAGAAGCGGTTTCTGAAGACAGTGGGTCCCTCTCAAAACTGGCCACCTGCCTCCTTCCCCTTCTTTCTCTCTTCTCGCCATTCCTTTCGTATTCCATGTAATTGGTTAAGGTATTGCGTTTGGCATCCCTTAACTATTCTTTATTTAAAAGAAACGGTTACAAGACGTAACTGAAATTTGTAATCTATATAATGGTCTTTACACGCCATTTCAGAGAGGAGGAAGAACTTGGCATACTCTCGAAATTGTAAATAGATCTTGAACGTATCAATACAAAAGGGCTTTTCTTTGTCATTCTCTATCTGAATCTCTGTATCTCTGTGTTTTCCTTTAGTATTGTGAAGATTATTTTGTACCTAATTCATTAGTCTTGCTGATTGCTTTTCGCAAATACAGTGGTCTTGCACAACCAAGAAAGAACTTTGTGTCTTTGATTAATGAATCTAAATAAGGTCGTTTGAAGAACTTTGTGTCTTTAATCTTATTCAGCTAATACAAATAATCTTGTTCCAAATTCCTTGTAACTTCGCACTCGTAAAGAATTATTCTGTTATCTATAATTCCAAACGTTTGCTATTCTGCTTATCTTCATACCCTCTTTCCTCAGTCCGTTTGTAACTGATGATCTTTGTGGAAAACCATTTTCGTGGTATCCAAGTTCGACCATAAAATGACATTCTGTATATTTGTAAATAAGTTCGTGTCTCAATAAGGGAACCTCTCCCAGAAAAGAGGAGGGACTTCTTGTCCCCTGACTGTTGCTCTTCTAAAAAGTCCTATTTGAAAACCAACACAGTCACAGTTCAATACCGGTACAACATAGTCTTCAGTTTCAATGCTCTGAATTAGACTTGGGTCCTTAACACAACACTACCACTAGAGATCTTCCTGGATGCCTAAGACTAGGGGGAAAGATACACAACATTTCGCTTCATCACAAATATTTTTCACAGGGCATATAGTCCTTCAACACTTGGAAATCATTGGATTAGACTTGTACACGCCATATGTAGTGGTTCTTTTACCTTAGGAAGTAGTCAAAGGTTAGGTAATGACATTAGAAATTTCTCCCTACACTCCTTTTGTCATGGTGTAAGATCGCTCGAAAAACTCACTCTTCATCAACATCTTTAGGATCCTTTCTATCACTTTTCCTCATCATGGATCAGGTGTATATGTTCCTTTTTCTTCTACTTTTTGGCATTCTCCACAATTTTTACATACATTGTATACATATATACATAATATTTTGACTACTTGTTTGTTCTTCTCTTTATGGGAAATGTAAGTCAACATCATTACACAACCATCATGCTATGAGAACATCATCAACAATAGGTACATCACCACATCTACACGTGCGTTTCCAAGCTAGGTTTTTTTATTATTGATAAATGGTTTTAAAGGGGATTATACCCCGTGATACAAAATGGCTCAAAATCCATGATATACAAAGAAACAACAGTGGTTTTTTGACCAGTGGGGACCACACCCTGATACACAATCCTTAGAAAGATAGATAAAAAATGAAGTCTAAGGTAGGGATAGACTACGAGTATAGAGCCAAAAAATAGATAAAAACAACAATACAACCATTTTCCAATCACCAAAGAAAGAGATGACACAAGAAAAATATTTAAGAAATTTGTTAAAAACCTTTTGAGCATCCTCCAAGTCCCTGTAAAGGTTGAGAGAATTTTTTGGGAATTGTCTTGGATGCTCAAAGTTAAAGCCTTCTTCTTATCCTTACCTTCCTTCCAAATATCCTTAGAGATGTCGTTGATGCCACAAATCTATTTCACTTGAATATGAATAAAGTCAAGCATATCTTTGTGCATAGAGAACTGGTCAATCTACTTGTTGACATTTTTTTGCAATTTACCCTCCATAGTTTACTACTTCTTGGCAAGTTCCTCAATTTTCCCCACAAGTTTAGAGTAAGTAGTAGGGTCCAAGCCTTCCTTGCTTCCCTCATTTAGGAGATAGTCAAAATTATGTTTAAGTCCCTTGATAGTCTCTACTTGTAGCTTAAGTTGAGCCCTCAAATCATTACTGGCTTGTGGGTCTAGAGAAAAATGTCTAATGTCAAGGGGACTTTCAACAACATCCAAGTATTTACCCTTCTCATTACTTCACAACACCATTTTTTTGGAGGAGGGGTAGGAGAGGGAGAATGAAATCTATGTTTCTTAGTCCTGACCATGTGCTGATGTGGTGGAGGAGGGACCATAGGGTGAGAAGGGACATTAACAACGTCATCATGAAAATATCAGTGCTAGAGAAGAATAACCCCTTGGTGCATAGGAAGGCCTCTATGGTGAACTTAGACATCATGAATGAATTTTTCCAAGGAATGGAGTATGTAATAGGAGAGGCTAACCTTGAGGGTGCATCGAAAGTGGTTCAATAAAACTAGGTGGTGGAGAGGAAAAGTAAAGAATTGGATCTCCAAGGTTATGTATCTGACCACCATCTTGGCCACTTCATCACGTGGAGATGGAATGGAAGAACAAAGAAGGCCCATATTTCTAATCTTAAGGGTTTCATCCCCTTCCATAAAATTTTTCTCTTCTGAATCCTTTTCAAATTTATTCTTATAGAATTGAATTCCATTCATGCTTTAGATAGTGACAAAGGAGATCATTTTTTTGGTTATAGTTAATTCCTTACTTGTGAAGGTAATAACCATGTCCTTCCATTTCCTAGCAAAATTAAGAGAAATATGCTTGTCATGTCCTTTAATCCTCTTCACAAAGGTTGTGAATCCATTCATGTCTAGGGCCTTCCACAAAGCTTCGTTATTTTTCCAGGAGGGGTCGAAGACAGGTTCAACACGGCATGGGGGACCACCTTTGGTGGAAAGAGCTTCAAAATGTAGAGCAAACAAAGGATGAGTACTGCTAAATTCAGGATTCACAATAAGACAATTGCCAAAGTGGAAATACAATAGGAAAATAAGAATGAGACTTTTGAGAGAGGTAAGTCTCATACGTGTAGGGTACGTAATGTAATTTCTCCTCACATGCCCTTTCTACTGGCATGTACTATTCATATTGACATTTGGCCTTGGAATCTTAAATGATGATTGCCTTTGTTGTTTGATAGATTTCATTACAATCCTACCATAATTTGAAATGATTGTTGATGACACCTTCATTAGATAATGTGTCAGTAGTATTATTCCCCTCCCGGTAAGTATGTAAAAAGTTTACTTTGTCAAACCCTTTACATAAGTTCATGGCCTCATTGATAAATTATTTGATGGTCCAACTTGGGGCATGAGCGCCTTTAAGATTGTTTATAATATTAAGTGAATCCCCTCAACAATTAAATTATTTACCTTGTGATCTTTAGCAATTATGATACCCTAAAGAGCAGTGAGATCCTCAGTTTCCACCCTAGGGTCATTTTTAATCACTTTTTTATTTTTACTTTCTTTTCTTTAACATCCACACTTCATATTTTTAATCACTCCACACTTTTCTTATCTTGAAATTCTCTTCTAAATCAATCTACATGATTATTAGGTACGCATCTCTATCTACTTTATGGTACCAAGATTTCGCTCACCAACATAAAGTGGGGGAAAATGTAGACACTAAATCATGAACTTTGAGTACATTACTAGGTCCTAATCACATACTACTATTCATATGCTTATTATAGGTTAAAAGTACCGATTGATCATTATACTTGGCCTCTTAGGTTCCTACCTAGACTCACACTTGGCCTTACAAATCTCATTTCCTAGTATGAACTTTCATACCTAACATTATCTACCTCTGGACACTAGTGCCTAGGTGCCCTCATCCCCTCTAGGCACCCTATACCTATTTGTACTTTTCTCACTCCTTTTTGGGGTCCTTTCTAGCATTTGGGAATCGTTATCTCTTAGGGGTCGGCCTTATAGTGACCAATTATGAAATTTGAGTGAGAGAAGCATATAAATATAAAGTTATGTGACCAAATTAAAGGACCAAGCTCTAAGAACTTACTATCACCACCTAAGGTTGTAACCATCAAGCATCTGAGAGCATCATTGCATCCATCTAACACCATCACAAGGGACAAGGGATGGTCTTCTGCATCACATGCATCGGAGGAAAGTTCATTTTATTCCATGCACACATATATTACATATTTTTACATCTAGCTAATTTTCTCACTATCAAGTGTGACATGTGCAAGAGCCTCCTAGGGCACAATTCCACACACACATAAAGAAATACATAGGGTTTTAGATGTAGTGTAACACACAGTTGTAAGATCACTCATTTGATAGTTTAGGATAGTCTGACCCCTCGTTCTGCATATTTATTTTTTGGGGGTTTTATGCATTTTTGGGGTTTTGTGGGTGATCTCTTTATTATAGGTTATCAATGACAAAAACAATAATAGTGCGACCACCTAGAGACAAAAAATGAGGTTTTTGGATCATCTAATGACCCTGTAAAATTCATCTCTGGACCTCCTGTGCAAACCATGGCACCTAAGAAGGGATCCTAGTGACCAGGTGCCCCAGTACTAGTCTAGACACCCTAGTCCCTGCTCCTCTGACACTTTTAAATTTTTCAAGGCTTGGACGTGGCCTCATGTGTTCCTATTTTATCAGTCTTCCACCTTTGTACACTACGAGGATATTTTCAAAATCAGCTAAATTTTATAACCTTACATTGAACTTAGGGTTTTAATCTCATTGCTTATTGCTTGGGTTAGATTTTTATGCTTTGCAGTCGTATATTTCTTACTGTAACACACATAGGAATTAAAAAAAGTAACCTATCTCCCCTTAGTTTGTTTTTTTCAAGTGCTAATATCAGTCCTTCATCTCTTTCTCTTCACGAATACTATGGTTATGTTCGTCCATGCATAGACCATATCACTTTACTTTCTACTACTAGGCTCAAAACCCTCCATACCATTTTCTTTGTCATGGAATTACCAGTTTCATATAATTATTTACTTAGTAGACCATGGCAAACAATTCTCTCTATAATGCATCATTGTGTCAAATTATTACATGAGGGTGTTGAATACACTATTTCCATTGATCGTGAACCATTCAAATATTGCAACCATGATCCCACCACTACACTTCCTACTCCATGATCTGTTACTACTGATAAACCACAAACTATAAATTCTCCACCTCACTTAGAAGCTACTATTTACATGTTAGATGTTTTTCCATACACATCATCACCCCCTTCTTCTACTAAAAATGCTATGGTACTTTATTGAGGGTTATCCAAGCATCAGACGTCGCTCTTCCTACTTCACCATCTCATGTGCATCCACCATTATCACTTCCTCCCTTTAAATGTATACTTTTCATCAATGATTCTTATTGGGAGCATAATCCATTTTATCCTACTTGTGATGACACTATATGTAAACATGATGGCTTGACTCAATTGAATTTCACTTTTGAGGTTCTTTATCCTCCACTTCACGATCTTCATCTATATCATGGCTTTATTACTATTACTGTGTAGTGCCCACATTTTTATAGCTTCAGTTATCTATTGATTTCCTTCTTCATAAACATGTTTGGATAGGGATTTGATATATGTTGGACAATATGTTATGATTTTTGACCTTCTTGGACATGGATGCATATTTGGACGCGTAGCGCCAATTGGACTCTATTAGGATGTTGTTAGTTTTCATTCGATGTTGCGGACATTAGTTTATGACGATGTTTTTTAGACCTAATTGAGATACGTTAAATTTTTAGTGTAGTTACATGTTTGGATTCTATGGATATATGACACTTTATCATTATGTTTAACTTATGGTGAATTGTGTATAATTGTGCATGTTGTCGCACTTTCGATTCCAGAAAAATGATATGCTAGTTTAGAATTCATTGATTTCTTATTAAGTAGTTGATTCACGTTTTATCAGACAGGTGTGATTAATGTGTGCAATGAGTGTGCAGGTGACAGGTCACAGGAGAACGTGGGATTCAGGCCAACTACACAATTTTGCACAAGCAGCCCACAGGGCTAAGCCCTAACTATGTTTACTGTATGAGGCCTTAGTATTAGATTTTATTGTTTTGGGCACCATGAGTGACCCTCATTTGTAATGTAATATGTCTTGTATTATTAATCTTGATTAGGGTGTTTAGTTTGTGTTGTAAACTTGTTTTGGAGACTTAATGGCCCCACTTACATTAAGTTTTGAGTTTGTATAATGATGTAATTAATTGAAAGGGATTAGGGTCACATGTGAACCCTTGGGTGGGCCCCACACCCTCTACCCTTTTGCCCAAGTGTGTCAAACCCGAAATTGGGCTATTTTAGGCATTTTTAAGGACCCCCTTTTAGTTTGGGAGTTCACTTAGCATGAAAATGCCTTGGACCCTACCTAATAAGTAGGGGGGGCTTATTTCACATGTTTAGAGGGAGTTTCCCTCCCATTTTGCCTTCCTTTGGTCACATCCATGTAAGGTGGATGGGGATGTGTGTTTTGTTAAAATTTGCACAAGTTTGTTTTGGTTATCATTTTGGGTAATTTGGGAGAAGAGGGTTAAAAGCTATTTTATCCTTTCTCCCTTTTATTTTTAGAATCTTTGACCTTGAGGGAAGAGAGGGGTCACACATGTCACCCCCTCATTTGTGAGAATTTTTTCTTGCTCCTCTTCAAATTCTCCCTCATGGGGAAAGAAGAGAACTTTTTTTTTGGGAGCTTTTGATTGGAGGCTTGTGGATTTTGGAGCTAGAGCTTGCTTAGGTCAAGAAGTGGAAAAATTAGAAGTTGGAGAGCTTTTGGAGGTAGGATCCTTGAGCTCATTTATTTTTTTATATCATGTTAGATATTAGTCTTGGTTATTTAAAATGTGTGTTGTTACATGTTGTTTTACTTTATTTTGCTCCATCCATCATATGGCATGATGGAGTTTTGGAGTTTGTGGGGTAAGAGAGAGGGATTTTCCCTCTCAATCCTCATGGCTTGATGGGCAAGCCTTGTAAGATTTTAGTTACTCCCCTTAAATGGTTTGAGGTAGGGAAGGTGGTTCATATGGCTTGAAACTCCTTCCCCATTCTTGGTGAGGAAACCCATTCGGGGTTTGAAAATCCTTCCAAGAAGGATTTGGTTAAAGGGTGGAGAAATAAGGAGGGTTTGAATGACTTTGGAGGAATAAGGAGGGTGTGGAGATCTTGGTTTTGTGTAACCAATGTTGGTTACCACTTTTGGCATTTGGAGAACACCTTTCTTCTCTTCCCCTTTTTAGAGGTAGAACATGGTTTCCCCTCTTTTTCTTCTTTGCAATATTGGTGGTTTGTTTTAATACTTATTTTGTCTTATGTGCATGTAATGTTGGTTGTTCTCCCTTACTCTTGTGCAAAGTTGTGTATAGTAGTCCTCTTTCCCATGGGCTTGGGGGAGGCTAGCATGCATTCCAACCTTGGAAATACATGTAATGACGCCTAAAGGTTGGGTGATTAACAAGCCATGTTCTCTTGGAGTTGGATTCATGTAAGAGTATTCGAGTTTGGAGCTCAAGTTGGTGATTGTTGGAGTTTCCTTGTCCTCTTGATTCTCTTTGAATTCTATCATCCTTTTATGGACTATTATGTTATTGTATCTTGAAGAGTAGGGTTATGTGAAAATCTTCATTTCTTGTAAAAAAATTCTCCTCTTTATATTTAGCATTATTTGTAAACGTGAGTGATGAGTGCTTGAGCAATCTCTCTCTTCAATATTGCAATGAAACTTGTAATAAGGTTATTGAATATTTCACATAGATTGTAACATGTTGGATTAATTGTGCTTAAGTCATTGGAAAATAAACCTTGTAAAAGAGTTATTTATTTGAATATGTATTGATTTGTAAACTCCTTTTTGGAAGGAAAAGTTGTTTAGTGAAAACATGTCTCTTCAAAAGAAAATATATTACTTATTGGAGATCTTACTTGTGTGTAAATCTGAAACCTTAAATTTGTTTTGCATTTGAAAGGAAGTTAGTTCAATATGGAGTTTGTAGGTTCATTGTGTGAGAATGTTAGTCTTCTTGCTCTATCACTCCTTATAAATTGTTAGACTTTTGTTTTAGTTTCTCCTCTTGTATCAACATAACTTTACCATATGCATTTCTCTTCACACAATGGAATGAATCCTTTTGATTTAATATTGTCAACAATAAAATATATATAATATTTGCATAGTCCACTAGTTTGAAAACCAGCTGTTATTATTCATATGGTTTCCAAACCAGATTTTTTTTATTATTCACTACTTGAGGTAAATTGTTTAATATTTAAAATAGAACAAATATATAAAAAATAAATAAATAAATTTTTCTTAGTCATATTTTATGTGTATATTATTGTAATTTTGTTATATAGATGTATCTGATTTAAAATATATTATGAAACATGATATTTTATATCTATATATATACTATTATATAGATATTATAG
Organism: Taxus chinensis; assembly: GCA_019776745.2. Lineage (NCBI taxonomy): Eukaryota > Viridiplantae > Streptophyta > Pinopsida > Cupressales > Taxaceae > Taxus > Taxus chinensis. The sequence goes on from CM034150.1 coordinate 68,775,317, forward strand.
TATATATATGATAATATAGATATATATAACAATATAATTACAATTAAAAAAAACAATAAAACAATTTGGTTAAAATAGTTTTGGTTGTTTTAAAACCAAAATAAAAATATATATAAAAAAATATAAACAAAAAAAAATATAGTGTAGGGGAGGGGCCGAGCCCTCCCCCATCCCCTGCGCCTCTTCCATTCGAACTGCTCCATGCATGCCACCACTTACTCTGTTCTCTCACACATCAAACCCCCCCCTCCACCGTTCCACCATGGTCGCCATACTAACCTCATCCTTCCCCGCGGCCACTTCCCCCTCACCTCCATCCCCGCGCAGCCCTTATGATGTTTCCCCCACACAGTCACTACCCTACAACCCAACTTGTTCCTTTTTTTTTTTTTTTCCAAAAAACGTGCCCCCACATCTCACCTTCAACATGTCTTGTCCAATGAAAGCGCCGCCACTCACCAGGCACCGTCACCCGTCCTCCCTGTAGCATACTGCCTACAAATAATCAAACAAGAAAAAAAAATGTGGCCTACACTCTTCCAGGTAGATCTACAGATTTACCATTTTGATACAAAAAAATATATATGTATAAAGCTTTGCTCAGCTCCATGGATCTCCACTTTCATAGATCCTTCTCCACCTACACAAGAGGAAACAAGAAAAAAAAAACCAAAATCATATGGAAAAGAAAATAAAAGGAGATAGAGAGGCATTAGGGAAAACTTAGGGCAATTTTTTTAAAATCAAAGGCCAAGATGTGTTCCATCCTAGGGCTCTCATTCAACCCTACATTTCTTTAAGTTATGATCATTTCATGGGAATGAGAAAATAACTTTTGTGGTGTGTGTGGGTAAATTAATAAACATAAGGGAAAATTAATAAAACTCAAAGGGGGTGTAGAAAAATTGAGATGACCATAGTCAGCACAACATAAGTAAATACATAAATCATTTAGGGAAAAAGTCTTATTTAATTTCGAACAAAATTATAAATGAATATAAAATAAATTTAAGAGGATTATGACAAAACACATATGTTAAGTAAGCATCGACTTAAAAAAAAATTCACAAATTTTTAAAGACTTTTGGTGTGTTTTCCGGTGTCCCAAGGCGGGGCACTACATTTGGTATCAGAGCAGAGGTTCACACACGCGGACACTCTAGGTAATTAATTAACTAGTTAATGGTATTTTTAATAACATTAAAGTAAATAAATAAATAAAAATAATTGGTTAAAATTTTTTTTGCAACCATTTAATTATAATTTAATGACCTCTTCGTCACCTCGTGCACAGGATGGCACCCATGAGACAAAACTTGGTTAGGGGTTTGGGACGTAGTTCACCTACGTCTAAACCATCAGCACCCAAGTTAAGGCCTTAGATCTTAGAGGCTCTTCAGTAGTTGATTGGCATTGTGCAGCAGCATCTTCCACCACCACAGGAGGCGAGAGCGGAGGAGATTCCATTAGGAGTCAAGGAGCCGATAGGTGAGGACATGCACTCAGAGCCACCAGAGCATGATACCCATAGGTGAGAGAGGTCATGTAGCCCTTCCATTCATCACGAGAGGGTAGCCTCGTACTGTTGTAGCCACTCACATAGTCTTAAGGGACCATTTGGGGATAGGCGACCCCACTCACCTGTTGGTTTGCATTGCCAGGATCGGGATATAGGCAGTGTGATCAGGGATATTCTTCACTTGCAGCCGCCTACTTACACCGGATCTATAGATGGATTTGGGGTGGAGTCATGGCTCCTTAGCTTGGATAGTTGCTTCGGCTTGCACTCTTACGAGAGCAATGTCAAGGCAAGGTTTGCCATACACCTCCTCCGAGATGCAACAGGTGTTTTACAGAGGAATGAGGAGCGGATGCTCCATCTGACTCGAGAGACAGTGACCTAGGAGATGTTTGAGGAGTGATTCAGGGCTTATTATATGTCAGAGCATTTCATGTAGAAGAGGATCGATGAGTTTCATGACTTATGACAAGGATTTGGCACCGTAGAACAGTCCGAGAGTAGGTTCCTGGATCTTTTGAATTATTTGGATTATTTACAAGATGTGAAATTGTAGGTTAATAGATTTATTAGGGGCATTAATGCAGATATAGCAGGAGCAGTTAGGATGTTATCTCCTCCCACGATTGAGAAGGCCGTTGAGAAGGCCTACTTAGCTGAGGAGAATAGGACCAAGGTACAGGAGCACTGAGATAGAAACAAGAGAAAGTTTCAGGATAAGATATAGGCCATTCGGAGTCAAAGGTAATGGAGTACAAAACCACCCCCTAGAGGAGGATTCTAGCCTCTGCCAACAACCACGAGGGCTCCATCGCACCCACAACAATAGACACAACATCATGGCCAGCAGCAGCAGATGGCTAGATAGACTCAGATCTTTCAGAGAGGTGGTACTAGAGGAGGTTTTGGTGGAGCCAAGGATCGGAGACAGGGCACTCAGCAGGTACAGCTAGCCTGCACGCAGCAGTCTTCTAGGGTTGGGCCAGCAGGATCAGTACACCAGAGTACAGGAGGGACCCTATTTTAGATGGGTATAGGAGGATGTTTTATTTGTGGGTCTCCTGATCACTATGTGCATATGTGCCTACACAACCCAATACCATGGATACAAAGAGAGCCTCCTAGATCTGAGCAGACAGTGGGTGTGACGTTGGGGCCGTGCCATCGTTGTATATGCAGTGGTTGTGAAAACTGCCGGCTGAGCATCAAGGTCATAGTCCATGAGACAACAGGTACTATTCAGGGGTATTCTATCATTACTTTTTTGATTAGGTGCTTCATATTCCTTTTTTCTCCTTCTATCGTGGACCAGTGTGGGCTGTGGTGCTAGGCAACCAGGATAGTTGCGTAGGTGAGTTGGACTCCAGGGTAAAACTACCATGGACTCTATGGGAGAGTTGGGTACTTGATTCTCCCATACACTGACCTCCGAGTTATTCCTCTAGAATCCTATTAGGTAGTGTTGGGTATGGATTGGCTCGAGACTCATTGGGCTAAGGTAGATTACAAAAATAAGGTCATTGAGTTACAGGATGATCTTGGGAGTGCCATTGTGATATCATGGATGCAGAGGCCTATCTCTTTGCGTATGATCTCTGCTAAGCAACTTAAGTGAAGCATGCACAAAGGTTGTTGGTTGTTTGCTATCACCATCAGTGATCGATCAGAGAGCACTCCAAAGAATTCACCCTTGGATGATCATGTAGTTTTGAGGGAGTATGCAGATGTGTTTCTAGGTGAGCTTCTAGGGCTACCACCCCATAGAAAGGTGGATTTCACCATCAATTTAGTGCCAGGATCCACACCAATTTCTAGGGAACCCTATTAGATGACAACTCTAGAGCTTCATGAGCTCAAGATTTAGTTAGAGGATTTGTTGGAGAAGGGTCTCATTTGTCCTAGTGTATCTCCTTGGGGAGTGCGAGTCATATTTGTGAAAAAGAAGGATGGTTCTCTCAGAATTTGTGTAGACTTCAGGCAGCTCAACAAAGTCACAATAAACAACCCTTATCCACTCCCCAGGATTGATGACTTGTTTGATTAGATGTGGAGAGATAGAGTGTTCTCTAAAATTGATCTCAAGTCAGGGTACCATTAGTTGCGAATATTAGATGTAGACATTCATAAGACAATGTTTCGCACATGTTATGGGCATTATGAGTTCACAGTTGTTCCATTTGGTTTGACTAATGCCCCAGCTGTCTTCATGAGCCTCATGAATGGAGTATTTAGGACCTTTCTGGATTGCTTTGTCTTAGTGTTCCTTGATGATATATTGATATATTCTCATTCCGAGGAGGAACACAAGGAGCATTTGAGACAGGTACTTCAAGTTTTGAGAGAGCAAAAGTTGTATGGGAACTTGGAAAAATGCAGCTTCTTTCAGACAGAGATTCAGTACTTGGGTCATATCATATCAGGACAGGGTATCTTTGTAGATCCCTCTAAGATACAGGCTATCATGGATTAGCCAGCACCCACATCAGTCACTGAGGTGAGGATTTTTATGGGTTTAGCGGGTTATTACCGTAGGTTTGTACAGGAATTTTCTAGGATTTCTCACCCTATTACTTCTCTTCAGAGAAAAGGGAAGAAGTTTGATTGGTCATAAAAGTGTGAGAAGGCCTTTCAGTTGCTTAAGGAAAGGTTAACCATGACGCCCATCTTAGCAGTTTCGGACCCTAAAAAGGATTTTGTTGTTTGTATTGATGCATCCCTAGAGGGTTTGGGAGAAGTTCTTATGTAGGAGCATCGGGTTATTGCCTTTGAGTCTCGTAAGCTCAAAGACTACGAGCTTAATTATCCTACTCATGATTTAGAGCTTATAGTATTCATTCATGCACTTGTGTGTTGGCATCATTTCCTTTTGGGTAGACCTTTCATTCTAAGGACTGACCACCGTAGCTTACAGCATATCTTCTCACAGCCAAACCTCAACACTTGTCAACGGCGTTGGATGGAGTTCCTATGTGAGCATGACATGGAGGTGCATTATATCAAAGGAAAGGAAAATTTTGTTGTAGATGCACTTAGTAGATGACGACATGTGCTTGCTTCATTGACACTTCAGTCAGATTTGAGAGGTAGGATTCTTGAGTATCTTCCAGAGGATAGGTTTTATGAGGGTGCTAGACAGATGTTGGAGTCACAGGGTTCATTAGAGGGCAGATATTCAGGATACATATTAGAGATAGATGGTTTACTTCAGTTCCATAGGCACATCTACATGCCTAAGTCAGGTGATCTGCATAGCTTCATCCTCACAGAGGCTCATCCAGCCCCATATGTGGCACATCCAAGAGTGAAGAAAATGCATGTCAATCTGAGGGAGTTATATTATTGGCTAGGTCTTCAACGGGACATAGCAGATTTTGTTGCATGTTGCCTTAAGTGTCAGAGGGTCAAGGCAGATAATTCTCACCTCGCAGGACTATTACATCCTCATGATATTCCTGAGTGGAAATGGGACGTGATCTCCATGGATTTCATAGTCAGACTCCCTATGCCTTCTTATCATCATGATGCCTTATGGTTCACCTGGATAAGTGACCAAGGTTGCACCCATTCCGCTAACCAAGGTCACTTATAATGCAACATGCCTTGCCAAAGTATTTATGGAGGACATTGTGAGAGTTGTATGGGATTCGAAAACCCATCACCAATGAGCGATACCATTCTACAGTTAAGTTTTTCTAGACTTCCTTTGAGGCTGCTCTGGGTACGTAGATTAATTTCAGTTCAGCATATCATCTAGGGACATATGGACAGACAGAGAGAGTTAATCAGGTACTGGAGGACATTCTGAGGATGTATGTGATGAACCCGTAGAAGAAGTGGGAAGATTATTTGCATTTAGTTGAGTTTGCCTACAATAAAAACTATCATAGTTCCATTGGTATGGCTCCCTACCAGGATTTATATGGTTGACCTTGTAGGACACCTTTGAGTTGGGACAGGCTAGATGACAGGATCATTATGGGACCAGCTTATCTACAGGATTTAGAGCAAAATGTTGTTTTGATTAGACAACATCTTGAGTGGGCTAGAGCACGCCAAAAGGCGTATGTAGATACCAAGAGGATTGAGGCCAAATCTTATCCAACCCATGCACAAATTCTTCATTTGAGGCCATATTTATTCCCCCTTGTGACATTTTATTTCAACATTCACTCTATCCATTTCTACTCTCGAATTCCATGCTTGTGGTCATATTTGTGTCCTTCCTTTGGGTAGCATATTCTCATTCAAAATCCACCTTGCAGCCATACTTTTCCCATCTTGGGGTATTTTTTATTTCACCATTTTATTTACCTTTTTCCTTTATGGCCATGCTTACTTCCCCTTTGGGGCATATTATTTCACCACCACTTGTTTTCCAATTCACCTTCCGAGCCATTTTTCATTTCCTACACTGGGGCACCATAATTTTCATCCTTGTCCCTTACAGACACATATCTTTTCAATTGATTCCTTGTGTATGAAGGATTTTACATACTTTTTACATTTAGTTACACATACTTTTATGACTTTCCTATGACCCATTGGTCATATCGGCTTACATTCATTTTGTAGTGATAGTCACCCACTCACTGGCCTATAGAACATTGTTGTCGTCTCTGTCCAGACCATAATTTTCCCCTACCGAAGTGATATTAGAGTCACCACCATAGTTCTTATTGTTATTGCAATCCTTTTTTCTTGGGGCATCTTGCCTTGGTTATCATTTTACCCATCTTTCTTCACCCACTCAATCACCTCAATCATACTACCTTTTTCAAATGTGTCATCGATTTCCCGTGGTGTCATTGATCCCCCGTTTGATGGGGAGATCATCATCAATCCTTCTTTATCCTTCATCTTACTCTCTCATCATTTTTTTCTCATGGATTGTTACCGCAAACCACTCAACAAAAAAGGGAAAATGTAGAGGCCTAAATTCGGTATCTCTACCCTTTTCTTCCCACATGCGCATATTTTGTTATGGTCCTATCTAGGTCCCCCTTTAATTAAATCCACCCCCTTAAATATTTAATAAAATGCCCACTTATTATCTTATCATCATTTAATTCTTATTAATTCACATTAATTAATTAATTCCCATTAAATAATTAATTAGTTAATATCCATATCCTTAACTTTCCATGATCAACTTTCTATTTAGGATGCTTTTATCCTAAATCTAAATGCCTATGCTTTTTCTACACATTCTTAACTTATAACTACCCATGATTTATCCCTAAGAAACCTCTTCCCACCTATAAGCTTTAAAGCACTTTTGCCATTCTTAAATGCCCAAAATCTTGACCAAAAACACAAAAATCCACCCCTTTCTGGAAAATTGCCCCATAATCAGTGGCGACCCAGCCCAGTCACCACCGACCCTATAAAATTAAGTTGTTTCTTTCCATAATCATTAGATGCATATGAATATTGTATCTTTCTTGTGACCTGTGAAATGACTCTCGTGCCTGAGAAAACATGCAACAGTTACAGACCTCCTAGAGCTCCTTGGAATGTGCTTACATCACTCGAGATCATCCTTTGTGAAATTATTATCATCTTTGTGTTGCTTCACTTCATTATTATCATATTATCATTACTTTTTTCATGTCTAACATTTTGTAGGACCATATTGCCCTTCCATCACTCAAAGCTCCATTGTCAACCTTCTCTTCCAGCCTCCTTACAGGTTTCCTATTCAGCTTTTTTTTCTTCGGCCTTAGTCCAAATTGCCTACACTCGTCCTCACCCAACTCAATTCATCATCAAATCAGCCTTCTGCAGTTGTCTTTTCTACTTCCATAGCCATTTCTAGCCTCTGCATGTGTTCTGTCTTTGCCCCAGATTGCTAAACCCACCATCTAGTCTCTATTTTGCATTAAAATTAGTCTATCTTCATCCCAGTCATTGTCAATCAGGGTCTTGATTCTCAATCTATCCTTTTCCAATCCTTGATTTCTACCATTTTCTTATTTCTTCTCCTTCAAATTCCTCTTGTAGGTTAACTGTAGTATAAACAAACATTTATAATTACAGTATTACATCCAGATCTTGCAGGGTTTACATAGTCACTCATTGTTAAGATATTCACTCCCAGGTCGTCATCAACTACTTCTGCACAGCCTGGGTCATCGTCAACCCAGACCAGGTATTATTTAATTTACATATATTCAGATTAAATCAGTATCTAGATCGGATCTCAATTACTTTCAGATTCAATAATATCTATGTTTCTACATGTAATCTACTTATTCATCCTTTACTTTGCTTTTTCTTTAAAATAGGGGGTTGACATCCGCGAAAGGAAGGTCACACTTCTTGGAGATGAATCTGTCAGCAAATCCCTGCATAAATCATCTAATCTATTTTATTTTGAATGATTCTTATTTACAGGTTTAGCTCGTAGCAAGGATCCATCATCTACTTTGCGCCCGTTCATGCACATCATGCATCTAAGGTACCATAAACCCTCCATTTTATGATTTGTTTAATTTTCTTTAGTAGCTAACTCATTTAATTGAATCGAATGAGAAAAATACAACAACAGGATAATAAACCACATGTTGCTTGTGGTGTTGGTGCCCATGAAACGTAGAACATACATATTTTATTTTTTGCCACCATGACACTACCTTAAATTAGGGATTAAAATATTATAACTTGCTTGTATGTTCCTATAAATTCTTTAAACTTTATACCTTATTCATTAAGTAGTATGCATTAGGATTTACCATTTATAGTATAAATTTGAGTCACTTTCATAAATTTTCAACAAAACAACAAAATATTTCCTGCATTGTTGGCTCTATTCATTGGTGTGATGCTCACAAAATATATTACCCTATTATAGCTAAAAATCCTTACTTTTCAATGGATTTGTAACTTTTCGGGATTACTGCAGTTACATTATTATGTGTTTAAATAACATAAGCATATAACTAAAACAATAACAAAAATATTTTAACACACTAAAAATAAAAAAACTTGGGAACAAACAAACATGGTATAGGGATGCAACAAATTTGATAAATCTAAATAATATTAATAAAATATAGGTTGAATATATCTTAACACAAGGTACATTAACTCCTAACCCACAACAAATTAAGAAATTACACTCGCTATTGCAGAAACAAAAATTCTAGAGCAATATTTACAAAATTAAATGTTGGTTCCCTAAAGATTCGTGAAAACGCTCTTTACACATTTTCACCGCCCCCAAGAAATTAATGTAAATATCTAGAAAAGAATTAAAATCCGTCCCCAAAAATGTAAACAAGAGGATAGTGCGAGTGGCACCCTTTAGAGGGAAACAACAAGCATCATTTCTATTCGTTGCCCCATCTACATCATTCCCCAGGGAAAAACATCATAACCACAAACAAAATCACGTTGCATATTGATGTTATGAATTGTATGAGCAATGAGGCTTAATTTGACAAAGATAGAGGGAGTGGAGGACAAATGTGCATTATGTGTGGCACGTGGTGGATATTTGCATGATTTAACATGAAAAACTCTCTTCTAAATTCCACTTAATGTATCTTTCATATGTCAATCATGCACTTGTTATTGCAAGAAACGGTTAAATTGGAAGTTGTTTATACATTTTTATTTATTTTAATTGTGAAATACTTGTAAATATTTGAAATAAATATTACATGTGAATTGCATATTTAAAAATTATCCATCTTTGGTTCTCCTTCCTTATTAGTTGTAGGTTTGCTAGTTCTTTAACTTATTTGGATCCACAATCTCTACTTTCTTGAATTATGCCTTTTTCACTATTACTGGAGGGGCTTCTATATTCATACATATATTCCAACTTGTTTCATATATCTTTAGTTGAATCACAATCGACAACCATGGTTCTCACACATTCTTCCAAAGAACCAAAGATGATATCCTTGGCTATTTCTTCCATTGGATCTAAAAAATCAATATTTCCTACACAAAATTCATAACCTAGAGAGCTTAGATATACCTTCATTCTTAGTCTCCATAGGTCATATTCAGTTACATTTAACTTAGGACCTTCATATGATGACAAATCTTCTCCCATTCTAATCACCTAGACTTGTGCTCTAAGATAATATCCTTTCAAGTGATTAAACTTCTCCAAAAGGACCTACTTTGATACCAATTGTTTGAAGCAAAATGGACTGGAGGTGAATCAATAATTAATTTTTTTAAACAATTCATATTTTATTTCTTAAACCATTTAACCATTCATTAATATGTGTTTTACATTCAATCAAATCAACATAACTAAGGAAGAGACACAAGAACACAAGATATATGTGGGAAACTCTCAAGGGGAAGAAAACTAACTGAATCTTTGCTGATATTACTCAAAAAAAAGAAATTTAGTGAAGCACCAACTTCAAAAAGAGAACCAACCCTTGATTTAATTAGGCACCAAGCCCATAAGGAGCACTAACCCTATAAGGAACACCAACCCTTAATTTAGTGAAGCACCAACTCCACAAGGAGGATACGACACCATAATATGATCAAGAACCCACTCAACCACCTATGAATGAAGATATTTGATTTATTTTTTCTGTGAAAACTAATGGATATCACCTATTCAGCTCACACTTCTTCAAACACTCAACAAACCTTCATTCTCCCAACTTGCTCTTTCTTCTTCTTTTATGGAATTGATTTGGCTTCAATCTCTTACATTCAACATCTATATAATTCTTAAAAACATTAGTCACTTCATCTACTATGATTTTATGCCCTAGCACCACCTCTTCTCTCTCTTTCAGCTCACACTTTTCCCTCTAAGAGTGCTAGTTCAAAAAGGAACTAAAACATCATTTATATATGTTTCTCTTCTGTAAAATGAAACATAGGTGAGTACTATATCATTATATCTACCATTAAAACTTAAAAATACAACAAAAAATTCATAATGGATCCATGTAGGTTGGCCATGCCCAAATGCACTAGATAAGCTCAAAAACAACTCAAAACCCCATCACTTGGTTCATCAAATATCACAAACCTCATCACCATAATTATTCAAGATCCCAAATTCATCACACATTTAAAATATGATAGAAAAACATCATATATGGTTTTACGATAGCTTTCACTAATCAAATTCTTCATAATTCACTCAAGAAGGCTTATATCCTTCACCAAACAATTGTTTCCAAGACCCTGTCTTCACTTATGGAATTCAAGAACACACAAATGCACCTTAACTATGGCATGTAACCACTCATTGGAAATAAATTGACATGTATATCACATCCATTCTTTCTATATCTCATGAAACATCCATACATGCAAATCAAACCAACTTTCCTCTTCACCAAACTGAAATGCCTCGAAAATAGTTTTAGAATCTCAACTAATTTGCACCATTTTTGCCAGTTTCAAGACCTCAAAATGCCTTTACTAGTAACAAAATTCATCCCTTATCACTCTCCAACTAATATCAAACATCAATTACTCCATCTCATTCATCATCTACCACAATCTTTCATACTAATAAATTCTTCCCTAAGAAACAAACAACCTTATTCTTCAAAAAAAGAGATGGATGACCTATCAAATATCATCATCATGATAAAAACCATATACCATTAGAAATATATCTTAATCCTCTTTCCAAAACATATTAGATTTCCTTCCAAGTCCAAGTGGAATTCCTCTAACCAAATCCATCTCTGAAACTTCCCTAAAACTACCTTCTAGGCGAGGAATCGTGTTATTATGAGTGCATTGTCACTACAATATTACCTAATAATCCACACTATGCAACCTACCTAGAAGGAGAGCGGAGATCATGAAGATCACCACACTAGGTGGCATTAGGGAGTAGGGCTAGCGTTGCACAACTGAGACATGATCAAAGGCCAGATGAGGGACCAGATGAAGGGAAGGGAGGAGGACATGATCCTACACCATGAGGAAATAGGTTGACACTCATATTATCTGATCTTTAGTTCATAACCTAGTGGATGAATGTTGTATATATTTTGATATTAATGATTTTTGAGATAGACATCTTGATGTATATATTGAAGATAGATCCCAGTAAAGGCATATCGCGGATGTATATACCTTTTGATGATTCTTATATATGATTATTTTCATCGTGATTTATATGTGTTATTTTTATTCATGATGATTTAGATGCTTATATGGATGTTTGATACTTGATTGGAATATGGGTATTGATTTATATGTTAGATTTGACATGATATATTGATTAGATGTGAGGGAATAGATATTATTACATGTTAATGGTGTGATATTGACGGTGTTTATTAGATTATGATTATGCATATTTATTTAGATGTTATATGTGATGTTTATATGATATATTGATTTTATAAAGATTAGATATGATGGGTATTATGGATGAGATGTAGATGTTATATGGAAAAAATTGATGTGATGGAATTTAGAGTAGATATATTGGTGATATAAGTAAATTAGATGTGGTGGATTTAGAGGATGATTGGATCGATAGATAGAAATTATGTGATGGTGTTAGATTAGATGTAAGATAAAATAATGAAATGAGATTGATTATATGTAAGATAAGATGGGATGTGAATTGATAAAAGTGGCCTGAAGGTATGAAGTACACTTTATCATAGTAAGGAGTGTACAAGCAAAATATGTTTTTGGAATAGATTAGAGGTAATCCTAAAAAAGGGAATGAGACAAAGCTATGCACTTATAGGAAATAACAAGTATTAACACATAACTAACTATAGTTAGTCATACTTAAGATCATAAGGGAAAATATTTGGGAAGTGTGTTTATAGACCTACTATCGACACGATGAAAGGTTATATGTGACTTGTACGAGGGAAAATAAGTTCTCCTTAAGTGGTTTCCCTAAGTATTTTCCCCAGATCTGAGCAATATAGCAAAAAATAAATAATGTGGGAAGTTTATAGAGAATGGTAAATTTGATCAATGTAGGAAGCTTTTTGAGGATTTTTGCTTTTGATTTTGCTATTTTTAATGTTGATCAATGCGGGAATATTTTACTACCATGATATAAAATAGTAGCCATCCTTCGAGGTATTGGTCTACATTTAGAATTTCGCTTTTGGATTTTTGGATTTTTTCTTTTAGATGGCAGGATATATGATAGTTGTCCTTCAAGGGAGTAGTCTATACTTTTTGACAATTTGCTTTATATGAATAGTTTTCCTTCAAGGGAGCAGTTTGTTTTTGGAGATGATAAATTTGATATAAACATATGAGGTTTTTGAATTTTTATGATAGAGTTAGGGATGACCAACTACACCACTTGGGGATGGGATGTACGATGTATAAGTGACACCTATAGACCCTTATCATGGTTCTAGTATGTAGATAATAAGAAGGATATAATGATTGCAAGCTTCCCAACTAGAGGGAGGAACTCGTCCATAAGGAATATGTTGTGGGTAGATCCGTGGTGCCCATGTTCAAGGCCGCAGATAGGAAAGTGATGTTATACCACATAATTCAAAATCATTACAATGAGATATGGAAAGGTAGATCATGGATGTAAGATTGTTGATATGTAAGATCATGTCAGTAGATTTGTTGATAGTAGAAGGCCCACAAGTGCAATGCATTAAGACGTTATGTTTCTGGTTTACCATCTAGAGGATAAGCGACAGGCTCTGGACCCATATTTATGTGTGATAATATATGGTCCAATCCAATTGGGAGAAAACTTTCCATGATATACCTTTTTAGATTAGTGATGTTCTGATTTTATTTCAAGACTAGGTCACCGATATTAAAGTTGTGTTCCTTTAAATGATTTTTATAAGAATGTTTGAGGTACTCTTGATATACATGATGATTTTGAAGAGCGATTAAGTGGAACTCGTCTAACAATCCAAGTTGTGTTAGGTGCTCTTGATGATAGTTTTTGTTAGAGACAAAATCACGAACAAAAACGTGCAAAGATGGGATTTGAACTTCAATAAGAAGAATGTATTCAGATCCATAGACAAGAGAGAAAGGAGTAACACATGTAGAGGTAAAAATTTCCATATGATAAGCCCAAATATATAAGGGGATATGAAGGTTCCAATTTTGACCTTTCTTATTGATATTTTTGGCAAGAATGTTGTGAAGAGTCTTGTTAGTTGCTTCCACTTAACTGTTAGCTTGAGAATAGTAAGGATATGAGAAGCTAAGTTTTATATTGAAATATTTGGAAAGCTTCTTAAGATCTTTATTTTTAAAGGAATTTCCATTTTCCGTGATGATTTTATGAGGGACGTTGAAGCGGCATATGTTGATAGAGGAAGTCAACAATTTTTTTAGCCTTAGTGGATGTGAATGCCATGGATTCCACCCATTTAGTGAAGTATTTAGTTGTGGTGATGATATACTGAGGGCTTTGACAAGAACATAGATTGATGAGGCCAATAAGGTCAAGTCCCCATTATGAGAAAAGTTGTAGATCCTGAGCTGGCTGTAAGACATGGCTAGGGATGCAGATTGGAATTTGACACACTTTTTGGCATATTCATATTACTCTTGATTGAGGGTGGGCCAGTAATAACCCATCGAAAGAATGTTCTTGGAAAATACAAAACCACTAAATTTACCACCACATATGTCGTCGAGGAATTCTTAGATAGCAAGGGTAGATTCATGATATTTTAGGCATCGTATTAGAATACCATCAAACCCACATTTGTAGAGGATGTTTTCAAGGATGACATAGCAGTTAGCATGTTGGATAAAATACCTCCTACCATTTTTGGATTGGTCGTAATTTTGGATTGAGATAGATAGTTAAATATCTGAGAATACCATATGTCTGATTGATCGGTGTCAACATGATTGATATGAAGAAGCTCATGGGTATGAGATGGTTAATCAAGATGATGAAAAACAACATAGAGTTAAGATTATTCAGTTTCCCAAGGGATGAGAGATGTGAGAGATGACATCGTGTCTATGTAATAATTAAATGAACGAGCTATGGTTTGGATGGTGTAGAAATTGAAAGCCTCAAGAAAAAATTTGACGATGTCCTTATATTTTGGAAGGAGTTCATTTTTGCATTGATATGTTCCTTTGACTTGATTAGTGATAAGTTAAGAGTCACCATAGATTTCAAGAATTTTGATGTTAAGCATGATATCAGTTTAAATACCTAAGATGAAGGTTTCATACTCATCCATGTTGTGAGTACATTTGAAGTTAAGTTTGTAAGTGATGGGGATAGGAGTTTCCTATGGAGGAATTATGATAACGCAAGCACCTCCCCTTACCAACACTTAGATCCATCAAAGATAAGTTTAATTTTGAGGGGAGAAAACTTGTGATCAATGGTATATTTAGACTCTTCGGGAAATTTCTCATGAGGAAGATGATTGTCAGGAAGAGGGGATTTAGCAAGTTGATTAGCAATAACTTGACCCTTGATTTATTTCTGAGAGATGGATTCTAAGTAAAACTCGGTCATGAGCATGAGACATCGAGTGATGCATTTATAATGATAAGGTTTAGAATGCATGTTTTGAGAGGATGGGAGATAGTGAATACATTGGTTTTGTGATTTAAAATATAGTGGAAAATCTTGGAGGTGGTGAAGAAGAGAATGCAACACAAATTTTTAGCTTCATTATAGAAATTTTCATACTCCTAAAGGGTACAACTAATGTAGTAGAGGGCCTTCTCCCTTCCCTTCTCGTCGCGGTGAACCAACATAACACCTAGATCATGATTGGAGGTAGAGATGTAAATATAGAAAGGCTCCTCCTCGTAAGGATGTGTGAGCACATGTGGATATAGAAGATACTACTTGAAATCATCAAAGTCCTTTTGGAAATTTTGGTCCCAATTAAATTTGATGTTTTTATAGAGAAGGTGGTGAAAAGGTTGGCAATGGTCAGAAAGTTGTGAGATGAAATGGTGAACTGATTAGAGTTAGCCTTGAAGAATGTGAAGTTTCTTCAAATTATAAGGAGGGGGAATCTCAAGGATGGCTTTGATTTTTATGGGATCAACTTCAATACCCTTAATAAAAATGATGAATATGAGGAATTTTTCAGTTAAAACTCTAAACATGCACTTAGTGGGATTAATACTGAGGAAGAATTGAATAAGACGTGTGAAGAGGATTTCAAGGAAGGAAATATAGTCCTTTTTATGCTTATATTTTCCCAAGAGGTCATCAACATATTCCTTTACAGTTTTATGGATGATGTCATGGAATATGTAGGTCATGACATGTTGATAAGTGGTTCCTGTGTTTTTTAAACCAAAGGGTATGACACGATAACATAAATTACCCCAAAAAGTGATGAAAGAATTCTTATACTAGTTTTCAAGTGCGATGAGGATATGATTATATCCAAAAAAACCATCCATAAGATAAATCATCTCATGGCCGGTCGTGAGGTCGATAAGATGATCAATATTAGGGAGGGGAAAATCATCCTTAGGGAAAGCAAGATTTAAATCTCAAAATTTGGTACATATGTGGATATTTCCATAGGCTTTTAAAATGGGTACGATGTTTGAAATCTATTTTGGATAATCAATAGGTACGATGAAGTTGGCTGAGAGGGGGTGTTGTAATTCCTCTTTGAAAAAAAAGGAAATGTGGGGATGCATGTGGCGAAACTTTTGCTTAATCAGTTTAGTATTAGGGATGGAAACAATGTTGTGGATGACAATAGAAGGATTGATTCCTGGCATGTCAAAGTATGACCATGTAAAGGCTTGGTTGTCTTTGGAAAGGAAGGTATTGAAAGACTCAATTTCATGAGGATTAAGGTATTGACCCACTTTAAGGATGTGGGGATCTTGTGGATTCCCTATGTTAATTTCAATGGTGTATTCATTGAGAAGGGTAGATTTTTATAGATATAAGGATTTATGAAGATAGGAATAGTCTGCTCCCATTTAGGAAAGAATGGAATCATCTTTGGTGCAATGAAGAATGTTAATGGTAGGGTAATCTTCCTCTACTATGTCAGGAAATTGAAGATGAAGGGACCTAAATTCACCTTCACACTAATAAGTGACTAGTCCCAAAGTGATCACGGAGATTTTAAAAAGTTAGAAGATATGGATACGGTATCATCTGCATCCATAGGATCATTGGATGGAGAAGAGTTGGATGAGGGATTCATGTTCATAGGGGATGAAGATGAAGGAATTGCGAGGGTTTCGGTGGGTTGTTATTTGAAACCCAACCCAAACTTCTCATGGGGATTACAAGATTGGTCAATGATAATATCATGCATTCCTTGCTCATAATTCCCCATACCAAATCCTTTCCATGTGCAGCAATGG
Source organism: Taxus chinensis (assembly GCA_019776745.2). Taxonomy (NCBI): domain Eukaryota; kingdom Viridiplantae; phylum Streptophyta; class Pinopsida; order Cupressales; family Taxaceae; genus Taxus; species Taxus chinensis. The sequence continues at coordinate 68,792,130 of CM034150.1, forward strand.
GGATAGGTGTAGGTAAAGGATTTTTTATATAGGAAATCAAATTCATTAGTGTATAGTTTGGTGTGAGGATAAGTGTCAATGCGAGAGGAAGGGAAATCAATGCCACCATAGATAATATTGGTTCAAAGATGATGTGGACAAAAAGAAATGATATCCCCAACATTTGGTTGATACATAGGGTTTTTTTAAGGCCTACCAAGTTTATTAGGTATGGGAAGAGAATTGAGAGTGAGGAGCCGATACTACCCCAGTAAAATATGTTGCATCATGTTGTCAAGGGAAACATCATTAGGTAGGTTAGATACAAGGATGAATGAGATAGTAGATGCTTCAGATGAATCATCTTTAGGGATAATAATTCCGTTTGGTTGATAGGTCATGTGACATGTTTTAAATGGAGAACGGTATGTGGGGAGCATTCATATTTTCCCCTCATGCTCGTATTTGATGTAGCGATGGAGAGTGGAAGGGGCACAATGCATGGTAGATCCATGGTCTTCCAAGTAAGATATTATATATAAAATCTCCCTCAATGATGTAAAAAATATCATGGATTCTTTCACCGACGTGAATGGGAAGGATAAATGTGCCCAAAGTGGGGGAAACAACATCATCGAAAGTGTGAAGGACTGTAAGTGATTGAGTGACAATGGAATTGAGAATTTTGAGTTGATCAAAGGTATGGGATGATATGGTGTTAATGTTGGCTCTATCGTCTATCATTAAACATCAAATGAATGTATCATTGATGAGAAAAATGATGAAAAAAGGGAAATCATGGTCCTCAAGAAAGATATGGGGAATTTAAAATTCATCAATTGAAATAGTGGCAGAGGCTATGAACACTACAACAAGGGATGCAAAAGGTTAAGTCTGATCACTGGTGATAGGGATACGCTGTAGATATTTAATGAGATATTTTCTATGATTGGGGGAGATTTTGATGAACTCATAGAGTGAAATTTTAACTAGGGCCTAATGGAGCTACTTTACATTGCTTTGTTAGATGGTAGTAGGTTATTGGGTAAACGAGGTAGCTAAGATGGATGACTTGGCTTTTGGTGAAGAAGATGAAGGGGTTGGATCGCTAGATGGAGTGTTGATGACAACCTTTGGCTTAGGTTAAGTAATTTGTTGAGAAATATGAGGAAAAGAATGCATGTCGATATGAATGACATCGATAAATAGAGGGGGGCCTTATTTAAAAGAAGTGGTGCTATGAGGAGGGATCACGATGGAGTTTTTTATAAAGAAGACAATTTAGAAGTCTTAGGGGGATGAGGATTTGATTTAATAATTGTGGTTAGATGTGAATGAATTATTATATGGGAGAGGATGATCTTCTTCAATGAGAATATCATCTTCTTATATAATATTATGGATGAGGGTTTGAAGGGCCCTATAATGTTCAATATCATGTCTAGGGGCACGATGATAAGTGCAAATGACATTAGAATCAAATCACGTGGGTTTCTGTCCACGTGAATTGAAATATTTAATGGGGGAAGTGTGATTGCAGATTCTTGAATGAGATGTTGAAGGATTTCTTAATAAGAGCCAATGGAATTTTTTAAGAAGAGGTTGTACGAATTGTTGATGAATTGGATTTTGAAGTGGTGGATTAAGTTAAGAGAAGTTTTTTTATTTTATGAGGCATTGTGAGAGCCTTTAATTCTGATTTGGTCTTGGAAGAAGAGGAGTTGGATTGTTGTGATTTAGATTTAGATTTAGGGGGAGGAATAGGCGGTCTGCATTCTGATTTATTGATGATAAGGAATGTAGATGAAGGACCTGGCCCCAAGATGGATGGAGGTGCTCCTAATATTTATCATGAGACATTGGATTGTTTAGAGTGATGGCATTTAGGAGGAAGGAGATCCAAATTTTTGTGTCGATGAGTGAGATATTTTTGACTGGGGACACCAAAGTTCTTAGATATTTGATGTGAGGTTTTGACCTTGGCGGTAATGACGATGATTTCTACAAGGGGATGGTCCTTAGAGGTAGGATTGTATGATTTAGGTGTAGATTTTGTTATGGACATGGACATTGAAGATAAAGGCGGTGTTTGGATAAGAGGCTTGATGAGATTAGGAGAATTCGTGGATTGTGTGGATTTTAGAGGTGTTGATGAGGGATTTTTTGAAGGTGCACTTGAGATGGGGGTTCATTTTTTATTATATGAGGACGATATGTCTTCTTAGTGAATTCATATGTTAATGTGGGAGTGGTTTTAACTATATATATGGTTATAGGTAGGGCCATGGAAGTGGGTATAGATGTAGGGCTATGTGCGGAGGATGTTGTGATAGATGTTGGGATAGATATGGGTAGGGAACTAGATGTAATGGGTGTTAATGTAGTAGGTATAGATATGGGTGGGGAAGTAGATGTGTTTAAAATAGGTTCAAGTGTAATAATCATGAGTATAGTCGATGTAGATATAATGGATGTAGAGGTAGGTATACATGCAAACAAGATTCTAGATGGGGGGATAGAGGTAGACATAAACATGGGGATAGTAGAGGAAAGGATGATGGGTGTAGGAGATGGTGTTAACTCTTGGATTAGAGTGTTGATCATATGGTAATTGAGTGCCCGAGACGTAGGGGAGTAGTTTTATTATTTGGCGGATGGTTAGGGAAGAGTTGTTTGAATACATCTAGGGGTTGATTAGGAGGTGTGTTAGGATTATCTAATTGAAGGCCACCATGATCTATGAGTCAATGTACAAGATATTTGAAGGTGTGACACTTTTCAATATTGTGACCATAGACTTGATGATATTTACAATAGTTCTCCTTGCAATACCATGTAGGTTTAGGTCACGAGTCGTCAACGGGTTGGATAGGGGAATTTTGATGAGATGTATAATAATTAGCTTTTTGAAAATAGAACTATTGGACTCCCCAAGTGGGGTATAATTGGGAGTTGGTATAGGAGCCCTTTTTGTATTCTATGTGTGGGATGTAAATGTAGAAGAAGATTTGACTATGATGTTGTTGGCTGTAATTTTAGATTTTTCACTAGGATTAGATGACTTGGTGAATTTGGGATTTGGATTATTGGATCAGAGTTTAACATGGCCTTTCTCAATGGCACAGAGTTTCATCTTACAAACCATAGTGAATTTTTATTTGAAATTTTATAAGGATTAGATTTGAAGCATATATGAGATATGCTTTGCACATGACCACGAAAAGAGATTGATTATCTCGGTCTATGGAACAGAGGACAATTGATTAATTATGTCATGCCACCTGGCGACAAAATATGTGATAGATTTTTTTCTGAATTGTTTAATGGTGTAGAGGTCTGTAATAGTAATGTTATGTGCAATGTTAATATAAAAATTCTGTAAGAAGGGAATATAGAAAGACGGGGGATATCATTGTACCAGTCTAAGGCAGGTTTAGCTAGCGACATAGGGAAATTTTGGTGCATAAGATCTTGGTCATGAGAAATAAGGTAACATGTGTGCCTAATGGCACAAAGCTATTGTTGTGGATCGTCATTAATATTAAAATTAGGAAAATTTGGGACTTCCCAATGTGGAAGATAAGGTTTGATGGGAACCGATAGATTTATAGGCTCATTGTAAACATGTCCATAAGAGAAGGTAATTTTAGACCCCAAAGTAGTGGCTTCGAGATTGGCCATTCTACTTAACAAAGCGTGACTAGGGTCATGGGATGTATGGGGATGAGATATTGATGGATGAGGTTGTGAGATATAAGAAATGGATGGGTTAGGTTGTGGATGATATTAATGGGGTTGTGGATAAGTAGGTATTTATAGGGGTGGTTGATAAGGGGGAAGATGGTTGAAGGGTTGTGATTGAATTGGTTGGGTGATAGGATGTGATTGGGAGATAAGGATGTAATTAGATGGATAAGATTATATTGGTTGTTAAGAGATGGGGATGTTAGATTGAATTTTTATGGGATTAGTAGGGATGTAAGTATGGGGTGGTTAGATGGATAGATTATGGAACATGTGGCAAAAAACACTCTGAAAGGGAGGTTGATGATTTTGGGTAGACTTCAAAGGATGAGGTTACAATGTGATGACATTTGCATAGACGTGGGATGTAGATATAGGGACCAAAATTTAATCATGGTGACTGGGTGGTGGAAGAAGAATATGTGATTCTTATAAGGTTTTTCTAGGGGCATTAATAGCAAGGGTGGATGAAGAAGTGATAGGGTAGACGAAGTGGGGATAATGTTGATGTGAGGTAAGCGGGGTGGAATGGGTGCCACCAATTAAATAGATTTATGGGTTTGGGGGATTGTAGAGAAGGATTTGTGGGAGCCATATTCATGTTGACTTATTGTTATCTCATTCATGGCTCTTGGGAAGAAAATACAAAGCTACGAGGTAAGGTCCTATGTAGACCTAGAATGTGGAGGATAAGGATAGATTTGTTGAAGAGGAGGACCATCAATGGGGAGATAGGTGGCCTTTCGAGAAAGGTAATCATGCAAAGAAATAGGATTGGCATCAAGGACATTTTGGAAATCCACACACTCATGAGTGATGGTAGGAGGTCCAAAGGCTCCCATAAAAGTGGCGGATAGGGGTGTAGTCAGTCTAGAGGGAACCAAAATAAAAGGGTTAGTCTCAACATGGGGTTTGGCTTAGATAGCTTGAGACTCATGGAGAGGAGCAACAAAAACTATAGGTTTGGTAACCAAAGAAGAAGTGACTAAAGGGGTGGAAGAGATAATGGAAAGGGTATATGTTTGTTGGGAAATAATGTTGGAAATGGGAATGTTGTTGGAAGATGTTGTTTGTTCCATTTTTCTTGTTTGAGAATGGGTGATAACGAGCATGAAACAAAAAACAAGAAACTATTTTGATTTCTAATATTTCAAACAAGTCATGTAGCAAAGTGTTAATTATATTGTTTATTAGAACATGTGAAAAATAAAATAAATGGGATCAAAGGGAACCTAAGAAATGGCAAAACTAAGGATAGTTTCGGGTGGTTTTGGATTCCTCGATATGCCTGAAGGTACATGAGCATCAAATTGGTGATGATTATTAGTATGTGACTTGATATTAGGGCATATCCCCTCACTTCACAAACTGTAGTGATAAGGGTGTTGAATGCTTAGCCTTTATACTAATAAAAAAATCGTACATGGCCCGAAAACCATGGCATCTTTTCTACTGCGTGATGAAATCCCAATATTTACACCTGGAAGAAAATGTTTAAGATGTGTAAATTGATGTGTGTGACATAAGTGAATGCAATGAATTAACCTCCTAATTAGACTATGTTATCAAAAAAGTATGAAGAGGTAATTTTTAAGTCTAAAACAAAGTGTTGTATTCAATGAAATCAAGAAGATAAAGAAGGGAGAGATATGCAAAAAGAGTAGATAGGGAAAATGAAGTATACATGAATAAAGCTATTTTTATTTTTTATTTTATTTTAAGAAAATTCATTGGTGATCTAGGAGAAAAGTAAAACAAGAAGGGAGGTATGTATGTGCAAGATGGTGAAGGAGACCGAATGTGGGACGAGGGATAAGTGATGCAAAAAATTGGTGTCTACGGGTGATTTCCATTATATTGCAAAGTGTGTAGGATGATTTCCTCCTTCATATCAGGAATTAGGAAAGTCTGAGTGAGGCTGGGATGCAACTAGAATCAATGATGAAGGTACATGACTATCAAAAATTATAAAATTGATTCTGGAATTGATGATGAATCCCATGAAGGGAGATGAAAAGGTAATTAATTTTTTAGCTAAAATTTAAAATATCATGTCACAGTTGGATGGATGTAACTATAATTTAATTCATGATAAATTACTATATTTCATTATTCAATTAAATATACATGAAATATTTAGGAATTTCATTTCAATATTGAATTCTAAATATCAAACTGAGCAAGACATGCTTAATTTTTAAACCCTAAGTGTTCTCTTAATTCAGGAAGAGCAACTTATGAATAATTTTGATTGAAAAGAGAATGTCACTCACGTATTTATAGCTCAAAAATCTAAGAAAAAACCTTCTAGGTTTAACAAGAATAAAAAATAAACTTTTAAACCTCCTAAAAAATATAAGAAACCTAGAAAATTAAGAATTAGTTTTGATGGTAAACATCATAACTATGGAAATTTTGGTCATAGGAAAGAAGACTGTAAAGTAAAAAACAAGACAAATTTCAAAAACTAAAAAGGAAATAAATGAAACCAAAATAAAAACAAGAACCAGAAATCTAATGACATTGCTTTGTATGTTTCCCTTATCACTATAAAGGAAAATGAATGGATATTGGACATTGGTGCCTCTAGGCACATAAATTACAGGTTTGATATCCTGACTAATCTTAGAGAAGGTAATGATCCTATCTGTTTTGGTGATAATTTCATCCTCGACGTTTGAGGACAAGGAAAAACAAAGGCTTTTAATGGTTTCATTAACAATGTATTGTTAGTTCCTAACTAAAAATGATTTTTCTTTCTTTTTCTCAATTAACTTAGAATAACTATAGTGTTATATTGTTGAAAGATAAATGTTTTATTAAGAATGAACTAGAGGTCACTATAGTTGAAGGCCTAGAAAAATATGGTTTATATGTGTTTAAAAGCTTTTCTTCTCCTTTTTTTTCAACCCAAATTATAAGTGATATGTAATTGTGGCATGAAATACTAGGTCATGTCAACTTTAAGAGCATGTATGACATGTCTCTACTGAACCTAGTTTTTGGTCTGCCACATATTTCCCAAGCTCATGAAATGTGTGAAGGGTGCTTATATGGTAATCAATCTGCTAAGAATTTCCACATTCATCTTGATGCAAGTTATTATGAGCCTTTGGAAATGATCCATAGTGATGTCAGAGGACCCTTAGAAGTTACTTTTGTAAATGGTTCTTTATATTTTTTGTATTATTGGTAAATAGTTTTGAAGGGACTATACCCTGTTACAAAAAGGGCTCAACAACAAAATAGAGCTATATAGGGACAACAAAAGAGGATCAAAATCTAGATAAAACAATATGTCCATTAGTAACTAGAAGATAGTTACTAGCAGAAAGCTAAACAGAATAGAAACTGCAACAATACAGCAAAAAAATAGTAGAGAAATAACAAAAAGACCTTTAAAAAGTAGCGACTAGAACGAGGCCCTCTAGCCCAAGGGAGATTACTTCTTGGAAGCTCTGTCGATCCTGGATTAGATTTTTTGTAGTGAAGTGAACAACACCAAAGTTTTGATGTGCAGGGGGTTAGTTGCATTCAACTTCAATATGGTCTGGCTTCTTTCCTTGTCATTCCCCCAAATAGTGTCAAGGATCCTGCTAAGTATGGTAATGCTTCGAACATATTGTTCTAAGAAGTCACTAATGACATTGAAGATAGCCATGTTATGATCATGCCTGTCTTTGGCTCTTCCCAATCTATTGTCCAAAGAGTTAAATTTCTTGTCAATGTCAGCAATCTTATCCTTCCCATTGTCAGTATCATCATCAATATTTCTTTTTCCTTTCTACTTGTCCATGCGTTGCAGGTCCTTCTTTAACTGCTTCATCTCTTTCTACATAGATTCCAACCTATGAGGCATATTATTCCCCTCCTGATGTAGGGTTGTATCTTGGCCAGCATTACTAATATGTAGCAAATTGTGTACAACTTCCAACTCTTTGGTGCTTCTAAGAACTCGGGCAGAGTGAGGGATGTATATTTTGGGAAGTTTTGGGTTCTTAGACTTGGGTTTGGAATAGGTATTCAAAATGGAAGTGGGAGTAGTGGAGGTAGTGATGTGCAGATCGCTGGGAGAGGGTGGGAAGCAAGGGAACTTAGAGACACATAGCTTATGAAGATAAGGCCATGGTGAAGAGGGATAACATGAGAGTGCTTCTAGAAATCTAAAATGGAGTGCTTAAGGGAATTAAGTAGGTAATATAGGAAGTAGATTGCAAATTATCTTCTAAAGTGGTTAAGAAAGACCAGGTGCTTAATAGGGATAGTTTTGTAGCACCCTTCTAGAGAAATGTACCTAACCATCATTTTTGTAACTTCATTAAAAGGCTTGGAGATAGAACTTGTCCTAACACCCGTAGAAACAAATTTGAGCTCCTCTCCTTCGTTAGATAATTTCTTAGCCTCGGAGGCCCTGTCAATCCTTTTGTTGAAAAAAAAATATCCCTCCAACTTGAGGTCTGTTGCCTCAGCAATCAATTCTTCATTTATAATAACTCGGTGACCACCATATTCCCCTTTCTGTCCTTCCAGTCCATTACAAAATGAACCAAAATATTCTGGTGGTGCCCCTGAATGCATTCTATAAAATTAGAAATGCCTCCCTTTTGCAGGAGTTTCCATAGCTCCTCATTGTTCTTCCAAGCCAGATCACTGCAGGGCTCTAGTTGGCACGAGGAACCTCCCATCTCCTTCTCCCTGATATTCCTGCAATTTTTGTGCTCAAAACCCTCGTTTGAATCTTTATTTTCCTTATGTTTGTCTCAGTTTTTGAGAACCCAGCCACCTGTTCGAGGATCATGGGTGTTAATATGGTCGTAGTTAGGATGATATTTCACACATGTGTGATCTTTCACACCCGCTAAATCCCACGCCAATCCATGATTATTCCTAATCCATGCTTGATTGCCCATAGTTATCTCCATTAATGCTATTATATCCTCCTTAGGGATGTAATTTTTATTATCCCAAATGGTTAGATTATTAATGATGTCAAAATTGGCCAAGGTATCCACAACCTTATTCCCCTCCTTATAAGTATGCCTAATGATGATATTCTTGAAAATTTGACAAATATTTATGGATTCCATAATAAATTCCTTGATAGTCTAGTTAGGAGGAGAAATATTATTCAGGTGATTGATAATGTTTAGTGAATCTCCTTCCAAAATTATGTTTTGTATGTAATAATCTTTGGCAACCCTTAGCCCCCATAGAGCAGTCAGGGCTTCTGCATAATGATTTGTCTGAATCCCCATTTTGCCAGCATAAGCAGCAACTAAACAACCTTTATGATCATGAATCACGAATGGTTCTTTATATGCAGTCGCTTTTATTGATGATTTCTCTCATATGATTTGGTCCTATTTTATCAAAATTAAATCTAATATCTTGTCTAAATTCAATGAATTTAAATATTTAGTAGAAAATAACTCTAGTTATAAAATTAAGAGGCTTAGAAAAGATAATGGGGGAGAATATGTCAGTAAATCCTTTGACTTGTTTTGTGTTGAATGTGGTATACAAGGGAATTGACTACTCCTTATTCTCCTCAGCAGAATGGGATTGTGGAAAGGAAAATTTACACCATTATAGATATGGCTAGAACTATTTTGCATTCATCTCAAGTCCCTAAATTTCTATGGGTTGAATCAATGAATATTTTTGTTCACATTTTGAACATAGTTCCCACTAAATCCTTAGTTAATTCCACTCCTTTCGAAAAATGGACTAGTCAAAAATAAAATCTATCTCATCCGAGAATATTTGGCAGCCCATCATCTATCTTCATTCCCAAATCAAAAAGAAAGAAGTTAGATCAATCATCTTATCCCTATATTTTTATAGGTAATGGAGGTAGAACTAAAGGTCTTGAGATCTACAATCCTGTAAAATGATAATCTATAGAAAATAGGAATGTTATAATATTAGAAAAAACTTTTTGTTCATCTTCATCTTCCTTTGTTTCTATTGTTCATGATGAACCTAATGAAGTAGAAAATATTGATAATAATGATAATGATGATAGTGATGATGTTAATAATGAACCCATAGTTGAAAAATAGTATGTTTTGTTTCCTCCATAACAAAAATACCTAAATGGTTTGAGTCTGTTATTCAAGATTCTAATCCTAAAAACCTTTGTAAAATGACTATAATTCAACATACATAACATGCCCTAATGACGACGTATGAATCTGAAACCCAATATTTTAAATAAGCTTCTTCTGAAGAAAGATGGGTAGATGCTATGAAATATGAATACATTTCCTTAATAAAAAATAATAGTTGGAACTTAGTCCCTCCTAAAAAAAGAAATATAGTCGGCTCTAGATGGCTATACAAAATAAAATATAAATTTGATGTCACTATTGATAAATTCAAATCCAAGTTAGTAGCTCAAGGGTTTACTCTAAAACCCGGTATCAACTACATGGAAAATTTTGCACCATTTGTAAAAATGAGCACTGTAAGGATCATTATTGCCTTAGCTGCCCAAAATGGTAAGGTAATCCATTAGATGGATGTCAAGAATGCATTCCTGAATGGTCACTTAAAAGAGGAAATCTATATGACCCAACCTAAATGCTTTGAAGAAGTTGGTAAATAATTGTATGTGCGTAAATTGAAAAAATCTCTATATGGTTTAAAACAAGCTCCTAGTGCTTGGTATGTTACAATTAATAGTTTTTTCAATGAAGTTGGTTTTAGTAATTGTTTTTCTAATAATGATTTGTTTGTAAAAATTGAATAAAATCATATTATTCTCATTGTATTATATGTTGATGATTTACTTATTACTAGTAATTCTAAACCTTTGCTTTTCAAAATTAAAGATAAATCAAAACAATAATTTGAAATGATTGATTTAGGATTATTGCATCATTTCTTAGGCATGGCTATATATCAAGATAAAATTCTATTGTTGTATCTCAATCACAATATGCCACTAACTTGCTTAAAAGGTTCAATATGATAGATTGTAAACTTGTTGTTATTTCTATAGAAGTTGCATGTAAACTTGATCCTAAACCTCCATGTGAAAAAGTTAATCCTACTCTTTACAGGAAACTTGTAGTTAGTTTGATTTATCTTACTATTACTAGAACTGATATTACCTATGCAGTAGGTATTGATTCAAGATTTATGTAAGATACATATCATAATCACTAGAAATTAGCCAAAAGAATATTTTGATATATTAAAGGCAAAATTAATTTTGGTTTACATTATACTTCTTCTAAAAATGCATATTTATATGGATATTGTGATTCTGACCATGTTGGTGATGTGATAGATCAAAATTCTACAACTGGATATGTGTTCAAGTTTGGTGCAAGTTTCATTAATTGGATCAGTAAAAGCATCCAACAGTCTCCATTGTTTCTATTGAGGTAGAGTATAGAAGTACAATGGAAGCAACAAAAGAAGCCATGTAGCTAAAGCGGATATTGGAAGAGATACACATTACAATAAAATGAAGTACTCCTCTTCTATGTGATAGCCAAAGTTGCATTTCTCTTGTTAAGAATCTAGTTCAACATTAGAGAACAAAGCATATAGAGATTCATATGCACTTTATCAGAGAGAAGGTTCTTTACGGTGATATAGATATCTAGTACTTCTTGACTAAAGATCAAGTTAAAGATATGTTTACAAAGACATTGTGTGTTGTAAAGTTCTGCAAGTTTCGTGTAATGCTTAGCATTTCCTAGTTTCTATTGATGGGGAGTGTGCATGGAAATTCCACCTCCTAATGGCCAACCAGATTTTATCTCATTCTCCTTTATACTCCTGCTCCATTGTAAAGCATTGTAAAAATATATTTTTTATGATTTTTGTAAAATTTTCACTCTAATTTTACAGTGTACATTCCAGTGTTGCATTTGTTGTAAAGGAGGTCCTTGTTTTATAAAAGGCTATTAGAGATGTTAGTAGATATTTTCCATGAGAGACTATGAGATGTAGTCTCACAAATCATGCTTATCTTGAATCTTTCACTACCGATTTATGGATTCATTCTTTTGTACCAAAAGATAATTTGAGGATGATGGACTATAAATCCCTCAAATGTGATATGCTATACTAAACCTTCACTATGGTTTATGGATTTGTAAATCATGTTATATAAACAGGTAATGTTGGCATTTGTTCCCCACTTAATATTAAGGGGGAGTGTTAGAATGTAATATTAAGTTCCTATAAACCTTAGTTTATAATTAAATAATCAAGAGTATTTATATTATTTATTATTTAATATAAACTTAGTTTGTTTATGTTAATTGATTGTTAATTAATCAATATTTATTTAAATTTTGGTGCACCCCATCACTTGGGGTCAACTAAATATGACCATGGGTCATTTTGATTATTCACCTTGTGTGGATTGATTGGTGGAGAGAATTGAGGAGGGAGATTTTTACTGGACTGTGTATTTATGTTTCTCTTATTAATGGAATATCTCAATTTTCACTGTGGTTTTTACCCCTCGAGGGTTTTCCATGTAAATTTTTGCCTCTATACATTTATTTTTTTATTGCATAAGTTTCAATATTATTCATTAATGGTTATTACAAATTTTTAATTTAATTGATTAATTTAAATCCTCATCCAAACACAAAGGAGCTTAGGATTTACCTCTACCTTCAGATCTCAACTTCTTAGTAGTTTTAGTGGGTCCACACAGAACAATCACATATTTTTGGGGTTCATTTTGGAATCTCATACTTATCCTTGTGACCTCCATATCTCAAGATCTGGATCTCCATGCCTACATCAATTTCAATTTCAAATCCAAGCTCTAGGACCATGAAAGAACCATAAAATTATTTCATTGGCCCATATGGAACAATCATGGCTTCACGTGCCATTAAGACTTCTCAAACCTTAAACTCAAATGATTTACCCCTAAAAATCAATCACAAACCACCATCATTAGTCCTCGTGGACTAATGACATGTTTTCATGCTCTTAGGCCTTTGAATAGTCTTAGGGTTCTCGAGAATATTTTACTTAGTTATTTTCTTGACCTCTTGGGAATCAAAACTTCAGATACCATGCCACATATCCTACTCGTAATATTTCACTTAGCCCCTTCCATGTCTTAATGAATTTTTGAACTAAAAAAAAAATGAATTGTGGATCCTTTTCTCCACTTAATTTAGTCAATCATTTTTTTATAAGCTTTGATTATGATCCTTCCCATAGTGAATATTAGATTAATCCCTAAGTAAACAAGGTGACCAATAACTGCCAAGTATCCCTCCTTGTGACCTGATAAAATTTGATGATTTTCTTAGCAAAGGATGTTAAATGTTTATCCATCACTAAACATTTGAGGGATTAAAACACTTCAAAATTAGCCAAGTGTTTTGGATAATCATGTAGAAACATAGAGAAATGGCATGTAATCATTTTTGGCGAGTTTAAAAATATAAGGATGTAAAAAATGATAGTTATGACACAATGCAAGCTCCATATTTTAACTCAAAGGCCTCAAAATGAGGTGACCAATTTTGGGTGCCAACATTGGATCTATTTATAGGACAAGTACCTCGTACTCTTCAGTATTTATGGGACCTAAGGGAGATACCCTATAATAACCTAAATGATGTCAAGTAACATATATTAGACATGTATAGTCTAACAAACCCAACCAGGAAGCCTAACCACTATGAATTCCCACACAATTTACCTTTACTACAAGGATTTTCAGAAAGTTTCCTAATAATGGGAAAAATTTTCACTCAAGAAGATGATCGCGACAAATATATTCGTAATCTATAAGCTAATTTCTCTCAAGACCAACAGAATATTTCAAAAGAAATCTTATAAACATGAATTTATAGTTATAATGGTTGAAATATTGAATGAATTACACAATTGAAGTGAGATTTAAATATGAGCATGAAGTGAAAATAAAAATTTTAACATAATGAAAATGTTTAGATGAACTATGATTAATGACTCAATCCATTGCATAAGGAGTTACCAGAATTCAAATCAAGTGATCTAGTGATAACAAAAGAGAATGAAATTCTACACAATTGTTACAAATCCACCATTAACTCAGATAAACAATGAAAAATCCTACACATACATTTCATCACCAATTAGAATAAGACATCATATAATGATAATACATTTTTATTAAGAATTTAGTAGAAAAACAAGGAAGTGAAAGCATGCAAATATTTTTTTAATTCAGCACTTACAAATGTCTACACAGAAATAGCAAGTACTAGATGACCAAGAAATCATCTACACATTCAAATATTCCTAACAAAAACATAACACTTCTTAACATCCCACAATTGTTTCTCTTCAAACCAAGAATGATTATCACTATTCAATGGCTGAGAAAACTAGAAAATATAAATTCTCAAACAAGATAGCCAAGTTTTCTCGATAGCTAAAATATTAAAAATGGAGAATTAATTCTCCAACTTATAAATTTCACCTTCGTAAATGTGCATAGAAAAGGTACCCAAAAAAATCCTCAAGAGTCAAGAAATAAACATTTGTTTTCATTTGGTGAAAACAATTAAACAACTAATGGTAAGATAAATTGGAGTATCTCCAAATCACTTTCACCAAATCATCCTTAAAGAAACACAAGTTCTACCTTGAAATAAGCCAAATTTAACAACATGGTGCAAAAGGAGAAAACATAAATGGTAATCCATAAGGGGAAAAAATCACATCCAAAAGATAGGGGGGGAATTTGATAGAGGGAAAGTTGCCACCTATGAATCAAACCAAACTCCACCTTTAGATCAATATAAAATCTCAATTTTTTTATTTTAAACCAATTTTAGGTCTCTAATGTGTCATGGTGGATCCTGGAGAGAATATTCCACCAAGAGCATATCTTTGTAAGTGATTGGGATGAACTAGATGACTTATAAAGTGGTTTAGAGCCAAATTTATCAAAAGAGTTAGTTAAAACCACCTCAAATTCTATCACTAACTACTATTCAATTTCTTAACAATGTATCCTAAAATTGGAACCATTAGATAGGTATTTTAACCATCTTTCCAATGGTGCCAACCATTCTCAAAATGGATCAACCAGTCAAAAGTTGTGCTAAAAACATATCCCCTTGTATTTTAATGGAGATCCATGGTTTTGACGTCCATGAGCCTTATCTTGCACTAATCTTGGCCACCAAACTTAGTCCCAACCATGGCTTTCCATGTATCCTTTTAGTTTCTTTGGGTCTCATGTCACCATCACGTCTGCTTTATGGGATCACCTTCCATGGATCATTCACCCTTGGGTTCATAGGATTTTGAAAGCCTCGAGTATTTAATCCTTAACCACTTTTCTTAACCCTTGAAAATCTTAGTGGCTTGTGATTGATCCATGTAGACAAACCACTTATGTTTGTTTCTTTAGGTTTCTTCAAAATATCCTATTTTCTCATATTGGTCTAGTTAACTCTATTACCAATCACTAGAATTTGGGTTCATGGGGACCATTTCACCTTAGTCATTTTGTTTTTGCCTATCTCAAACTTTCAAGAGTTCATATCTACCACCATTAGTCGATTTTTACTAATGGATCTTTCTCCAATTAACAAGATTCTAACCTTATGCCTTAGATGATTTTTTCAACCTTAATTTTCAAGATCATGAAGTTTTTTCACTGTTCCATGTGGATTAATCATGAAATTCCATGATCTCAAGCCTCCATTCTCTTCTCTAGGTTAACTTGATCTCAGATTGGATTTGGGCACAACTCGATTACCAACATTACCAACTCACTTGGATCTTCAACTTTCCCAACTCATCTTGATCTCATCCAAAAGAGTTAGGTCATGGAGCCTTACCTCTATTTTTACATTATAATCACCTTGTTCATAAATCCAAACATGATCCCTCTCCTTGTGCATATGATATTAATCCCAAGTGACAAAATTTGAACTAAGTGACCAACGGCTACCAAGTGTTATTTTTCCATTCCAATTACACTTGATGGCTTGTTTGAAAAAGTTAGTAAATAATTAAACCGTCATCTAGTTATATGGAGGCCAAAACTTGCTCAAAATATTCTAAGTCTTTATGAGAAACTTGCACACATGTAGAGTAAGTAAATGCACTCATTTTTGGTGAGTTTAAAAAACATAGAGATGCCAAAAGTGATAGTTATGTCATTTTTCAAGCTCCAAAATTTAACCCTAAGGCCCCAAAATGAGGTGGTTAATTTTAGGTGACAACAAGATGTATATATGAGATGTAGGAATAATATTTTTCATATTAGAAATAGGCTTGGTAAAATAATGAGGGGGGTATTGGGTGCCCCTAAGGATATATGCACTAAACAGGTTGTAAGTTTAGATTTATCCATAGTGGAAGATGAATGAGGATGCATCCAAAAAATAGGCTTCTCATTAGAGGGTTGACCATGAGATAGCTTGATAGAGAGAATGATCTTGACAACATGCTAAATATGATGAGGGGTATCACAAAGTTGTAAACTAAAATTGGATATAATTTTAACTTTCATGTGGTCCTCCTCATTATCATCATCAAAAAAATAAATGTGTTACTCACTATGTGTTTCAATGGTGTATAAATATACCTCATGTGCATCATGCTCAAACATAATAATGACATCCCACACATGGAGAGGGGAAGAATCCATATGGAATTGACTCTTAAGTGTAGGAGGAGAAGGACCAATATGCTTGATAGGTTGATGATTAAGTTGATTATTATGTTGAAAGGGCATAAAATAGAAAGTATATACAAATATATAAATGAAACCCTAGGGTGGATAAGTTTTTGAGCAAGATTAGATATTCGATCAAGGGTCGAGCTGCCCAAAGTTTCACACCGTAAAAACAATAGGTAAATATTTGATATAAGTTCTTTCCTTATTTATTATTAGGTGTAAGAATGTTATAAGTAGAATATTGTGAATAATTTATTCCATATTAACCATGTAATCCAAAATATAACTATTAATAAATAAATTATTATATAAAAATGAAATAATAACATAAAATACAAGAAGGGATAAAAATTTAGCTAAATGTAAAGGTACAAAAGTGATCTCGATGTGCAAATTGGTTGAAAGGGTTTATGTTAGTTTGGAAATGTCACTTGTAGCCTTAAGGAAATGTTGTAAGTAAGTGGGTTTGCATCTATATAAGTATGCCCCTACATTTGTGTTAGCTAGTCAAAAACAAACTAAGCACTTATATAAATTATCATATCAACTTAAACCTAGTTCTAGTTCAAGGAATAGTACTACGTTTTTCTATTTCAAGGATAATAGTTACTACATAGTTGTAACTACTCAAATCCATGCCAACATCATATTTTTTATTGTTATTATTATATAAGGATTGTATCATTGGAAATCAATCTTGTATTTTTTCTTTTTAGTGATCAAAAGTTTGGAAAATTATTCTATAACCAAGGGTCCTATTTTTCATAACATTTTGTAGTATGTGATAAGTCTCAATTAAAATCCCTAACCATGACTACATCGCATATCCTAACCCCTCTAGATTTAAACATATACCCCTGTATGAAATGCACATTCATTCACCATCGGGTCTATTTAATCATAAAACTAGCAGTCCCATGTGAGCGATGCAATATAGATGTCGAAGGGGAGGTAAAGAAAAATATAAAGTGAAAGGATAGAAGCTAAAAAAAGTGCAAGGGAATATGTGTGATGAAGAAGGGAATCAATGGAGAAAAAATCTCCTAGTCAGAAATCTAGTGTATGGAACATAGGTGATCCTCTTCTTTATTTTGATAAGTCACATATGGATGGCATTCCAATTTTTGTTATTGATCATGTAGGGAGAAAGAGGGGTGATTTGAAAATACATGAGGCACTGAATTCTAGAGATAGATTTTAAAATAATCCCATCTCATTCAACACTTCTAATGTCAGTCATTATTTTTAGTAATGTTCACTTAAACAACATGAAAAGGCCTACTTTTATATGGATTTGTGACTTCTAAGGATGTATGCAATGACATTGTTATGTTTTTTAATAATATAATTATTGAAATCATAAAAAAGAAATGGTAAAACAACAGAAAAAAATGGCATACTAAAATAAATTCCAACACATACTCTAAGGGTCACATCAAATTCAATAACTATAAATACCATTAATAAAATATATTAGATACGTTTGAAAGAAGGGGGAATGAACTCCTGACACAAAATTAATTAAAAATAGTGTTAATTAACCTTTGATTGGCACTCTTATGAGTTGTAATAATATGAATTGGAGATGTCAGATGTTGACCACAATGATGGAACTCGCAGGAACACAAAACAACCCATCAGCAAAATTTGTGGTGCCTTGTATTTTCCTCATTATACCTCACCACAAGAAAATTCAATGAATTTAACATTCCCTTCTTGTGGTGTTCCACCAACTTGTTTGTTGCAAATAGATGTTGAGAGCATTAAAAATGAATGATTTAGTGTTATGAAAGAATAGATTCTATTCAAGACATGAGGGTCTCCCATTCATTGAAATCAACATCTTCATTTCATATTTTGAGCATAAGTTATAAGAAAGAGGCTTGTGTTGGGTCACTACCTTGTCAAAAAACCTCATAACAGACCAACATGGTGTATTGAGAATAAATTTTGACACATATTGTAAGGGTCACAATAAATAAGATACCTTTGAGTGGCACTATGATGAGCTGGAATAGTATCAAGTGGATATGTCGTGTGTTGACCACAATGATGGTTCTCACTAGAAAACATAACATCCCATCAGCCACGTTGTTGGTGCCTTATATTTTTCATAATGTACCTCACTACAAGAACATTCAATGACTTAACATTCCTTTCTTGTGATGGCCCACTAATACGTTTACTACAAATAGATGTAGAGCACATTGAAAAGGAAAAATTTAATGTTTTGAAATAATAGAATCTATTTGAGACATGCAATTCTCTCATCCATTGAACTCAACCTCTACATTTTGTATATTAAGCAGAAGTTAGAATAGATAGACCTATGTTGGGTTACTTCCTTGAGAAAAAATGTCACAACATAAAAACATGGTATATTAAGAAAATTTGACACATATTATAAGGTTTGTAACAAATTAAAAAACTTTAAATATTATTAATAAAATATAGGTGCAGAAATTTATGTCAAAACTGAAAAGGAAAAATATTTCTACACATTTATCACCCCAAGGAAAATAGTGGATATCATTAAGTGTTACCCTTATAAGGGGAAAATAATGAAGTGAAGATGTTATCTCACAAGACAATTGGAGGACCTTAGACAGATCCATAGGATGTTACAACTGGGGAACCCAGTGGAAATAATGGAGTCATTCTAGGTCATGGTTTACCCCCACTGAGATGGATCGGTCCACTCTTTTTGCCACACCATCACGACTCTAAATGATGTGGCAGTTAAACATCATGTCATTTCCCATTCCATCACCTCCTTCACATCTATTGCAACCACCCTCACACCATCTTCCACCATCCCCGATGTCAATCACCAAAAAGGAACCTTACTGCTTAAAACTGCTTAACATAATTGAGGACATGTTGCCTACGACAGTGGTGCCCACCGAAACACAAAACATATTTTTTTTATCTCCAAAATGGCACCATATTTAATTAGGTATTAAAATATTATATCTTGAATCCATTATAATTGATGGATCCAATATAGGTTGTGGTTTGTCCCCACTGCGATGAACCAATCCACTCTTACCACTAAACCATATTCACTTTGCATGATGCAATGAATGAACATCGAGTCATTTCCCATCTATGTCACCTCGTGTATATTTTCTACCACTAACCTCACACCATGTGTCACTATATCCCCAATTCCAATCACTGAAAAAGAACTTCTCTGCTTGAAACTACATAGCATAATCAACCACATGTTTCCTATGGTGGTGGTGCCCATTGAAAAACAAAACATATATATTTTATTTTTTGCCATGGTTACATAACCATATATTAGGGATAAAAAAATATTACAATTTTCTTATATGTTTCTTTATCATTATTAGGATTTATACCTTAGTCATTAAGTAGTATGGAATATTGGAAACAATGGAGCCATCCAAAAGTGTAGTTCACTCCCATTGCGATGGACCAGTCCACTCTTGTTGTTACACCATCTTCACTCAACATGATTTAATGGTTGAACATCGAGTCATTTCCCATCTTTATCACCTCCTACACATCCACTTCCACCATCCTCAGACCATGTGCCACCATATCCTTGATGTTGATCACTAAAAATGAACCTCTTTGCTTGAAATTATTTATAACATATGTAGACACCTAAATTTGGAATCTCTACCCTTGTCTACCTGCGTGCGCATATTTTTCTATGGTCCTATCTAGCCCCCCCTTTAATTAAATCCACATCCTTTAATATTTAATAAAATGCCCACTTATTATCCTATCATCATTTAATTATTATTATTATTTATTAATTCACATTAATTAATTAAATCCCATTAATTAATTAAATAGTTAATATCCATATCCTTAACTTGCCCTGATCAACTTGTTATTTAGGACGCTTTTATCCTAAATCTAAATCCCTATGCTTTTTCCTAAATTTTATCACGCCTATCCTTATCCCCTAACTACCCATTACACATCGCTAAACAACCTCGTCCTGCATACAAGCTTTAAAACACTTCTCCCATTCTTAAAAACCCAAAATCTTGACAAAAGAACAAAAATCCACCCCTTTGGGGAAAATTTCCCTGTATTTGGTGGTGACCCAGCCCAGTCATTGTTGACCCTATAAAATTAAGTTGTTTCTTTCCAAAAAGATAGATGCATACAAACATATGAGATTTCTTGTGACTTGTGAACTCTTTCTCGTGCTTGAGCATTCCTGTAAAATGTTACAAACCTCCTTTCTAACATGTTTGCATCACTCATGAACATCCTTTGTGAGATTATTGTCATCTTTGTTTTATTTTGTTCAATTATTATCATATTATTGTTGTCTTCTTTATATCTAACGTTTTGTAGGACCATATTAGGTTCAACAACACTCAGAGCTCCATTGTCAGCTTCCTCTTCCAACTTTTTTTCTTGGAGGTCATCCATCTAATCTATCTTTTCCTTCGGCCTTGTTTTACTCTGCTATAGTTTGCCATCAATCATGTCAGATCGTTGTCGACCCATCCTTCTATCACTGAGTTTTCTATCTTAGATCCTTCTTTAGTGCCCATCTCTATTTTGTCTCTGTCTCAGTTTTCTAGAGCCAACATCATGTCTCTCTGTTACATTAAAAATCCATCCCACACCCTGGTTGCTCATTGACTTGAGTCCTAGTTCTCCAACCAATCCTTCATTTCCTTTCTATTTTTTCCATTCTCTCCACATTTTCTACCTCAGACTCCCTTCTGTAGGTCACTCATAGCATCCACAGCCTTCTGTTACCTTCCAGTTTACATTCAGACCTTGTAGGTTTGCATATTTCCCTTGCAGGTTCAGATCCACTCTCCCAGGTCATCATCAACCTTCCTCTGCATAGTCTTGGTCGCTGTCGACCCAGTCAGGTATTATTTAATTTTCATTTCATTCAAATCAAATCATCATTTAGATCAATCCTCATCACTTTTAGGTTTAATAATATTTCTATTTCTGCATATTATCTAGTTATCTATCGTTTACTCCATTTTTTCTTATCAAACAGGGGTTGACATCCGTAAAGGAAGCTAACGCTTCTTGGAACTAGCTTCATCGGGAAAAACCTGCATATACCATCTAATCTATTTTTCTTGTCAGTCTTCCTTGTTTTGTAGGTTCATCGAGCTCGCAGCGAGGATCATTCATTTTGCACCTGTTCATCCAAATCACGCATTTGAGGTACCATAAACCCTCCATTTTCTGAGTTGTTTAGCTTTATTTAGTAGCTAACATCATTAATTTGAAATGAATGAGAAAACTACAACAACATTCTGGCACGCCCAGTGGGACCACCCTTTAGGTGATCCTTTTGTATTTCTTTCTATTTTCTTCTTCTTCTGTCTTCTACTAACACTGCAACACAAGTATTCACTTTTTGCTTGCTCATGTAGGGTTCGGCTGATTAAATCACTCTTCACTTAAATTTCAGATAAAAAGGAAAAAAATTACCCATGTATTCCTCACTTTTCCCCATTTTCTCTGTTTTGCATCATATTTCCCTTTCATGTGTGTGTCCTCATCGAAAGATCACATCTGGATTTGGTTTTAAAAATAACCTTCTTTTCTGCATCTTCCTTGATCACATAGTTTAACTAGGGGTTAACCTTCTGCATTTCACATTTTGTCACACACAACCAAACCTCACACATTTAAGTCACACATCTAGACATCATCCTACCCAGTGGATTGTTTGGGATTTCATCACCCAACAAGAAGCTACATGAGACTTCCCTAGCCATAAAAAACCTGAAACCAGACATAGATTGCCTTCTCCTAGGTACCTTGTTATCCATCCCCTTTTATTTTTCACACTTTATTAATAATCAAAAACATAAAAAGAATTATTTTCTTTACTTTCTTGGGTATAACTTGTTTTTGTTTCATGCCTGTAGTTACTCATTTAGCAACCAAGAAAATGGAACAAAACTTTGCTTCAAACAATTCTTCATCTCAACAAACATTTACCACAATATTTACCTCATCCATGCCCTTGATTACTTCTTTCATGGACACTCAACCTCTCATTAATGTCTCTCACCAAGGACCCCTTGTTCACACTCAACCTTAGGTGAGGCCAACCCATTCTTATATCATTAATCTATCCCATCTAGGCCATCCACCCCACCATCCATTACAACGGAACCTTTTGGACCTCCTCTTATCCCTCATGGTGATATGCAGTTCCAAGAGCTTCTTGATACCAATCCAGTGGCTCTCTAAGACTATCTCCTTAGGAAATCAACTCATCTTCCCCTAGATGGCCCACCACTTCAGCAAATTTATTCTTATCAGACCAATCCTGAGACCACACAATTTGTAGTAAACAAACTTTCCACAGCACAATGTGATCTTGCTTCATCTTTTACCTATCCCCCATCTCACCAAACTACCTAGATAGTCACGACCATTCCTCACAATCTCCCTCCAATCAACACGAAAATCAACACTACCCTCCCTATCACCTCTTCAGCCAATATCATCACTAGTGTCCCTAACCAACATGCCCAAACATCACATCTCATATCCGAACAACATGGCCCTCTCACATATCACATGCATGTCAATACTTCCTAACCCCCTTTTATGGGTGCTTTGCATTATTTAGTGTCTAATCCATTCCATCAACCCATTTACACACACATTCCCACTCAACACTTGCCACAACAGCCAACCCAATCCTAACAATCATATCATATTCCCATCTCTCAACAACAATTCTTTCAACAACCACCCCTTCAATCATAACCCATGACTTACACTCACCCCCATCAAATTCCTCAAACACCCACACATCCACAAATTCACCAACAAACTCATATGGCCACTTCTTACATGCAACCACCACCTCTAATCTCCCAACAATTTTTTTTGAATGATCCCATGCATGCCCTCATGAATAGGTTGACCAACCTTGAGGCCACTACTTTAGGGTCCAAAGTTTCATTATCATATGAGAAAATATGTAAGAGGCCTATTCACCCATCTGTACTAATTAAGTTGTATCCTCTACATTGGGAATTACCAAAATTTTCCAAGTTTAATAACAAAGAGGATCCACAACAACACCTTTGTGCATTTAGACATGCATGTTACCTTATTGCACACGATCAAGACTTAATGCTTCACACTTTCCCCATGTCCTTGGCTGGTCCCGCATTAGACTGGTATAATATTATTCCTCAATATTAAATATTCTCCTTCACCCAACTCGCACAACTGTTCTTAGAGCACTTTTCAATGAACATTGCATGTAGAATAACTATCAATGATCTATACGCCATCCGAAAGTTTGAAGACAAGTCCATTGCAGACTTCGTTGCATGATTGACATGACATTATAAACCAATTATCCTTCCCTCTCCTGCAAACTGATCTCATCAAGATCTTCTCACATTTGTGTGTGAAGCATATATCATCTACCTTACAAATCCAATCATTTCAAACCTTCGACAAAGCCTTCACCATGGCTCGCAAACTTGAAACATGTGCCCTTGAGCAAGGCCATTTAAAACTAAAATTGAACAAACCTAAACATGAATTTACAAACTCATCCACACAAAATGACAAATCTAAGGGGGCAACCAATGTTATGGTCATTAAATTATCTTTTGCACCTACATCTAACACGTGGACTCACCAACAATCCCCTCAACCAATGCCTAACTACACTCCCCTTGGGGAATCATATAGTACAATATTTGACAAGTTGGTGGTGGTGAACCTTATTACACTTCCTCCTATCCAACCATTTAATGAGTCAAGACCGAAACCCGTGAGGTATCGTGAATAACATTATTGCAAGTACCACCAAATCTGAGGGCACAACATAGAGAAATGTTGAACTTTCAAAGATTTGGTCCAAAGACTCATTGATCAAAGAGATCTTCAAGTGGATAATCCAAATGCCTCACCCAATCAACCACTTGACATCTTCAAATATCCTTTCCCAAATCATAGACAAACAAGTAAAGTTACCACTTATACTACAAACCAAGAACCCAACACTCACACTATAAACACTCTTCACACTGCTAATCAAGAACCTATCCCATCCACAACTTTCTCTTCTTCTCGATCATCAACCCCCTTTGATATTATTCCTACATCCACAATTCCATTAATACTTATCCCCACAACTTCACAAATCATATCTACATCTATCTTGACATCCACTCCTATAATTAGTAGAGCCCCATTCACAAATATATCATTCATGCCCCTTGAGACATTCATGAAACAACCATTTCCACGTACTTCCACATCTGAGATTGGTCCTCCATCAACTCCCTTACCTATCACATATACTTCATCACTTACCACACCCACTTCATTAGATTTTTCTACCTCACCTATATCCATTACAATTTTTCATGTCATACCATTCTTAGAATCAATACCGGTTCCTCCTCCTATTATTTTACCCACATCAACTATTGTAACCACATCCATGCCACCTTCCTCCACACCATTTTCATCATTTGAGGAATTATTAAAAGTACTTCAACTTGTAATGACTTCAAATGTTTCCTCCATCTGATCAACACAATCAAATCCATCTCTACCCTCCTTAGATTACATCAAACAAATATTGCTTCCTACACCTGTACCAACCGTGACACCACCATCCAACCTTTATGTCGAAATTATCGTTATTCCTCGTAAGGATACATCTTCACAAATGAAATCTATAACCAATCCCAGAATTAAAATATCCAATGCAACATCGTCCATTTTAGGACCATAAACATTTCAGCCCACCAACCCAAAACCAATTAACACTAAGGCACCAACCAACACTAGAACCGAATTCAGGCCACCAACACATCAATATACTCAGACTTTATCCCATAACATCCACTTCCTCTTTAAATATTAAGATCTCTCATAAGGAATCTTCTAGTCCTTTAGTTGGGTCATATATAGAAATGTATTCCAACACTTACTACAAACCTCTACCATCATTCTTCCACCTTTCAAGGCCTTTGACCCGAACAATAAAAAGCCATCGTGGTGCAATTCCTACCTTATTTGTGTCTATCACTGTACCCTTGGGCATGATAATAAGCATTGTAGAGCACTCCAGGCCATTGTCCATAAACTCATTGAGGAAGAAGGACTTCTTCTTAAATTGAGCTAGTCTCTTCCTTCCACATCATGTTTAATGTCTACACCTTTGACCTCGTCCATCCAAATGAAAAATTCCCCCCATTCTTCACAGACTTCTACGGCCATCCAACCTCTGGGTGACCATTCTTCCAAGGATGGTGCCCCTTTGTTCATCGATGTTGTTTAGGTAACCACTTAATCTAGTCCACGTGATCTAAAATCAACATCCCAACCAAAATCCAAGACCTTCATTGCTCATTCATCCTCCTAAGGAGTCAACCACATTATCGAAACCTAAGGTTTCCATATTAGTAACCCCTAGGACCATTGAACAATTTTTCATCAAACAACTTCACTAGGTCCTTGTTAAGATGTAGCTTTATGAGCTTATCCAAATTTTACCAGACCATAGACAGACTCTCACCGAAGCCTTGAAGCATATTCCGACATCAAACGATGAGGCTCAACCCTTCACATCTCTCATAGGAGCACTTACTGCTTCTCTGGCTATCTCATTCGATGATACTGAAATTTCAGACATCCCGCTGGAAGAACATGACCTTCCCCTCTTTATTACGGTCAGGATTAATGATACATTCATTCAATGATCCATGATCAACAATGGGGAAAACATTAATATCCTTCCATCACATACTTTCGATCGATCTTAAGATCCCAAAGGCATCTGTCACCCAGACACCCGTGGTCCTTTCACATTTCAACAACGATGCCATCACTCCCATCTTGGGAATGGTCATTCTTCCTATCTTGTTTTCAGTGAGAGGATCCTCCATGAGATCTTCTACATCATAGAGGGAGAATTTTAGTAAAATGTTCTCCTTGGATGACTGTGGATCCATGCCATGCACTGCATCCTCTCTACACTTCATCCTTCTCTTAAGTATGAGCATGAGGGGAAGATTATGACACTTCTCGGGGATGCTCCTTCCTTCCAGGTATGCAACATGACCTATATACCAAATGATGTACTCATTCCCAAGAACGATTCATCTGCACCATCCACTAGCTCATCCAGTTCCTCATCCAAACTTCCCAACGATGACTCCTTAGATAAATTAATGGACAAAACTCGCACTGGGGGAGTATCATCTTCTCACACTCAACACCCTTCCCACTCCTCACTATATCAGTAGGCCCAATAAAGAAAAAATGTACCAACCAAATGTCGGGAATGTTATTCCTTTTGGTCCACCACATCTTCATGCCAATATTATTTATGGCGGTTTTGATACCCCCTCTTCTCACATCAATGATCTTCCACATGCCAAACCTTATACTAGTGGTTTTGGATTCCTCAATAAAACATCCTTTTCCCACACCTACCTCCATCACCATTGCTGCATGGAAGGGATTCGACATGGACATTATGAGCATGGCCCACATGGCCTTCTTACTGATCAATGTCATAAACCTCATGAAAATTTTGGGTTAGGCTACCAAGAGAAATCCCCTGATCCCATCCCACCATCTAAGATACACATGGACATGCCTTCTCCACCTTCCTCATATTCTCCATCCCATGAGTCTACATGGATACAGATGATACCGTGTCTATTTGCCTCTGGATTTTTTTTAGTCTCCACCATCACTTTGGGACCACTCACTTATCAGTGTGAAAATTAGACTAGGTCCCTTCCCCTTCACCATCTGGAGATGATAGAAGAATATTCTTCTACCATCGACATCCTTCAATGTGCTGACGATGACACCATTCTTTCCCACATGGGGGTAGAGGATTCTTATCTTCATAAGACCTTAGTTTCTGATACATCCACTATTCTCAATGAAGCCACCATCGACGTCAATATTAGGACTCCTCAAGAGCCTCACATCCTCAAGGTGGGTCAATCCCTTGATCCACAAAAGCTTGAATCTTTCACCGCATTCCTCTCTCGTCATAGCCAGGCATTCACATGGTCATATTCAGACATACCAGGTCTTGACCCTTCTATCGTCATCCACAATATCGTCACCTTTCCCAATGATAAACCAGTAAAGCAGAAGCTTCATTGCATGTATCCTCTTGCACATTCCCTCCTTGTTAAAGAGGAGTTGAAGTGCCTTATTTCTTCCAATTTCATCATTCCCATTGAATTATCCCCAATGGGTTTCTAACATTTTTCCCATCTCCTAAAGTGTCGAGGAAAGATTTCATATATGCACTGAATTTTGAGATCTAAATCTTGCTTTCCCTAAAGACGACTTTCCTCTTCCAAACATTGATCAACTTGTGGATCTTACCGTGGGTCATGAGATGCTTTCTCTCATGGATGGTTTTTCTGGTTACAATTAAATTCTCATCACACTGTAAGATCAACATAAGACTTCCTTCATTAACCCTTAGGGGACCTTTTGCTATTGTGTCATGCCCTTCAGTTTGAAAAATAGTGCTACTTATCAGCAGGCCATGAATTATATCTTTCATGATCTCATCCACAAAACCATAGAAGATTATGTTGATGATATTTTGGGTAAATCTAAACACCAAAATAATCATCTTTCCATTCTCGAAGTCCTTTTCGAGCACCTTATTCATTTCTGCCTTCGTCTCAATCCATCCAAGTGTGTATTTGGAGTCTTAAATGGAAAATTCCTTAGATTTATCATCTCTATTAGGGGCATTGAAGTTGACCCTGCAAAAATTAAGGCAATCATCAAAATGTCTCCTTCTTCCAATCTTAAGAAACTTCATAGTCTTCAAGGGTGACTTCCAATCGGTCCATCATTTCATCTCACAGATTTTAGATCGATGCCAACCCTTTCATCACCTTCTTTAGAAAGAAATAGACTTCAATTGGGATCACAATTGTCAAAAGGGTTTTGATGATCTTAAACATTATATTTTGTCTCCACCTGTGCTCACACCTCCACGCGAGGAGGAGCCCATTTATCTATATATCTCTGCTATTGATCATGCTCTAGGAGCTATGTTAGCACATCGTGATGACCAAGGTTGCGAGAAGGTACCATTTATTATATCAGTCGCACTCTTCACAACTGTGAAACCCGCTACACTGAGGCTGACAAAATGTTTTGTTCTCTATTCTTTTCCACTTCGAAACTCCGACATTATCTCCTTAATCATAACATGTATGTCATTACTATTTTTCATCTTCTTAAAAAGATGCATTTTAATCCATATCACAATGATCGAATCACTTGATGGATCATGCTTATGACTAAGTTTGATATCAAGTTCATTTCTCAAAAATATATTAAGGGCCAAACTATTGTAGACCAATTAGCAGAAGCCCCTCTTCCTAGTATCCATCTTCCTCATGAGCATTTTCCAGATGAATCCATTAATCAATTTCATCATGAATATGGCACTCTTAAATTCACTCTCTTCTTCGATGGCTCTAAGTGTTTGCAAGGGGGAGGTGTTGGTGTCATTCTCATTCCTCCTTGGGATACTCCTATTCTCCTCACAAAAAAATTAATTTTGAATGCACAAACAATATGGAAGAGTACGAGGCCCTTATCTTAGGTCTTGAAACAACTGATCTTTCTAGGTGTTCAAATTCTTGACATCTATGGGGATTCTGAGCTTATAATCAAACAAGTCACAGGTGAGTATCAATGTAAAAATGATACCCTTCAAAAATATCGCGACATTGTTCATCTTCTTCTTGAAGCCTTTGATTCCTACACCATCCAAGTTGTTTCATCGATCATCCAATCATTTTATTGATATGATGGCATCCCTTGCAGCTCTTATCCCATGGACAATAGAGGAATCCAATATTTTGTCTTGGCATTCATCTTATTGATTGACGATTCCATGAATTACCCCAAGTTAATCTTGTTGAATCTAATTCATCAAATCTTTGGTATTCCCATATCCTTAATTATTTATCCCAATTTTTTCCATTCCCCCTTACCTATCCAAAAATTCTAGGAGGTATTTTCTTCAGCGTCACACTAACTACTATGTGATCCTTGGTGGCATTCTTTATAATCGTGGATTTGATGGTGTTATTCTTTAATGCCTTAAATCCCATAAATCTTATTTTGCTATCCAAGAAGTCCATGACGGTATTTGTGGTGGACACTTTAGTGGTTTAGCCATCACTAAGCATGCTCTTCATTTTGGCTATTATTGGCCTTCTCTTAATCATTATTGTTGTGAATATGTTAAGAGATGTGAAAAATGTCAGCAACATTCCAATCTTATTCGCATTCCTAGTCAATCTTTTCAGCCAGCTCAAGACCTTTGGCCCTTTGCACAATGGGGTGTTGATCTCATTGGTCTTATTAATCTTCATTCTTCACAACAACATCATTTTATCATTACTAAAACTGAATATTTTACCAAATTGATGGAGAAAATCCCACTCACCTCAACTAAATCTGATCCAATCATATACTTTATCTATCAACACATCATTTTTTGCTTTGGGGTTCCTCATAAACTTTTCATGGACAACATAATGTCCTTTAAAAACAAATATCTTAAGAAAATATTATAATGCATTCAACATCCAACTCATCTTCTCTTCTCCATATTATCCTCAAGCTAACAGTCAAGCCGAAGCCACTAACAAGACTATTCACAATATTCTTTCTAAGACTATTGATCAAGTAGGTCATAATTGGCATCTCCAGCTTCCTTTCACCCTTTGGGAATATCGTACTAGAATTTGTACCTCCATGGGTGCTACCCCCTTTTCTCTTGTTTATGGTTTTGAATTCATCCTTCCTCTCGAAGTTCAAATTCCATCTTTGCATGTGTCCCTTCGCAACTTCATCTCTAATGAATACTATCGCCAAGCGCGTCTATCACAACTTGAAGTTATTAGATGAATGTTGCATCCTTGCTCTTGAACACCATCATGTTTATCAAGAGAACATCAAACATGCTTACAATAATCACCTCAAAGAACATGAATTTAATGTCAATGACCTCATCTTCAAAGAAAATCATAACGTCACTACTCTAGAAAGGAGCCAATGTGGAAATTTTACCCCTACACTGGATTAGACCATACATGTTATCACACACAAGTATGGGTCGGGAGCCTATCGATTGGCCTCCCTTGATGACAAACTGAAAGTGGAACCTTTTAATACATTGCACTTGTGATCATTCTATTACTATCACATCTACCAGTGAGCTCTTAGTCATAGCCTTAGAATATTCCTCCATTTTATCCTCTTCCATCTTCCATTGTGATGATTTGGAATTATGTGGTTTGTCGACACTTCCTAGATGTGACCTTAAATATGGGCACTACGGCTCTTCCCATAGAATTTTCCTTATGGATAGGTTCTCCCCTTTGGTGAGAACTCCGTGATCATTACATCCATCACCCTCTTATTCACCTATTGGAACCATGCAAAGGGTCCAGGGGTGTCTCTTGTTACATTCATTATCCCCTTCTAAGTGGGTCTACTTAGCTATTCTCAACACTTCCCCATGTAAAGTCAAAATTCATGGATGCTTTTATCAAAAATCAAAGTTATTAAAAATAGACTGTTCCCTTAAAGGAAAGTTCATTCATGCAAAAAAAATTATTAAAAGAATAATGAAGAGAAATTTCAAAAGTAAATCAAAAGAAATAGACTGATCCCTTAAAGGATGAATATCATGTATATCGTTCTTACCATCCATATCATATATGTAAAAAGTAGACCATACCCTCGAAGGATGGCTACTCTCTTTTTTATTATGTCATTGAAGTCTTCCCGCATTGATCAGACTTCCATTTTATCATCATCCTAAGAAAGCTTCCCACATTGATTAGCTTTCTTCTAGCAAACTTCCCTCATTGATTAGTTTGTTCTTTCCCCTTCTTAGAGCTGGGGCATAGATTTAGGGAACACCACTTATGGAGAACCCTCTTCCCATGTATAAGTTACATCTCAAACCCCTTTTTCATGTCGACACTAGGTTTATGAGTTCATTTCATCCATGTTTCCTTATGATCTTTGATATAACTAACTATCGTTGGTTATATGCTAACATATGTTTTGGTCATATTTACCTTGCGTCACCTAGATCTCCTTTTTTTTTACCTTCAATGTGATTGGAGGCATATTCTCCTTGTGTGTTCCTTGATATGATATAGTCTCGTTTGTACCTATAGGTCACTATCAAAAAGTTGTGTCTTATCCTACACCTAATCTGATCTTATCCAATCTCTCTCATCTTAAGTCCACCTTTGTGGCCATCTATATTCTCCTTTTAGGGCATTTTGTTTCAATATTTCACATCATCTCAAAGTCCACATTTGTGGCCATATTTATTTTCCCCTCTGGGAATTTTAATCCAACATTCAAACTATCCCTTTATACTCTCAAAGTCCACCTTTTTGGCCATATTTACTCCTCCATTCAAATTTATCCCTTTATTTCACAATCCTCTTTTGTGGCCATATTTACTCCTCCTTCGAGAATTTTATTTCATAATCCTGCTTTAGTTTTTGCACAAAGTCCACCTTGTGGCCATAACTTATTCCCCCTTTGAGGAATTTTACTTAATCATTCACTTCCCTATTTTCCTTTACAGTCCATACATACTTCCCCTTTGGGGCATATTATTTCACCACCACTTTTCCAATTCGGCTTCTTGGCCATTTTTCCTATCCTATGTTGGGGTACAATTACTTTCATCCTCATCCCTTGCATGGACGCATACCTTTTCGCTCGATTCCTCATGTATGAAGGATTTCACATACTTTTTGCATTTAGTTATGCATACTTTGATGACTTTCATATGACCCATTGGTAATATCATCTTACATCCATTTTGGAATGATTTTCACCCACTCACTGGCCTATAGAACATTGTCACCGTCTCTGTTTAGACCACAATTGTCCCCTACCAAAGTGATATCGAAGTCACCACCATAGTTTTTATTGTTGTTGCGATCCTTTTTTCTTGGGGCATCTTGCCTTGGTTATCATTTTACCCATCTTTCTTCACCCACTCACCCTTCATCATCTACCTTTTTCAAATGTGTCATCGATTTCCCGTGGTGTCATTGATCTCGCTGTATGAGGGGGAGCTCATCATCAAACATTCATTAATACTCATCCTACTCTTTGTCTCTCATCATTTTTGTCTCATGGCTTGCTACCGCAAACCACTCAACAAAAAGGGGCAAATGTAGACACCCAAATTTGGTATCTCTACCTTTGTCTACCCACGTGAGCATATTTTACCATGATCTTAGCTAGACCCTCTTTATTTAATTAAATGCCCACTTAAATGCTAATAAAATGCCCTTTTAATCTCTAATCATTTATTAATAATTCATTAATTGATTGATTTTAATTAATTAATTAATTATATCATCAATTGTGCCCTAATGGAACTTTCTATTTTAGGATGCTTTTATCCTAAATCTAAATCCCTATGCTTTTTCTACTTTTATCCTTCCTATCTTCTAACTACCCATGACATATCCCTAATCCAACCTCTTCCCGCCTACAAGATTTAAAGCACTTTTCCCATTCTTAAATGCCCAAAATCCCGACCAAAAACACAAAAATCCACCCCTTTGCGGAAACTTTCCCCATAATCGGCGGCGACCCAACCCACTCGCCACCGACCCTATAAAATTAAGTTGTTTCTTTCCATAATCATTAGATGCATATGAACATTGTATCTTTCTTGTGACTTGTGACACCTTATTCTCGTGCATTGAGAAAATCCATGCAACAAGTTACAGACCTCTCTAGACCTCCTGTGTCAATGTTCTTACATCACTTTAGATCATCCTTTGTGATTATTATCGTCTTTGTGTTGCTTAAATTCATTATTATCATATTATCATTGTTTTTTTTCATGTCTAATGTTTTGTAGGACCATATCGCCCTTCGATCACTTAGAGCTCCATTATCAACCTTCTCTTCCATCCTCCTGTACTTATATGTTTTCCGGACATCTATCTCAGCCCATTTGCCTTTGGCCTTCACTCCAAATCGTCTGCTCTAGTCACTTAGCCCAAGCTCACCATTGACCCATCAACCCTGTCTTCTACAGTTGTCTTTTCATACTTCCAGATCCCTTCTCTAGCCTCTGTATGTGTTGACTCTTTCATTCCTCTCAGGATTGCCATATTTTTCATCCCACTCTCTATTGTTGCATTAAAATTAATCTATGTCCATCACCATTGGTCGTCGACGACTCGAGGTCCTGTTTATAAACCAATCCTTTTCCTTATCCTCTGATTTTCAGTTTTTCTCTCTGTAGTCTTCTACCTCATAATCCCTTCTGCATGTTCACTCTAGCATAAATCAACAAGATTCTACTACCTTCCAGTATTGCATTCATACATTGTAGGGTCTGCATATTTCACGCATTGTTAAGTTCATATCCACTCTCCTAGGTCGTCGTCAACCTACCTCTGCACAGTATGGGTTGTCATCGTCACCCTAGACCAGGTATTATTAAATTTTCATTTTATTCATATCAAATCAATGTATCTAGATCGGATCTCATATCACTTTCAGATTCAGTAATATCTATGTTTCTACATGCAATCTACTTATTCATCCTTTACTTTGCATTTTATTTAAAATAGGGGTTGACATCCATGAAAGGAAGGTCACACTTCTTGGAGACGACTTTGTCAGGAAATCCCTGCATAAATCATCTAATCTATTTTATTTTCAGTGATTCTTATTTACAGGTTTATCTCATAGCAGGGATCCATCATCTACTTTGCGCCCGTTCATCCACATCTCGCTTCTAAGGTACCATAAACCCTCCATTTTATGAGTTGTTTACTTTTCTTTAGTAGCTAACTCATTTAATTTAATCGAACGAGAAAAATACAACAACGGGATGATAAACCACATGTTGTCTGTGGTGTTGGTGCCCATGAAACGTAGAACATATATATTTTATTTTTTGCCACCATGACACTACCTTAAATTAGGGATTAAAATATTATAACTTGCTTGTATGTTCCTATAAATTCTTTAAACTTTATACCTTATTCATTAAGTAGTATGCATTAGGATTTACCATTTATAGTATAAATTCGAGTCACTTTCATAAATTTTCAACGAAACAAAAAAATATTTCCTGCATTGTTGGCTCTATTCATTGGTGTGATGCTCACAAAATATATTACCCTATTATAGCTAAAAATCCTTAATTTTCAATGGATTTGTAACTTTTCGGGATTACTGCAGTTACATTATTATGTGTTTAAATAACATAAGCATATAACTAAAACAATAATGAAAATATTTTAACACACTAAAAATTAAAAAAACTTGGGAACAAACAAACATGGTATAGGGATGCAACAAATTTGAGAAATCTAAATAATATTAATAAAATATAGGTCGAATATATCTTAACACAAGGTACATTAACTCCTTACCCACAAAAAATTTAAAAATTACACTCGCTATTGCAGAAACAAAACTTCTAGAGAAATATTTACCAAATTAAATTTTGGTTGCCTAAAGATTCATGAAAACGCTCTTTACACATTTTCACCACCCTTAAGAAATTAATGTAAATATTTAGAAAAGAATTAAAATCCTTCCCCAAAAATGTAAACAAGAGGACAGTGTAAGTGGCACCTTTTAGAGGGAAACAACAAGCATCATTTCTATTTGTTGCCCCATCTACATCATTCCCTAGGGAAAAACATCATAACCACAAACAAAATCACGTTGCATATTGATGTTATGAATTGTATGAGCATTGAGGCTTAATTTGAAAAAGATAGAGGGAGTGGAGGACAAATGTGCATTATGTGTGGCACGTGGCAGATGTTTGCATGATTTAAAATGAAAAACTCTCTTCTACATTCCACTTAATGTATCTTTCATATGTCAATCATGCACTTGTTAGTGCAAGAAATGGTTAAATTGGAAGTTGTTTATACATTTTTCTTTATTTTAATCGTGAAATACTTGTAAGTATTTGAAATAACTATTACATGTGAATTGCATATTTAAAAATTATCCGTCTTTTTTAATATAAATTTATATTAAAAATAGTTAACTGGTCATCAAATTTAACTCCCAAGCACAACTATTTTCATGCCTCGATGGGATGGACTTTGCCAGAGCCTCCTACACTAGGTGTATAATAGGCTGACCCCCACAATCATGGTGGTAATAATAAAACCCATGTGTAATCCCTCAAAGTATTTTTTTTGTGGATTAATGTGGGAGCTCACACTAGCAATCGACCAAGTTTCACCATTCTTGTTCTAAAATAATAACACGGTGAGAGAGATATTAGACATGTGTTAAGTTCTTATCATCACCAAGATAACCTAATAGTTATAGGAGATTGCAGCCATGGAAAATCCCTATGATCAAAACGTTCATGGGAAAATAATGGTTTACATCCTTTTCAGTGTTACTAAATAAGCATTACCAAAGTTGACCTTTCCTACAACCATGTCAGGATCAGTGTTACTTCTTCTAATACCCTCAACGAG
Source organism: Taxus chinensis (assembly GCA_019776745.2). Lineage (NCBI taxonomy): Eukaryota > Viridiplantae > Streptophyta > Pinopsida > Cupressales > Taxaceae > Taxus > Taxus chinensis. The sequence goes on from CM034150.1 coordinate 68,828,073, forward strand.
AAGGGTATGATAAAATAATAATCTTTTGAACTTATTCCCCTACATTTTCCCTCAGATTATTTTGACCCTGATGCAGTTACCAGTAGTTTTTGTGATGTCTTCTAATGTGTGGAAATATTCCTACAAAGCATGGAATGCCCAAGAAAAAAATCATGATTAATGTTGTCACAAACATGGCCAAGGAATTCATTCTCTTTTTATTCAGGTCCTATGCCAAGATTAAAGGTTATCTTGATCAAAGGTGATCCAACCATGAAAATTTCGTAAAACATATTCCCCTAGATTACACAAGACTCGACCTTGTGATCGTCGTTACTAAGAACATAAGGTGTGTTTTGTTACAAAATATAGAAGTTATTTGAGTAGCATTTGTTGCATTCATCCATTAAGAGAATCTTGTGATTTTTTTTATTGATTGGGGCTTCCTACATGTGTTTTTTTACATGGAACAAGAGCGAAGGCATAGATGACCAAGATAGAAATATGTCTATAGTTGTGGATTTAATATGAACAAGACACATGAGTCTTTATTCCTCTATTCCTATAACTTATACAACAACACACCTATGCAAGTGATCTAATATACACCAGATCAGGAATTAATTCTTGTGCAAGGACATTCAGCCAAAGTGTTTGTCAAAGATGTTGTATAACATGTAATGGCTGCAGGATCCCGACACATCTTTTTAGCATAAAGTAAGTGAGGAGATTGAATAGACTGGAATTCTAGGAAGGCCATATGCATCGGTATTATTGATCCTTATGCATCTTCTCACTTTCCCTTATGGTTAACTGTAGAAAAAACTTACTTTTTTTTGTTGTGTGTCATCAACCAACAGCTGAGATTAATGTGATCAACGATCATGAAATTAAAACCATTGGTATTAATTATTTTTATCAATATTATCTCATTCAGCGTAACAAGATAGTAACAGTTACACAAGACACTTCATATAAAAAATGACATAGTGGAAAACCTCCATGTCACACAAATAAACGACCAATAATTCTTTAATCAATATACATGCATGAATGTAACCATATCCATCGATAATATGTATTGTGTGTTAGTTGTGGGTGGGTCGATCCAACTTATGCTATGCCTTCAAAGTAAATATGTTCACTTATAACCTATCCATCAAATATACTTAAATTTTAATGTTTATAACATTTAAATTCTAAAGACATATTTATCAAGAGATGGACCAAGTACTTATCAGTTTTAAGAAGTTGGAATGTCTGGAGATGAACTATTATATATATAAATAAACACGCGCGCGCGTGCATATTTTATATAATATTTAATAAATAAATATTTCTACAATAAAATTTAAATCTAATGTAAGAGCATTGTTGATCAGATGGATAAAACGGTAAATAAGAAAGATCAAGCAAATGGAATATAATAAAGAGTGATATATGTGATTTAGAGAATGACTTAGCTTGTAACTGTAGGTCTAAAAAAATCCTAGACTGGATACTAATCTAGAAGGGGAGATTATGGCTCGTCCAAGATTTGTATCAGAAACTAGGCTTCAACAATCTCAGGGACATGAGTTCCTAGACTAAGATAGGGCCTCTTGAGCACTACCGTTTGATCTAGGTGTCAGTGTCTGAAAAAATACTTACGATTTGATTCTTTATATGTCAGTTCTTGTTCTATATAGGTTGTGTTAGGTCCATTTTGCCTCTAATTTGTCACACCTATACTAGAAAAATAAAACCCCATATACATACACAATACTCAAGCACACATTAGATGAATAAAAATATTCATATGCTCGAGTCATACTAACCTCATCGGTCACCCCAATGTTATTTTCACTAAGAGGTGCACTACATTTTAGAATCCACGAATTTATTGTGTGTGTGATTGAAATAGAGTCCCTTGAGCTAGGATGTCATAGTGCCAATTGCACAGAAAATAGTGGGCTACAAGTACTTTGTCTCAATGTAAATGTGTGGTGTGGAATTTAGAATAGACCCTCCTATGCAGTGAATTATGTAGTCCTTGATGTAGTAGCTAGAAAATATTAGGTCCTTATAATAGTATGTACCTCTTGAATGCTCTCCCCCTAATAGAGTTAAATAATTCATGTACATATATGATTCCTTCATTTAATTTTTTCCATTAACAAGTAAAAGGTCAACTTAGGGTGATACAAAAAGACAAAAAAGAAGTAACATTCAAAAAAATCAGAAAAATAGAGAAAGTGGATAAAAGCACCAAGAGGGGACAGTAATGTCGGGTACACCTGTCCCTAATGGTCAATTATGTATAGGGTTCTCAAAAGGTAAAATAGTGAAATTAGAGCTAAGAAATTTTTTGGCTAGTATGCAAAATTGTAAGGTGCAAGTCCAGACACAACAAGAAATAAAGATAAGAAATATAAAAGTAATGTCAAAGAAAAACAAGTGTTGTTAATCACTAGTTTTCTTACTTATGAATCATGTATATAAATGAAGTATCTAGAGGCTAGATGCACATAGTAAGTGTGCAATTCAGTGACTACATTCGCCTCCACTGTATGCAATTGAATAAGGATTTAGTAGCATAAAGTAGAAAAGAAAAGTGTACCTTGGAGAGTCGAATGAAGAATATATCCAATAGTGTGTCGAATGAGTATTGCAACGTGTTGAATAGAATAGTGTAAAATGTGTACCATGAATTCTAAGGGAAGGAAAGGATAATGATCCTAGGATGACCTTTGTGTGTGTGGATTTATAATTTTTTATACATGTAGTTCCTTGAAATATCGTCTTCATTAAACTGTGCTTGATATTTTCTTCATGGTTGCTTTTATGTTTTACCTTCATTGGGATAGGATAGCACTTACAAAAGTAAACAAGTTAACTCAACACTCTAGGTAAATGCAATTGAACTTTAACTTGGAAAATATGGAAATTTGTATTGGAAAAGCTACACCAAGGGGTTAGAGTACACCTAGATGATAAAAGAATAAGGGCATAGAAATTTGTTCCTTCTTATAGACTTGATACTTTGGAGTTGGTTGGGAGAGTTGAGAATGATCAATTCTTGACCTAATTTGATCATGTTAAGGATTTGGACGTCTTGTCGCCATATTAGGGATTCGAGAGTCATGACGCTAAAATTTATATTTAGGCATCCTATCCCCACTAAGGGAAAGTGTATTGGGAGAGTGCTCTATTTTTTCCTCCAACCATTAACGCTTCCTTAGGGCTAAGTGCCACTATAGATGATCGCAAAACCAATTCGTAACTAGCTCAGGGTGACACATTATTTGGGGCATATCATTATCATGTATATGCCCTAGATGTCATCTCCTCGTTTGGTTCTTGAATTAGTAGTTAGTTCATATTAGTAATTGATTACAATATCAAAATGAAAGTCTAACTATTGAAACTGGAGAATATTGTAATTTTCTAACTATTGAAACTACTTTGTAACTGTTTTTTGCCCAAGTGCGACATTAGCACCTAGCTGTTCTTGTTTGTTCTAGGAATTTCTATCCAAGATGTGAATTTTGGCCAAGTCTATTTCTGGCCCTATTATATAACTAATTTATTTTTTGATCATGGTGTCTATGTTTCTATAACTAATTTTTGTAATTTTTGGGTTAGCAAAAAGGTTCACTCAATGTTTTTCCCCACTCATTTGCGGTACGTGAGATGAAAAAAAGTGAATGGAGTCCAAAGGAGGAAGGTTAAAATTGATGTGCACATTTGATATAGGAATCCTATAGGGGGAAGGGGGATCATGCATAGTAGTTACCATGATGAAAGCAACACAATTGGAAAGTGTTATCATACAAGTGTTTCACTAATAAGTTTTACACTTTCTATGTCGAAAAAAATAGAAGGTAAATGGTTGAGGAATACATGTGAGGTGAAGGGGTAAGGTAGAATGTGTGCATTTTTGAAATCATCCAAGATGATCATAGAGAAATCCTTTTTGTCTAGGAAGGACTAACTATAGATGCAAAGAAATACCACAAAAGAGTATTAAATAACACATGACAGTGGACTACCCAGTGTATGCTAGATCCATGAATGTGGTGCTTCTGAGAGAGGTTGTCAATCCACTATTTAATAACAATTCAATGTGAATAAGAAACTGAAATAAATAATTCCTATTGCAATGTAATGATTTAGGTTTCTCATACACACAATACACTAGATTTTATGGTATATATCAAAATAACACTAAATCTAATTAGAATTGGGGTTTTTTCATGTCAGACAGGTCTGTCAAAGGTCTGAGGTTGATTGGTTGAGGTCTAGGTTGGTTTTGGGTGAGTGGGGATCTTGCTGGTATGAGAATATAAAACGACACATAGACCGATATCGGTCTAGTGATTGATGTCGGTATGGGGATGAAACCGACGGCGGTCAGGGAACTGACATTAGTATGGGAAATAGGTAATGAACTATTAAAAATGGGTTTTTAGTCTCTCTGTGATTATAAAAAGAGTGAGGGTAGTGTGTTTTTGGTCGTAATATGACTGAGAAGACTCAAGAATACGAAGGAGGTTTAGAAGGGTAAAAATTCTTGGGGTGGTTGAATATTGGGTTGGTGGGAAGAAGATGATGTACAGGTAACAGAAGAAATAAAATACTAAAAGAAGCAAGAGATCTACAATGGGATAAGAACGAATGATTAAAATCACAATACTTACTTGGTATTTTGTAGATCATGTGAGTTGAGATGGTTGATGGTTGAGAGAAGAGGTGCTTGAGTCTAGTGCCATGGCAGTACAACTTGTGTGCTCCCGTGAGTATTCCAATTCTCTGGAAGGAGAATTGATTGTTTGTCTTGCACTGTGTTTGTGTATGTTCATCGTTTGGATGCAAGAGGGCTTGAATATTTGTGCTTGAATGCAATAAGGCTCCAGTACCTAAATGACCAACCTGGGTAAAGGATTGTAAAATTCTATATAAAGGAATTGATGGCAGCTTAGGTGACCAACATCGGCCGAGGATAAACCAGCGTTGCTTAGGGTGATTTATAGTCCAAGTTACCAAAAATAGCCCGATATTTACTATTTTTTGCATGAATTTGATTGTTGGGTCTCCTTAGGGAAGTAGAGTCCATGTGAGAGAAGGAAAGAAGATCCTAGAAGAAGTCTAGTTAGGTTTAGGAAGAATTCTTAGTTAGTTAGGTTAAGCAGTGACTCAACAAGGTGAGTGATGACTTAGTGCTGAGAGTGATGACTTGGTCACTGTGAGTTAAATGCCCCTAGAATGGGTCCAGGATGAGGTGTCATGATGAGGTGGAGGTGTGAGGATAAAATTAACTTAATTAAATTAATTAATAATGTGAGGATGAATATTAATATGGGGTAAAGGGGTCATGATTAAGTAAATGTGTTATGTTAATTAAGTGAAGGGGACCAAGAGGGGTGTGATCCAAATTTTATGTCTACATTTTCCCCCTTTTGTTTTGTAGCTTGTATTGATAAGCGACACTGACAAAAACAAGAATTTGGTGCTACGAGTATTAGTGAAGGTTAGGTTGCCCCAAGTGTTGGTAGAGGCGATACCCCTCAAACAAGGAATGGATGAGGTGTTAAACGAAATCGGTGAGTGGTTTGATAAATGGGTAAGTGATAAAAAAAAGGGTAGGTTGGTTATAGGTAAGGGTGATTTCGGTTTGGGTAATAGGTAGTGGCATTCTAATGCACACACATGTAAAGAATGTGATAAGGTACCAGGATTAAGAGCTTGCAAACTCTACGTTGTCAAAGGTTGATAGGTTTATCTAAACAAGGTTGAAGTGGTTTAGGTATCCAAGGTATAGGATATGGTCCTGAAACACAACTAGGAAAGGTGCTGGAATGGGCAATAGGTTTGTTCCAGGGCACCAAAGGTTAGGTTGGGATAAACAACATGACATTAGGCAAGGTAAGGTCAGTAGGTTGAATAACATGAGTAACAACATCACAAGGTATAGTGAGTAAAAAAAATTGAGTGTCACAATGAGTGAGGTTGGGTTGGGTGATTTAGGTAAGGCCATAGGTAAGGCCATGGTAGGGGAAAAAACATGCCCCAACTGATTCTGAGGTTGGGTGATAGGTAATAAGGTCATGAGGGTGAGGTGTAAGGTCAGGGTCAACTTTGGGTTAGGTGGAAAAATGTTTTGGGCAAGCAGATGTGGTGTCATATGGTGCAATGGGGAAAAAAGGCTAACTGATACCAGTTATGGCAAATTGATGTCGGTCTAGAGAAATTGATTGTGGTATACTAGGGCACATGACCAATGTTAGTAAATATAAAACATCGGTTAGGTCGTGGGTAGGGTAAAAAAGTAAGTATCCATATGTTATGGGTTCACTTTAACCTTTCTACATTTAAAAAATGATAGAGCGAAGCGTTTTTAGCATTTTATGTGAAGAAAAGGATGAGGTGATGTACCGGGTTGAGTTGGAGGTATTTGAGTGGTTGGAGGAGCTAGGTAGATGGATCCACAAGATCATTCAGATTTATTTTATTGGTTAGAGGATAGAGAGTTCAATTGGAGGCACAGGGGGTCGTTGACCCCAGAGATAGTGTCAAGGTGAGGTTACCAGCTCTCAGAAACTGGGCCCAGTAGAGGGTTGGGAGGAGGAGATGGAGGTCAGGTAGGGACCAGCAGAGGGTGGAGAGATGCTGGTAGGGTGATTGATAGGGAGAGAGGAGGAGACAGGTGAGAGTGGAGAGGAGGGCCTCATGTGGGGTTGATATATTTATGAGATTGTATTATGATTTTGATTTTTATATATACCGGCCTACGTTCTGAAGATTTCGCAAGATTGTATATGAGATTTTTTGAGACACTTGTATCCATGTGTACATATGTATTGATACATAAACATTCCTCCTTATATAGTTGATAATTATTATTGGATGGATGATGTAATCTCTTTAATTTCCATTGTTATTGTGTATTATGGAAACTAGGTGAGTCAGGCATGGTTGAGTCTAGGTCATGTAGGCATGGCCGAGTTAGGTGTAAGCATGATTGAGTTAGGTATAGGCATGGTGGAGTCAGGTATAGGCATGGTTTGGTCTAGTATAGGCAAGGTGGAGTCAGTTAAAGGTATGGTTTGGTCTGGTATAGGTATGGTTTGGTTAGGTATAGGCATGGTGGAGTCAGGTATATGTATGGTTTGGTCTGGTATAGGTATGGTTTGGAGTCGGGGTAATTTCCAAGTTACTGATTTTATGGAAATAATGTGTTGTATGTATGTTGTGTTTAAATTTCCAAGTAATTAATATCATGGAAATATGAAATGATTTAAGTAAAATATGGTTGTGGTGATAAAATGGTAGGTATGTATGTTTCTATGATATATTAATTTCTAGTTTTTTGTGTAAATGGAAACTAACTAGAGTAGAATGTGAACGTAAAGGGGGAAAAGTGGTTGAGCTAACCTCCAAGGGTCCCTTGCCCTCGGAGTGTTGTCTACATAGCCCCGGTGAAAAGGGTCCTCAGGTCGATGTAGTTATCCCACAAGCTAGGGAAGAATATGATAAGGGAGATGAATGGGTCGGTATGTTTTATGCATGATTGAGTCGAGGCCATTTAGGCATGGTTGGGTTTAGGTCATTTAGGCATGGTTGAGTTTAGGTTGAATAAGCATGGGTGATTTTGGATTGAATAGGCATGGTTAAGTGTAGGTTGAAATAGCCGTGGGTGATTTTGGTGGGAGAGGAATTCCTAGAATGTAGGTGTCGAAGGTCTGGTCTGTGTAGCAGAATCAATAAGTAAGAAAAGGGGTGAATGGTAAGAGGAGAAAAAAAATCCACCTAATTGGTAAGAACCATTATGAGTCTATCATACCAAAGATTGGCTTATGAACGTAAGACCCTAAAGGAGTTGCATGATTGACTGTTAAGGGTGACGAAAGTCACATGATCATGAAATGTCACATTTGCGGCACATCCCTTAAGTAGGTAGAAGATTAAAAAGGAAAGATGATGAGGTGAAATGGGTTGTTTTAGCATAACCTTGGTGGGAGACAACATGCCTCTTCTACAAGATACCCAAGACCAAAATAGGCAAGTCCATGATGAAAAATTTATCTTTTTCTTTTTGCTTTTGTTTTATAGATTGATCAATGCAGGAATTCTATGTGGGATGAATAGAATATCTCCTTGAGGTCTTCGTGAAGCTGATTGATGCGAGAAGCTTCAGAGTATTTTAATTTTAATTTTTTCATAAATAGTCTTCTTTTTTTATAGACTATGTACAATAGGGCTAGCTTTTTATAGTTTTCCTTCAAGGGAGCAGTCTATTTATAACAGCAAGAGGGAAAGATAGATGTCTTTTTGGAGGGAGTCATCTATTTATAAGAAGTTTGACTCAAGGAGTTTGAATTTGAAAATCCCATATATTACTTGTGAATTTTTTTTTTGGACTTTTAGGTCATGGACAAGACTATAAAGGAGTATAGGCTTCTTTTATGAAGAAAAAACCATAGCACATAGAGGTTAGCTATGAAAGAGAGGTTTTAAGGGATGAATGACCATGGGATTCCATCTTGAAAAGGATGAAAAGTATCCATGAGAATCATGCCATGAGTAGAGTTGTGGTACTCATATTTAAGATAAGGCTGAAAGGTGATGGATAATCACACAATTCTGATGTAGTCATTGGTCCTTAAAAGAGGTAGATGGAAGTTGAATGTTGCTCAAGAGATGAGTGTTTAATAGACAGAAGGTGATATATGACTTGATTCAAAAATAGAATGGTTGAAGATGCAAGGCATTGAGGGGCTCAGGTTTGGGTTTACCTTTGAGTGAAGATAAACGATAAGCACATGATCCATAGGCATGAGTAATGATATAGGGTCCAAGCCAATTAGGAGAAAACTTTCCCCGTTTACTTTTCTCCTCTTTCGTTACATGTTGATTTTCCTTTAGGATGAGGTCGTCGACCTTGAAGGTTCGTTCTTGGACACGTTTATCGTAGGCACGTTTGATACATTTTTGGTAGATTTGAAGGTGATCAAGAGCATTTAGATCAATGTTCATCTAATAACTCAAGTTGTGCCAAATGGTCATGGAAAAAATCATCATCGTTGAGCATATCTTTGAGTGAGATCCGAAGAGATAGAATTTGGACTTCGAGAGGCAAGACAACCTTTGTACCGTAGACCAAAGAGAAAGTTGTGGCAGAACTTGAGGTGTGAATATTAGTGCGATAAGCCCATAAGGAAAAAGGAATGTGCATGTGCCAATCCTTACCAGTATCGTCAACCACTTTCATAATAATTTTGTTTAGGGTTTTTTTAGTCGATTCAACTTGGCCATTTCTTTTAGGATAATAAGGTGAAGAAAATTTGAGTTGAATGTTGAAGGCGTCACAGAGTTTTTGTAGGGTTTTGTTTTTGAATTGTTTTTCATTATCAGTGATGAGGTGGTGAGGAACACCAAAGTGACAAATGATGTGATGGTTGATGAATTCACAAATTTTCTTGGCTTTTGTAGAAATAAGAGGTATGGCTTCCACCCATTTAGTATAATATTTGGTAGCGGTAATAATCCATTGATGACGTTGGGAAGAATGAGGGTTAATCTCTCCGACAAGATCCAAACCCCATTGAGAGAAAGGCCAAAGGTCTCGTGTGACCTGTAAGGCGTGATTAGGGGTGTGATGAAGATTAACATGTTGTTGACACTTCACACAATGCTTGACATAGTCACAACAATCACGGTTTAGGGTTGGCCAGTAATAGCCAAGGTGAAGGATGCACTTAGCGATAGCTAAGCCACTAAAGTGACCCCCACAAAATCTCGTCGTGAACTTCCTTGATGGTGTATGGAACTTCAAAACTTGTAAGGCATCATAAGAGGATACCGTCAAAGCCACATTTATAGAGAATACCACCCATGATGACATAGTGAGAGACACTTTTGAGGAAGGCTCGTTGTCCATTGCGAGTAAGATCTGGAGGTAGAATTGAAAGGGAAAGGTAGTCAACAAACTACTTATACCAAAGGTCATGTGGTTCAATTTCAATGTGTCCCACAAAGTTAACGTCTTGGAATAGGTAAGAGGGGGATTGTAACCTTTGTAATGTGACAAAGATTTTTGAGTCAGAAGGTGAAGCGGGTATTTGGGAAGCAAGACATGCCATGGTGTCCACAAATTTATTAGTGGAACGCAGGGTGGTTTGAAGTTCATAATGGTCAAAGGTAATCAAAAGCATGTCAACATGATGTTTATAATTTTGAAGTATCTCATTATGACACTAGTATATACCATTAACTTGGTTCACAACTAGTTGAGAGTTGCCAAAGATATTAATTGATTTAACATCTAAGGCTATGGCAGTTTGAAGGCCTAACATGAGTGCTTCATATTCAGTGATATTGTTAGTACAATCAAAATCTAGTTTGAAAGATAATGGCATAGGCTCACCATCAAGAGGAATGAGGATAACTCCTACACCACCCCACGGTAACAGTTGGAACCATCGAATAATAAGGTCATATAGTAAATGGTATCGTCCAAGGAGAGGGTAGCGATGGATTCATCAGGGAATTTGAAGTTAGAGGATTGATGTGTGTATGTGAGTTGGTTAGCAATGGTTTGTCCTTAAACCGATTTTTAATGAATGAATTTGAGATCTAGGTCTACAAGAAGCATGAGCCACTGCAACACATTGATGTTGGTAGAGCTTAGCATACATGTAATGTAATGGGTCAGTATTGGTGACAACGAAGGTTTTGTGGTTGATTAGGTAATGACGAAGTTTAGTGGCGATAAAGACTAAGGCTAGGCAAAGTTTTTCTGCATGAGTATATCTAGTTTAATATTCTAAAAGTGTATGAATTATATAATAATCTTCTTGCTCCATGTGTTTCTCATCACGATGAGCAAGCATGGCACCCAGGGAATAATCAGTAGCAGAAATGTAAAGGTAAAATGGTTGGTCATCCTTAGGTGGAATGAGCACAGGTGGTTGGAGGAGGTATTATTTTAAGGTGTTGAAGGATTTGTGGCATTCATCATCCCATTTGAAGGAGACATCCTTTTTGATAAGATGATGAAATGGATGGCAGCAGTCAAAAAGATGAGAAATAAAGTGACGAATAGATTGCAACTTTTCTTGTAAACTACGGAGTTCATGAAGGTTAGTAGGTGGAGGCATCTTGAGAATAGCCTTGATTTTAGAGGTCCCAGGGAAACGATGTTCATGACAAAAAAAGTTAGGAGGAATGGATTATGGATCCATAAACTCTTTAGGTGAAGGTGGTGAGGTAGGTGAATGGGGTAGGTAATATTTATCGTCCTCAATGAGTTCAACTCAGGCCTTCTTGGAAGGTGGTTTGGTAAATCCAATACCACTGTGGTCTTTATGCTTACGAGTGGTGCAAGGAATAATAGTATGGCGGCCTTGTTCATAGAAACCAAAGCAAATCCCTTCTAAGTACATAGATGGAGGAAGGTGTGGGCGAAGTGGTGGTTTGTGAGAGATTGAAGGTTGGAGGAAAATGGTTGAGTTTGGGAAGGTGGCTCAAGTGAGTAGGTAGAAGCATCAATTCCCCCATACGTTAAGTTGGTGCGAATGTAGGGAAGACTGTAGGGGAAAACTTTTCCTACATGGTGATCATAGTGGGGATGTTGGTGAAGGTTACCATACTCTTGAGGAGTAAGGAATGTGTCAATGTTATAAAGGAGGTACTCCCCTAGAATGAGGCATTGAAAAACACATTCTAAGGGATCAGTATTTGGTATATGGGTAGCGGGAATGGATGAATCACTGGACAATTGGGAAGAAGAAGCATTAGATGTTTGATGAGTAGAAGGGTTAGATGATGGGTCAGCTATAGAAGTTGTGGTGGCAGTGGGAATAGAGGAGTTAGTTACGGAATATATAGTGGCAGAAGTGGTGGATGAGGCAATGTTTGAAGAAGAAGTGGTAGTGGTGGTAGATTCCTTAACCAGTATAAGGACATCATTGGGTCAATACAACATGTTACAGATCTTGAATGGTGAAGGGTCGGATAGAATGGTATAGTTGTGCCCTTCATGTTTGAATTTTAAAAAGCGGTGTAAGGTTGAAGGAACACAACCCATGGCGCGAATCTAGGGAGGGCCAAGCAGCATGTTGTACTATAATTCCCCCTCTAAGATATAGAATAATTCATGAATGGTATGAGGGCTTACGTGAATGTGGAGAATGATGGTGTCGAGGGTGGAAGGCATGGCATCGTTAAATGAACGCATCATAACTAGGTGATTATGCATGTAATTGGCAGGGATGCGTATTTGGTTCTATGTGTGGGAGGAAACGATGTTGATATTGGCACCTCCATCAATCATAATGCGCTAGACGTGTATATTATCAACGTAGACAAATAAATAGAGTGGGGTCAGGATCATCTAATTGGAGAGGTACAATCTCGTCTTCAGAGAAACTGAGAGTGGGTACTTGATGAGTGGTAGCAAGAGCAGAGGAAGGGGGCGAAGTGGTGAGAGAGGCCACATGATGAGGAGTGATTATGGATACAACAGGTGTAGGGTCATTAGGTAGAACCTCAATAGATTTCAGGACCTGATGATGAGACTCAAAGGTTTGGATGAGGTCATACAAAGACATTTTTAGAGGAGATTGGTGTAATTGTTTAAGCATTATATGATGGAAAACCCCGTCAGAAATAAGGTATGCGAGTCCATAGATGGTGATTTTGGGTACAGGTGTAGATGGAATATTGGGTAAAAGATTAGTAGATGAGATTTTTATTCTCTCCTTTCCTTTGTACTTTTGGGCTCAAGTAGCAACTTGAACCATATTGATCTACGGTAAAGGAGAAGGTGAGTTATCATAGGTGTAGCGATAGGACGGGAAAAAATAAGGTGAGGGAATATATTGGTTTTGTGAAAGAAATGCATCACATTGGCATTTTGGTGGATGTTTGGCTTTCTGTCTTATGTGGACCATATTGATCTCAAATATTGGAGGATAAAAGGGTTGTGGAGGTGGAGATGAAGGTCATTGAATAGGTAAGGGACAAGGATGTGTGGTGATAGGTGTAGGTGGATAGGGTTCTCATCTAAAATATCATCATCATCAAATTTTTCTTCGAGAGAACATAGTTGGAGAAGAATAGTCTTAAGAGCCTTACAGTTTTCCACGGCATGTCCTAGCACACGATGGTAAGCACAATTTTCGGTATCATCAAACCCTTCTATTTTAGGTTTGAGTGGGTCATAAGGTCTAAGTGGTGGCAATGTGATGACATAGGTTTTCAAAAGGTTAGCTAAGATGTTGGTGTAAGACCTTGCCAATGGATCACAATGTGAAGTAATTGAGGGTCTGGATGGAAGTGTGGGTGACTTTGGTGGGAGAGGCGTCATTGGAGGTGGAATCAGAGGTTGAGTAAGTTTGACCACTTATTTAGTAGATAATACGGTTTTAGGTTTGGATTACACCTTCTTGGATAAAGGTGTAGCATGTGAAATAGTTGTTAAAGGTGGTGTAGGTTTAACTACCTCTTTGGAAGGTAGTGGGTTTTTGGGCTTTGGTTGCACCTTCTTGGGTAAAGGTGAAGAAGAAGCGTGTGATGTAGAAGGGAAGGTAGATAGCGGAAGGGGACGGATTAGCCAAGGTGATAATGGAGGTGCAGTCATGGTTATGGTAAGAGGTAATGTGGAAGGGACTGGTTGAGGAGAAGGGAATGACATGGGTAATAATGAGGATACTGGAATTAGTGTAGGTGTAGGGGGTAGAAAGGATGTAAGTGAAGGTGAAGGTGTAAGTTTTGTAGGTAAATTGGGTGTAACAGAGGATCATGATGAGGTGGGTTGATGTGTTTTTGGTTTACTCTAGGTAGGTGGTTGTTTGGCCAAGGTTGATGGGTGGTGACCTAGGATAGATGGAATTGGTGAAGGTGATTAAGGGGTAGTGGGAAATCCTACAATGGGATAAGCACGAATGATTAAAATCACAGTAATTACTTGGTATTTTGTAGATCCTGTGAGTTGAGACGGTTGATGGTTGATCGGAGAAGAGGTGTTTGAGTCTAGTGTTGTGGTAGTACAACCTATGTGCTCCTGTGAGTATTCCAATGCTCTAGAAGGAGAATCAAATGCTTGTCTTACATTATGGTTGTGTTTGTTTGTCATCTGGATGTAGGAGGGATTTAAGATTCGTGCTTGAATGCAATAAGGCTCAAATAACTGAATGACCAACCTGGGTACAGGGTTGGAAAATTCTATATAAAATAATTGATGGTGGCTTAGGTGACCAACGTCGACCGAGGATAAACTGGCATCAGTTAGGATAAAATATTCCAAGTTACCAAAAATAGCCCGATCTTTACTATTTTTGGCATGATTTTGATTGTTGGGTCCACTTAGGGAAGTAGAGTTCACATGAGAGAAGACATGAAGATCTTAGAAGAAGTCCAGTTAGGTTTAGGAATAATTCTTAATTAGTTAGGTCAAGTGGTGACTCGGCAATGGGAGTGATGACTCAGTGCTGAGAGTGATGACTCAATGCTAAGAGTGATGACTTAGTCACTGTGAGTTAAATGCCCTTAGAATGGGTCGAGGACGAGTTGTCATGATGAGATGGAGGTGTGAGGATGAAATTAACTTAATTAAAATAATTAAATTAATTAATAATGCAAGGATGAATATTAATATGTGGTTAAGGGGTCATGATTAGATATATGTGTTACATTAATTAAGTGAAGGGGACCAAGGGGAGTGTGACCCAAATTTGGTGTCTACAACAAGTGTTAGTGATTAATAAGCAATCCACACAGAAATAACAACTAGAAAATAACATATAGGAAAACATCAAACAAGGACGCAACGAGTAGTTGGTTGCATACATGGGACACCACTTGCGGTTTCATAAGACAATTAAAGCCATCGAGGCTTGTGTAAACAAGGTATTAAGCAAACATAGGGCATAGCCCATTAAAAATGACAAATAAAGTATAAGAAAATCAAACAACTGTGATTGGAAGGAATCATGTAAGGAAAATGCTACACATGAAGCACATGTTAGCATGCTAGTGTTAGGAAATAAGAGATAAAATATGTGGAATAATCCCTTACAGAATCGAAACAGTAGAAACTAATATGCAGAAAATATTACAGATCTTAAATAAAAGTGCAGAATAAATAACACAACACAGAGAGACAAGATTTAACGTGGTTCACCCAATTTGGGCTATGTCCACCAAGAATCGTTTACTCAGATTTTATTACAAGCCTCCACTCTCTTAATACAATACCCAGATCTGTTTGGAGCTATGCTCAACAAACTCTACAGAATTCACACCCGAATTCAAAGCACAGCTGCAATACATTTGTTTGTCTATCTATCATATGCATAAGACCATATAAATAGACAATTGCTTAAGCAGTTTGATACAAAACCGTGGGTATCAAAAACAATGGGCAAAAACCGTGGGTATCAAAACAATGGGTACCAAAAAACCATGGGCCCAAAAATAGCCCATAATGGTTACCCATTACCCATGGGTTAATAAACCACTCACGGAAATTTGCTTCGGGGACTTCGCCCCCAAACCCCCTTGACCCACTCACCGGCGAGCGGGACCTCCGTAAAAATACCTGAGTGTAACACATAGAAGGTGTACCACAATCTAACATGAAAACAGGCTCCACAAACATAACAATCTCCCACTTGGAGACTGATTTCCACTGAGCAAGCTTCTTAACCCTTCACTATCATCTACGAAGGCCAACCAAAGATGAACATAGCTTTAGTTTATCCCTTGTGACCACCTTGGTCATCATGTCTACAAGATTCTGACTGGTATGAATCTTCTCCAACTTCAACTTATCTTCTTCCAAAGCTGTCCTGATGAAGTGATAACTCAACTGTATATGTTTCAACCTGGAGTAGAAAGCAAAGTTCTTAGCTAGGTGTATAGCACTATGACTATCACTATGCAGCTTACATTCCTTATGCTTATGCCCCAACTCCTCAAGTAATTTTTGTAACCAAATCATCTCTTTGTTTGCCTCTGTGGCAGCAACATACTCAGCCTCCGTGGTTGATAAAGCCACCAGCTTCTGTAGTCGTGAAATCCAGCTCACTGTTGTCCCACCTACAGTGTAAATATAACCTGTTGTGCTCCTCTTACTGTCAACATCTCCAGCCATGTCTGAATCTACATAACCACGTAAAGTGGTGTCTGATCCACTATAGCAAAAAACTATCCCCATGGTCCCTCTCAACTACCAAAGGATCCACTTTACTGCTTGCCTATGCTCTTTACCTAGATCACTCATAAATCTACTCATAGCTCCCACTGCATGGGCAATATCAGGCCTATTGCACACCATAGCATACATCAAACGGCCAACCGCTGATGAGTAAGGTACCTTGGACATCTGGTTTCTTTCCTACTCTGTCTTGGGACACTGCTCCTTTGATAACTTAAAATGGCCTGCCAAAGGAGTCCAACCCGGTTTAACATCCTGCATGTTAAACCTATCCAATACCTTCTTAATGTACTCTTCCTAAGATAAAGTCAGCTTCTGTTCCTTCCTATCTCGAGTTATCCTCATACCAAGGATTTGTCTGGCTACCCCCAAATCCTTCATATCAAAGGATTCACTTAGTTGTTTCTTGAGTACTTTTATTTCCTACATGTTTTTACCTGCAACCAACATGTCATCAACATAAAAAAACAGGATAATATAACTTCCATCCTCAAATTTCTTTGTATACACGCAATGGTTAGAATGGCATCTAATATAACCTTACTCCATCATGAAGCTATTAAACTTCTTATACCAATGACATGGAGCTTGTTTCAGGCCATACAAGATCTTCTTCAGTTTGCACACCATCTCCTCTTTACCTTTGACTTCATATCCTTCTGGCTGCCGCATATATAGCTCCTCCTCCAAATCACCATGGAGAAATGTAGTCTTTACATCTAACTGTTCTAAGTGCAAGTCTTCTGCTACCACTATTCCAAGAACAGTTCTGATAGAAGTCATTTTTACTATAGGAGAAAAAATAACATCAAAATCTATACCTTGTTTCTATGTAAACCCCTTGACCACTAACCGGGCCTTATATCTTTTCTTTCCTCATTCTTCATCTTTAACTTTGTACACCCATTTGTTCTGCAATGCTCTTTTTCCTTCCAGTAGCTTCACCAAATCCCAAGTCTAGTTCTCCATGAGAGACTTATGCTCCTCATCCATGGCTTGCTCCCACTTCCTACTGGCATCTACCTGCATTGCTTCATCAAAGCTCTCTATGGCTCTCCACTATCAGTGAGTAATAAATAATAAAGAGAAGGAGAAAAATGTTCAGGTTCTTTTCTTACCCTAGAAGACCTCCTCACTGTAGGAGTTTGGGGTTCCTGTTGAGTAGGTTCCTGAACTAATTCATGGGTCACTATCCCATCCAGAAGATCCTCTACCACTGCATATTCTTTCTTGGATTCTTCCCTGTTTTCCTGTAACTGTTGCTTATACATGACTTTCTCATTAAAGACCACATCCCTAGACCGAATGATTTTCTTGTACTTAATACTCCAACATTTAAATCCAAAGTCATCACTACCATAACCAATAGAAGTGCATTTTTCTGATTTAGCCTCTAGCTTGGTCCTATCATCCTTGTCAATATGAACAAACACCTCACATCCAAAGACTCTAAGAAATGAGCAATCAAATTTCTTACCGTACCAAGCCTCCTTAGGTATGCCTCCATCCAAGGCACTTGAGGGTCCTCTGTTTATCAAGTACATAGTCTGTGCTCACCGCTTCTACCCAAAAATAAAGAGGCAGTCCTGCATGTATCCTCATGCTCCTAGCACGTTCCATTATTGTTCTGTTCATCCTTTCTAACACCCCATTCTGTTGCGGGGTTCCTAGAACCATCTTTTTCCTGTGGATTCCATTCTTAGAACAATAATAATCAAATTCATTGTTGCAATACTCCCCTCCATTATCTGACCTGAGACATTTTAACTTAAGACTTGTTTCATTCTCTACCAAGGCTTTCCATTTAACAAAAGTATCAAATACATCAGATTTGTTTCTAATACAATAAACCCAAACTTTCCTTGTTGCATCATCAATAAAAGTAACATAATAACTTGAACCCACAAGATATGATACCCGAGCTGCCCCCACACATCAGAATGTACCAACTATAACTTACTCTCTTTCTTCGTAGGTCCAACCTTGAGAAACCTTACTCACTTCTGTTTCCCATATATGCAGTTCTCACAGAAATCCAAACCTGTTTCTGTATATCCAGGAAAATTCTTCTTTATGATGTCCATGCCCTTATGGCTCATATGACCGAGCCTATAGTGCCATAATGTTGTATCTACATCTGAAGCCACAAGATTACAATCATTAGTACTATCAGTAGATAAATACAAGGTTCCAACTTTCTTACCTCTTACCACCACAAGAGCACCCTTGGTAACTTTTCAAGAGTCAGCTTTAAATATCATAGTACAACCATCACTTCCCAATTACCCCATCGATATCAAATTTCTCCTTAATGTGGGCACATGTCTGACATCCTTCAATAGCCATGTATTCCCATTTTGCATCTTAACATGAACAAAACCTTTTCTAACTATACTGCAAGGCTCATCATCACCAAGAAAAACATGCCCAAAATCCCCTTGAACATAATCAACAAAATAATGCCTATATGGAGTAGCATGAAAAGAAGCCCCTGAATCTAAAACCCAAGATTCAGTAATATTATGCAAAGAAGAAATCAAAGCATTCTGGCATACATTACCTGATGCCACATTTTCCTCCTTATTTTCCTCCTGTTGTTTCTTCTTATCCCGAAGCTCCTAACAGTCCATCTGCATGCCCAGACTTTCCATAATTCCAACATACAATCTTGCTCTTGGATTTTGACCTTGCCCGATCTTTCGATTTTCCACGGTTTCCTCTATTCTTCTGTCTCCCTCTAGTTTCCACCATCAAAGCATTCCCTGAAGTAAAAGATTCCCCAGAGCTTTTTCTTAACATTTCCTCACTTAGAATCACCCCTACAACATCCTCACACTTCAACTTCGAGTTAGTTGGAACTGAGTTGCTTACTGGCATTACTAGGCTATTCCAACTTTCAGGTAAAGAGCACAGAATTAATAAAGCCCTAACTTCTTCATCAAATTCTATTGTAACCGAAGCTAGCATATTCACAACCGTATTGAAATTGTTTAAATGATCTACTACTGAAATTTTCTCAGACATCTTCATATTAAACAAATTTTTCATTAAAAATATCTTGTTAGAGGCAGAGGGTTTTTCATACAACTTCCCTAATGCATCCATTAGATCTTTTTTAGTCTTTTCCTTTGAAACATTAAATAATACCGAAGATGCAAGCCATAGCTGGATTGTCCCAAGTGCCTTCCTATCCAGCAAATTGCATTCCGCATCTGTCATGCTCGAGGGTTGGTTCACCTTCTTAGATAACGGATTATAAATATCCTTCTTATAAAGGTAATCTTCCATCTGCATCTTCCAAAGATTGAAATTCTACCTGTTGAATTTATCAACCCTAGATCTTCCATCATCTACCATAGCTCCCACTCAAGCTAAAAAATTTCCTTGCGATTCAACTTCAGCAAACCAAACCAATCTCTGATACCAATTGTTAGGAATTAATAGAATCTAATGTGGAATAATTCCTCAGAATCACAATAATAAGAAGTATGAATAGAATTAAAGAAATGAAAAAATGCACAACACAAAGACAATATTTAATGTGGTTCACCCAATGTGGGCTACATCCACCAAGAACACTTGCTTAAATTTTATTACAAGCCAACAATCTTCACAATTACAATAATCAGATCTTGTTTGGAGCTGCCCTCAACAAACCCTCCCAAATTCACACACACTATTCACCTTCATAAAACACACTCATATTAATCCTATTGTATGTCCATCTATTTATAAGTACATTAATAAGTAGCCGAAGAGGTGGTTTTACAAAACAATGGGTATCGAAAAAAAAATGATGGGCCCAAAAACAGCCCATAACGGTTACCCATTACCCATGGGTTAATAAACCACCCAAGAAAATTTGCTTCGGGGGCTTCACCCCCATGAACCCCCTTGACCCACTCACTGGCAAGTAGGACCTCCGTAAAAATATATGAGTGTAACACATGGAAGGTGTACCAAATTCTAACATGAAAATCGGCTCCATACACATAACAAATAGTCTCCAATTATGACCTCCTTTGGTTTAACCACCAAACATATATTCACCTTCTTTGTCTTCATGGGTTCGTGTTAGGTGCGTATATCCTCATCTGCACTTTCTAAGACCTTGCGCACCCCTTGCGAATGTTCAATATCTAGGTTCTCAATTTCCTCATCATCCACTATGTAAACCATCTTTCCTTTCTCTTTCTCAAGGAAAGCGCATTCAAGTAGTATAGAGTCCATTTCTTCTTCCTTTTCAAAATGTGCTTTGGATTCTGTCTCACCAAATATTTTCTGAATATGCTCTTATGCCTTTGCACTATCTCCCATAGTTAAGTGCTTAATAAATTTTAATGCTTTTTCTACTGGAGGTTTAGTCGAGAAGTAGTCAAAGTTATAGATCATTCCTGCAGTCAAATTCTGCTAATTCCCAGTCTCTATATGTAGTTCTGCATATATATATCAGGTGCATGCGTAGCCTTGTAAAGTATAATACAATCTAGGTACCCAGAGTGAAGGTGGTAATGCTTCCTGTCCCGCTGTCCAGAGTCTCTCACACTACTAAATGTGATGCTAAACAGGTTGATCACCATTTTAAGTGTAGATCTGCGTAGGAGCATTGCTCCTTGAAAACCTAGTAGATAGGGTAGTTCCAATCTCCCCCCATTCTATAATATTATCTCTATGGACTACCCACTAGTGCACTGCAGTCCCGTGCAAGGTATACACTAACATATCTCTTCTCTTAATTTGATCTGTCCACTGTGCTTCCATGGATTTCAAAAATATAGGAAGATCTTATGCCCCAATATACCAAGGTACAGTGCTACCTATCCGTTGAACAAAAAAAAGTCTATTTTTGTGTGCAACCGCGCTTTTTACCTCACGCCCTACTAGTTCATATGTACCATGAGCCTAATTTTCACAAGCAATACTCGTAGTATCACTAATAGAAATTGTCACAGAATCACTAATAGAATGAGAATCTTCCCACTATAGGATGCCTTCCTTTGATGGCTCATTGACCTCTGGCTCCTGAATAATGCGTACATAGATTCTGTTTAAGTCCTCCTCACTTAGAGGCTCAACATATGGTGTAGACTTCCCATCTGTCAAAGGTATTACAACCCTTTCCTCCTTATTCTCAAAGCTGATATACTCCTTATTGAATCTTAAGTTAGCATTATTTGCATGACACTAAGGGCGTCCAAGCAAGGCTAGAAAAATGTCTGCCTCCGCAAGTGCTAATACCTCAAAATCCCCAGTGAACTCGGCCCCTTCTATGGTTATAGACGTATCCTTCAAAACTCCTATGGGAGTGGCCTTAGTCCGGTTTGCCATAAAAAACACATTAGATGATCGCTGTAATGGAGGCCTTCCCATTTTTACCCATGCATCTAATGTAAGCACATTCAATTCTGCACATGTATCAATCAATATGTTGCTCAACATCCTTCCATCCACAACAACATTCAGAGTAATTTCCTTCTCATAGTCAATGCTATTAGGGGGAATATTTGCATGTAGGATTTTCTATTCATTCTCAATGCTTGTGTGTGGGGTATTCCCCTTCAACCAATTTCCTAGCAACAGAATAATATTCTCATGGCGCGGCATTTTACAAACCTCTCTAACATCATCAATATCAGAGGGGACTTTTTCTACTTCTTTCTTCTGCTCCATCTTCCTTAACTACTCCTTTAAATACTATATCTCACCTTGAAGATTCCTGAAGACCTCCATGGTCTCTTGATAGACTTCCTTCTGATGAGTAGGATCTGGGGACCTTATATGTAAAACATCCTCCTTAGTGATCCTAGGCTTCTAATGCAATGCCTCTCTTGCTTGCGCTGCTTCAGCTTGTGTAGTAATCTTTAATGTTAATGCCTGAGGTCTTGGTGCTATCTTGGGCATCCAATGATCTTCTACTGTGCGCTGGATTCTAACGATCATGACACCTTTTTTATCTTGCTTATGTTGCTTACTCAGATGCTCATATAAGTTCAGGAACTCTTCATAGCTATGGTTCTTTCTGTAGAGAGAACATGCAATATTCTAGGGACATTTGCGCCTATAGTGGTCAGGAGATCTACATGTATAACATGTGCCACGATGGAACTCACCTCTTCCTCCACCATGGCCTCGTCCTCCATATCCACTGTGATATCCACGCCCTCTTTCATGTCCTCCTTCAAAACACCCCTCAATCCTGTCATAGCGCATTTGATTATGATCCCGATCCTGGTGCTCATTCTTACCCTTTGAATTATTTGTTACGCTTGTTTGTCGTACCCCAATGTCTTTAGCATCCTGGATCTAACCAATCAACCTACAATATTCAATATTATGGGTCGTGGACCGGTAAATTTTATAGTAATAAGATACCTTCTTCCTTATCGCGTGCTGTAAAAAAGGAAAATGACTAGCATCATGATTCAAATGACATATCTCATAGTCCAACAGTAATGAGTGTATAGATCTGCGAGGGAAACTATCCTTGGTGTGACCTTCCACTTCACAATCTATACACCAAATCCCCGAGCACGTTTCATGGAATGAATTTTCTGATAGCTTCTCTAACTATTTTTCCA
Source organism: Taxus chinensis (assembly GCA_019776745.2). Taxonomy (NCBI): domain Eukaryota; kingdom Viridiplantae; phylum Streptophyta; class Pinopsida; order Cupressales; family Taxaceae; genus Taxus; species Taxus chinensis. Next base: position 68,850,828 of record CM034150.1, read on the forward strand.
TAGCTACAATTTGTGCCTCTAAGAAGGGACTAACACTAGTGTTAATGATCCTAATTGCCTTAGCACGTAAAGCTACTTCCAGTGCTTCGCGTGGATCATGTTATGTCTTATATGACAGTGCTCTTATGGATAGTGTAATCAATCCACCAACAAACCATTGTGCATGCTCACTTACGTGAATATCTTAAGAAATCTTAGATAGGAGTGTTTTATGTTAGGAAATAAGGGATAAAATATGCGGAATAATCCCTCACATAATCGCAACAATAGAATCTAATATGCAAAAATTATTACAGGTCTCAAATAAAATTACAGAATAAAATAACACAACACAAAGAGACAGTATTTAACATGGTTCACCCAATTTGGGCTACGTCCACCAAGAATCACTTGCTCAGATTTTATTACAAGCCACTGCTCTCTCAATACAATACCCAGATCCGTTTGGAGCTATGCTCAACAAACTCTATAGAATTCACAGCCGAATTCAAAACACATCTGCAATACATTTGCTTGTACATCTATCATATGCATAAGACCATATAAATAGACAACTGCTTAAGCAGTTTCATACAAAACCGTGGGTATCAAATCCAAGGGCAAAAAACCGTGGGTATCAAAACAATGGGCAAAAGACCGAAAAACCATGGGCCCAAAAACAACCCATAACGGTTACCCATTACCCATGGGTTAATAAACCACCCATGAAAATTTGTTTCAGGGGCTTCGCCCCCCGAACCCCCTTCCATCGGGGGGGCTTCACCCCCCCCGAACGCCCCTGACCCGCTTAGAGGTGAGCGAGACCGCTGTAAAAATTCCTGAGTGTAACACATAGAAGGTGTACCACACTCAAACATGAAAATAGGCTCCAAAAACATAACAATCTCCCACTTGGAGACTGATTTCCAATCTGAGCAAGCTTCTCAACCCTTCACTGTCATCCGTGAAGGCTAACCAAAGCTGAACATAGCTTTAGTTTATCCCTTGTGACCACCTTGGTCATCATGTCTGCAGGATTCTGACTGGTATGAATCTTCTCCAACTTCAACTTATCTTCCTCCAAAGCTGTCCTGATGAAGTGATATCTTAAATGTATATGCTTCATCCTGGAGTGGAAAGCAGAGTTCTTAGCTAGGTGTATAGCACTATGACTATCACTATGCAGTTTACATTCCTCCTGCTTATGCCCCAACTCCTCAAGCAATTGTTGTAACCAAATCATCTCTTTGCTTGCCTCTATGGCAGCAACATACTCAGCCTTCGTGGTTGACAAAGCCACTAGCTTATGTAGTCGTGAAATCCAACTCACTGCTGTCCCACCTACAGTGTAAATATAACCTGTCGTGCTCCTCCTGCTGTCTACATCTCCAGCCATGTCTGAATCTACATAACCACGTAAAGTGGTGTCTGATCCATTATAGCACAAAACTGTCCCCATGGTCCCTCTCAAATACCGAAGGATCCACTTTACTACTTGCCAATGCTCTTTACCTAGATTACTCATAAATGTACTCACAACTCCCACTGCATGGGCAATATCAGGCCTAGTGCACACCATAACATACATCAAACTGCCAACTGCTGATGAGTAAGGTACTTTGGACATCTGGTTTCTTTCCTGCTCTGTCATGGGACACTGCTCCTTTGATAACTTGAAATGGCCTACCAAAGGAGTCCCAACCGGTTTAGCATCCTGCATGTTAAACCTATCTAATACCTTCTTAATGTACTCTTCCTGAGATAAATTCAACTTCCGTTCCTTCCTATCCTGAGTTATCCTCATACTAAGGATTTGTCTGGCTGCCCCCGAATCCTTCATATCAAAGGATTCACTTAGCTGTTTCTTGAGTACTTTTATTTCCTGCATGTTTTTACCTGCAACCAACATGTCCTCAACATACAAACACAGGATAATATAACTTCCATCCTCAAATTTCTTTGTATACACGCAATGGTCAGAATGACATCTAATATAACCTTGCTCCATCATGAAGCTATCAAACTTCTTATACCATTGACGTGGAGCTTGTTTCAAGCCATACAAGCTCTTCTTCAATTTACACACCATCTCCTCTTTACCTTTGACCTCATAGCCCTCTAGTTGCTGCATATATAGTTCCTCCTCGAAATCACCATGGAGAAATGCAGTCTTTACATCTAACTGTTCTAAGTGCAAGTCTTCTGCTGCCACTATTCCAAGAACAGTTCTAATAGAAGTCATTTTTACTACAGGAGAAAATATCTCGTCAAAATCTATACCTTGTTTCTGTGCAAACCCCTTGACCACCAACCGGGCCTTATATCTTTTCTTTCCTCCTTCATCTTTAACTCTGTACACCCACTTGTTCTGCAATGCTCTTTTGCCTTCTGGTAGGTTCACCAAATCCCAAGTTTGGTTCTCCATGAGAGACTTATGCTCCTCATCCATGGCTTGCTCCCACTTCTTACTGGCATCTACCTGCATTGCTTCATCAAAGCTATCTATCTGCATACTAGATAGGAGTGTTTTAAAATGGGCATCATACTTACATACACTCTTAGTAGTGCCTTGCTTGATATCCTTGAGCACACTTATACTCTTCTACTCAAATTCTGGGATATATAACTCTTTCAAGAAAGCATCCTTCAGTGCTTCATAATCCATGCAAGTTTGATTAGGGTCAAACTTCCTACACTAGTTGTGTGCACATCCCTGTAATGTAGTAGTAAATTGACTTGCCTTGCACTTAGAAGCCATGATCCCTTTTATGCACCACAATATTTCACACATGTGCACATGCGCAGTAGCATCCTCTATGCCTTTTTACTCTGGAAGATGAAGAGACATCTCCATATAAATATTCTAGGGTTGGTGTGGACCTTACCCACCTGATCCAGAACCTCCTATGTTTCTCTTGCCTCTAAAATCACCAGATCCATTGGAACTAGAACCACCTATACCTCATGATCCTCCACTTGTAGCTGGAATAGGACCTGTAGATGTACTCCCCTGTGCTCCAACAGTGGTACTATAATAAACCCCTATAGTTTGTGTGGTAGTTCCACTTCTAGACGTGAATCCAACATTCAATGCATTTACATTTTGTGCAGATGATGTGCCTAATAATGTTCCTCCAAATAACATTGAAGTCTTCTATGTTGAAATTGATGTACTTGCTCTCTAACTTACTTTGGTTCTCTTGTTTCCCAAATTCACTTGCTAATTACTTGTCGTACTAGATACTGGAAAAATAGGAGCAAGGGCTAGGTCACCATGTGGATTAAGATGCGTGACCGTGGCCCAGGTAGTCTCCACTAGTGCACTTCTGTGTGAGGCCAAGGAGGGATCCTTGTCATGATTTCCAAGATGGGGGAGTTCCTAATGCTCTGGCTTGACGTCTTCCTCATGATCTTCAAATCCTTCATGATTTATCTCTCTCCTCAACGCCATACTTTCTGCAATGGTACACTACTTCTCTATCTCCCTCTCATGTGCCTCATTATACTTAAGCCGCCTCTCCTCTCTTTGTCTTTTTGCTGCTAGGTCTGCCATTATTCACCAAAACTATTCCTTCCCTTGTGCGTGGTGAGGTGTAGTTAGTCATCGATTTACATTCCAGGTTCAAAGTTACCATCAAGATCTTGATCGCCGGTGGAATACTTTGTAGATATGTTCCTCTAGGATGCCATAAAAACTGGAATTCAACTACCTCTGGGAAGGAATACATCGAAATTGAATATTCCAGAATATAACTGTTTAGAACACCACGAAACCAAGTATCCACAACGTGATTCCAGATCAGATCAACATCATAAAGGACATGAAATTCTTCCTACTTCCAAACAAGTGCACAATACCTCTAATTCTACTTAGATGCATAAGTAATCAACCACTCGTATAATTATATTGGAAAGATGGTGAAAAATCTCTCATATAAACTGTCATACAAGTTCTGTTCCACCCATACACGTGTGTTAAACTCAGATCTAGTGTTGAACCGCTGTGCATATTCTTCCTCCAGATCATGTATCCACTCCTCAATACTTGCTAGAGTTAACCAGTACGTCTTCATCATGAACCATCCTGAAAACAACTAAAAAAGAGGTCTTGGAAACAGAACCAATGATGTAACCTAGAATTCACCAGATAACACCCTAGACGTGCAGGCACATCACTTAGCCTAGACTAAGCACTCACCCAAAGCACGCAAAGGTACCAGGTCCCTCTTTAGGGTTACTATAATAGAATGTTAACATGATGAAGACTTAAAGCATATAGATCCATAACTAATACATCATTGTACAGTGCATGACAAATCTAGATCTATAAAAGAATAGGTTTGAACAATAATCATGATAGAAATGAGAACATGCACTACCCATTTACAAATAGGAAGGAAACTTAGGTTCAATCAATATCTTCCATCTCTTAATTATCACAATAACACATAAGCTTCTTACAATACTGACAATCTATGCCAATGCGCACATAGATATGATATGGTAATCTAGAAAACATGCAAACTATGTTATCTATCTCTCTATATCCATTGTCTCCCTACTAGGTAATTCACTACATATATATAGGGTGGGGACTTGCCCTTCACTGCTTATCTATTCCAAAAATAGGCTGCATGCTATTAGTAGCCACGCGCCATTTTCATGCATAGCCACACATGCAAGTGTGCTATCTATAGACTACTGATAGTTAACTGAGGTGACAATCCTATTCTTAGACTGTCTCCATGCAAAAGCGCTCTGAATCCGATCCTTCAGAAATAGAAAATGCATGGTGCACACATCTCTGCATTGTTGGTGTGTTTTGCATGCTATCTTATAAAAATAGATCTTCATACGCAAAAACGGTTAAGTCCTAAATGCTGACTTGTCCTGCGCATGTGGGTTCTTCCTGTCCCTTTGCGCCCTTGAACCTAGCCTGTTTTCCCATGCAGACTTCTTATGTGAGTTCTGTCAAGTATTCTCTGATCAACAGTAGTCTTTGTAATATCCAGTGCAAATTTCACTTAGTTCTCTGATGCTTGAGGGTATGTGGCATAATATAATTAGTGGTACGGTGACAAGTTATGTTTGAAAAATTACATAATCTGCATTATAATTACAAAGTGTAAGCTTAGCTCCAAAACCTGACAGAATATTCCAATGAATATTCGAGTTACAAGTGCAAAGTGTGAAGAAAGATCCGCCTCCCGAAAAGGAATACATGTCTAAATATGGTTGGAGCAGGGAAGTGGATCATTGGCACATTTTTCACTAGAGGCATCCTATAGTGCAAAATGTGAATATGCCCTTGAAACCCGATAGAGGACACATGTAGTTTTTTTATTCAAAGTCAACAAGTGGATGTTTGGGTCAATATTGCAATCTTGCACTTGTGTGATAGATTGGTTAAAAATGCAAATCAGCCCCGTGGCTCCACTACCATTCAGAGTGAAACACATGGCAACTTCTCAATCAAGGATTGAAGGTCGGGTACTCAGGTCAATTTAATAGTTTTGTACCCAGTTGAGAAAATAGAGCAAAAATGCAAATAATTCCCATGACTCTGTCACTCTTAAGATTGGGACACATATCAACCTCTCATCAAAATTCAAGAAGTGGGGTTTCGAGTCAAATTTATAAATTTGCACTCGTTTGAAAGGAAATGTAAATGTGTAAATAGACTCCCTAATCATGTGAAGTACCAAATTAATCCACGTGGACAGTCCATATTCAAATAAAAGAAGCAAGTTGGATGGATAGGATGTGATGCATTTATGGCTGCTGCCATTAATGCATTTTTTCATGAATCAAAGTAAATTTTTGGAAGTTTTCAAAAACTTCGAATTGTTACTATTACATACGAGGATCTGGGTGCCCTAGCTACAAGATTTCACAAAGTAGCTAAGGAAAATCAACTGAAAGGTGTCAATATTGAGCTAGAGAATTTAAAATCAAAGGAGTAAGGGAGAATTGCACAATACTTGCATGAAAAATGGGTAATGTTTGTATTATGTTTTAATGTTTCTATTATTTGACTTACAATTTGTAAGAAATTAAAGGGTGAAATTAGGGTATGAAAATGAAGCAAGTACAGTTGGGATTTCACATAGGTTCCAACATTTCTAGCGATTTAGATAAGGTCATGGACACGAAATTATTAAATGCTGATTTAGATGATTTTCAGAGGAGGCTGAGTAATCCACATAAAAGTAGGTGGATGAAAGCCATTGATGCCAGTAACATTTCCATAGCGGCTACCTTCCCACCATCCATACACTCCCTAAGCTCGTATGGTTATGTACTGAGAATTATAACCCAGAAAAGAAATAAGTATTGGACATAAGTGGAGACATGGTGATAAACTTAACACTAGAAGATTTTAGGGCAATTCTAGGGTTATCAGGATTAGATCAACTGATAATTTCTACAATTGAATCAACACATAATGATTATGAGAGGCATGATGAATATATTGTAATGCTAAATTATAAGTGTGCCGGCTAGATTTTCTGCACAGCTGAAAACCTAGGCAGTCATGAGATAAATCTCCCTCATTTACCAGTGAGGCTCCCGTGTAAGATTTTGTCAGTTATATGTCCGAATATCTATTTGTTGGTATTACTTTAACTATATAGCTCATGAACCATAGCTAGACATTTTTGAAACAAGTAAGAAGCTATAAGAGAAAGGAAATATCTGTAGAAGATGAAAACAATGGAAAGCAGGAAGAAAGGGAAGAAGATGTGCAACCCAATCAATAGTTCACAAAGTTGATCGTATGCACATAGATAGAACAAATAAATATTTTAAATACAAAATTTAAAGCGAAGGATAGTTTCAAGTCAAATCTATAATAACACAAAGTTTATGAATAGATCTAGAAATAAATAAGAAGCAAAATGCACCGTTGACAAAAAGTTCTCCAGAAATCTCTTCTCTATTCCTTTGCTTGCATAAAGCTATTAGGGGTTTTAGCTCAAAGTATGGAACACAAGAATGTTGGTTATAAATTCTGATCCTTTAACCTGTAGGTTCTTCCTCTATTTATAGTGTATAGAGGGAAATTTACAAATAAGAAACTATAATTGAACTAGCACATGTGAAAGTTGTAAAGGAAAAAATGGCAATCTCCCTCCTAGAATTCCTCTTTGCATGACATGCATGATTTAGAACTAAAAATAGAACCTTCTATTTTGCATGTCTACCACCTATTTCCAAGTAATTGACTTCCTCAAGTAATGGATTTTAAACCACTCACTTAAGATTACTCAATTACTTTGTCGGAGAAAATAAGAGAAAGAAGAAAAAAGTGGAAAATAAATTAGAAGAAAGCTGCTACACTCCCAGTCTTGTTCTTTTTCCATATTCTGCATGCGGTTGACTCTTTTTCCTTTGATTCTCACCAAACTGGATATGGAAGAAGCTGACTGTGATTTTCTTGTGGGTGCTACTTCTGACTTGTATTCCCCTTTTATCTTTGAAGCTTTTGCAATTCTTCTCCAGTATATGCACCAATGTAATGTTTGCCATAAATAATTTAGACAAAACTCATCATTTTTATTTTTTAATTGCATATGAGCAATTTTAAATTATGGAAAGCACTCTGGGTGAATGCAAATACAAGTAAATTCAATGAAGGATTCAACTAGAAGATTGGGAGCACATGCACAAGATCCTGGAAGGAATTTTCCATGCACTAACTTCTACACGGGCTGCGTTAGAAACAAGAGGATGAATTTTTTTCAGAAGTCTTTGCAATTATGAGATCTAGATCTTTCAATTAAATTGGTGATAGTTTTTGAGCCTATGTATGTATCATTGACTTCAGCAAATTTGGAAGCTATGCATGGTTCTTCTGATCTTGCTCTTTCATCATGCTTCAACATGGCTGAAACAATCTTTGTCTGAGATCTTTTTCTTTTAATTCTGTTGGAATCCCTTGCAATTGGATCCATTTGTGCAAATCTGGAAATTTATTTAGATTCAGAAGATATTTTCAATGTATCTGACATTGATTTGAGCTCCCTTTTACTTATATGAGCACTCGTGATGAATAACTGTAATTAATTAAGACAAAAATGGAGTCCAGGGCATGAATACTTGATTTTTATCACCAAAATCTACATATAAAGTCTGCTGCCCTAAAATTCGAGGCTTTGCTTGCATGTAAAGCAAGAAAAAATATTATTTAATTCACCAAAACACTTATACCAATATGTAGATAATTATCATAGCAAGAATCAAGCCATTCCAACCCTAGGCACCAAACCTTGAAGCTCTTTGGCAATGAAAAACACTCTTTAATACAAAAACCTCCTTCCTTTGGCGCTAAAACCTGTTCGGGCTGCAATCCTTTGCTAAAATAATTAATTGCTTCTTCATTATGATGGCCCATGCTTATATAATCCTTAGCATACTATTATTAATAACTTCCCTTCCTATTTCTAGCAATTTAATTAATAAACAATCATGTTTATTCACCCAAATTGGGCGTCCAATTATGCATGCTGCTGGTTGCTTTTATTTATTTTTAGCATGCATCCTTGACTTATCCTTAGTTATTCCACTTGCATTGACTTTTCTTCTATTTATGGCACCAAAATAGGGTGAATAAACCATTAATAAATATTATTAAATGCATTGTTATTCACCCAAGGTGGGTCACATTTTTTAGCAAGGGTAATTTCCAAAAATAGGAAGTCAACTTTGGTGGGAATTTCTACACTGCACTGCAGCTCCAAAAATCCCCTCTTTCACTTAAGTTGTTTGACTTTCATAATGAGAATTTTTACGCTGCAAGGCAGGTAAGAAATTCCAGATGGTGCTTTAAGTGATTTTCTTTTATAATGGGAATTTTTCCTCTGCAAGGTAGGTAAGAAATTCCCACTTTCCTGCCACCTCTAATGTTCCCACTGCAGCTTAAGTGACTTTGACTTCATGGGAAAAAGTACCCTGTAAGGAAGGTAATAAATTCCCGCCTGCCTGCCACTACCAAAATTCCCATTACAACTTAAGTGACTTTGACTTCATGGGAAAAAGTACCTTGTAAGGAAGGTAAGAAATTCCTGCCTACCTGCCACTACCAAAATTCCCATTGCAACTTAAGTGACTTTGACTTCATGGGAAAAAGTACCCTACAAGGTAGGTAAGAAATTCCTGCCTTCTTGCCACCACCAAAATTCCCATTGCAACTTACACTCATTCATTTCAAAAAGTGTGACTTGCCTGGGAGAGGCTTTTTGTGCATGATTTAATCTTTTTTGGTCATAAGTTTTCATTTTGAGGCTGATTCCTTCTGGTGCTGTGCCATTAGATGATATTTAGATGCTTTAGGTAATTAAACAGACTATATTGGACAAGGAACAAACCTAGGGGAATTTTATAGAGAAACTGTAGAGAAAACTAGAGAAAAATGCAAAAGAAATAAATAAAAGTGAAAAACGTTGCTAGAAGTTGCATACAAGGCTATGAATTAATTCCTGATGAAAATCTATTAAGATGAGTGAATACTGGCATGCAAAACTTCAACAGGATTCAACCGAAGCACAATTTACTTCGAATGGAGCATTATTTATTCAATAAATAATTAAATAAAAATTTCCCACTAACAAAACTTGGTGGAGGGATAAAATGAGTTTGGGCATCTGGGTATTTTTCGAAATTGGCTCATATGATTCATTGGGAATATCCTAACATAATACAGACATCTTCTGGCAATAAAATAGAAAAGACTCGTTATTTTAAAAGAATGATTGTTTTTTATAAAATGGGTAGTCCCAGATTTCAGGGTGAAATCTAGGGACACCAATAGTAATCCTAAAAGATTGAATATATTTGAAATCCTAGGTTCAAATCATATTACACAAGAGAAACAACCCGGTAATTTGTTGTGTTTAATCGTTTCCTAATTAGTTAGTTGAGAAGTAGTGAATTAGGAACAAGTAAACAAATATTACAAGATGATAATTCTAAACTAATTAATAAACATTAACAATGCACATTCAGAATAAATCATTAATGTTTGCAACCGTGCTAGAATGATATGACAATTGCTTAAAACACACAAAGAAATATGAATTTAGTTACACGGTGTGGTACAAGGTTGATCTAGGCATGTAGAATGGGAAAAGGAAATGTTGTGGCTCTATGAATGCTTCTTCTATAAAAATGGAACTAAAACATGCTCATGTACATGGTCATACAAATATTGTATAGTCCTGAGTTATTACGTATGGTCCTAACTTCTTTTGTATGGTCTTGGAAATGTGCACAATTGGATTTTATAGCTTTTTTTTCCCTTATCTTACCATAAATTGAGTTTCATTGTCCATCACTAGGGCTTTCACAACTTCAACATCACCTATAATATCCTATAACAAGTATAAACCCTATATATCTACAACAAAATTCATGAAAGCATTATATAACCAAAAGGAAAAAATAGTGTATGGGTGATGCTAGAATACATTTTGCAAACAACCCTTGCTGAACTAATCTAAGTATTGTACTATATCCGCTCAAGAAGGATCAAGCCTCAAGTAGTTCTCCCAGGTAGGTGTAAGTGTGCATGCATATGTAATCCAACCCCTATTGGTTCCCTCGTGTTTACCTACCCAATGATACTGGGCTAACTATAGAGTAGAAAATTTACCCAATGTGGTTGTAGTGTGATGTTACGTGCTTAATAAGTGTATATTATCCCTTTTTCCCTTTAAGACCTTTAAAAATGATTAGAGAGACTTTCTCTTGCTAAGATATGGCTCTAGGGACCTTTGAGTGTTTGTAAATGGAGGAAGCTACATTATTGAACCTAGTTTGAGTGTTTGATATTTGTGTGATGGTTTATGTAATTGATGTGAAACACCTTTAGAGAGATTTTGGAGATCATTGAGTGCTTTATCGTTGATATTTGTAATAGGAATTCATGATAATGCTAGGTAAATTATGAAGTGCAATTGACTTTCATATATAGGCTTTCATATGTTAAAATTTTGCATTAAGGCCTACCGAAGAAGATGACATGACACACATAAGATATTCAAATTCAAACGGAGTCATTATATGGACGGGGTCCAAGAATGTACATGTTGATAAAGATAATGTGAAATTTGCATTTTGGAGTTCATACTCTCCAATACCTTTGTCCATGATATACATCATAGGCGGAGTAGAAGATGTTGACGAAGTAGAAGATATAGATGGTTGGGGTTTGAAAAGAATATCAATGTCAATGTTGTCATCGGTCATGAATGTAATGACATGGGGAGTGAAGAATTGATCTGTAGATGGGCCTTTAAGGCATCTTAATGATTTTGTAGAAAAAAACCAATGTTGTTTTTGTCACAAATATATTGTGACATTATTAATAAATTGTAATATTATTAATAATGAGTTAATATAACTCATATTAATAATATAGTTGTAATATTTGAGTGAGTTGTGAGAACAATTCACGTAGCTATTTTTTAGTGTGAATGATCCTAGGGATGTTAGAGATATACTAGGAGATACGTTTGAGAGATTCATAGAGAGAGATATGAGGGATTGAAGATGAGTGTTGACTCCACCATTGTAGGAGATCAAACACTATATATGTAACCTCTATCAATATCAATTCTACCCTGAATGATTTTAGTTTATAAATTATAATCTTTGGTGTTTTAATATTGTGCATTTTTTATCAGTGGTATCAGAGCTGGTTGCGTGAAGGCTATGAATTTTTAAAAATGGTGAAAGGGCGGCTGATATTTGTTGCCCCGGTATATGATATTTTCTTTGTGAGGCATAAATCTATTTAGAGAGCATTGTGTAGGAAGTATTATAATAGTTGAGTTTTGTGCATCTGTATACCTGCATACCTTCAACTGTGCAAAACAAAGATATCTCTGTTAAATTAAAATTGGATCATTTTGTCTTTGATTTCTTATCTGATTTGTAGTCATAACATATTTTTGGCTTAATATCTACAGATTTTCTAATGTTTACAAAGCATTCAGTGTAAATGAATTCACCATTGCATTGAGAATGTGTAAAGTACCTTGTAAGATCTACAATTTAACATTTCAGTTGGAGGATTTGTGCAAGATCAGAGTGGTTTTGCTTGGTATTGTTTGTGCACAGATCTAATTGGATACTACATTGAATTTCATCTATCTTGAAGCGGCCAAGATTTTATTCTATGTAGATTTGTATGCTGAAACATTAGGAACATGGAAGAGGCACTAATTTGTGAAGAAGGTGGATGTTTAGAGTTAACACCGGTGCAAAGTGGAGGGGTATCTACTTATTCTTCATTTTGATTGCGTAAATCAAGATGGACATGTATTTGTATATCCGTTCCATAATCACTGGAGTTTCTATTCCCTCTTGTGCCCACTTCTATCTGCACACGCCTACAATTTAATGCAAGTCACATACCAATCCCTTACACAGAATTAGTTGGAAATAAAAACCATATCTATAAGACAATGATCAATTCAAGAGTGATAAAGTTCCTACGTTCAAGGAATATACTATTTCCTAGTTTTGAGCTGGTCACTGGTGGTTTATTCTTTGATCTTGGCGATCTGCCATCTACTATCTCAAACATGATTTCTTCAAGGCTCTCCTACAACACCTAGACACCACACCATGGTGAGTTCCCCCTTGACCCCACTAGGCATTGCTGCCCCTAGACCCCCACTTTTGAATTTCAGAACCAAAGTGAAGATTTATAGGGAAGATGCATCAATAAAAGGTGGTGCAAATTTGAGCTCCAGGTCTAATCTGCTAAGTAAGTAGCAAAAACATTGGAGGACGGAGGCAACGGAGGTTTAAGGTCAATCGATGACCTCTCGTCAATCATCAACGATGGGGCCACATGAAGTTGTGGTGGCAGTGTGTGTGTATGTGTGTTTTCTTTTATTTCAGATTTGTAGTATGATTTCAGAGTTCCTATTTGAATAAGTGAAATGTTCACATTGAGGGGGGGAACTGGAACATGGTCTCAATATTCAATTTTCCCTCTATTCAGTTTGTATTCAGTGAGTAGTGGTTCCTACATATTCCCTGAAGGAAAGACATAGTGGATAGATGAAAGCACAAAGGAAAAGCAACAACATGATATTTGAGTTGTTGGTTGTCATGTAAAACCACCTTTGTTTTAGGTTGTTGGTTGTCTTATAAAACCATCCTTTGTTGAGGTTGTTGGTTTTCCTGTAAAACCGTCATTTGTTGAGGTTGTTGGTTGTCCTTGGAAAACCATCCTTGCAGGTTATTGGCTGACCTACAAAACCATCCAAATCATGAGCACGCATGGGCGGAAAGCTGCAAAAGGAAGTGTGATTATTTTTTCTACCTTGTCAACATTATGGGAGTGTATATTGGAAATTAATAATGTTAAAAATAGGGGAGTGAATGTTACAAATATATTGTGACATTATTAATAAATTATAATATTATTAATAGTGAGTTAATATAACTCATATTAATAATATAGTTGTAATAGTTTAACTATTTAAGTGAGTTGTGAGAACAATTCACGTAGCTATTTTGTAGTGTGAATGATCCTAGGGATGTTTGAGAGATATTAGGAGATATGTTTGAGAGATTCATGGAGAGAGATATGAGGGATTGAAGATGAGTGTTGACTCAACCATTGTAGGAGATCAAACACTATATATGTAACCTCTATCAATATCAATTATATCTCGAATGAATTCAGTTTATAAATTATAATATTCGGTGTTTTAATATTGTGCAAATTTTATCAGTTTTGATTTTTATAAGCACTTTTTAATTTTATGATCAGCGATGAATGCTTCAATGCATAATGAATTGTTGTTTATGATGTTAGATTTCAAAAGGTCATGAGGACCTGATGTAGCCTAGAATTTACCAGATAACACCCTAGTTGCGTTGGCACATCACTCACCCTAGATTGAGTGCTCACCCGAAGTGCGCAAAGGTACTAGGTCCCTCTTTAGGGGTTGCTGTAACAGGATGTTAACATGATGAAGGAAGAAACATATAGATTCATAACTAATCCATCATTCTATAATACATACTATCCTCACAGATCTATGAAAGAACAAGCTTAAATAATAATCATGATTGAATTAACATGTACTACTCAATTACACAGAATGACACTTAGATTCAGCCAATATCTTCCATCTATTAGTAAATACAGAAGCTCCTTACAATATTGTCATTCTACATCAATGCTCATATGGATCTGATACACACATTCATACATCTAGAATCATACATACACCACTCTTTGTGATACTTATATCTATTATGCACCTAACATCATATATATAGGGTGGGGACTTGCCCTTCACCACTTAACTATTCCAGAAATAGGTCGCATGCTATTGATAGCCACACGCCATTTACAATCATAGCCACACATGCAAGTGCACTATCTATAGTCCTCTTACAGTTAACTGAAGTGTCAATTCTATTCTTATCTTGTCTCCATGCATAGATGCTTTGAACCACTTCTCCAAATATAGACAATGCATGGCGCACACATCTCTACATCGTTGATGTGTTCCGCACGCCATCTTCTAAAAATAGATCCTCATGCTCAAAATCAGCTAAGTCCTGAAATATGAACTTGCCTTCCATGCGCGGGTCCTTCCTGTCCTTCCACACCTTCGATCCTGGCCTTCTATCCCACACGAACTCCTTGTGTGATCTTTAGACAAGTATTCTTTGATCAACATTACCACACACTAATCTCATTGTCATCCTAACAATGGGTATCTCCAAAAATTTGAAGGAAAGAATAAGAATGAAAGAATGTGGATAAATAAATAATTTCTATGTAGTTATGGAGTATCCTCCTCTGTATCAGTCTGTAGTATCAGCTCTGGATACTCCTCTTTTATTGCGGCCTCCAAAATCTACCATTCAGTGAGTGCTTGTTCTGATTTCTCTGGGATGTCCACAACAATGGATTCTAACTAATCCCTCACAATTTATCCTTTCTCATTTTGCAGAACCAACACAACACTGGACATGGATTTCATTCTTCCTTCCAAAACGTCCATCTTCTACGCAATCAGCTTTCCAATCTCTTCTAGCCAAGTCTTGTGCGACTCTTATGCTGCTGCCAAGGCCTTGCGCTTTTGTTTAACCATTGACATCCTTTCTACGCAGCCCAATGTATCATCTTTCATTTCTTTCTGGACCTCATTACTCTCTTTCAAGGTCTTAATGTTGATGAGCACCTCTGGAGCTATGCATATATTTAAAGCCTGGTCCACTTTCTTCAATACTTCTTGTAATGCCTGCAAAAACCCTTCATAAGATGTGATTTTTCTCATCACAGATGCTTTCTCCCATTCGACATCTTATTTATGATATTTCTGGCGCTTGCATACGCAGAGTTTCATCTTCGAGCACCAAGTCCACCAACTTTCCCACATAGTGTATCGTTGAAGGAAATGTTTGTGGTACCTTGGGTTCCAAGTGTGGCCTTGCTTTGATTACATTGTCCCCAATCTCCTCTGCGATGCTTATGAACACTTCATTCTTCTTCTGTGTGAAGTCCCTTTCCTGTGTTATGTTGTGCTATCTCTACATCCTTTGTCTTTAACTCCTTCACAATGCTTTGATTGTGGCATATTTGTCCATGTTTCTTCTAGCCACCATCAGCAGAAACTTTCACCAGTGCATTGTTGACCTGTATCATCTGACATGATAGTAGGATTTACTGTCATGTGTCTAGCCTGAGGTGCCTTCTTCAGTCACCTTGAAACGCATGACTCTTCACACACATCAAATTCAGGCTCATCCATGTGGGTGTGCATTGACCATGATAGTTGCTTTTGTGTGCACACAGTCACCATATCCTCATCCATCAACTCCCAGCCAAATAAATCTTTCTGCGTGATCGTGCTCTGGAAGTGGGTGTGGAAAATTTTTCCTACGTCCTCTACATACCCCATGGCTAGTGGAATGTGCTCCCCACTTGTCCTTCTAGACCTTTGCTGCTTAGGAACTCTAGCCTCCAAATTTGGGACTTGTGTCTCCATGTCCTGAATATCCTCTGTAGCTATTTCCTCTGGTCTTTTCTCTTCTTCTTCCTTCTCCTTTGATGCCTCACCCTATTCTTCTATGTGCTCTGGAAGTGTAGGAGATGTAGGCATGCTCTCCTCTGACTCTTCCACCTCCTCATTCAACTTCAGCTTCCTCCTTCTCTGCGCGGTTGCTTCCTTTTGTGGGGAGAGTCCAGGTGATTTGTGCACAGTGGTTGGAGTAGCACCTTGGGTCCTTGTTCTCCTAAATACTCTTTTAAACTTGTGCTCCCCTTGGACTGCATTCAAGTCCTCATCATCCCCCTCTTGTGGCTGAGGTGGGGTAACAATGCGCTCAACTTCACTCTGACTTGTAGGATGTCTCCTACCCCTATGCTCCAAACCACCACTATCTTCGCATGCTCCTCCTCCTCATCCTGCACTTCAATTGGCTCTGTGGGCTTAGGCACTGGGATGTTCTCCACTGTATGCTTTCCCTTTGGTGGTGCTAGAAGTGTGAACTCACCTTCCACATATTTTTTATTCTCCATTTTTGGCTTCAGCTGGAGATACACCAATGCTGCCCCCACATCTGCTACAGCCAAACTTATTGGTTTGATATTCAATACCTCTGAAATGATTCTATCTGTATAAGTGCTTTTTCCAGGATACACATACTTCTTCCTCAATGTATATGGTAATCATAGTCTACCTTATCTACATTGAAGATCAGTCGGCGCGTGTCTGTAAATCTATGAACAGATTCTTGAAAATACCTTGCAGTGAATGCGTAAGGTAACTTGCACCAAGGGCTCCAGACTCCATCCTTCATTAGAAAGCACATGATGTAGAAATGCTGATATATAGAAAAATAAACTTGTTTCCCTATCATTGCTGGTAGGTCCTTTGGGATGTGCCACTCTTCCCCAAATGCCACGCAGAGCCTGTCATACCACTTCTCTTCCCTTTGTTTTACTTCATCTGTCATGGTCCCCTTGCATAGGTATTTGCTGAATCTTTTAGCTGGGGACTTGTTCTCCATGGGGTATTCCCATATTTTCTCCTTTGGTCCGTCTGGTACTCCAATCTCCATGAAGACTAGTGATAGTAGAACAGCCCCAAAGCTGATCTTCCCTCCTGTGTGCACTTCTTCGACTATTTTCTCTACAATATAGCCTACAATGTTGTAGATTGTCCCTTCCGACATCTTACACGCCACATGTAACCACATAGTGTTTACCTGTGACCACCGCTCCTGATCATTTAACTTGGTAACAAGGTGTGTTGCAGCTTGTACAATTGGACAGTTCTTCAATTTATCTATGTCCATTCCACGCGGACCCTTCAGGTATCCCAACTCCTATTTGGTCTTTACAATCACGGATTTATCTGCAAGGTCACCTTTTATATCTTCTTATGGCCTTCAGACCTGTAACTGATGAGACAAGTGCAGATGAAATTCTAACTCTACGTCCTGCAAAGTAGAAGAAGTATTCATGTACCCTGCTCATGAGCCACTGATACAAGGGCTCATACTTCCCAAAATATGGAAGCTCATACAACTGGTAGACCCCAATTCTCTTTAAAATATTTTCACCCGCATCGTCATATATTGGCATGTCATCTTGTGTGTGTTTGTTTGTTCTAGCCATGAGAAAGGAATCAAGCTCCTTCTTGTTCTCTGAAGTCCTATGATTATATTCACTCACTTTACTCTTTCTAATGGGTGAATCCCACTCTTGGCCGATGATGACTCCTTCTGGGTATTGCATTTATGAAAAATGGCTTTCAGGTGCCATCTCTTCTTCCTCAACGACTACCTTCTTCTTTCCCTTTTACTGTTGTTGTAGATTCCTTCTTTGGTGCCATTTCTACCTTGTAAATGTCTCCTCTTCAACTCTGCAACTCTACGAATCAAACCCTAGCTCGATTCAATTATGCCCTAGGTGGAAACTTTGTAACCTAACTCTTTTGTCTCCCTACTTCACTCAAACCCTTCACCACTGGGGACGCAAGCTTCTTGTCACACAGATCTGGTTGTCACTCTTGGTTTCACACCCTTCACACCTTAACTCGATCACTTGGCTCTTCGCACTTGGCTCTTTTCTTCAAATACTCTTAGTTGCAATGGTAAAAATGAATCCGCATCCCATCCTTATATAAATTTTTCAAATTTTGATGCATTTATTACTTCACCTACCAAATATCCCCTCATTCATTGACCAAATCCATTCATTCCATGTGGTACATCTTCATGCCCAGCTATAACCTTCTAGCACACCTTCCTACCCTCTGGTCACAGACTTCTCTTCAGCGCACGCTCCTGTGCCCGAGTACCTCATCACTGTACCTTCTCTTGGTAGCTATCATGGCCTCCACTTACCTTGCATTATACTATTCTTTCATTCATCTCCATCCTTGGTCACTTTTGAGAAGCAATCTTCTTTTGACTTAAAGCACACCCGTAGCAGCTTATTCCTTTCTCCTTTCAAATCCCACAGTATTTTTCTTGGATTTTCAACTACAACCACCCCACACTAAAAGTATGTGCAGTCCTCTGTGCATAAACATTCTTCATACAGTAATTAGCTTCATGCGCGCAAGCACGCTTATTACACAATAACAACTAAATTGACAAAGCATAGCGACAATGAAGGAAATACATAATTGAAAACCTAAACTAAATGGCAATACTGCCTTATTACAAACACCAAGAAGACTTATTTATAGTAGGGCTTCAGCCTACTCCTGTTAAAGTAACTTGGTATCTGTGTTCCATCAAGTGATTCTAACTGGAAAGCACCTGATTCAAGTATAGAAGTGATAACATACGGCCCCAACCAATGTACTTTGAGCTTTCCTGGATGGCGCAAGAACTTTGAGTCATAAAGAAGTACCATTTGTCCAATCTCAAACTTCTTATCCCTTATGTTTCTATCATGCCATGCCTTCTGCCTGGCCTTTTCCTACTTCTGACTCCATCATGCTATGGCTTGGTGCTCATCCAGTTGAATCATCTTTTCAATACATTCTTCTAAAGCCTGTTCATCAGCTAGACCTCCAGCGCATGCAATGCACAAAGAAGGTAACATAAATTCTATAGGGAGAACGAATTCCATGCCAAACACCAATTAAAATGGTGTGGCCTTGTTCAATCTCTTGTAAGTTGTTCTATATGCCCAAAGCACAACTGACACTTTGTCATCCCAATCCTTTCTTCCAACATCACATATTTTTGTCAAAGTCTGGCCCAAAATTTTGTTGAAAGCCTCAGCAGTTCCATTTGCTTGAGGATGGTAAGGTGTATTTTTATGGTGTGCAACCATAAACTCATCTAATAGGATCCTGATTGTCTCATTCAAAAAGTGTGTACCTCTATCACTTGTGAAGCTTAAAGGACACCCATATCATGTAAGAACATTCTCCCATAGAAACCTAGTTGTTGTAGCTATTGTATAGTCTTTGGTTGGTGTTGCTTCTACCCACCATGTGAGATAATCTATGCAAGTAATGATATAGCATGATCCAGTCCTACGCGTGGCTAGCGAAATAGGTCCTACAAAATCAATGGCCCATTTCTCAAATGGTTCTGTACTAATAATTGGTCTCAAAGGCATCTCATCTCTTTTCCCTGGTTTTCCTAGGCACTGACAATGATCACATGCCTTACAATAATCTTTACAGTCTTTATACAATGTCTCCCACCATAATCAACAATTAGGATCTTTCTGGGTAGTCGCATCACCTGCATAATGGCCTCCTGCAATACCACCATGAGCTTCTTCCATGATATCCTTGCACTCATGCTCTAACACACAATGGATGTAATACTTCATCTCTTCCTAGCTTGTAAAGGTCACCATTGATTAACATAAATGGTGCCATGCATATAACAAGCTGCTTCTTTTCTAATGATTTCATTCCTTCTGGTGCGATACCTGTTTGTAGAAAGACAACAATGTCTTCTA
The DNA here is from genome assembly GCA_019776745.2 of Taxus chinensis. NCBI lineage: Eukaryota > Viridiplantae > Streptophyta > Pinopsida > Cupressales > Taxaceae > Taxus > Taxus chinensis. The sequence goes on from CM034150.1 coordinate 68,870,782, forward strand.
ATTCCATGGGTGCATGTTGTAACCTGTATAACTGTGCATCCGACATTGTTTCTTCAATTGTCTGTGCATCCTCTCCTGAATTGATTCTAGATAAATGGTCTGGTCCAGAATTGCTTTTCCCTGGCTTCACCACAACTGTGAAGTCAAACTCTTGAAATAGGAGCACCCATCTGCATATGCACCCCTGTAAGATGGGCTTGTTTACCAAGTACTTCAATGCCATATGATCTGTATAAAACACAAATGGTGTTGCTAACAAGTACTGTCGAAACTTGTACAATGCATAGATCATTGACAAAGCTTCGTGCTCTGTAGTTGTATAATTCCTTTCAGCAGGAGTCAACTTCCTACTAGCAAAATAGATTAGATGATCTATAATACCTTCACCAGGTTGAGCTAACACAATGCCAATGGCCATACCAAAAGTGTCCACATGTACATGAAATGGTTTATCCCATGAGGGAAAGCATAGAATGGGCGCGGTAGTAAGTTTCTCTTTACATATCTCAAATGCACGCTGCTGCGGTTCTCCCCAATAAAATGTACCTTTCCCCTTCAGTAATTCTTCTAAGGGTGCGGAAATTTTGGCATACCCTTTTATGAATTTTCTATAATATCCTGTATGACCTAAAAATCCATGCACCTCACTTTGACTAGTAGGCGCTTCCAGGTCTAAAATGACTACAACCTTGGCTAGATCAACTAAAAAACCTTCCTTCAAGATTATATGCCCTAATAGTATTCCAAATGGTGTAGAAAATATGTACTTCTTGATGTTCAAAGAGATACTCAATTGTCTACATCATTCAAACATTAAGCATAGATTGTCACAATGATCTTTCACAAGCCCATATATTGTCCAATCATCTAGGTAGACCTGTAAGAATTTGTGAATAAAATATTTGAATGCCTGAACAACTATGCACGAGAATACAACAGGTGCATTTTTCAATCCAAAGGGCATCAAAGTATAGGCAAAACTGCCCCATTCAGTAGTAAATGTTTGTCTTTTCTTGATCCTCCTAAGTGATCCTAACCTGATGATACCCAGAAAATCCATCTGTGAAAGAATATATTTCATGCCCTGCAACTCCTTCTAGTATTTCCTCAGTGAATGGCATAGGGAATGGATCTGTGATGCATGCAACATTCAGCTCCCTGTATTCCACACATATCCTAATCCATCCGTCCTTCTTGATACTAATCACCATTGGGCTAACCCATTCTAACTCATCAAGGGCTTGATAATTCCAAATTTCAACATTTTATCAATTTCTTCTTTTACCTTTTCACGTAAATTAGGATTCATTCTGTAAGGCCTCTTTCTAACTGGTCATGCACCATCCTTAAGTTTGATCTTCATTTCCCCAAGTGATTCATGCACACCCTTAAGTTCATGATAGCCTCGATGGAATAAGTCCTGATAATCCCTGAGTAACTCAATGATTTTTTCTACCTCCAAGTCTGACCAGTAATCTCCAATTATGGCCTCCTTAGGCTCAGCCTCCTGAACCTATATTCACCTTCTTTGTCTTCATGGGTTCATGGTAGGTGTGCACATCCTTGTTCTGCACTATCCAAGACCTTGCGCACCCCGTGTGAATGTTCAATATCCAAGTTCTCAACTTCCTCGTCATCCACGATGTAGACCATCTTTCCTTTCTCTTTCTCAAGGAAAGTGCATTCAAGTAGTTTGGAGTCTATTTATTCTTCCTTTTCAAAACATGCTCCGAATTCTATCTCACCGAATAATTCCTGAATATGCTCTTCTACTTTTGCACTATCTCCCATAGTTAAATGCTCGACAAATTTTAATGCCTCTGCGATAGGAGGTTTAGTTGAGAAGTAGTCAAATGTCTGGATCATACCTGCAGTCAAATCTTTCCAGTTCCTAGTTTCTCTATGTAGTTCTGCATATACATACCAAGCACGTGTGCATCCTTAGAGCATGGAATACAATCTATACACCCAGAGTGAAGGTGGTAATGATTCCTGTCCTGCTGTCTAGAGTCTCTCACACTGTTGAATGTGATGCTGAACAAGTTGATCACCATGATAAGTGCAAATTTGCGTAGGTGAATTGATCCTTATAAACCTAGTAGACAAAGCTATTCCAATCTCTTCCCAGTTTATAAGACTATATACATGGACTACCCACCAGTGCGCTACTATCCCACTACAGTGTATATACTAACATATCCCGTCTCTTAACTTGATCTATCCAATTGTGTTTCCATGGATTTCAAAAATGCAGGGAGATCTTCTGTCCATGTATACCAAGGTACTGTGCTACCTATCCGTCGAACTAAATTGAAGTCCATTCTTGCATGCAACCACGCTTTTCATCTCACACCCTACTAATTCATATGTACCATGAGCCCAATTGTCACAAGAAATACTTGTAGTATCACTAATAGAATGAGAATCCTCCCACTGTAGGATGCCTTCTTTTGATGGCTCATTGACCTCTGGGTCCTGAATAGCATGTACATAGACTCTGTTTAAATCCTCCTCACTTAGAGGTTTAACATAGGGTGTAGAATTCCCATTTGTCAAAGGTATCACAACCCTTTCTTCCTTGTTTTCAAAGCTGATATACCCCTTATTGAATCTCAAGTCAGCATTATTCGCATAACACCAAGGGTGTCCAAGCAAGGCTGGAAAATTTTCTACTTCTACAAGTGCTAATACCTCAAAATCCCCAGTGAACTTGGCCCCTTGTATAGTTATAGATGCATCTATTCAAGACTCCTATGGGTGTGGCCTTAGTCTAGTTTTCCATGAATAACACATTAGATGATGGCTGCAATGGAGTCTTAAAGACCTACTATTAGTAAAAAATTATAAAATGATATTTATTGTCTTCACATTCACTTCCACACCTAGTATTTATACAATATGCTAATAGTCTCCCCTACGCACATGGCCACCCATTTTTATGACAATATTTAGAGTAATTTACTTTTCGGCATGGTTCAAGTGCTATCAGGAAGACTAAGATTTGCATGCAACATCTTTCGTCTGGTTTTTAGACTTGCGTGCGGAGTGTTCAGGATTTAGCCAACTGTCCTAATAGTGGAATAATGTTCTCCTAGCGCAAGATCTTGGTGCACTTACCTCTAATATATGCACCAAAAGTAGAAGTTTGGCACTATCTTCTTATGTTTTATTTTTCTCCTTTAGGTTCTCTCACACTGACTAAAGGTGATGATTGAACATGTTGATCACTATTATAAGTGTATATCTTGCATAAGTAAAATTGCTATTTGATGAGACCTAGTAGTCAACGCTGGTCCCAATTTCTTCCCAGTGTATAAGGTTATCTCTCTGGACTACCCACTAGCGTGACTGCTAGGTCCTACACAATGTATATACTAACATATTTCTCACTTGTAAATTGGTCTGCCCACTGTGTTTCCATGGCCTTCAAAAAGGTAGGAAGATCTTCATTGTCAATGACTCAGGTACTACCACTAGTTATTGTGCTTCCACTGATCTGTTGAATTGAACAAAATGCGCTGGATTCTTGCACACAACCACACATTCCTCACCTTGCGCCTTAACTAATTCATATGTACTTATGCTACTTCCTCAAATTTTTGCAAGTAGTAAGTCATAGTATCACTCTTCATAGCTATGGGAATCTATCCCACTATAGGATGCCTTATTTTGATGGCTACATTGACCTCTAGGTCCTGAATAGCATGTACATGAGGACACTCTGTTTATATCCTCCTCACTTAGTAAGGAGATCAACATATGGCATATACATGTTCCCTCTATCAAAGGTATCATAACACCTCTTCTCTCCGTTTTCAAAGCCTAACATACCTCCTTATTGAATCTCAAGTTAGTCCATTATTCGTATAACACTAAGGGCACCCAAGCAAGGATGGAAAATTGTCTGCTTCTACAAGTGCTAATACCTCAAAATCCCCAATAACACTTGACCCATTGTATAGTGATAGATGCATATTTCACAACTCCTATGGGTCTTACCCTTAGTTCAGTTTTCCATAATTAATACATTAGTCTGACATATTCCAATGTCAATGGGGGCCTCTTGGATCTTACACCAATACATCTAATGTTAGAACAGTTACTTCCTCACCTCTATCGATGAATATGTTGCTCAACATCCACCCATCCATAATAACATTCAGAGTAATTTTCTTGTCATAGTCAATGCTATCAAGGGGAAGATTTGCATGCAGGATCTTTCGTCCGGTCTCAAAACTTGCGTATGGAGTTTTCACCTTTAACCAGCTTCTTAAGCATGGATAATGTTCTCCTGGCGTAACATTCTACACACTTCTCACAGATCATCAATATCAGTTTGGACTGTCTCTGATGCTTTCTTCTACTCCTTTAAGTATTGTATCTCACCCTGAATATTCCTTAGCACATCCATGGTATCCTGATAAACCTCCTTCTGATGAGCAGGAGCTGGGTACCTTGCATGAAAAACCTCCTCCTTGGTGATTGTAGGCTTCTGGTGCAATGCTTCTCTTGCACTTTCCACTTCAGCACGTGTAATAATATTCACTGTCAATGCCTCAGGTCCTTCTGCTCTCTTGGGAATCCACTAATATTCTACTGTGCACTGGATTCTAACCATCCCAGTGCCTTTATTTTCTTGCTCATGTTGCTTACTCGGATTGTCATATAAGTCTGGGAACTCTTCATAGCTATGATTCTTCCCGCATAAATAACATGAAATATTCTGAGGACATTCACGCCTATAGTGGTCAAGAGATCCACACGTATAACATGTTCCACGAGGGAACTCACCTCTTCCTCCACCATAGCCTCGTCCTCCATATCCACCACAATATCCACGTCCCCTTCCATGACCTCCTTCAAAATGCCCCTCATTCATGTCATAGCGTGTTTGATTATGATCCTGATCTTGGTGCTCATTCTTACCCTTAGAATTATTTGTTACACTCGTCTTTCGTACCCCAATGTCTATAGCATCCTATATCTAACCAATCAACTGACAATCCTTAGTATCATGGGTCGTGGACCTGTAAATCTTGCAAAAGCATTGTAAAAGCAAGATCCATTCTTCCTTATCATGCACTATAACAAAGGAAAGTGACTAGCATCATGATTCAAATGACATATCTCACAATCCAATAGTAATGAGCATACAGATCTGCGAGGGCAGCTATCCTTGGTGTGACCTTCTACTTCTCAATTTGTACACCAAATTCTTGAGTGCGTTTCATGGGTTAAATTTGCTGAGAGCTTCTCTAACTACTTTGTCATAACTGCAATTTGTGCCTCTAGGAATGGGCTAATGCCAATGTCAATGCTCTCAACTGCCTCAGTATGCAAATATGCTTCTAGTGCTTTACACGTAAATTAGTGTATGTCTTATGTGATAACGCCCTTCTAAATGGTGTAATCAATCCTCCAAAAAACTATTGTGCATGCTGGCTAGCGTGAATATCATAAGATAGCTTAGATAGAAGTGTCTTAAACCAAGCATCATACTCATGTACACTCTCAGTAGTGCCTTTCTTGATATCCCTGAGCGCACTTATACTCTTCTGCTCAAACTCAGGGATATGGAACTCTTTCAAGAAATCATCTTTAAATGCTTGCATAATCCATGCAAGTTTGAACAAGGTCAAACTCACCTATACCAACTGTTTGCATGTCCCTGTAATGTAGTAGAAAATTACTTTCCTTTCACCTTACGCTCAGCAGTCGTGATCCCTTTAGCATGCCACAAGATTTCACACATATGCACATGTTCGACAATATCCTTTATAGTAGTACTATGTTCCCCAACAATAGAATATGAAGAGACCCCTATAGTCTGTGGAGACCACCTAATCTAGAACCTCTTGTGTTCCACTTAGAACCACCAGGTGAATCCAACATTCCTGATCCTCCACCTGTAGTGGGAATAGGACCTGTAGATGATGTGCCGATAGTAGTACTATATGGACCCCTACAGTCTATGAGGTAGTTCCACTTCTAGTGGTGAATCCAACATTTTTGTGCGGATGATCCTGTTCCTCCAAATATCATTGTCATCTATCCTACCATCAATGTACTTGCTCCTTGACTTACTCATGCTCTCCTACTTCCCAAGTTGGCTTGTTGGTTACTTTTCGTACTAGATACTGGAAAACCAAGCATATGGGCTAGGTCACCAGGTGGATTAAGATGCGCGCCCATGGTCCAAGTAGTCTCTGCTAGCACACATCTATGTGAGGCTGAGGGGGGATCTCTATCATGTTTTCCAAGATGGGATAGTTCCTGATGCTCTGGCTCCATGTTTTCTACGTGAGCTGTAAATCCTTCATGATTCATCTCTCTCCTCAACGCCATACTTTCTGCAATGGAATTTTGCTTCTCTATCTCCCTCTTGCGTGCCTCATTATACTTAAGCCACCTTTCCTCTCTCTGCCTCTCTACCACTAGGTCTACCATCTTTCACCAAACTTGTTCCTACCCTTGTGCGTGGTGAATTTTAGTTAGCCATTGATTTACTCTCCAAGTTCAAAGTTACCATCAATATCTTGATCACCAGTAGAATACCTCACAAATATACTCCTCTTGGATACTGCAAAAACTATAATTCAACTATCCTTGGGCAAGAGTACATCAAAATTAAATATTCAAGAATATACATGTTTAGAACACCATGAAAATATGTTTCCACAACAAGATTCCAGATCAAATCAACATCATAAAGGGCCTGAAATTCTTCCTTTGTCAAGACAAGTGCAGTATACCTCCAATTCTACTGAGATGCATAAGCAGTAAGCCACTCGTATAGTTCTACTAGAAAGATGGTGAAAAATATCTCATATAAGTTGTCATATAGATTCTATTCTACCCAAGTGTGTGCATTAAACTCAGATCCACCACTGAACCACCATGCATATTCTTCCTCCAGATCGTGTATCCATTCCTCAATACTTGCTAGAGTTAACTGGTACATTTCCATAACGAACCATCCTGAAAACAACTGAAAAAGAGGTCTCAGTAACAGAACCAATGTTGCAGCCTAGAATTTACCAGATAACACCCTAGTCATAGTGGCACATCACTCAGCATAAACTGAGCACTCACCCGAAGCGCGTAAATTTACTAGGTCCCTCTTTAGGGTTTATGTAGCAGGATGTTAGCGTGATGAAGGAAGAAACATATAGATTCATAACTAATCTATCATTCTATAATGTATGCTACATTCAGACTTATGATAGAACAAGCTTTAAAAATTAATCATGATCGAATCAATAACATGTACTACTTAATTCCACACAGGAATGATACTTAGGTTCAGCCAATATCTTCCATCTATTAATAAACACAGAAGCTCCTTCCAATAATGTTAATCTATACCAATGTGCGTATGGGTCTGATATAGTAATTTAATCATATGTGTATATCTCTATACCTCCATACATCCCTCACACTAATCCTCATTACCACTATGTACCTCACATCATATATATAGGGTGGTGACTTTCCCTTCACCACTTATCTATTCTAGAAATAGACCGCATGCTATTAACAACCACGTGTCATTCACACGCATAGCCACACATGCAAGTTTGATATCTATAGACCTCTTACAGTTAACTGAAGTGTCAATAATATTCTTAGCTCGTCTCCATGTAAAGCACTTCGATCCGATCCTCTAAAAATAGACAATTCATGGCGTGCACGTCTCTACATCGCCGGTGTGTTCCATACGCCATCTTCTAAAAATAGGTCGTCATGCCCAAAATCGGCTAAGTCCTAAAAGTTGAACTTGCCTTCTGCACGTTGTTCCTTCCTATCCCTCCATGCCCTTGATCATGGCCTTCTCTCCCGTGCGGACTCCTTGTGTGTTCTCTAACAAGTATTCTCTACTTGTTGGGATCTTGTAGGAGCTTTCTTAGGGTGCAATCTTTGCATTTGAGTTTTTGAATATAGAGAAAAGGGAAGTCATCCTCCAAATTTTTTTTTTTTGTGTGTGTGTGTGTGTGTGTGTGTCTATATATATTTGTGTGTGTATACATATATATATATATATATATATATATATATATATATATAAAATTTCTCTCTTTCTCTTAAAAGAAAGAAATATATGTGCTCAAAACCTTTCTCTTTGCTCTTACATTATTTTGAGTTGTTTTATTTGCTCCTTGAATATTCTATATTTATTTTTTAATGAAATATTATGAATTTTGTGCTCTTGCATTGCACCCATTGTGGGGAATGCAAGAGAAAATATAAGTGTGAGGATAAAATGTATCACCATGTTGGTGGAGGTAAAAGGGTTTTCTTGTCCTTAAATGTGGGGGAAATGTGTTGTTTTCTTATATTTTACATGATTGACGAATCACAAGGAGTACCAAGTAGGCTTAAATGATTTTCCTTTACAGTTGGAGAGCATGAAAGGGTGAAAAATTTTTTATTTCATTGGAGGTAAAAGGGTATGTGTGTTATGTTGTTTCACTTGGAGGAACCAAAGGCCTGTTGTGTCTCCTTAATGGAGTGAAATGGGCATTTTTTTCATGGAGTATCTCACATTTTTGCAAACCTTACTGGTAGGCTTTGTAGTGTGTGTTTATTTCATTTTTAGAAGAATCTTTCTCTTCTTCTTATCCCAAAAAAAATATTATTATTGAAATAATTGTGCTTTTTTTGTGCAACTAGATATGAATGAGTGTGTGTTTGTATCCTATCATGAACTAGTTGTTGGTATTTGAGTCCCTATTGACTTGTGGGTATGTGAATTATGATTCAGTTCGATTGGGATTTGAGTGGATTTTTGAGTTTTGAATGGGGATGAAGATCTTTCCCTCATTATAATGTTGGGAGATGAACATTGTTGGATTCCTCCTTTTGTGATGGCTTTGGAGAGAGTTGTAAAGTCTTGTGAAAGGTTGAAAAAATTGAACCTTGGTAACTTGTGTGAGTGGTGGAGAAAGAGGAGCCTTCGTGCAAATTTTGTATATTGTAAACCCAAAAAGGAGAAAGTAGTTGAGATTTGTTGAATATGGAAAAAATGGTTGTAAGTAAAATATTTTTTATTTCTCTCTCTGTCTCTCTACCTCTTTGAATTTTGAAATGGAGTTTTGTAAAAGTTGTGTGAGTTTGCTAAGTTGAAAATGTAAGATTTTGTTTCTTGTAAAGCTATTGTGGAAGTTGGAAATATATTTATGGAAAGTAAGTGTTGATATAGTATCTGTTTTGTTTGAATGTATTTGTAAAATGGGAAGAAGAGAAATGTTGTATTCATTTACTTGTTCATTTTGAAGCTATTCAAAAATTGGCGTTCCACTTGTGGAATCATGTATTGTGGTTGTAAACCACCTTCCTATTTTGTAAATAGTTGAGAAAGTAAAGAGGATGTGAAATTGAAATAAAATTACAAACCTTACTCTCCCTCCCATCTTATCCATATTTAATTTTGAGTAAAGTAATTGTGAATTTGAGAAAGGCTACTATAAATGTGAAGTAGTTAAAATGTGAGGTACTATAGAATAGAAAATAGTTTGCAAATTTTATATATCTTTCTCCCTTTCTAAACTCAAAATTGAAGTCTTGATATTGAACAAGTTAAGTATGATTATTCTTGATTGAATCAAATTGTTATTATGGAAAGAATGATGTTAACGTATAAATTGATGCGGGAATATGAAATTATAGTTTAGTTTAAGTTAATGTTGTAGACACCTAAATTTTGTTTTTGCAATCTTATTGCCAAAATACACACAAGTCACCCTCATTCATATCAATTCCGTTATAATTAGTGATTTTTGTTAATTAACTAATGTTTCTTGCCACTTTGATCAATTAACAAGTGATTTGTTGATCACCAAATCGCTTTCACATTTAGGATGTCACATTATGATTAATTATAAGCCAGAATCCTCTTCAAAATAGACAATTAATGTTTATTAGCTAATTAAGCCTATTTTGGCTTTGTTTTAGTCAATCATACTATTGGCTCAAACCCCTCTTCCAACCATTCAAAATTTCCCCACTTTCCTCTACAACGTCTCAGCAAGCTTTAAAAGCTTATCCTAGCCTCATAGTTGACCCTAAGCGGTTGATTAAGGCTCCACATATCATAATCACTTGTTAATTCACTCATTGTGATTAGAAAATCATAATCATGATTAGAAATTCTAATCTAATTTGGGCTTTTCATCCCACATGCATCAAAATAAAAGTATTTCCCAAAAGGAAAACTATAAAAAGAGTTCACCTCTTACCTTAATACTTTACATCATGCTTTGATTTACATCTCATATAATAAATATGATATATAGCCAAGTTCAATCCTTGCCTAAAGCCTTCAACAAGGTTAGTAGATGGATATCTAAAGTGACTTAATAAGTCATTTGGGGAGGTAATTTCACCTTTTTTGAAGTAGAAACCATACCCATTTGATTTCCCTCTTAGGTCTATTTAGGCCCATGTTAGATAATTGAGCATATTAGTAGTAATGTTTTGTTATATTTTGAATTAGATTCATGTTAGTTAAGCATTCATTTTAAGCTTCTATCTTAATGTTACATTCCTAGACTTAGAGCCTTAGCTAATTAGGTGGCAATGGTGTTATCCTTCCTTGTTTAGCTTTGCAATTTACTTCTGAAAGTTTAGGGTGTCATCATATGCTACTGGCCGGTAGCATTAAATATGCTATCCGTCAGTAGCATTAATAAATGTTGTCAGTCGAAAGCATATTTTATGCTACTGATCGACACCATAAATATATGTTGTCAACAGGTAACATATTTAATGTTAAGAGCTATGGCTCATCCACTCAACTAGGACATAAGCCCTTTGGCATAAGCCTTAAGCTACAACAATGGGGGTGGTCCTAGGAAACCTAAAGTAGTTCACGCAAAAGGGAACCTTGTGAACAAAATAGAAAAGTGCTCCATACTACCGACTTGTTTAGTACACGTTGGTGAGATTAGCATCAAATATATCTATATCGCGACCCTAGTGAAAGCATAACTAAATGCACTTTGGTGGTCATTATAATGAAGGCGGTAAAGTAAAGTCGAGATACTCCTAAATTAGTAAGTGAAACCTTGGTAAATTGAGCTAGTTCTAGATATCTTGTGACACCTAGAGAGAGAACCACCTAGGAAGGTTGTCAGCTCGGAGCCATTGTTTTTATCTTATATAGTATACTTGAGAGCTCTCACAAAATGAAAACTTTGTTAGATTCAAACTCTTATTTTTTGAACAAGGGAAATAATCTCTTAAAGTTGAAACCGCGTGATTTTCATCACGAAATCTACTTAGTGTCATTTTGTCCTACTTTTTCACTTGTCTTAAGACAAGGCAAAACATTGCCAAAATAACACCAAGTTTATTTCAACACCACTTGGTCTACACCCTTGTTTTCTTGTTGCCCATTTTTGGAAAAAAGGAAACAACATATACAGATACAGCTAGATATCACGTGTCCAACACTTTTGTATTCTACTTGTGTGACTAGGTTGTAATGCCAGAGCGCAATTGTTGAAAGTGTGCACGGTACGTACTCATGATCCAGCAGGCCCCCTTATCTCAAAAACCCATGTTTGAGACTTATTATCATCATAGTTAGGTGATTTTATCCTTGTCTTCTTTTGAGTTATTACGTTGCCCACATTGTAGCCATACGATTGAGATATTTACATCTTGTTTCCATTGTGAAATTAGGCCTAAATATCTATATTGTAGAGTTACGTTGTTCGTGTGTATAACAATTTCTTGTTATTCTTAGACGTAGTTTTTACATCCTAACTTTGTCTTGATTTTTGTGAGTGTTGAGGATACGTTGTTAGCATCATGATAACATCATTTTGACACTAGAAATATTTCTTTCCCAAAAGCTTGGTTCACGTGTCCAAATAGTGTCGTGACACTGCTCACATTGTTATTGTCCATTTTAGGAGACTTGGAATTTGTTAGTGTTTAGAAAATGCTTTTTGGTATATCTTGTTAGAAGATTGCGTCAACATTCTCTTATCATTTAGGCCTTATTTGTTGCAAACTTGACCTAACTGGTGATCTTGTGTTGTCACTATTTGGTTGCAAACCTATCTAGATGAAATCTTAGAGAATAAACTATTTGGTGTAACTAAATTTTGAGCATTATACATCATTGTATTATTATAAGAGAAACTTGTGTCATATATTACCCTGCTAAGGTAGATTGTTCATTATTCTTTAGTTCGTACATTTTCTTTGATCTATCAATTTTGTGGCTATTCTATAGTCACCTTGCTTTGGCAATTTAACGTCGTTACACTGTAAAAATTTGACTAAGGTTCCTTTTTAGTAAACCTTAGTGGAAATTCTTCACGTTGTATTTCTTATCTTGAGTATGCCTACTATGCGAATGGGGTCACAAAATTTAGGAGCCACTATATTTGGAGGTGACAACCCTCTTTTGGAGGATAATCTCATGGTTGACCATAGTGGTGGAGAGGAAGATTCTCCTCGTGCAGATGCAGAGCTTCATTCTGCCCATTTTGATGACTACATTTTTCGTAACAATCATGAAGTTCTTATGTGGGTTGTGGAACTAGGAGCCAAATTACCTTCCACGGTAGACCCTTCTCTTATCGGCAACATAGTTCGAGGAGAAGAAGAAGTAGACCGCCCTCGTCGCAGTCTTAATGAAATATTGAACCGAGGTCATGCCTCTACTTCTAGATGATAAAATAATGAGGAAATACATTTCAAAAATGATAGAGACTATTGTTTACCTCCTATTAAAATTCGTTGTGAAGACCATGAAGAACATGTTCATCATGCACAAACTCCCCCTAATAAAGATCATAAGAAAATACCCGTTCAAGAGGTTACGTTAGAACAAGTCTTAAACCTTACTCGTCAATTAACAAGTTTGGCTTCACATATATAAAAGGAACAACCAAAAAGTTGTGAAACAAGTCATACCAAAGGTAAAACCTAAAGCTTTGTTTCACAAGTTCCCAATAAACACTTCTCGACGAGAGACACGAAAGGATCCTTATGAGGATTTTTTCACTGAGAATCAAGGTGGGCATACACCTAGGCTTAAACCTTTGTATAGAATTATGCCACCACCCACACAAGGCCAACTCTTCCACCAAGAATGGTATACTATGAAGAAGGCCCTTCAAGTGTTACAAGAGGGCCAAACCGGTAGCAATAATAAGAAGTAGCAGTTCGATGAGTTATGTCCCTACCCATTTGCCAAATTCATGCTATACGTACCTTTCCAAAGATACTTTGATTTTCCAAAATTTGACAAATATAAGGGAAAAGGTGACCCTCGTGACCATATTAAATATTTTTATATGGCATGTCAAGAGGTGGCATTCAACAATAGTTATCTTATGCACCTCTTTCCACGAAGTTTAGGAGCAATGGCGTTAGAATGGTTTTTTCACATCCCTAAGAGATCCATATCAATATGGCCAAAACTAGCAAAAATTTTCGTATGACACTTCTCTTTTAATATAGATAATTACATCACCATGTTGGATCTCAACAATGCTAAACAAAGAAACAACGAAAACTTCACTGCATTTTTACAACAATGGAGAGGGTTAGCTAGTCACTTTCCTTGCTCCATACCTGAAAAATAATTTATAAGCATATTTGTTCCCAACCTCCATCTAGACATAACATTCCACTTGAAAATGCATTGTGGTAACACTTTCGAAGAGGTACTAGAAAAATGGATTCAAATTAAAAAGGCATTATAAGCTAGGGGGATTCTAAAACCTTTCTCTTGCAAACACAATGATTCTAAATCTAACGATAAAACAAATTTTGTTCCTAATAGAGAACAAAAATGTCATTAGTTGATGATGGAATAGTAGACTCTAAATGAGTGCAAGAATGTGAAAACACCACACACATTTTAAACTTGCAAAGGGTAATCCGCCTACCGAGTATAAATGTTGCACTTTTACTCCTCTATTTGAATTCCATATCATCAATACTAAAACAACTAGAGGCGGTTAATATGGTTAGATATCTTGAAACTATGCGACGCACCTAAACCATCATGGTTTAGAGATGATGAATATTTCCAATTCCACTGCATTAAAGGTCACAAAATAGATAAGTGTTTGAAGTTGTTGCACTACATATAGGACTTAATCGAAAGTGGCGATGTGAAGATGGATTCATCGACTCCTAAAAAATCCCCCTATACGAAGACTTTTCCTAAACATAATCATAAGAAAAATTATAATTATGTGTCTAATGAGGAGAATCATTTTGATGCTCTCATTGGTTGTGTAGATACACCTGTTAAACATGTCAACACAATAACCCCTGTGATATCCCCTGGACTATCTATGTCTAGGAATGTGCCAACAAAGACTGATTATCACACAGTTCCGCATACTTATGATATTAAGGAACCTAGGTTTCAGCATTCCCATCAAAGGATGCCTATCACAACTATACCTTGTTTGATTCTTCATGCTAGAGAACCCATTCGGGTACCTGTTCCCCCAACCTTCATCTCATAGTTAGTGGTATGGTTTGGACAATCCCAATGATCCAAATTCTTTATTCTGAAGTTCCTCCCACTCTTCTTCTGAATTCGATCCAAACTATTATTCTTGACCCCATTTCTTAGATTCACCTAGATCTTCTCCATTTAAAATTCTAATTTGGTTCTTGAGTCATCCACAGTCCTCCCTTGCTTTGCAGGACCTCCCTTATTCACCACCTTCAATTGATTCCTTTCCCGTCGAAGAAGCCATTAGAAAATCTGGGTGAATCCATAAAGAATTTCATCTATTGAGTCAATCTTCTCAAGTCAACTCCACACTAGACCTCGATACATTCATCCAATGGGAGGAAAGATTGATTCCTATGGTCAAAAAACAAAGGATGACCCTAACTACCGATCGATTCATTTCAAGAATGAGGAGATGCCATTAAAGAATTCCTGAGGAAGTCACATGAAGACATTCCGTATTAGAGAGATTTGCCTTTTGTTAGAAAGGAAACCTCTTTAGACCTAAGATACGTTTCATGTATTGGGAGGAAGAGATTGATTCCTTTTTTCAAAAAACATAGAGGAATACCCTAAGATCATCGAATATGATCCTCCTCTTATTCTTCCATCTTCACATTTTTCATCAGGACAATGAAATGCCTAGGTCTAGCTTTGATCCAGGACCTATCTTCACATTACCTAATCATTCTTTATTTATCAGGATTCTTCCATCGCAATCTTACCTTGGGTTACCACCTGGTATCCCATCGTCTTCTTTTATATGTGGGCCACCTCCAAGTAGCCCCACATCCTTTATATGTGGCTCACCTCCTGGCAACCCATCTTTTTCTATACTAGGGGCACATCCTAGAAGTCCCTTATCTTCGATTCTTGGGCCACGTCCTAATATCCCATCTTCTTCTATATATGGGACACCTCTAGGTAGTCCTTCATCTTCCATCTATGGGATGCTTCCTGGAAGTCCTTCATCTTCAATATTAGGGTCGCATCCTTGTAGTCCTTTAGCTTCAATCTATGGGACACCTCCTGGTAGCCCATTCTCTTCATTTCTTGGACCGTATCCTTCACATCCATCATATTTTTCTTCTATAAATGATTATGGTAAACCCACCGTCATTTCTCCCACCAATTATATTCATCCACTTTCTTCTCCCACTTCTCGGGATCAAACAAGTCATGTAATAGCTCATAGGAAACCAAAATGGTTCCTTCATCAGGCTTAGATCAATAATTCCAAGAGCCCCAAAGCTCATAACAATTTAAAAAATCTTAAATTTCAGAATCAAATGTGCTTCAAAAATGCACATCAATGTACCCATCAAGTATGGCGTAAAGTACATAAACCTCTAGATAGGGACCTCAATATCCTACATAAAAAATCCATGTTTCATGATAAAACACAGTCATCTATTGAGTATGAGCTCACCACGATCATTGAGATCAGGGATAATATGACTCTTGATAAACAAACATGCCTAGTCTTCCTTATCAAGGAAATTGCTAACATTGTTGTTGGATCTTATCATGTTAAGTGACCTTCTCAGTTCCATCTTTCTAAAAAAGAAAAAATACAAAAAAATGAGAAAACATTTCAAAAAATCAAAGGTAAACGAACACACATTACAATCAGGTATTGCATACACATGGATGTTATTTCTTCCCTTCCTTGATATCCTTCTGTAAGTCTTCTTACCATTTTCGTCCCTTCGATGATATTTTGGTTAGCCTATTTGCACACATTTTATGACAGTTATCTCTATGGTATCTATTTGAACTTGGTCTCTTATCACCTTGGTAAATTAAAGAACGAATGACCTCTTAGAGATCCTATCACAATCAACATATAAAAAACTTTTTGCGAAGAAATTTTGGATATATTTATTGACACTAGCCAATGTCATCATCACTATCTCTTCTGTCTCCTTGCATCAAGACATCAATGGTTCTTAACCCCTTTTCAAACAAGAGAGCTTAAATAAGTTTTTAGAAAGAAAAAGAATCAATCAAATAAAAAAGCACAAAGCTAAAAGCAAAAGCAAATTGATATATAACTCTCTCTTGGGGTATTTCTAATAATATCTATCGGGGCTATGGACACCTGACTGGTAGTAGAGAAATGTTGTGATTAGAATTAAATTCATCTCCGTTGGGGCTATGGACACCTAACTGGCAGCGGAGCAATGTACGGCTCTCCTTCCGCAATCCATCCATAAAAATCAACTTTGAAAAAAAAATCATTCTTACACCTTGGCTAGGGTGTCTTCACTTGTTGTCTATCAAATCTTCCCTCCAAGAGGTAATAAATTTCTAGGTGCACACATTGGATCTCTAAGAAAACAAGACTAGTATGTTACCAAGTGTCTTTTTTTTTACCTTGATCAGACTCTTACTCTAGTTCGTATCTTGTTTCAGGATTTTTGCCTTTGGTTAATCACTTCTTCATCGCGAGGATTCTAAGCTACATTCATTCACATTCATTATTCTTCTACTTCATTCAGAACATCCATGTGTATAATATTGCCTTTTTTCCATGTTTGCGGGAACCTTTGTCCTATTTCTCAAAACAATCTTTCACTTCTTTTTATCATGTGCTTCTTGGCTAGCTTACGCTGAGGGCATCCTTGCTACTTCCTAGCATGTCATTGGGTTATGTTCATCATCATGATTGAACCTATCTATATTGGCCTTGATCTAAATTTTGCGCTTGAAGAGTTTACCTTTGAATATTCCCATCTAACAATGGGGGGAATTTTGCATCTTCACTTTCTTACACATGTACGTGGCGTTCTACCCTTGTACATCTCATCTATCGCTGGTTTAATGCCCACTTCTCTGTGACACTGTTATATCATAGTTTTATTATAGACTGACTAGAGACTCTTTCTTTCTGCTTATTATATTATGATTTTGGGTACTATTGGCTAGAGATGGACATTTCTAAGACATTCTGATTTTAGAGGGACATTATGATTTCATTTGGTTTTAAGCATATATTGATAGATGTTTGCTATGGTTGTTTTATCATGTGATGGTACTATAGATTATTGTGCTTTATGATGATAATCATATGATGAAATTAACCTTGTGTTTGTTAGTGTTGTTATTTAGTATTTGAAATTGTTAATTGAAATGATGCTTAATTTTGCTATGTTGTTTTGTTTCTCGATATTGCTAATATGATTGAAGGGACAGAAAGGTATTTTGTTATGGTTGCAGGAACAATAAATTTATTTACATTGAAATGGGATTGGTGTCCAACCATGGAAGAATATCGAGTGTTTGTAAACAAGGCCAATTGACAACTCATGTGTGTGTGAATGTGTGTGTGTGGTCTTGTTCTATTTTGTGCAGAGATTACCCATTGGGGGGTTATCTCCTTTATGTGGCCTTGGGAATTATGTGTTTTATTTTTATTTACTTTTTAGTTGATGATTATTGTTGGCATATAATGTTAGTAATATTAATGTTGTGTTTTTTTTTAATTCATCCATTTTGTGAATAATTATAATGTTGTGTATGGAGAGCCATCTTTGTTTAATGTAAAGTAATATTCTCCATCATGTGGGGTAAAGTTGTGTAATTAATATAATTTTAATGTGATTTTTGAGAAAGTGGAAATTAATGGAAATGGCTTTGTACTTTTCCTTTTTGTTTTTACATTAATATTTTATTACCTATGTGAGTCACCCTTATCTCTAAGGGAAATTCGGATTTTTACTTTGGGGTCACTTTAGAAGGCATGGGGGACAAGAATGAGTCATTCCCCATTCCTTTAGACCATTCCACATCACTACCCATGACTTGAGGGGTCACATTTGGACCCTAGTCATGTTATTTTAATGTAAAGAGGCATGAAATGCACCCTCCACCTTGTGCCACTAACTTCTATTTTATTTTGATGTGTAACTTGGGCACTATGCACTTTGTGCATTATATTCATTTTGATTTCCTAAATAATCTAATTTTCATGGGTTTAATGTGTGAGTGGGTGAGGTGGATTCTAGAAGAGGGATGTGGCATCATATGGGAACCCATCTCATCCTCGTCTTCTCTTTTTCATTTTATTTTTGTGTTTTGTTTTGTTTTGTTTTGGGGTTACACACTTCTTTTAGTTGTTAGATTTTGGAAAAGAAAGGGGTCTTTCTTCTTGGGAGCTTGGCTTGGAACTTGGACGGGATTTTTTGGATTGATTTCTTGTTTAGGAAGGATTAAGGATTGACAAATTTAAGTTTAGAGTTGGCATGGAGAGGTAGGATCTCCATTTCTTTTTGTTTTTCCTTGTCTTCTTCATTCTACAAATTTAGTTCATGTTTTGTTTGAAAGTTGTGGGCAGAGGGTAGATTGCCATATGATGGTGTGGGAGAAAGAGATGGAGAGCTTTTTGTGGAGGAAAAAGGGAGTTAGTGAGGCTTGTGGAGGGAATGTGGGAGATATCTCCACCTATGAGGAGGTAAAAGGGAAATTAACATGTTATTTTGCATAGGCAAAAAGAAAGGAGTGAAAAGTGTTTGTGTGTTTAATTGATAGTGCACTCGGAGGCCTTGGGTGGACCTCTATACCCACGCGGGAGGCATAAGGAGAAGCCTCCATTATCTTGTCTCTGCTGAGATTTGTTTGAAGCCCTTGTATTTGGTTTAAATTTGCATTTATTGGTTCATTTATTAAAGATGATGATTGTAATGTGTGAGATAGTGTAATTGTTTAGAAGTTAAATTTATTTAAGTGTGGAAGCTATGTGTTCTGTGTGGGTTGTCAAGTTGCAAACATTCCCTATTCTTCTTTGGTTGGGGCTTGGGGGCCAATAATGAGGAAGGCTTCTCCTCTTATTGGATTTAAGGTTGGGCGGAGAGCGTTGCCTTTCCCTCTTTCTTTGTGCTATGATCATGTTAAGGAGGACTGAAGATTGGGAGATGTTATTTATTGGAGCCACTGATCATTTGACTTGTACCACAATTGTATTGTTAAAAAAAAATCCTTGTAATTATTTCCTTTCGTGTTGGGAAACAAAGCTTATTTTTGTTAAGATATGAATGTAGAGATGGACTCTAAAACTGAAGTTGTATTGTGAAGAAAGGAAAGAAAAATGCATTTGTTTTATGTTTGATTTGTATACTAGAATGATTTGTGAAATGAATTGTGAAAATAAAAATAATTCTTTTGTGTATCTCATATTGATCAAGTAATTTGAGGATCCTGTTAAATGGTGAATGAATGGAATACAATAACAAAAAATCCAAGAACAAACACATACTTAAAAACATTATTAACAATTTCTATTGTGAGTTTTCTAATAGTTTCATGTGTGTGGCTTCAGGTGTTAGGCGACCCTTTGGGTGGGTGTTACAGCTGGGGCATCCATGTTTCTTCATTTCATGTACATAGCTTCAGAAAACTTCTAAAAAAAAAACATTCAAATATGTTTCAAAAATAAAAAAACATTCACATATGTTTTACAAATCAAAACAGTCAAATATGTTTTAGAAAATCCCAAAAAAATTAGTAAAACAATCAAAAACCCAAAAAATGGTTAAATCATTAAAAATCCAAAAAATTGGTTAAATCATTAAAAATCCAAAAAATTACAAAAATTTCAAAAATTTCAAAAAAAAATGGTAAACAACATATATGCAACTAAAGCCTATGTCAATTGCATCATCCTCGAACGTTGAAATATGTCTTACAAAATCATCTTTCTACGGTTCTTGCTCGTTTTGGTCTCAAATGACTTGCAGATCATCATGTCTAAAGGTTTGTGTCATACCCTTCCCTTGACCCCTCTTAAGAAAAGTAATTATAGTGTTAATGTACCAATGTTATACATTGGGCCCTGACATCTCCCCTGCCTTTACAAATATGAAAGAAAAGACACTCCTATTTCATATAGATGCTTTCCTCCTTGTAGACTCTCATAGATAAATGCTTTATGTTGTAGCCCATCAAATGCCTTGAATCATACTCATTTAGACCAAATATTATGGCACCTACCTTTTTGATTTTCAATAACATGATGACCCTTCTGTCTCTTGGGATTATTAAAGACAAAAGAAAAATTGATCGTAAAGTGGATTGAGCTTTTCCTTAGAAGCATTATTATTATTTGAGTTGTGCATCCCTATAGGCTTCCAATGAATACACTAGCTTTTATCTTCTCTACATTCGTCTTCTTATTCAATAAGAGAACATCAAAATTCACTTCAATCATAGCATAGAGGTGTAGATCAAATTTTCTAATAACATAGATATAAAATTGATCACATACATAAACAATATATGAATAAAGCTGAACTAATCTAAATTGTTATTATAAATGTATGTGTTCAATTGATATTTTCCTCAATTAAATTGTACACTATCTGAGAAGTCTTAAGTATATTAAAAATGTCATCGACCTTTCGCAAGGACCTAACTAGAGATGTGTTACTTTTAAACGAAGTAAGTAGGAAGTTGCAAACAATTTCGTTGATTGTTTAGTCGCAAACTAAATTTCAAATGACAAAAAACAGCATATAATTTTTCGCAAACTAAATTTCAAACGGGCCTCGGTTACGTAACTTTCCTTAAAATATCGACGCAAGCACGAGAAAATAATCCGCAACTTACAAGTTACGTGTAAAAGTTGCTTTTGGTTTTTCGTCCTTGGTCCCACTTTCGAGGACACGATAGACTTTTATAACCGGAACCGCGCGGGGGAGGCGTTCAGGAATGATCTAGATGCCCTTGACTTCCAACACGATTATTATACACCCCTACGTCATCCCTCGCTCCCACTATAAATTTGTACGCCCCTCACCTCTGCTAATCTCACGGGGAAGAAAAGGTTTACTTATACTAAGCAGAAAATAAAAGATCGAGTAAAATGGCAACACAGAAAGCGTGGTTTCACAACAAGTATGGATCCGTCGACGTCCTGCAGTTGGGGGAATTTCCAGTGCCCAAGGCCGGACCTGGTTTCGTCCTCGTTAAAGTTCGCGCTGCTGCTCTCAATCCCGTTGATTGCAAACGACGTGAAGGAGTGTTCCAGCACAACGATTCCGAATTTCCTGTATGCTCCAAACCATTATTATTATTAATTTTTTATTTTGACTAGTTATTAGGCTTTATTTCTAAATTTGAGAAATGTTAAACCTGTTTCAGACCGTGCCGTGCTGCGATATGAGCGGAGTGGTGGTGGAAGTGGGGGAGGGCGTGACAAAGTTCAAGAAAGGCGACGAGGTTTACGGCAACATTCAGGAATTTATGAGCGGGAAGCCCAAGCAATGCGGTGTTTTGGCGGAGTACACAGCGGCCGAAGAGTATCTGGTTGCCGCCAAGCCTAAGAAATTATCGTTCGAGGAGGCTGCCAGTCTGGCCAACGTTTTGGTCACCGCCTCGCAGGCCTTCGAGACGGCCAATTTTGCAAAGGGGCAGAGCGTGTTCATAGTGGGAGGCGCAGGCGGTGTGGGCAGCGTGGCCATCCAGCTGGCGAGGCACGTGTACGGAGCTTCCAAGGTGGTCTCCACCACGAGCACGGCTAAAGTGGGGTTTGTGAAAGGCCTTGGCGCTGATGTGGTGCATGACTATACAAAGCACTCCTACGATCAGATCACCGAGAAATTCGATTTTGTTTTTGACACCATCGGTAAGTACGTGTTTTACATCTTATTAATTTGTTTATTTTGTTTTACTTAGTCTCACACGTTGGCAAGAAATTGAAAATTTGGGACAATTTTTGTTTGATTGGGATCCCTTACAATTACATTACATAGAATATCGGCATCTAGGGTCATGTTGCAGAGTTATAATTAAGAGTACATCTAAATTAGTAAATTCTTTTGGTGAAACTTCTATAGTTAGAAAGGGTATTCAATTTGTCCACTTGGACACTAAACCTCTATCATTTTTTATGTGAGAGATTTGTTTTTTAGTGGATGGATATCAACAACTATCATCCTCACCAATTACACTACAATCCTTTCGATAATTTCACAACAATTTAGAATCGAGAGTTGAAAATTTATAACTTAAAATTGAGAGTAGAAGGCATGATGATTTCGTAATCCAATTAATACATAGAGATGGTTTGTGGCAATAAAAAATAATTCTACCCACAATATATAGAATACATAAGATTTGAATGATGGGCAACAAAGTAGTATTTTAAGCATTTTTCAAAATTGTTGGATTTGATGTGTGTATACCTTGAGATGTGTCTTGTGATGACAACTAAGGGTAGTGGTAGAGGTTAGAATATCCATGAGTTGACTTTAAATTTGATGTCTCCTTGGATAAATTTTAACCTTAAATTTGATGTCTATTTGACTATTAAAATTTAACCATCATAGAGCAATTTTAACTTAAAATTTGACGTCAATTTGTTCATCATTTAGAATTTTTTCTTCTTGTTTCGAAAAGTCAATAAAAATATCCTAACCATAACAAGGAGTTGGGAGCTTAGTTTTGTTTTCTAAAAAAACTTTTTTGACCCTGTCACAATAATGCAACTAGATTAAAGACATCTCTCAAAAGTTGGTAGGAAATTCATGGAGAAAGCGATTTGAGTTATTAATCAATGTTATATATGACAAATTGAAAATAGATATCCCTCGACAGTTTTTATAAAGATATATGTAGGATACATATACTAATTTAATTATGCTAATCACATTTTCCCTTGTATATATTGGTGATAATTACAAAGTAAAGGGATCACTTAAAAAAGACCACTTTAACATATTTGAACTTTGTTTTGTGGGAAAAAAAATTACAACCCAATCTTAATTTTCTAAAATATATGATCATAAATAGTTAACTTTTGTGTTGAGAATGACTATTACTTAATATTGATAAATGGACTAAAATGCAGGGGATTCGGCCAAGTCTCACGTAGTAGCAAAAGAAGGAGCACCCATAATTGATATAGCAGCATTTCCACCTCATCCCAAAGCTCAAAATATGTTTGCAATCCCTGGAGCTGTTAAACTGGAGAAATTGAGTGAATATTTGGAGAGTGGAAAGGTGAAAGCCGTTCTAGATCCAAAAAGTCCCTTCCCATTTTCTAAAGTTATAGAGGCTTTCAAACACCAAGAAACTGGCCGAGCCAGTGGAAAGATTGTCATTTCACCTATCCCATAAGTATATAAGAAAAGTTCACCTATTCCATAAATATATAAGAAAAGTACACATCCTCACTAAATCTTAAATAATAATAATGTAGTAATGGTAGAAATAATGTATGTACACCGTTTCAACTCGAGTTTGAATACTTTTTCGAGGAATATTACTTCATATGATGTATTTACTTAACAAATATTAATGAAATAAAAATGAGTGAGTCTCGTTATAATGTCTCTTATTGTTTTATTGGCACTCCTATCCTTCAAAATATATGATGCCTTTATTTGCAATTCTATCCTTAGAAATATAGGATGCTTGTTTTGAATACTTAATTTTTTTTTATTTCAATATTACTAATTTTATGGCAACATATCTATCTTGGGAATTCACACACATTTCATGACTTGAATTTATCAAAGTTGTATTTTATCAAATAAAATTTAGGTACCATCCTCGTTGAATTTATCAAAGTTGTATTTTTTTCCTCGTAATCGTTAATACGACATCACTAATAATTTTTTTAAAAAGGAACCATACTCAAGTGTGGGTCACATGTATTTGGAAAAGATTGATATATATATTTCTTTATTCATTATCTTTTGTATGATTTATTAAAGAATGTCAAAGATTTCATTTTTGTCATGTGGTGGTCTAGACATCAAGGAATTGATATTTTCCACACTTTGATCTTAACTTGGAGTTTTCCAAAACGAGTGGCCCACCCTAATTTTTTTCGTCACCCTTTGATAATTTTGTTTTGAAACAATTCTTATCTATATAAGTGTAACCCAAAATGACTTCTTTTTTAAATATTGAAACAAAGCTTACAAAAAGAGGCTGCAAAACGACTGTTTTAGGAAAAATGTTGTCACTTTAATTATTTTGTTTCAGAGCAATTATTATCAATGGGTAAGAGGAGGTTAACAAACTCTCATGTCCCGCTTCCACTAATCCATATTCTATTATACTAGAGCAATAACAGATTCCATTTTATTTTACAAAATAGATGATTCATATTCTAATAGAAACAAAACATACTACATACTTGAGCCACTACTTTTGATCAAATTAGTGTCACCTAAACAAATTTCATGATGATGAGAACTCAAGTACTTGTTATGCTAAACACATAAAATTGTGTAAGAGATAAATCAACTAAAATTAACAATTGCACGGGTGGTGTAATGATCACATAAATAACAATAATTGAATTTGAGGGATAGAGAATTGATTACTATTATATTTGTTATACTTGTTGGCTCAAGGCATTGTTAAGGATAACAATCCAATGATTGATAAAATCAATGTAATTACATATTTTTAATTGAGTTGTAACTAAATAGGGAATAATGAAATTTAGTTAATGCAATCACATATGTGTAGTAACTTTGGTATTTTCAAAGCTAATTTAAGATTGAAAACTACAACAATAAGAGAAACCAAATCTTAAAATTATATTAAAATTTCGGGTTGCAGAGTTGTGAATCTATTGTCAAATGGCCGTTATATATCACAAAAAAGAAAAAATGTCTAACATTAAGGTTTTTAAATTGATTTTTTTTAGTAAAATGAATAAAATCCCAAGTCACAGCTAAGTGGGCATCAAAACAAATAGTGAGTTGTGCCCATTGTAAGGTAAGTAATAACATTGTAATTTACCTTAAGTAACCCATGCCCCGAAAAGTCTTTGATGTCCACTGGAGAAGTTCTTGTCTATATTTTAATCTCTTTGTGGGTCTATGGCTCTAAACATTAGTGGAGAAAAAATGAAGAGGAAATAGAGAAACTATGCATGTGCTCCCATTGTCATAATAACATGCACCTTTATAGACACCATTTCGTCTTTAGTGGGAATTTATAATAACTTGCCAAAAAAATTAGACTTAAATGCAAGTAAATGAATAAATAATAATAATGATATGATCTAAAAGAGCTACAAGTGAATACATATGTCTTCAAATCAAGACTAATAATAAGAAAATGCTCGCACTTTAAAAATAACAATAAAAAAATCTATTTGTGGATACGTTCCCTAACTATCTTGGATTCTGGAGATACTTAAAAGAAGAAGTGTCAAATAAAATTATTATTCATGTCTGCTCCTAACCAAAAAGAGTGCCATAAATAGAAAGGAAAATGATATCTATAATGAGAGCATATAATTATGACCCACTTTTTTTCTCTTTTTGTTCTAGTAGCAAAGTATGTCACACAACCAAAACTTGACCAAACATGTAATTTTAACAACTTAACATACCAAGGTGCAGTGCATCCATAATTTACTTGAATTTAAATTTTTTTAAAGTATTTCAATTGATCACATACATGGATAATATACTAAACTAATCTAAATTGCTATTATAAATGTATGTGTTCAATTGATATTTCCCTCTATTAAATTGTACACGATCTTAAGAGTTTTAAGTATATTAAAAATGTCTATCCACCTTTCACACGGACCTAACTACATATCTGTTACTTTAAAACGAAGTAGGAAGTTGCAAACAATTTCATTGATTGTTTAGTAGCAGACTAAATTTCGAACGACAAAAAGCAGTACATAATTTTTCGCAAACTAAATTTCAAACGACAATTCGAGGCCGTCCCGGAATAATTCCAGCACGGAAGAGTACAATGAAAACAAGGGCTGCGGTGCAGCTAGAGTACCTGCTGCTAAGGTTGTTGGCATTAGGAAAAGGGAAGAAAGCATATTTTTTTCAGTTTTCCCAACATCGATCTGGGTGCTTTGCTCTGTGGAGGCCAATAGGGGAATTTGTACAGAATGCAGTAGCAACAAAGCAAAAATTCTATACCTCAAAGAAGTAGAACATTTCCTTGCTGCATAAATATCAGGAAATAGGTAACGCCTTTTAAAATTCAGTTATTTTTTTCCAATGCGCATCATGAAAGGATTCTTAGTCTTTCTCCTCAATGGTGTGTATATATGGAACTACATTACGGCATTCTGTCTCATGTCAAGTGCCATGTGTTAATTTGTTTGGCACTGGAATAGGTGCGAATATTGTGGTGCAGAACATGGCTCCTATAATGGTTGTGTAGCTCTCAAGTCTACCAATACAATAACTTCTCCCAATCAAGACATCATTCTATTTTGTTGGCCAATTTGCTTGGCATCATTGGGGCCTATTACTCTTAGTCTCTTAACACTGTTGTTTTTATTTAAGATGATCCGTATGCATCACCATGACATGGAAGTTTTAAGAGGCCTCGTATAGCATCTAGAATTATTACCTCGTAAGATTCAAGGGGTAGGCTAGCTAGATTTGCTGCTTAAGAAAATGAATTCAAAAATATTTTTGTAGCTACGTCTGACATTCCTCGCTGTTGGTTTAGGTGCGAACGCGTCTGCTCGTTATGGACTGTGTAGACATGCCAGATGGTTTTTTTTTGGAAAAATGCATTTGTTTCCAGCCACAGATTCTTGATGAAACAGATATCAGTAATTGCAGATAGGATTATTTCCCACTTGCATCAGTAGGTTGATTGGCTAGTACTAAAAAGCATGTGCAATAGGCTAGAAAGTGAAATACAAAATTGGGAAACATCGAGATTCCGAGTTGCTTGTGTCAAATTGATTGCCTGTTCATTCATTCGCAACGTACACATGTCAATTAACCATGTGTACCATCCAACTTTTAAATATTTAGCCAAGTGGGCTTGGGAGGTTCACAAAATAGTTGTATGTTACAGCAAGGGAGTTTAATATAATAAAGCATAGCATCAATTTTCTATTTACTGATCATATTTAACATGAATGATAGAAGGATAATTCATTATCTTTTATATTTCCTTACAGCAAAAACAGACATTAGTTGCTACTCAACACACAATCAAGTCAAATTGAACACATGATCAGATCAAACTAAACATGGCTTCCTCAATACACTACCTCGTGTTAACCTAATATATGAAAAACTTTTTTTATTTAGAATAGATACTTCGTATATTAACAGAAAAGATATTTACAACAAAGACTGTACAAAAGAATGAAATGTACAGTGAAAGATACAAAGAAATTTATAACTTGGTCTGTAAATCAACAAGAACAACAATGAAATCAGAATAATCCCCAACAGCAAGCTTTTTGGCTTCCTTGAGCCAAAAAAATCCTTTAGAAATTAATTGCAGTCGAACTTCGCTTCTCCAACAATGACAAAAATCATCTAAATTGCGTACTCCATCCCTGAAGACATGATTGCATCTAAGTTTCCAAATAATGAACAAGGTAAAAATCCACACACAACGCTAAATACTCTTAAAAGAGTTGCATATAAGGGCATTGGAGTCACCCAACAATACTGCCCACCAATGAAGAGGTCCATGAAAAATAGCAAACAACTTGGTCTTCACAAACTTCCACAAGGATCTGGGAAAAGGACAGGCCCACAACAGATGCTTAACAGTTTTCAATTTCAAGCAATAAAAATATAGCCCATCCGTAAGACCAATCTTGGATAAGCGAGCCTTTCTAAGAAGCCCCTGACAGATCACAACCCAAAAAAATACTCAGAGCTTGTATGAAACCCATACTGTGCGCACACTATGAAGTCTTTGGATCCACAAAACTTTTGCGTCGGTGGCAATCCATCTAGAATTGACAATTGGTGCAAGAGAGCATTTCTAATGTAGCAGATGGTAAAATCAATTTGTGTCATACTGAGATATGGGGTGCCCAAAGGTCCATCGCCAATCTCACCAAATGAGACCTTTCATCACCAGGTTGAGTTTAAACAGGTCTTCCTAAGGAATACGGGTTTGAATTTCTTTTATGGAAGACTGATCTGCGGGGGAAAGGGCAAACTTTTAGGCTAATGATCTTCATTCTTTCCAGTTATGTGCATTTGAATTCCTCAAACCACGTCATAAGAAGATGTCTTTCTTTATTGATACATATTGCGAGATGTGTAGTTTATCTCCGCATATGCAACAAACAAAACAATGCGAAAATGACTGATATGGATATAAAAATGCATTGATTTCTCGTGGGTAAAAGTTCAAGCAAAAGCTCTTAAAGTAGGCTCCTGCGGTTGTGTTTTTCTCCTCTCCATGTTCAGTGTAATCCTAAAACCCCTGCAATAATCCATAGAACTTAAAACAATAAAACAGGGACAAAACAAGAGGAAAACTGTCAAGGTCAAAATTGAAGTTGGAAATGTTGTTTTCTTCAGCAAATCTACGGCATCAAGAAAGGTGGCTAAATCATTTGCATTGCTACATCCACCCATATCAAACATCTGACCAAATTCCTCCATAAAATAATCATTTCCAAATGTGCATGAGTGGACATTCTCAAAACCCTATTCTCCATTGGTGGGAGAATCAGACTGCACAAGAAGATCCATAAGAGTAAAAATTGAATTCTCTTGCGTTCCTGAATTAAGTTGTTGTTGCACATTCTAACAATCCATCAATTCAACAGTGGGAGGAGGATTGATCGGTAAGATGTTGTTAACTTCTAATCTCATAAAAGGATCAGTTATATCTGATTGCTTTGAAATCGGAAAATCATTACTCTGACACCTGCCACTGAAATTAGTCTCTTGGACACCACAGGGTTTACCAAATTTCTGTAATGCAGAGGAAGGGAAAATGCTTTCAAACGCCAGGAAGTGTTATGCGGAGTAAGTAAGCATCTTTGCAATCTTAGAGATCCCTAAACAGGACCAACTTGCCTTGTCGCTGCAATCCCTGTAAATGCAATCGAAGGTTTAGTAGCCCTCAAGAGATTGCTCCACTGCTCTCATGGCCGGTCCAATACTGTTCATCCGTGTTGATTTTTTTTTCCGCGGCAGCCACAGCATCACAATTGCATGTAGCAAACTAGGTGGAGACACAAGGATACAACAACAGTCTAAGTACATGGCAAATTATGAGAGGCAAATAAAACTTTAGAAAAACAGGTAACATCTGAGGCCGAAAAAGGAGTGAGGTTTGGCAATGAGTAATAGCATTCCACCAATCACGGATCACAGAAATAATACTAAAATGGTTATAGTACCAACAATTTCTAAAAATTTAACACAAACTATAGATAAGTTGTATTTTGCACGCAGTCTGATACAAATTAATAGGGGGAAGCGATAACAATATTATCCTGCGCGGCAGGTACTAAAAACAAAACGGCACGCGGTTACGTAACTTAATCTTAAACCTGCAGTTGGGGGAATTTCCAGTGCCCAAAGCCGGACCTGGTTTCGTCCTCGTTAAAGTTCGTGCTGCTGCTCTCAATCCCGTTGATTGCAAACGACGTGAAGGAATGTTCCAGCATAACGATTCCGAATTTCCTGTATGCTTCAAACCATTATTATTACTAATTTTTTATGTTGACTAGGTATTAGGTAGGCTTTATTTCTTAATTTGAGAAATGTTAAACCTGTTTCAGACCGTGCCGTGCTGTGATATGAGCGGAGTGGTGGTGGAAGTGGGGGAGGGCGTGACAAAGTTCAAGAAAGGCGACGAGGTTTACGGCGACATTCAGGAATTTATGAGCGGGAAGCCCAAGCAATGCGGTGTTTTGGCGGAGTACACAGCGGCGGAAGAGTATCTGGTTGCCGCCAAGCCTAAGAAATTATCGTTCGAGGAGGCTGCCAGTCTGGCCAGCGTTTTGATCACCGCCTCGCAGGCCTTCGAGACGGCCAATTTTGCAAAGGGGCAGAGCGTGTTCATAGTGGGAGGCGCAGGCGGTGTGGGCAGCGTGGCCATCCAGCTGGCGAAGCACGTGTACGGAGCTTCCAAGGTGGTCGCCACCACGAGCACGCCTAAAGTGGGGTTTGTGAAAGGCCTCGGCGCTGATGTGGTGCATGACTATACAAAGCACTCCTACGATCAGATCACCGAGAAATTCGATTTTGTTTTTGACACCATCGGTAAGTACGTGGTTTTCATCTTATTAATTTGTTTATTTTGTTTTACTTAGTCTCACACGTTGGCAAGAAATTGAAAATTTCTGACAATTTTTGTTTGATTGGGATCCCTTACAATTACATTACATAGAATGTCAGCATCTAGGGTCATGTTGCAGATTTATAATTAAGAGTACATCTAAATTAGTAAAAAAATTTGGTGAAACTTCTATGGCTAGAAAGGCTATTCAATCCGTTAACGTCACCTCGACACTAAACCTCTATCACTTTTCATGTCGAGTATTTTGAGAGATTTGTTTTTTGTGGATGGATATCAACAACTATCATCCTCACCAATCAAACTACAATTCTTTCGATAATTTCACAACAATTTAGAATCGAGAGTTGAAAATTTCTAACTTAAAATTGAGAGTATAAGGCATGATGATTTTGTAATCCAATTAATGCATAGAGATGATTTGTGGCAATCAAAAATAATACTACCCACAATATCTAGTATACATAAGGTTTGAATGATGAGCAACGAAGTAGTATTTTAAGCATTTTTTTCAATTGTTGGATTTGATATGTGTATACATTGAGATGCGTCTTATGATGACAACCGAGGGTGGTGGTAGAGGTTAGAATATCCATGAGTCGACTTTAAATTTGATGTCTCCTTAGAGAAATTTTAACCTTAAATTTGATGTCTATTTGACTATTATAGATTTAACCATCATACGGCAATTTAAACTTATAATTTGACGTCAATTTGATCACCGTTTAGAATTTTTTCTTCTTGTTTCGAAAAGTCAATCAAAATATCCTAATCACAACAAAGAGTTGGGAGCTTAGTTTTGTTTTCTAAAAAGACTTTTTGACCCTGTCACAATAATGCAACTAGATTAAAGACATCTCTCAAAAGTCAATAGGAAATTCATGGAGAAAGCGATTAGAGTTATTAATCAATGTTATATATGACAAATTGAAGATAGATATCCCTCGACATTTTTTATAAAGATATATTTAGGATATATATACTAATTTGATTATACTAATGACATTTTTCCTTGTATATATTGGCGATAATTACAAAGTAAAGGGATCACTTAAAAGACCACTTTAACATATTTGAACTTTGTTTTGTAGGAAAAAAATTACAACCCAAGCTCAATTTTCTAAAATATATGATCATAAGTAGTTAACTTTTGTGTTAAGAATGACTATTACTTACTATTGATAAATGGACTAAAATGCAGGGGATTCGGCCAAGTCTCATGTAGTAGCGAAAGAAGGAGCACCCATCATTGATATAGCAGCATTTCCACCTCATCCCAAAGCTCAAAATATGTTTGCAATCCCTGGAGCTGTTAAACTGGAGAAATTGAGTGAATATTTGGAGAGTGGAAAGGTGAAAGCCGTTCTAGATCCAAAAAGTCCCTTCCCATTTTCTAAAGTTATAGAGGCTTTCAAACACCAAGAAACTGGCCGAGCCAGTGGAAAGATTGTCATTTCACCTATCCCATAAGTATATAAGAAAAGTTCACCTATTCTATAAGTATATAAGAAAAGTACACATCCTCACTAAATCTTAAATAATAATAATGATGCAGTAATGGTAGAAATAATGTATGTACACTGTTTTAACTCAAGATTGAATACTTTTTTGAGGAATATTACTCCATATGATGTATTTATTTCACAAATATTAATGAAATAAAAATGAGTTAGTCCTGATATAATGTCTCTTATTTTTTATTGACAGTCCTATCCTTCGAAATATATGATGCCTTTATTTGCAATTCTATCCTTAGAAATATAAGATGCTTGTTTTGAATACTTAATTTTTTATGTTATTTTCTTATTTCAATATAACTAATTTTATGGCAACATATCTATTTTGGGAATTCACACACATTTCATGACTTGAATTTATCAAAGTTGTATTTTTTTTCTCGTACTCATTTTTATGATATCACTAATAATATTTTTAAAAAGGAACCATCCTTGAGTGTAGGTCACATGTATTTGGAAAAGAATGAAATATAGATTTCTTTATTAATTATCTTTTGTATGGTTTATTAAAGAATGTCAAAGATTCCATTTTTGCCATGTGGTGGTCTAGACATCAAGGAATTGATATTTTCCACACTTTGACTTTAATTTGGAGTTTTCCAAAACGAGTGGCCCACCCTAATTTTTTCCTCACCCTTTGATAATTTTTTTTTGAAACAATTCTTATCTAAACAACTTATTTCTTTATATATTGAAACAAACCTTACAAAAAGAGGCTGCAAAACGATTAGTTTAGGAAAAATGTTCTCTCTTTAATTATTTTGTTTCAAAACAATTCTTATCAATGGGTAAGAGGAGGTTAACAAACTCTCATGCCCCGCTTCCACTAATCCATATTCTATTATACCAGAGCAATAACGGATTCCATTTTATTTTACAAAATAGATGATTCATATTGTAATAGAAACAAAACATACTACATACTTGAGCCACTAATTTTGATCAAATTAGTGTCAACTAAAAAAATTTCATGATGATGAGAACTCAAGTACTTTTATGCTAAACGCATACAATTGTGTAAGAGATAAATCAACTGAAATTAGCAATTGCAGAGGGTGGTGTAATGATCACATCGATAACAATAATTGAATTTGAGGGATAGAGAATTGATGACTATTATCTTTGTTATATTTGTTGGCTCAAGGCATTGTTGAGGATAACAATCCAATGATTGATAAAATCAATGTAATTACATATTTTTAATTGAGTTATACCTAAATAGGGAATAAGGAAATTTAGTTAATGCAATCACATATGTGTAGTAACTTCAGTATTGTCAAAGCTAATTTAAGATTGAAAACTACAACAATAAGAGAAACCAAATCTTAAAGTTATATTAAAATTTTGGGTTGCAGAGTTGTGCATTTGTTGTTAATATATATTTCCAAATGGCCATTATATATCACAAAAAAGAAAACAATGTCAAATAGTAGGATTTTTAAATTGATTTTTCTTAGTAAAATGAATAAAATCCCAAGTCACAGCTAAGTGGGCATAAAAAAATAGTGAGTTGTGCCCACTGTAAGGTAAGTACGACCATTGTAATTAACCTTAAGTAACCCATGCCCCAAAAAGTCTTTGATGTCCACTAGAGAAGTTCTTGTCTATATTTTAATCTCTTTGTGGGTCTATGGCTCTAAACATTAGTGGAGAAAAAATGAAGAGGAAATAGAGAAACTGTGCATGTGCTCCCATTGTCATGATAACATGCACCTTTATAGACACCATTTCATCTTTAATGAGAATTTATAATAACTTGCCAATTTTTTTAGACTTAGAAGCAAGTAAATGAATAAAAAATACTAACAATATGATCTAAAAGAGCTACAAGTGAATACAATTGTCTTCAAAGCAAGACTAATAATAAGAAAATGCTCAGACTTTAAAAATAAAAATAAAAAATCTATTTGTGGATACGTTCCCTAACTATTTTGGATTTTGGGGATACTCAAAGAAGAAGTGCCAAAGCAAATTATTATTCATGTCTACTCCTGACCAAAAAGAGTGTCATAAATAGAAAGTAAAATGATATCTATAATAAGAGCACATAATTATGTCCCACTTTTTTCCTCTTTTTGTTCCATCAGAAAAGTATGTCCCACAACCAAAACTTGACCTAACACATAATTTTAACAGCTTAACTATACCAAGGTGCAGTGCATCCGTAATTTACTTGAATTTTAACAAAATTAAAGTATTTTTAAATATTTATTTACAAGTCATTTTTAAAAATATTTTTGGCCACCAATTAGGACATACATATTATTTATTTATTTACTACTCTATGATTTCTATATTTATGAATATATGATCTAATTGGGATGTAATCTAGTGGACACCACACTAGTAATAGTGCTTAATATGTTATAACAATCAGTTCACAATGAAAGAGCTATAGAAAAAAAAATAACTTCATTATGATTATGAACGTATATAAATTGAAACATTCCATAAGAGGGATGTATGCTTAGAGATATATCTCTTTATTCAAAATATGATACTTTATAGCTATACAATGGAGAAGTTGAACAATGGTTGAACAATTGCTAAAATAAGAACATGAAGGGTTCTGAATGGGAACAAAAAGGCCATCCTACATGGAGACCATGTATATGCACCTTAGGAAAGTGAAAAAATCGAAATTTTATCCTTTTTTTTTAATGCTCCTTGTCAGGGTCACATATCCTACCCCATTGATTTGATTTCATGTCAACCTCAAGAACTATTGGGAAGATGATGAAGAGAACTTGAAAAAATCCACCATGAGCATTGAATTTGCTATCATCATACAATTTGAAGCCTAAAAATGCTTCGAAACCCCTCAAAAATGTAAAATACCTAAATTTGTCAAAAACAGTTAAAAACAGATATTTAGGATATTCTTGAAACATTTTTTTAGAAATTATGTTATGGATCATTCATTCCTTCTTGATAAGCAATGATCCCATTTCTCATAAGTTTTGGACCAAGTGTGGAAATGCTTTCTCAATTTGGTTCCTGGCGAACCACTTCCCTTGGTGTGACATTTGCCCTACCTTTACTACTCGGTAAAGTGTGATATAATGATGCTTCATGTCCTTAACCACCATATTAATGATTTTTTTGAAGTTCACTAGTGCCACATAGTTTGGGTTCAATTTTGTACTCTATAATTGCTCACCAATGTCTAATGTATTTAAGAGTGGTGGAGAGTATGGGAAAAGAAGCTCAACATTGAAAATTGGATATAAATTGAGGTAGGGTGGAAGATTCATATCAAATAAATTTTCTCCAACTTGTTTGGTGATGGTGTATTTCCCATATCACAAAGGTCCGAGTTTCATGTATGGAAGCTTGAGTCGCTCTTTCTGAATATATAGCCATATCTTGTCCCCTAATTGGTATTGATGAGGAATCCAATGGGTATTATGACACTAATTATAATTTTGATTGGTATTCTCCATGATCTCACTAACTTGTTGTTGTATGTTCTTACACTATCACAATCGAGAATGAAAGGGACAATCACATGTTCTTTCACTGAATAAAACAAGCTAAATCTTCCATATCTGAATCTAATATATGTACACAAACACTTTGGAAAATATTATTTATTTTTATTGGTTAGGGGATCTTCCTCGGATAGATCACTAACCCCTTTAAGGTTATAAAATATAGTCATGGAATAAAACTAATAAAAAGAATCATAAATGAAATAAGAATGCACCAAATCTTACCATGTACCTTGATTTGATCCTCCAAGTGGATTTTCCCAATGGGTTGTCTAGATATAGGTACCCAAAAGTGTGATCCGTTGTGCAAAACCAGTTTGACAACATTTTGTTGTTTTGCAATGGTAGAGAGGGAGGATTTAGGTATGAAGGATTTAGAGATAAAAATAACATAATAGTGTTATACTCATAACTATTATTTAAATTTGAGGGCAGAGGGTGTAGTTATAGGGTCTGAGAGTGTAATTAATGAATGAAGCTAATTAATTCCTATTAAGAATAATGAGAAATTAGGTAGGTGAATAATGATGAATAGTGCATGAATAGTGATGAATATCATTATTTAGGGGAAGGTAGGTGGTGAATAGTGAAGCATATTTGAAAAACGGAGGGATGAGAGGTGAAATAGTGAAACATTTTTTAAAAGGGAAAGAAGGTGGGTGAAATAGTGGAGCATCTTTGAAAATGGAGGTAAGTAGTGGGGGACATGGGGATAGTAAAAGGTTGATGTGGATAATGATGTGGTAGTTTTGATGTGGTTGGTGAGTAGGATGTGATTAGATTAGCTAATCATTGATTAATTAGCTTGTAATCACTTGTGGGATTTTCATAGGATTTGAAATTTGATGAAGAAATTAATTAATTGATGCATGGTAGAAATAGAGTGTCTACATTATGCCCCTATTTGGAAGGGTATTGTAATAGTAAACCCTTCCAAAGAAAAAAAACAAGAGATGGATGGAAGCAGATGCCCCTAGTGGTAAATCTAATAGAAATGGGAAAGGACTTGGAAATGTTGATTGATGACAAAATTCAACGAGTTTTGTGAAGGAATCAATACATTGATTTCAAAAGATAGATGGTTTCTTGGAAATGTTGATCAATGAATTATTATTGATAATTTATGTGGAGTGATAAATTTCACAAGATAGATGGTTTCTTAAAAATGTTGATTGATGAGAAACTTCAACAAGTTGTGTGAGGGAATCAATAGGCTAATTTTGCAAGATAGATAGTTTCTTGGAAATGTTTATTAATGAACTACTTTAGTAAATTGTGTGAAGCTGTTGTGTATCTAGTTCAAGCATTGAAATATGCAAAAACTATGTTACCTTGGTGTGCACTTATATTCCTATCTCATTGTGCCGACCTATCGTGCTAAGGAATAAAACCTTAGCACGCTCACCCAATGTGTGAGAGATTTTGGGGTCCCATCTCATTTAGCGTATCGATGGCATTCATAAGTGTAGATAGCATGAACAACTAGTTAAGTAAAGAATTGACTTGTTAATAATTATTTCATATTCAATAATCAAATTCCATACATTGAATCAATACTCCAAAATATAACAATCTTACTTCACTCACAATTCCAGTATAATCATAATTTAACCTCTAACCTTCTTTAAATTACAATTCCCTCAAGGGGTATTTGTAAAATAGGGAAATTTCCCTTCACTAGTTGTAACAATTCTATAATTAGCCTTGAGTTATAAAAATAGGACCTAACTATTACATACGGTGGCATTTATGCCACCTATCTTCATCTTCTTGTTTTTTTCTTGCATGAAAGCTTCATCACTTGCTTTTCTACTTCTATGCTTTAACCACCTTTAGGAGTGGTTTTATTTATCCATTCCACCTATCTCTGCGCGTCGCCTACTTTATTTATATACTTGGTTTGTCTATTTCTGGTGCATCATCTTTCTCGCCCATGCACTTCGGATATGGTAGGATCTTGAGAAGAAACCATGAGTATAAAATTCCTAGAAGAATGAGAAGAACCATGCACCATGACCCAATATTAGTGATGAGGGTCAACCAAAATGTTATTTATAGAAAAAAATGACCTTTGTCAAATGAATAAAATGACCATAGATAAAAATATAAAATTGAATTTGACAAATTTGATAGAGGTATATTTGAACCTGATTATTTTGAAGATAAACCTACAAGGAATTTAGCCAAAGTGTATAATTTTCTTATTATGCCATAATTACTAAAAATATTAATTTTGAATTTATGAAAAAGTGAGCTAAAAATTAGGGAAATTAAAAATAGGTTTTTGTTAAATTTATAAAAATTAAGAATAACATCAAAGGAGTTTGAAAAGAGAGCCATGATTCTCGAGATATTAAACAAAAGGTGATTCAGAAATTAGGAGCCTTAAAAATATTCCCAAAGGGTAGAAATGACCATGAGACCCTAGGGGACATTTATAAACCAAAGTTAGGGAAGATGGTAGATGAAAATAAGTTGTGGATATGAAGATACAATGAAAATATGAAACCTTAAGGAAAATAGGGGTTGAAAGAAGTTACAAGATATAATTTTGGGTTCACCAAAATGTTTATACGCTAATTAGATTTAACATGAATCCTAATTGATTTTATTGAATTAAGTACATTAAATGATGTAAGGGTTAACAACAAATGGATGTTATGATTAATTAACTTCTAACATTTATTTTCAAAATCATAATACCACTTTTATACTTGTAATTGATATGCTAGATAAGATACAAAATTAAAAACAGAAAGGAATGCGTGCACTTAGTTGATTAATGATGATTCTAAAAGGTTATGGGAAGATGCATTGTAGGAATAGAGATATATAAACTTAATAAAGCTTCATTCTAGAGACTGTGACTAGAAATCAACATGGGGAAGGACCGTACCATGTAATCTTAACCCTTTTGTATGGTTTCATACCTACTAAAATTTGCGCTCTACAACTTTATGATACCATTAGTTGTTTGAAGCTCTCTTTCACTGTCAAATCTTGGTTTGCAATCATCATGTGAAATTATTTGAATAATTTGATCATGATCTCAAACCATAATACTCCTATAAAATAGACATTAGTTGGGTTGTGGGCACCCTCGTGCACCGCCTCTGTTGGCACTACTCCAAAGAGGCCTTAAACCGTAGTCGTTCTCCACCTATCATGTGTTATATGAATTAATTAAACTAAGTTTGACAACCATCTTTGACCATGCTCGAATTGAGTTTGATCTTTCTAAGAACTCGGGGAAGGGATCTTTGAATGCTTGTAGATGAGAGAGATCGCTATCTTAACTTGGTAAGAAGCTTCACATCTGTAGAGATTTCTGCAATAATGACTGTATATGTGATATTGCAAGATTTAGGGAGCCTTGGGTGCCTTTTCCAAGTGTTGGAAATGAGTCTATCAATTTAGTTCCATGAGATTTCCTAGGTTAGCAAATGAGGTAGTGTTTACTTGCTTATATAGGGTTCCATAGATGATTTATCGATGAAAGGATCATGTAAAGAGATTAGAAGACCCAACAAAAGATATGAATTTGAAATCAAATTTAGAGAACGTATCGGCCCAATATCTTAAAATTTGGTTAGGACTAGATGTACTATCTTGACCAATCTATATGACCATACCCATGGAAGGAAAACATGAAAACTGAAGTGTGGGACTTGTTTGATGTTTTCCTATGAATTTTATGAATTGTGTTATTAGAATTTGATGACATGTTAGTGTATAAGGATAAACAAGGTAAACAAATGAATTTAGAATGTGCTAAATGGGAAAGGGAAGGTTGTACTTATCTTATAAAGGGTGCATTGTCAAAACTAGTAGTGTTAATGAGTGAATTACCAAATTTGAGTGTCTACATTTTCCCCCCTTTAAACATGAAATGAAATTATATGCTTAAAGGAAAATATACTAGAGTGTGTAGAAATATTTTATCTTTGCTCAAATTTTTGTTTTACAAAATCCTATTTTGATTGGTGTTGGAATGCTTCACAATGAAACTTGCAACACATAGTGTAGTAAATGACTGCGATAAAGAACTGAAATTTAAATCAATATCTAAAATGTAACATGATAGATTTGTATTTGCATTAGAACAAAATGAATATATGTTAAAAAAGGAAGCAATACACCTATATTTTTAAAGAGGGAGAAGATACCATGATTTTCATGTGTGTAAGGATGTTTTTCTATTGAAATTTTCTGAAGGATTGGGGGTGATTAGTCCCCAATTGTGTTAAGGAGAAAACAAAGTTTTAGGTGCATGTAACCCAACATGGAATGTTAATGATAGAATAAGAAAAGGAGTGTGGAAACACCCTATTATGAATGAAGATAAGGTATCAAAGTTATTTATCAACTCTGATAACTTCTCCTTTGATTGCAAGAAGAGAGGAAAGTGTGTTTATAAAGAACTTAGCTGCTTTGTTACCTTCCATAACCCCACATACCACACCACTGCAAATGGATCTAGGCCCATTTTTGTAAATTAGGACACACACTCGAAAAAAGAATGGATACCCCCATGCCCTTCCCATGTGCCACACAACTAAATAAAAATTAGAATGCTTTGAAATGTTGATTGAGAAAGGAAATTCATGCCCCCAAGATCTATGAAACTATAGTTAAAATAAATTCTATATCGAAGGAGGAGTTAAAGTAATTCATGCCCCATGTACTAGTATGAACGTAGTGAACTAACTAAATTCTATATCGAAGGAGGAGTTAAAGTAATTCATGCCCCATGTACTAGTATGAACGTAGTGAACTTAGTCTGAAAGTGTGCCTAAAACTTGAGAATGTAGTTGAAAACCATAAATAAGTGATAAATATGATGTTTTTCCCCCTTGAAAAAAGTATGGGAAGATCATGATTGTATCGTATGGTCTTGACCAATCTCTACGATTCTAAACATGTGCATTTTTGAATTTATACATTTTTTGGATTCTTGAGTACCTATACCCTATTTTTACCTGTATTACATCCTAGAACTCTACATGTGCCTATTGTAAGGGTATAATATATATGAATGAATGCCCCCTTTTTTGAGGCATTTTTAATACCATGTTGAGTACTTGTATCAAAAGAAAAGATGTGTGCCCATGTACAAGATGTCTAATAAGT
This sequence comes from Taxus chinensis, assembly GCA_019776745.2. Classification (NCBI taxonomy): domain Eukaryota; kingdom Viridiplantae; phylum Streptophyta; class Pinopsida; order Cupressales; family Taxaceae; genus Taxus; species Taxus chinensis. The sequence continues at coordinate 68,911,428 of CM034150.1, forward strand.
TATAGAGGAATATAGAATGCTGAAGAGGTGGACACCTTGAATAACTTATAATTATAAAAGGAAGGTGTTTGCATATGGTGGAAACCATGACATACAAAAATTAATGATAATAACAATAGATGAGACAAAAATAGTGTTGCAAATACATGTAAGAGAATACAAGTAAAACAATTGTGAAATTATATATAATGAGTAATAAAACAAAGTCCCATAAAAGGTGTAAAGCTGCAAACATGGGACACCCACGATGCCACAAGACAATAAAGGAATATAGGCCTACAAATAATATAAGCAATATAAAACAAAATAGACATGACTCCATAACATGGGACACTCACAGTGTAGCAAGATAATCAAGGCACATAGGATATAAACAACAAAAACAAGAAAATAATAATATACACATAGACAAACAAGTATGTATGAAGTAAGAGTGTCAAAACATGATAACATGATATATTATTCAAAATCAATTTATTCCATCACAATGTCTCAAACTAGGGTATGATAAATATTGTCTAACATATGTTAAAATTGACCCGAAATAGTTTACAAAGCTTGTTCCTTTATGTTTGACATTACAAGTTAGGAAAAAGTGGTAGTAGAAAATGTTATAGGATAAATAATTTGGTTCATAGGGAACACATGGGATTTTAACCACACCTTTACTATATATGTAATTTGAGTATTTTTGTAAGGTGGATGGGAAAAATCACATCTCACTAATCCATGTGATTCCAATTAACATGTTCATTATGTTTTTAAAAAGAAATATTAAAAACGATGTGGAAATATTATTAAGTGACTTGTAAGGGTAAAAAAATTCCTTCAATTTACTGTTAATAACCCAGGCGCACTGGCACATCACTCAACCAAAGCTGAGTGCTCACCTGAAGTGTGCAAAGGGACCAAGTCCTTCTTTAGAGTTGCTTGGACATAATGTTAGCATGCTGGTGCATAGAGATATCCAGATTCATTAACAATAGTAAACAACACACAGTGCATAAACCAGATCTAGCTCTTAGAATAGATCTAGAATGAATTAAATAATGACTATAAAAATATTTACCATGCAAGAACCACATTTAGTTATTTTCAAAACCATTATCCATCCAATATGAACCATTGTATTAAGTACTGTAAAACACAAAAGCTTCATAGATTACATAATTATCTTCATGAGTCATGCATGCGACAAAACCAACAACATAACTCTACCATAGTTTTTCACACACTAACTCGTTCAAATCAATACATATATATATGGGTGGGGACTTTCCATTCACTGCCCATGTACTTCTCAAAATAGGTCACATGCTGAATAATAGCCATACACCTTTACAATAGGATGCACAACATACAAGTGCTCTAACAATGGACTTCCTATAGGCTATAGTTAACTTTGAGTAGAAATCCTATTATTAGCCTAAACTATGCATGGCGCTCAACTGTTGCTAGTTCCCAAAATATTATTCCATGGACCACAAGTCTTCATGTTTTTGTGTGCTCAACATGCTAACTCCAAAAATATCCCTTATCCAAAAAATGGCTAAGTCCTGCTCTTAGGCGCTCCAATTCTATCATAGCGCTGCACGCTCTTCCAACACCCTATATTTACGTGCCCAATACTTAGGCCATTTCTGTCCGCTCAACATTACCCCATACTAGAGTACATTTCCATCCCTGGAATGGGTAATCACCTTGTCGCTCTAAAAAAATATAGGATAAATGAAAGAAAGAATCAAGGAATAACGAATATGGTGAGCCATTTTATTGTGTACCCTGCTCACCTTCTGGTAGAATAAATTCTGGATATTCACTTTGTATTTCTCCTTCAAAATCATACTATTCCTTAAGTGGTGCATTGGTCTTGTCAGGGATGTCCACAACGATGTCATCTAACTCATCCATAGTCATACATCCGACTTCACTTTTCAAAATTATAAGGATGCTGGCCATACTTGAAACAATCCCTTCCATGACATTCAACTTTGTGAAAATGAACTTCTTGATGCCCTTGATCTGATCCATATGTTGTTTCCTCACAACATCCAGTGTGTCGCGCTTTGTTTCTACAAGGGTAACTTGTTATGAACTCCTGAGTGTTTCATCCTTTACCACCTTCAGAACTTCATTCTCCTCTGCCTTTGTCCTTTCCTATATTAAGTTATCAGGTGCTGTACACATGGCCAATAATGTATCCGCTTTCTTCATTTCATCTTTTAAGGCTTGTAAAAATTTCTCGTAGCTGGATATCTTTCTTGCAATTGAAGCCTCAACCCTTGATGCTTCTTTGAAAACACCCTTTTTCTTAGGGAGGTACGCTGGTCCTTCATCCAGAAGTAGGTGAACTATTGTGTGTAGATATTGTAACTCAGAGTTGAAATCTTGAGGCACTTGAAAGAGTTGACGAATCGTATTAGAAACTGTGAACCATGATGAATTTGCACTCTAGTTGAATTATAATGGCTCCAACGTAATCATAAGGAAGAATCGATCGACAACTAAATAACTTGCATAATAGAACATATATTGCACATGTAGAGAAAGACAACGAAGTGTTTTGGCATACTCATAAATGTCAAATGAAGGGATACATATAAGGTGCTGAGTAACCCTAGTGCATGACACACAAGAACCCCTAAACCTAACCCTAAACCTAACCCAAGTGAGATGACCCTCCATATGTGTGTGGAGGACATATAAGATCTCACACACCAACACCCCCCTTCATCAAAGTTGGGGTAGCGGCTATGATGATTCAGACAGAAAAAGAAGACACTCCTAAACAACTAAGAAAAATGTGTCAATGGGGCCCAACAACTAAAGCCCTGATAAGGTGCCCATATACAAACAACATATTCCTAGAAGAAGAAGAAGAAAATAAGGACTACATAGCCCGAAGAAGATGAGTAGCCGTAGAAGACCTCACCCCAAGAAGAGACCGTAAGTGAAGAAACTTCATCTTAGTGAAGGGCTTGGTGAATAAATCTGCAGTTTGATCAGCTGTCTGAATGTACTGAATGTCGATGATACCATCATGAATAAGATCTCATAAGAAGTGCATATGGATCTCAATGTTCTTCGTCCACTGATGTTGAACTGGATTTCTCATAAATAGAGATAGTGATCATGTTATCATAGTAGATGATGGTAGGCCACCGAAGGTGGATGCCAAACTCTGTCAGAATACCCTGTAGCCAAATAGCTTCTATGGCAGCGTTAACTGCTCCTGTGTATTCTACCTTTGTAGATGATATAAAAATTACATTCTACTTCTTGCTGGATCAACTAATAGGACCTGAACCAAGAGAGAAACTATAGCCAGAAGTAGATTTCCGATGATCTAAGTCACTGACCCAATCAAAATCTGTGAATCCTAATCAAGTCAATATCCACCCCTCCATGATAGTGAATGCCATCAGTATACTTGCCACGGACATAATGAAGGGTCCATTTAGCTTCTTTCCAATGCAGCTCATGTGGCTCCTACATGAATCTAGACACAATCCCAACAACATACGATAAATTCAGTTGAGTGTGAGTCAAGTAAATCAAGCTTCCTATGAACTATCGATAAAGGGTATCATCAACAAAGGGAGTAGATCAATCAGAAACCAACTTAACCCTGGAAAAAAAAGGAGCAGGAGAAGACTTAAAATCAGACATCTGAAAATGAGCTAGCAGATCAAGAGCATACTTAGGTTTCAAAATCAAAATTCCCAAGTTAGATTGTGAAATCTGGATCCCAAGGAAAGTAATGAAGCAGACCTAAGTCAGTTATGGAAAACTTGTTGGCCAAGGTGATTTTCACAGAATCAATAATAGAGGAAGAACTACCTGTGATCAACAAGTCATCAACATAGAGAACAAGAATGAGTATGGAGTAATCTTTCCGTAGAATATAAACATTTGGATCAGACGTGACACTTATTAAACCTTGATGTAAGTAAGAAGGAGTCTATTTTGGCATACGAAGCCCGAGGGGCTTGTTTGAGGCCATAAAGAGACTTATTTAACTTACAAATGAGGGAGGGATCATGGACATAACTTGGAGGTTGTTCCATGTAGATCTCTTCCTCTAGGTCCCCATGAAGGAAGGCACTCTTAACGTCCATTTGTTGGACTTTCCATCTGTTTGCTGCGGTAATGGTAAGGGTCAGTCGAATAGAAGACATCTTCGCAACTGGAGCAAAAGTTTCAATATAATCAACCCTAAATATCTGGGAGAAACCCTTAGCTACTAATCGCACTTTAAAATTTTTGACATCTCCATCTACTACATACTTTGTTCAGAACACCCACTTACACCGAACGATTTTTCTTCCTTTTGGAAGAGGGGTGAGATCCCAAGTATCGTTCTTCATGAGAGAGGAATACTCCTCATCCATGGAAGAATCCCACTCAGGAATACCAGAAGCCTCCCAGAAAGACTGTGGATCAGAAGTAGAGGTGAAGAAAGAGTGGGGTTCAATGAAATCTGAGTGATTACGTCTCATATCCAAAGTATCTCCAACTAAATCTCCAGCACTTTGCAAAGTTTTCCTATCCCAAAGAGGACCAGGAGGATCAGGCTCAAAGTCGGAAGATTCTTCACTTGAGCGAGAAGGGACATAGTCCTCATCATCACTACTGTCAGAATCAGAAGACTCAAGAGGTTTGATGGTTGGGAGGATTAGGAAGAGGAGCACGCTCAACAACATCATCATCTGATGAGTCAGAATCTGAATCAGTGAGCTGAAGAACCTCAATAGGTGGAGAAGTAGAATTCAGAGAAGACTCATCAAAATTAACACTTCTCTAAATATACAGCTCATGAGAAGTAGGATTCATCAATCAATATCCCTTCACGCCATCAGAATACCCTACAAAGATACAAGGTTTGGATTGTGGTTCCAAAGCCTTCCCTTTCTTCTTGGGAATCTGAGCCATAGCCTTGGATCCGAAGACTCAAAAGTTCTCAACATCAGGTTTACGTCTAAACCAGGATTCAAAGGGTGTCATCCCTCTTACTACCTTGTGTGGAACATAGTTCTGAATTGAATTAGCATAATTCACTACTCCAGCACAATACTACAGAGGAAGAGACTTCAAGTGAATCATACAAGTGGCCATCTCTTTAAGAGTATGGTTTTTTCTTTCTGCTACTCCATTCTGCGAAGGGATGTATGCAATTGTATACTGCAAGGAGATCCCTTTAGAAGTACAAAAATCCATGACCCTATTTTTTACATATTCACCTCCATTTTCGGTTTGAAGAACCTTGATAGATCGTTCTGCCTGTTTCTCAACAAGAGCCTTAAAGTCCTGAAAAATGTTCAAATACTTCAAACTTAAGCTTAAGAAAATATACCCAAGTATATCACGAATAGTCATCAATGAAGGTTAGCACATAAAGAGCTCTAGTAAACGAAGGAGATGGAAATGGACTAGAAATATCACTATGAACAAGATCCAAAGGACGAGTAGCTCTCCAGGATTTTCCTTTGTCAAAGTTCTTTTCAGGATTCTTTCCAAGGGTACAACCCTCACAAAGACCCTTAGAAAACTTAACGCAGGGTAACCCATTGACCATTTTGTTTTGGCTCAATTGTTCAAGGTAGCGATAATTTAGATGTCTGAAATGGCTCATGCCATATCTTACTAACCTCATTTGCATGAGTGATCAAGGCAGTGGGCGTAGAATCATAAGTAAAGTGGGAATTTAAGGTATATAACTGTGAACGAGTGATCCGCCTTTCCCTCAGCCACTGTAGTGTCATTGTTAATCTGAATAATCACTGAGTTAGGATGAAATTCCACTCGTATTCCTTCACCAAGGTGAGTAATTTTGTAGAACTAATAGGAGATTGGTAGAGAGATTAGGAACACTCAACACTTGGTTGAATGTTCCCCCATCCATCTCTACCGATCCACTACTGGAAATTGACACTGTTGTGTCATTACCCATCATGATTTAGGACATACCACAAGGCTCGATGTTGGTGAAATCAACATGCGAAGAAGCCATGTGGTTTGAGGCACTGGAATCTATAATCCGCATTAATGAAGGAGCAACTTTGGCTACAAGGGCCTTTCCTTTCTTCTTATCAGATTTTAAACCTTTTGCAGTAGAAGACTCGCCCTTCGGAGCATTTTGTTTGATAGACTCAGGAACACCTATTTGATATTTCTCAAGTAAATGAGTATAAGTGATCAATTTTTTTTCTCATACACGTGTTGCTCTTTATGACTAGGATTCTTGCAATAGGAACACAAATACTTGTCTTTCTATGCTGCCTTAGGCTCAGAAGTCGAAGTGTTTGTGTCAATTTTAGTTTTGGTCTTGGTTTCCTTCTTAGGTTGATCCTTTTTTTCTTTCTTCTTTTCAGTATTATTTTCCTTACTAGTAATTTCTACAAGGGTATGTGAATTGGACTTGAGAGACCCCATTTGAATGAGTTTGTCCTGTTCTCAAATGAGTTGGGACAAAAAACAATCAAATGAGGGCATATTCCAAGTCCTTTCCCAAGGCAAATTTTGTAGCATAAAAAGTTGACACGAAGACAGAATATTCGGGACCTAGCTTAGAGAGAATTGACAAGATTAGTTGAGAATCTTTCTTTTCTAATTGACATCCTTTTAACAATAATATAATGTGGACAAATTTTGAGAAGAAATCTTGTAGGTTTTCAAAGTCACTAGGATTTAACCCTAGTAGTTCGTTTTCCAACTCATGCGCTCTCATGTCATCTAGTTGTCCAAACATCGCATCCAACGTTTTCCACGTAGATTTAGGTGTTTTGGACGCCTCAATGTGGAAGAGCAAGTCAGGAGAAACGGACATGCAAAGAAGACCTAAAGCTTCATCACTACGGTTTAACCACTTAGATTTTTCAGGTTCTTCGTCTGGTTCAGTCTCAGTTCCCATGGTGATGCGGAATAACCCTTTACCCCTTAGTTTCATTATTATTTTCAATCTCCATTTGAAAAAGTTGAACGACGTAAGCAAAGGAATTGAAAGTGCATCCATAGTGAGAGAGAGAGAAAGAAATGCAGAAAAGAAACACAACCACCCAGGACAATATAATAACCCCCTGCTTTTGGCACTTTATAGTTTAGTGCGTTGATTACAATCGGGTCTATGCGTGCGGTTTGAAATACTTGGTAACTCGTCTTGCATATAGCACAATGACGTGCAAGAGAGGAGACCACAACAGTGTTTCGTGGAGCGCAACAAAAAAGGACACCGTGAACAAGCACAAGAAAAAAATAGAAAGGAGGTGAAATCCAACCCTGGTGGTGAGAAAAAACATCTCACGTCGTAAAATAAAACCCCCTTGCTGCAGACTGTGGTGGATACGCTCACTAGTCGCAAGCAATAATAAGGGTGAAATACAAGGTTTGGGAACTTAAGGAGTTTAGATAGCCTTCAAAAACGTCGGAAAAGAGCTTGGAAGGCAAAGAGGTGCACAAAGTGTCACTACACATTTGAGCACACGATTAGAGAAAAAAAACACCAATATCACCTAAATTTTAGCATTTAGAAACGCCCAATGCTACTATTTTAGAGCTATTGGAGATTTTTTTAAAAAAATGACAAAAAGATATGTAGATGCTGATAATTTGTAATTAATAAAAAATAAATTTAATTAAATTAAATATAATTAATTACAAAAAAATTAATTAAGATTGAAAAATTAGATCTAATTAAGAGCTAAAATAAATAAATTTTTAAACAAGATCTATTAAATTTAATTTAAGTTAGATCTCATTATAAACTTGCCATAAGTGAAAAAGCATATGAATTAAAAAAAAAATCTATTTGAATTTTTTTTTTTGGAAAAAGCATATGTTTTTGAAACACATACTAAAAAGGAGCACTTTTCAATATTTACAAAAACTTACAAGTTAGAAAGAATGCGATTTGACTAAAAGGAAGATTTTTAAATAAGGAAAGATTTTTGTAAAAGGCCGTAGTTTTAAAAAAGAGATTTTTAAGGATTAAAAAGAGTTGGTTTTGAAAAACGTACCGAAAAAGAATGAAAAAAAAGGAAACTTACCCAAAGGGCGTCTTACCACGTGAAAGGAAACGATGAAACCAAAAACATGTTGGCACAGACCACGGGGCAGGCCAGGTCGCAACAGGGAGCACCATGCAGGGGCAGGCAGAGAGGCCATTGGCCGTAACAAACAAGGAATATCCGTGTATGGGTGGGCGCATGAAGTAAAAAAAAAATCCATGAAAAAATAGTCCAAGGTGATAATCCACGGCTAACAGGCACAGTCCACGGCTAAAGAACAGTCCAAAGCTAACAATCCACGGTTAAAAAGCACAGTCCACGGTTAGAGAACAATCCACAGCTAAAGAAAAAACGTAGGGATAGGTTTGGAATTGCAGGTTGTGGCTAGTGAGTGGAGTAAACACACATAGCACACGAGTAACCACACACAACACAATAGAGATCCTCCACCCGGAAATGACCCAAAAAATAAACCTGTAGCTGCGAAAAAAACAAAAAAAACATAGCAAAAAAGAGAGAAAAAAAGGAACTAGTTTTTAGAAAAAAAACCAAAAAACCTCTTGTTTTGTTGTAGAAACCGTGAAAATAATTCAAGGTGATACTTGCTCAAAGAACACCAATTTTTTTTTTCCAAGAACACTTTGTTAAAAGATGCGTTAGCAAGAAATGACAGAATATTAAGATCGAAAAGCTTGCACGAGGAACAAAAAAACAAGAGTAATCACAACTAAATATGAGTGCACATTTACCAGATCGTAGCTCTGATACCATGAAAGAGTTGACGGATCGTATCGGAAACTATGCACCACAAAGAAGTTGCACTCAAGTTGAATCGAAATAGCTCCAGCGTAATCACAAGTAAGAATCGATCAATAACTGAATAAACTTGCATAACAGAACAAAGCTTGTTCATAAGAAAAAGACAGCGGAGTGTCTTGGCATACTCATAAATGAAAAGAAAAGGGGTACATATAGGGTGTTGAGTAACCCTAGTGCATGACACACATGAAACCCTAAACCTAACCCTAAACCTAACCCATGTGAGATGACCCTCCAACATCAGAGGATGACACATAGGATAACTCACACTAATAGAGCATACACTGATTACTACACCTTTTCCAATTTCATGATGATCCATCATTATCTGGTCATAGTGGAAGTGGTCTATGTAGATGTTATGATAGACAATGATTGTGATGTTCCCATTGAAGTCACTGTTATAATAGAGGAAACAATGGTAGAAGAAGGGGGCTGTTGAAGATGACACAATGGTGGTAATAATGGGAGAAGAAGAAGAAATGGTGATATATGGAGGAACAATTGTCGAAGATGAAGGAACAATTTTAGAAGCACCAACATATGCACTATCTAACTTTGGGGGTTCTAAAGGTGAAGCATTAGATGTGAAAGGATACCAATCCAAAGAAGTAATCGGTGTAATATTGACACCAATGGTTTGGACCTTAAATACAATAATTTTTTCTCTTAAATGTTTCTCTTGTTGCACTAAATAGATCTTGAAAGTAATTTCTCCCTATTCTAGATCACTAGCATTTATAATTGTTGCCATGGAAGGTGGTCGAATGGAGAAGATGAAATTGAGAAATATGGGTGGTGATGAAGTTGTGGATCATGGATTCTCCCAAACTTAGTTAATGGAACCTTAATAGAAGGTGTAGGAGATGGAATTGAAGTGGAAATCCTGAACTATTATCACATGTCAAATTCTTAGCAATTGTGCATTCATACTAAGGGTAAAATGTGACAGTGGTGTACACAAGGTTGACTATAAATGTGTCAAGATTAATCACTACTATACATAGTGGAAATATATCTCAATTTATGTTGATTTTGTGTTGTTTCCCATTTCAAATTTTTTTCATTTTTGGAAGAAAAAATGACACAATTGTGATGTTATAAAAGGCTACCTCCTATGAGATATGTATTTGTAGAGAAACAATGACCCTTAAAAAGATAACACACTATACACACATTTGTGTATACCACACTATGTGTGCATACCACAAACCTAAAAAAACCTAATGCATGAAAAATGCGTAAACCACACACAAACATCAGCTTTGTGGTATACAAACATAGTGTGGTATACACAAATTATCTTTGTAGGATTTATTTAGTATTATAGAATACACAAATGTTTCTTGAAAAATGTTTTTAGGTTTGGGGTTTACACACATAGTGTGGTATACAAAATTTTGTATATACGACCAACCTAAGAAAAACTATGTTTGTATGGGCACAGTTGTTTCTTATTACAGTGTTTGCATCGTTTTTCGGATACACGTAAATGTGAAACCCTATGTATACTACAAATTTTGAATACTTGTATCATATGATCTTGTTATTCCACATTTTTTTCCTCCTAGTATCCTATGCAATAAAAAGTCAATTTATCAGTTTATATACGAGACTTTATTCATGGTTTTAGCTTTTGCTAAATATTGTAATTTTAGCAACACATTGAGTTATATTATTCTTGCTCCAAAATACTAACCCTTTTTTTTGTAGGATGATTGGTGCAAGACATTTGGTTCTATAAATTAAATTACTAAGAATTTTTTTTCAGGGCCTCCTTTTGAAGACGTAATTAAAAAAATTATTATATAATTTTATTACATTGCATCATATTTCTAGTGTGTTTTTAATTTTTGTTTATTTATCCCGAAGACTAAAATGTGTATATTCTCCTCTCACGTCTTAGGAAGATTATAAGGATGAAAATCAGATGGAATTTCCTTATTTTTTATAGGGGAAATGTGATGTGGAAGTGACATACATGTACTTGTAGTAGTCCTAAGAGTCTAGTGACTATAGAATTTACCTCCACATACGTAGACACACCCCTTACTCTGATGGGGTATACAAATTATTGGAGAGCTATCCTTATTGTCTAAGGGATTTCTTGTTGTTAAGAGCACTGTGAAGTAAGGGGCTTCCATGTCCCAATACCTAGGACTTATACAACATCCTTACAACATAGAATTGGGCCCCACGTACCACAAGGTATATCGTGTACTCCCCTAGTGAGCTTATATATCCTAGTCTAGGAAACCTTTTGGACACATATCAAGATATTTTGTAAGGATAATGCACTCCATAAGATCACTCACTAAACGAACCCACATTGGTACATATGTGGTGAGCCAAGAATGGTACCCCTTAGTGTGTGGTATTGAAAGCAAGAAATAGTTTGATTGCAATCCCACTTGACTAGTTAGGGTGTGTATTGCATGTTGGTTGTCTTGATCACGAACAACACTAACCCTCATATCACCTTAAATTTTTAATCAATCAAAGGTCATCATAATCAACCATCTAATAAAATAATCACAACCCAAATACCATCACCATCCTTAATCAACCAATCTAATGCAAACATGACATCTTATGTATACCACATACTAAAAATGGTTGAAAGCGATGTAGACTCATAGCAAAAAAAATTTCCAAATCATCTATAACAAGGTTTACACCAACAAAATTCACCTTACTTTGCATGAGAAAGATCATACAAGGTTCATAAATTTCTTATCTTGACTTGTATAAGAAAGAATTGTGCTAGTTTACTTGTTGGAAATTTCTTTTTCAACATTATGCCCTTCGTATATATTTGGGAATGATGATATTTCACCTACTTGTCTACTCATAAGTCATATATGTGTCATTCTCTCCTTTCCCTATGTTTGACCATCATATTTCTTCAATTAGCCCTTCATCCCAACAATCAACTTTGGCATCTTTTACCACTATTCCACCTATTATAACCTTGTACCATGTTCATGCACCCTAGAAAACATTAGCCATCTACAAAACTGATAGGAAAAGAATGAAAATTCTACCTTTTACAATATTTGATCAAATTTGATTTTTTAGCTTCTCAATGCAAAACATGTTTGCTTCATTACTGGGTATGAACTTCGAGAAATTTTTCTAAGGTATTTTCAACTTCAATAACATCTTCATATCAGCTCAAATGTGTACCTAAAATTTTGGGTTCTATCTCCTTGTTTAACACTCTCAATTCCACTTTTTGTGTTTTGTTCTATAAACGCTTACTAGGTTTTTGCAAGTAGACTATCAAGATCTAGATATTTTATAGGAAATTAAAAAAAAAATGAAAGTATTTTTAAGAACTGTGTAAACGTTTATAGATCGAACTAAATTTTTTGAGGCTAACTTCTCTTTTCACATATACTTCCTTTGTTAACTAACCCCTTCTTCTAGGCCTGAGACTATAAATTATATGTTCTTCCTCCAATTGTCAAGCTCTTAAGTATGAATTTCACACTTAAAAATACTAAATTATTTCATTATCTGCTACATTTGATACCATTCATGATGTGTTCATGCTAACTCATGAAAATTATCCTCCATTCCATGTTTTCATTGCCCTATCTATGTGCATGCACAAAATTCAGACCTCTAAATTCCCTTTCTTAACAACACTTAACTCAAACTGGTCAAAGAAGTTATCACATCTAAAAAAACAATAGAAATCTTCACCCAAGAGGGTAATCAAAGAGTTATAGTCATGTATTTATTTGTATCTTTTCTATCATACATGGTTATCACCAAGTCTAGAGAAAAATTAACTTCAATGTTGCTTCCCCAAAAAGATTCAAACGTACAAGATACAATCTTGTTTCTTGTTCTTTGGACCTAAGGTAAACCCTTGATATTATTTTCTTATCACACAATGAGCAACTTATCACAAACACTTGCAAATATGTTCTCATTAAACTCATTTCACATAGCACAGTTATCTTATATCACATGTTGCATAAGCAAGAATACATTACAGAGGTTTTTTTTAGGCCCGAGTTTGCACGTTATTATCATGCATGGATAGATTTCCACTCACCACAATGTGTCAACAGTATTTTCAAAAATTCCAATATGATTGTACTCATAGTTAAATCAAAGTTTCACAGTTTAATCAATATACTCATCTCATCCAAGAGCCTTCAACACACCTAAAATAACAATTGAAAATACTTGTAACTAATTTCTCCGACAGATAATTTATAACCTTACCAAAAAGCATGCATACGATTTGTATGAACATTCAAAAAATCTTAGAGATGTATAGACCATTACCAAGTACTAAAAATTACAAAAATGTTATTTTTCTCCTTTCCTGAAACCTTCCTTGATTTCCAATCGATTGGGAATGCAAACATTGTGTCATAATTTATAATCCTTCATTTGAATATCCTTAGTCTTAGTTATGCTAAGTTCCTCAACCAAAAGGCATGTCCTTGACATTAAAAATCTCACTATTTCTATTTAGACCCTGATATGGACCTAAGACACCTAATTACTCTTCACTTCATCACTTTACATTTTTGTAGGCTACAAGATTCTATCAAAACAACCATATCTAGAAAAAATGACCTCCAAGACTCCAAATTTCAAATTTGATAGGGAATCCAATTATTCAAATTTTGAAAGACCTAGAATCAAACTACCACAACTAAATGAATCCTAGAATAAGTGTTGGTATTTTTTATTTTTTCAAAGTCACATTATGCCCTCTTATTCCCTTCTATCCCTTTACATTTCCTATTAATCTAGTCTCACCGGTAAACTCTTTGATGACCAATTAAATGAAACAATCACCCTACAAAGTTTCATTATGTAGCTCTAGACCCATTTGCTTTTATACTTCCTTTATTGTTTTTGCCAATTTCTCCTTATTGCTCCTAGTTATGATCCAATCACTATGTACAGAGAAAAAAAAATGAATTTTATGCAAATGCAAAATATGTTTCACATACCCATTACCCTAATTATGCTTTGTACACCTTATATCCTTTAATAAAAACATGTTATAGCTCCCCATAAGTTCATTTCACCCAAAATGTCCTTTCTTATTATTTTTCTAACATGATACTTCTCAAGCTACCTATAACTTCTAGTGTAACTGTTATATAGGTTAAACACTTCCTATTTGTGTCACCCATACTTACCTCAAAACATACATCATCTGATCCTTGGGCTAACATACTATCATCACATCCCTAGGTCTTGCATATGAGGATATCATTACACTCTTGACTATTTTTCATAATTCCTTTTCTTGGACATGCATCAATTCATCTCCAATATTATCTTGAAACATACCTAGTTTTCTTGGTGCCATTCCATAGCCTACTTTATATTTGTTATCATCATTCCCTGCTTCACAATTATTTTGCATAAAACTTGATATACTCAATTCCATACAATACATGTTACCCAATAATTAGGTCCAACTTGAAATCTCATGTACAAAGATTATAGTTTAATGAGGTCTATTCAGGCTCCACATACTAAATATAATCCACCTAGTTATATTCCTGTTCTCCATGATTTGAACACTTTATCTAACCTACTACAAAGTGTTAAAAATATTGGTACAATCACGCACTTGCATTTCACATGCAATCTCTTTCAAAGGGCCTAGTTAGCTTGTAGCCTCTAACCACATAAGCTGTGTTGGATCTCAAATTTTTTCCAAACAACCAAACCAACAAAAACATTATTTGGATACCCTCAATTAGGTTACAAAATATATATCACACTCACCAGGGGTTACTTTGTACGGTTATGGACTTTTAATACCTTGCCCTAGGTCAATTAAGCCTTCTTAACAACAATGATTATGACAATGAATACTTCGGGTAACATTTTTACCTAGGCCAATAGATACACTTGAAGAAATGATTTAATTAGGCTTATGACAACTAATTTCCACCTCTAGCACATCTAAAACTTCATCATCATTACTTTTATTTTTACATTGACTTGTTTAAGCAAAGTTACTTAGTCTTGTCATAACAAATATAATAAAATAGACCCTATGTTCCTATGACATCTTATTCTCTTGATGCCCCTGCATCAACTTCTTAGGATTACAAGAGAAAAACAAGAATTTGTTCATTTTCACTACCTTCAACCTCTGTTACACCTTAAATACCTTATGTACAACATGTTCAGGACTCTATCAAGTCATTATACTTGTTGGTTATTAAAATTTTCAATTTTTACCCAATATTAACCTTCTAGATCCTTATTCATTCATGCAAAAGTAGTTCTTTAACTGAGTTCCCCCTGTTTAGGATTTCACTCACCATGATTGCTGATTATACAAAGTTATTTACATTAGTTTGTGTAGGATGCCACAAATGAAAAAGTATGAAAATATTCTTTCCCTAGATGTTCAGGATGTGGGAAATGGGAAACCACATTTTTCTCAAGACGATCTTGAATGGACATCGATTAGGGAAGAAAATGGTCAAGGAAATATTTGTGCGGCAATCCCTCTAGCACAACTTGATGCCTTTATTAAAGGGGAAATATGTCTTGATAGATTCGAGATGAAATTCATATGCAAGCAGAATAGGGTTTACCTTATTCTGGAGAGAGACACACCACCACATTTTACCATTATGTATCATAGGTTTGTTTATATTAACTTTACATTTGGTTGTCCTTAGGAATAATGCTTAGATATGTCACTATCACGTTTTTTACATTTTGTACCTGATGTCATTATGTATTTCCTTTTGTTTCAGCTACCAATGTGCTTACGGACTTGACGTCAATAGGAACAGACCATCTACCAGTGAAAAAATTAGGAGGTTTAAGAAAAAATGTGGATGTCAGTGTCATTTCAATGTGAAGTTTATGTTTGGTACACCAAACGTGGGACATATCACATACAATGTTATGTATCACATTGATTAAAAACGGTGATTTTTTCCATGGCGTAATCGACACAAGCTTGGATACATGAAGTGGTTTTGCTTCGAATTTATCAGCTGAATGTAAGCAATACATTGAATCTCTTTTGCTTGTTGGTATACCTGTTAAAACCATTATCAAAATTCACTACACGGATCTTGAGTGGGCGAAAATTTTCAGCAAAAGGGGCAAGTACTTAACTAAGAAAGACGTGTTGAATGCATGGAGGAGGGTGAAGAGCATTAGATCCCAAAAGCACCAACACGACAACACTAGTATCAATTTGTGGCATGTCATTAAAAGAGATACATTTTTTTTATTATCAGAGGCTGGTTGGGACTCACATGCCTTTCATTATGGGCCTTCAAACAATGTGGATGCTTGAAATGATGGTTCCTCATTCTCACAACTCCATCATTGCAATGGATTCTACATTCTCAACTAATAAATATGGGGTAACGACATTGTTGTATAATTTCCATGCACAATTGATGTTTAGATATATTTGCTTACGTCAATCACATACTAACAATAATTTCATGTACACATTTGCATCAGTACCAATTATACACACTTCTAATTTTTGATGAGCAATAGGTTAGGGTCCCTGATGCATGGGTAGTTTCATCCCATAATAAAGTGGATGACATATATGTATGGCTTGTTGAATTCTATGTGAGGGGGAAAAGGAAAATAATGGATTGACATGTCAATGCATTCATTATGGATGATGCGGCTTCTGAAATATAAACTATAAATAATAAATTTACTAATAGGTTTATCTATAAATTTTGAACACAATTTACATCACTAACGATGCTATTTTGTGTATTAGGGTTGTATTCGGTTGTCATGTCTTTCTATGCATATGGCATGTTGGCAGGGCCTGGCTAAAGAATATTTACAAGTTTGTTTTTCTTCATTTTTGTAATACAATTTTTATGGGCTTGGGTTACATTTTGTTGTTTTGCATTACTTATTGTCATGCAACATTTTTTTTTATAGATATGTGAAGAAGGAGGTGGGGTAAGTTATGTTTAAGAGACTAGGTGACATTATGTGCACCATCAACAACAATGAGCCCATGAATTTTTTCCTCATCAATGAGTTCATGGAGGAGTTCAAAGAGGAGACCACCTTTATGGAGTATTTCAGAAAGACGTGGATGCAAGATGGACATATTGGTAAGTGGTAACTACATAGCTACACGTAGATTAAATAATTATTAAGTCCTCTCTAATGGTTTTTTTGTTTCTATGTGAAGCAATGTGGTCAAATAATTTTTACAACTTCACCCATGCCAATCAGGATACAAATGCGTCCATAGAATCTTACCATTTTTCTTGAAGACCCGATACTTGTGCGATTGAAGAAAGATATGCACAAGGAGAATGGATTGGTTGTTGTACACATTGGTGCTTCAAGTTGAACCCCATTACAAACACAAGAGGAAGTTGTAAGTATCGGGTTTCTTGACAAATTACAAGAAGGAGAAAGAACTTTTGACTGCTACTAAAAGAGCTAGAGCAATACCAGACAATGACTATTGTGTAAACGATACTATTCAAGGGTCTTACATGGTTAGAAGTAAAACATCCAAGGAACAATGGTATTTCGTTCGAAGATTCACCCTGAATTTTTATGTTTGTGACTGTCCTTGGCATACCAAAGGCAACACCTGCAAACATTTTGTGAAGGTGTCGCAACTTGAGAGGACACATGGGGGTAGTACATCTACTAGGGATACAAATTTAAATGGTGAGGGTGTACGTTTTCGTTTCATTATTTCAACTATTTCGTACCGATATTATCCTTAAAACATTTCATTGTACATCCTCTAAAAGTACTGTTGTCATTGTATATGACCATGTTGACCATGTTGTGGAAGCAGTTGAATGCGTTGTGCCTGAAGATGATCTTGTCATCACCAATCCGGCACTATGATAATTCTTCACCGGGAACTCCTCGTGCTATGATTATTTACTAATGCACAGCTTTTAGTTTGGTGGATGGAATCTGGAAACACAACAACAAACATAACACAAGAATACCATAGACTATGATAAGAAGGAATGATGATAAATCTGAAATATAAGTGTAAATTATAATATCAACATGAAATTGTTACAATCTCACCCATGAGGTACTTCAAGTGTTACTGACTTCACTTACCTTCCAACAATAACTATGGGAGAAACATCACAATTACACCTCTTAATGGCTTCTTTAACACACCTTCAAAATGATGGCTTCCTTTACACACTTACTCATACAATATTTCTCTCTACTTCCTTCTATGCTAAATGATGGGAGTGACATCTTTATTTATAGGAATTCAAGCTTATCCACCCTATTTCTAAGATAGGATAGGAAATCTCTTCTGGCCAATCATATTCCATGCCTAAACTCTTGCCTTTACATGTAGGCTTATCTTCTAAGATAAGATAAACTTTATCATCTCACATGGGTTCCACCTTTTTAGACTTTTCTACAAATAAAATACACAAAATATTTATGACATCACTCATTGCCCTTATTACAAATATAATACTTCTAATTCCTAATCATGTAGACCCTACTTCTCTACTTATCCCAACTTTGACATTTTAACATTACCAGACCACTTACGACAAATATTTACTTTTTACAACATTCATATTGTACTTTGACTGTTACCATACTCTACATTATTGGTGGCACCGTACTGACGGCGCCGTTATCTTCTATTGGACGCAACTACTAATTATACTTAACAACATCCTATTCCTAATACATACCTTAATAAAATAGAAATTACGGAGGAAAATTTTAATGTCGAAATTTTCTCCCTTCCTAACTTCTACTCCATCCTCCGAGTAGACTCTTATGGACATTTTGAAGCTGGTGCCTGGAAAATATTTAACTTGTCATGATTGACCCATTTTGTAATGGGAGTACCATCCAATTCCTCCAGTCAGTACATACCATTTTCATGCACAGCTGCTATTTTGTAGGGCCCCATCCATTTTGGAAGAAATTTTCTCTGTCTTCTTTTTTTGTATATAGAATCATATACTAGAACCAAGTCATTCACATGAAATGGAGACCAACGGATCTTTTGATCAAAGTATTCCTTCTGCTTCATTTTCTTCTTATAGCTTGTATCCTTCGCTATTTCCCTCATTTCCTCTAGCAAATGAAGATGTACCAACCTTTCTTTTACTGAATCACTTTCATCCATCCTTTCATTTTTCATAACTCTCACAGTGGGAATATCAAACTCAATAGGAAGAACTGGATCAATTCCATAAGCCAACTGAAATGGGGAGTATCCTGTTGCTGACTTTGATGTTGCCCTATATGCCCACAATGCTGCATGAATCCTTTTATCCCACTTATGTACCTGCAAGGCTGCATCTTTTGCTATAATTTGACACAACACAAAATTTGTTCGTTCCACCTGTCCATTTGTGCTTGGCTTGTATGTTGTTGCCTTCCTGTGCTTAATATAAAACTTATTGACTAGGGCTTCTACCACCTCATTAGTGAAGTGGCTTCCTTGATCTGTTACAATTTCTAATGGAAAACCAAATCTGATGACAATGCGTTCATATATGAACCTTGCCACTTCATCCATGGAAGTTGTTTTCAATGGCCTAGCTTCAACCCACTTGGTTAAATAATCTGTGGCAACTACAATATACTTATTTTGACGTGGGGTAGTTGGAAGTGGACCTACAATATCTATTCCCCACTTTTCAAAGGGACCAAGTGGAAGAATAGGGCATAATGGAGCTGATGAAGTCTTACGGTTACCATGTGTTTGACAAATATCACATGTCTTACAATAATTATAACAATCTTTAAAAAGAGTGGGTCAGTGATAACCTGCATCCAAGATCCTTCTTGCTGTAAGTTGTCCAGAGAAGTGCCCTCCACATGTACCATTGTGGAATTCTTCTATCAGCTCCTTCCCTTGATCATGTCCAACTTCCCTCTTGTACTGTCCATCAGGTCCTATTCAAAATAATACTCCATGCAGAATAGAATATGGACGACTAGCTTGAGTAATATTTCCTCTTAGTCTTTACATTGGCACCATCAGGAAACTTGAATTCATTCAGATAATTCTAAATATCTATGTATTCACTAGGGATTATGTCAAGGGATAACAATGCTGCATCTGGGAAATCATCATCATCACAAGATGAACCTAAACCATCATAGGCTTGAGAGAGTGCATCTGCATTGACATGCTTCTTTCCTGGCCTATCTATAATATCAAATTCAAATTCTTGTAGCAAAATTATCCATCTTGCTATCCTCCCTGATGGGTTAGGCTTATTTACAATATATTTTAGAGCCTAATGATCTGTTACAACTATAAATTTTTGCCCTAGCAAGTAATTCCTAAACTTCTTTACAGCAAAAATGATAGCCAGAGCCTCTTTTTTAGTTACAGTATAATTTACCTCAGCACTACTCATTTGTCATGAGTTGGTGTCTCCCAAAGTAAACTAGATGATCATTCCTATTTTCATCCTTTTGGCTTAGAGTACTTCCTAGTGCTGCATCTGAGGCATCAGTGTACAAATGAATGGCTTTCTCCAATCTGGATTCTTTAGAACAGGTGAAGACACCAAGGCTTCCTTCAGTTGTTCAAAAGCTTCATACTGCCTTATTTCCTGGTTCATAAGTAACATCCTTCTTCAAGAACTGGGTCAGTGGTTGTGCAATCTTTGAGAAATTCTTGATGAACCTTCTATAGTAACCCATATGGCCTAAAAATGATCTCAACTTACTTCTATTCATAGGAAATGGTAACTCTTTGATTTTTAAAACTTTATCAGGATCAGTACCAATACCATCTTTGGATACAACATGCCCTAACAAAACACCTTTAGAACATCCAAAGACACACTTTGTAGGGTTTAGTGAGGCTTGTGCTTTATCTAACCTTTGAAATGACTGTCTCCATTTGGTGCAGGTGGTCCAACTTGCTGGAGCATAGGGATCCGCCTCTGCCTCATAGATGTAAAAATCATCTAGAAATACTCTGATGAAGGTCCCAATGTAGGGTTCGAACACCCTATTCATCAAATGCTGGAATGTTGTCGGAGTATTACACAACCCAAAAAGCATAACTCTATAAGAAAATGTTCCCCAAGGAGTGGTGAACGTGGTCTTCAGCTGATCTTTCTCTGCTATACGAACTTGGTTGTAGCTGCTATATCCATCAGCAAAACTATAACACTCTTGGCTTAGCTACTTCGTCCAAGATCTGATCTGAAAATGGAAGAGGGTAATGATCCTTCTTTGTTGCCTTATTGAGCTTCCTGTAATCAACACAAATCGTAGCTTCCCATTTTTTTTATTGAGATCATCAATGGGATAAATCCATTCTAAATTCTCCATAGCAAATATGAATCATGCATTACACAACTTATCTATTTCTTCTTTTACAGTCTTGGAAAAATTAGGATTCATTCTATATGGCATTTGCTTTATAGGCTTAGCACCATCTACTAGCTCAATAGAATGTTCTACCCAAATTACTTGACGGAGTTCCTTGTAATCAAAAGTGAATATGTGTATGTACCTTCGAAAGAGCTGGAGGTAGGATTCCTTCTCACTCTCCATCACAGCATCACCAATCTTTATTTGCTGGAGACGATCATCAACTTCTTCTTCAGATAATTTTATGGGGTCATGAGTTGGTGTGACTGGAAGGATATCCATGACTGAAACATCAACCTCACTTTCTTCATCTTCAGTGTCCACTTCACTGGTACTAGAGTAATCACGAGGATGTCCAATCATCAGTTTCATCACTTAAATCCATCGGTTCTGCCTTATGATGTCAAGGGATCATGTTTATCTTCACCCTCTCTCTACCACGTCCAAGTGTCATGAAACCTTCATTCCAGTAGTTTCTTGCATGAACTCTCCTTAGCCATGGTCTTCCTAGCAACATTGGGTACGCAACAATACCATTTTCATCACCTGAAAGTCTACCACACATACAACACCCATAACAGATATTGCCACATTTGAAACTACACCTTCTGGTTTAGTTTTTCCCTTATTTAATGACCTTAACATAAGTGTTGAGGGGCGATCAATTTTTAAACCCAACATATTCATTATAGACTCGGTCATTACATTAACTGTTCACCTCCATCAACTAAGACATCATGAATTGAAATACCATTACATAATACCTCAGCTTGTGGAGCGTAGGGATCTGTCTCTGCTTCCAAAATAGGGACCTCAACCTCCTTCCTTCATCGAGCATTGAGTCCACTTCGTAGCTCCCGCCTCTTCTCAGAAAACATAGCCAAGAGTTGACCATATGTAATCTTTGCAGGCCTTTTGGACAGATCTTCTAAGATGGAGTATGGTCCTTGCCCCTGTGAAATCAGAAAATCCTACACACCCAACTTTCTTCTCCTATGTTTCTTACTAGTTTCTCCTTTCATCTTCTTAGGATCATTTCCATCTTGATTATCTTTTTCTTTCTTTCTTTTTGTTACAAACACATCTACTTCATTATTTCTGCTCTTATCTACTACATCAAAAGAATTCATCAGGTGTTTTCAGGGTATCATTCTTAAGAACTCCCTATAATTACTTATAATGACAACCTTTTTTGGAAAATACAACTGGCAAATATCCATCGACCTAATAAGACTCCCTGAGTTTCTTGAAAGTAAATTATAATAGTTAATATGAATCTTTTGACAGTATTCACCCAGTGAGGTACTTTAAGTGTTAAAACTTTTTCACCTGGTTTTTCAAGGCTAAATCAGTGGCTTCTTTGCGACAACACTGATGGCTTCCTTTCCAACTTCCGTACAATGATTTCTAAGACACTATGCTAAATGAGGGGGGTGGCCTCTCTATTTATAGATACTTCTAGGCGAATATACCCATAGCTCTAGCGAAAGGATGAATTTGACAGTGCGACACTGGAGCGAAACTATTCCATACCTGGTTTTTAAGGCTCCATCTGTGACGTGCGACAACTTGATTCTAATGACGCGCGACACTGACGCGACATTCTGTTTGATGTGCAACACAGTCACATGGATTGTAATGACGTGCGACATTGTCTGCTCAAAATGACGCGCGACACTGTGCTCTATTGACGCGTGACACTGCAAACTAATGACGCGCGACATTTCTAATTCTATTGACGCGCGACACCTACTGTCTCTAATTGACGCGACACATTTTCCTCTATTGACGCGCGACTTACGTCACAATATTTACTATTGACGCGCGACATTCCTATCTTCTATTGACGCGCGACACTGTATCACTCTATTGACGCGCGACACTATCTCCTAATGACGCGCGACACTATCTTCTATTGACGCACACTGGATCCTATTGACGCGACACATACATTCTATTGAAACACGAGGACACTCTAGGGCTTAGTATTGACGCGCGATCATTGCTAACTCTATTGACGTGCGTCAGCTGTAGGAGCCTTTGACGCATGTCAATAGGGGCCAGTGACGCCCATATTTAGGTTATAAATACCCTTATGCCGCTCATTTTCTCGTTTACGTTTTCCCGTTCTTGAATTTTTGCAGGTCTAAATCTTTGACAAAGACGCAATTACAACTATAATGTCGACTTCACATGCTTCCCAAATGCAAGTTCAGCAAGAAAATCAAGAGAATCCAAGTCAATCGATTTCCAAGATCAACCTACAGGAATCCCTTATGCCCTCACATCCATACGGCTTTAAAGATGTCTTCAGAATATCAAGCTATAATTGAAGAGTGTGAATTTACAGGGCTCGTTAATATGCCCCATTTTGAAACAGATCCGGATATTTTGAATTACCTTCTGTCATGCTACAATTCAGAGGACGGTATATTTTATGTGACTCTGAGCGATGGCCAAATGTTCCAATTCACTATTGAAGCAAATGACATACATCGGTTTACGGGCCTTCCTTCAGAAATTTACCAATTGTTACAACCAAGGCAACACTCGTGGAAGAAAACAAGAAATTTCTCGAATCAACGTACGGTTTCCATGTTGATTATAAGTATAATTCATTTTAATTCAATTTTTTTATTCTGTTTTTTATTCTGATACAATTTGCTGTTATAAATTTATAGTAATTTTCACTGTTTCGCATTTGCAGCCCATGTCAATAAATCTAGGCGTGGTGTAGATACACAATCAATTGCACACCACTTTCTTGCTGCACTTATTTCATTTTTTCAAGCCAGAATTGTTTTGCAGGGTCGCCAAACAGATATACCAAATTGGGCCATTGCATACATTTGTGCCACTATCTCAAAACAAAAATTCGATTGGTGCACATATCTATCCAAAAAAATAAGAACTGACATATCAAATTCAAAACTCTCAGAAAAACCTTTCATTTATTCAACAAACTATCTCCTCGGCTTCTACTATGAGGCACTTTTAAATTTAAAAGCATAAAGAAATTCCTACTTGCTCTGATGAGGCTTTGAAGAAATTCTCAATTCCATTTGAAGAACAACAGGTATAAACTATTTAGTTTGTAATTGTATTAAAATTTTCTTCATTACAGTGCACAGTTATTAAAACTTAAATTTTAATGTTTTGCAGAGAAGATATCTTGAAGCCATTCCCAAGAAAAAAAAAGATGTCGAGAGGAAGAGGCCAACAACACGCGGAGGCTTCGGGGGACTCCCAATCTGAAATGGAAGCTCACTCCTCTCCAAACCCTCAACAGTTTGAACTCGTTAAACGCCAGAGAAGTAATACATTCTCATATATTATTTACAAATTCCAAAGTTGCATATTTATTTTTCAATTTAAATTTTAACCAAATGAATTGACAACATTTAATATTGATGAATTGCAGGGACTATGGAACCTTCTTCCCCAACTCACTCCATACAGTCGCATGCATTCATATCTTCTGAACAGCCACTGAGTACAACTCCTACAAGGCCACCCGTAGCACCGAAAAAAACAACCCCTCGACAACAAGGTACAACTTTTCTATAGTACGTTTAATTTCGTAGTTTTGACTTTATGAATTGTTTTAATATTTTTCATTTTTTTCTTGTACTTTTCAGCACATGTCAGTCATGATCAAACCACGGCACCGACACCCACTCAATCATTAATTTTTAAAATGCCAACCAGAGGAACAATGAAAAAGAACATTGGTAAACGCATGCCTTTTGCTCCGGCCCCTAGTGGGACACTAAACCTTGACTCCTCGTTTCGAATTCCAACTCTCTCACTTGGTGGCTTGCCCAGTGCAACGGGCATATCTGTTTTGAACAATATAAATTTAGATGAAGATTATTTGGGCATTGATAGCAATGACCCAACTGGTTTTTTCGATACCCGCGAGATGATTCAAGGCCAGCAGGTATACTTCAAATTTCAATTTTAATATGCTTTACAATTTTGAATTACATTTTGATTTAAATTTATTTATCTAAATCTTGATTAATTTTTTCAAAAACAGGATCAGCCCACCCAAAGACAGAAACAAGGAGCAGTTGATCTTGGTGAAAGCCCCCATACTTCTCCAGCAAGATCGTCTGCATCAGATTCAGATAGTGAAGAGTTGCCACCTTTTCCTTTGGAGAACTTAATTGGTAATGATTGTCAATCCCATGTCAGTGAGTTTATTATTCCTCATATCCAACAGCTTATAGAATGGGAGAAAAGGGCTAAAGTTCTTATCAATGAGATTATTAGTCGTTATGAAAATTATTGGCAACGGGATAGTTTATACGCTGCAGTCCAGAATCAACCTGCGAAGATGGATTCCTTACTTACCCAAGTAAGAATGTGGGACTGTCACGTTTAACAACTATAAAGATGACATTTTAGATAAGGCACTAAACAAATTGGAAAATATTAGTGCCGAGGCCCAAGCATATTTTAACAAATGGTCCACGAACAAGGATTTGGTATCAATCGCAAATGCCGAAAGAGATAGAGCGGTTGTAAGTACTATTACATTCAAACAATCATTTTTGTTAATTTGAAATTTTGAATTTACATTAATATTTTGAATTGACATTACTCTTTTTGTGCAGTTGAAATATGAAAATTTGAAGAGTCAGGCGAAGGTTTTGCAAGTTCACTTGGAAACAGCAAAGAACAGCTTATCCGCAGCAAAAAATTTGAAGCAAAATATTGTTTTGGTTAACAAACAAAACAATACACTAAAGCGGATAATTAAAGAGCATGGTCTCGACCCTGACATATTATTCAAAGCCAAAGCATTGCTGATCCAAATTTGCTGTCGCATGGAGATGCAACAAATCAAGAAGAAAGAATTTTAAAAAATCTGGACAGTGCTGCAGAAGATCTTATAAGTTCAGGGGTTATTTCTGGTGTTGGGGAAAGAGGTACAGCCACAGTGGAAGAAGCCGTTGGGGAAGAGAGCAGAATTTAGAATTGTCTAAAGAAAAAGAGGGTTTTGAAAATTAGAAACTTTTATTATTGACTAAACTTTAAATATTGAATTTGAAAACTTCTACTATTGAGTTTGTACTATGCTATTTGAATTTAATTATATGGTGCATTAGATGGTGATGAATCATGAATTATATGTATGTTTCTTGTTTACTTGCATTGTCATGAATTGTATGTGGACGTAGATGATGAATGATGACAATTGATAATCAATGATAGATGATGATGAAAGACTATGATCGATTTAATGTGTATAATGTAAAATTTAGTGCCTAAATATCTTGTGGGACTTTAATTATCTTGAAATTATGTCGTTGGGACTTTAATTTTATCTGTGGGGTTATAGACTGTCTATGAAAGTAGACTTAAGGTCTATAGTTGGTAACTTCTAAGGTAGATAGGTATTTAAGATATTTAGATGTTTTGTACTATGATTATATTACGTTTGTTGAGGACTTGCAAAGTCATGTTTGTATGTGGATAGACGGTAGATGATGAATGATGACAATTGATAATCAATGATAGATGATGATGAAAGACGATGATAAATTTATGTCAGTCTAAATTTAGTGCCTAAATATCTTGTGGGACATAATTATCTAGTTGTCTTTGGGGTAATAGAAACTAAGATTTGAAACAGTTAAGGAATTCTCCTTAATAGATTATTGGAAAATTCTATTTTAAAGAGTTCACCTCTATATCAGTGCTTCAATCTCTGATTCAGTCCTAGTTGGTGATCCAAAATATCAAGATCATTTGTGAAAATCATGTTTTGTGGAAACAATCAGTGAAGGCTAGAATTAGCATCAAGGAGATTTAGTTAATTCCAGGCCATCTAATTAAGCTTGGGAAATAATCAAGACCATGGTTTAAAAGATATGATTCATCAATGTATTGTTTTGTCTAGAGTAATGACATATTGGAGGACCTTGTTTTATGGAGGCTAGATTAACTGAAAGTTGGAATAACCATGTGATTAAAAGATGTCAAGCTCGATATAGAACTTTGAAGTTTAATGTAAAACATACAAGGTTTCTATCATGAAGATTAGTCTGTGATCAAGTTCATTATAGATCTATCATTTTTTTATATTTGAGTGTATAAGAAAATGTTATTGCCACTGACAAGAAGATGTATTGTGTAATTAGAGGTTATACTCTCTGATTCATGCTCAAAGTTGGTTGAAAAACTTCATCCTGCTACCCAGTATCTGAAGACACAATGTTCAAGTGTAAGTTTGAAGACAATCTCATGAAGCTTGATTTCTATGCCTTGAATTCATTAATCAGATCTTGAAGTACATCTAGTAAAATCAAGTGTATAAAACATTGAACAAAATTTCTCAACATAATGTTCTCTTGCAAGGTTGGATCATCTTAAAAAGGTAACATTGTGTAAATTTTGTCAAGAGTTTATTGCTCATCTACAAGGTATTTGGTACTAAGATTGTGTATTGTGTAATAGAGTGTTATACTCATCTCAAACTCAGTCATAGACTCAATCACTGTTTGTTTCTTTGGTTGGGATAAAAATGAAGTCTTCATCTACAAATGCATTGCAAACATGAAGGGAATTTCCTCTGAGAAATGACGCTCATCACTTGCATGTTACCTTGTCACTAATCTATTTGTGCATCACTGGCCCTAACGCGGAAGCAGTATGAACATCATTGTTTCTATTACGCGCGTCACTTATTGTCACTGGTCTACTGAGCATCTATTGATGTGCGTCATGGCATCTATTGACGCGCGTCACAAGAATGTATTGCTACTGGCATCACAAGTCCATTGATGCCCGATTTAGTATAAATACCCTTCAACCGGTCATACTTCTGTTTTCATCTTGCTCAAATTTTTGCAGGTCTCAAAAATGCAAGTATCAGTAACAAATGAGAATCCAAAATTGATGAAATGCCCTCACATCCATATCGTAATACCATTGTCATAGATCCGGATATTTTGCATTACTTTCTGTCATCCTAGGATTCAGAGTATAACACATATGTTTCTGAATGATTGGATTCTTCAGTATCGAAGTCAAATGACATCCAGGTTTTACAGTGGCTTCGTTCAAAAATACCAATTGATTCAAAAGCTCATCTATCTTTGCATCATAAGGTTATTCTCGAATCAACGTTTGGTTTCCAGTTGATTGAAAGTGTAACTCGATAATGTCATATTGTGTAAGGTAATTGGATTTTTAGCCCATGTCCATCTATCCAGGCGTGGTGTCTAATAGAAGCATTTCATGAGTACATGTAATTGGTGCAATGCTTATCTAAGATGAGCTTTGTAACTTTGTTTGACCTGATGAGTGCAGTGGAAAAGTTTAAACAAAAAAAAGATCTTAAGAAAACTGATGGAACCAAGAAGGGGAAATTAATTGATGTTCCCAAACCTTGATGCAAATCAAGCAGGAGGGAAGAATTCTGATCAATGTACTTTAATATTAACGGAGGGTGACTCAGCCAAGGCTCTTGCTCGCTGTAAGTGTTTGTGCCTTGAATCAGGGAAATGTGAATATTGAATTTGGTAGTATTGTGACATGTTTCGACATCACTTTCCAATTTAATTTTTTGTTATTTTAGTTATCTTTATCCTATCAGGTGGCAGGAATATCTATTTTTTGGGAAGCTACCACTCACCAACAAATGGAGAATAAAGAGATAGTAAATAGAAAAAAAATCCTTGGTCTACAGGAAGATATAATATATGACAGCATTAAATCTTTAAGATATGGCCATCTGATGATAATGACAGACCAGGTACATGATCTTTGTATAGCGCTGTTTAGTTTCTGTAAATGTTCCCCCTGTATATTTGGTTGTGTTTCGAGACTTTTTATATTTGTTTTCTAAGCCACCAGATGTTATGTATCTCCATGTCTAATGTCGGCACATGTTGATGTAGGCAACTCACAAAAATGGAAATGTGTTATCTTTCTACACAATTCCTAAGTATGAAGCTTGGAGAGAATCATTGAGTGGATCGATAACCGGCTGGACCATATAGTGCAACAAAGTAATGCTAGTTTGTTTTCTCTTTATATGTTTTCAAGTTCTGGTTTTGTTCACTTGCTGATTAGGTATCACTTGTTGCTTGGACCATACAGGGTTCCTGGTTTGGGCACAAGTACTTCTAAAGAGGGCAAGGAGTATTTCATAGATCTGGACAAGCACAAAAAAGATTTTGTGTGGGTTGATGAGAAAGATGGAGATGCTTCCTCATATCAATCAGCTTATAGAATGGGACAGAAGGGCTAAGGTTCTTATCAATGAGATTATTAGTCGTTACGAAAATTATTGGCAACGGGATAGTTTATACGCTGCAGCTGATCCAAATTTGCTGTCGCATGGAGATTTCTAGTGTTTGGGAAAGAGGTACAGCCACACTGGAAGAAGCCGTTGGGGAATAGTGCAGAGGAGTAGAATTGGATAAAGAAAAAGAGGGTTTTGAAAACTAGAAACTTTTATTATTGTGGAAACATTAAATAATGAATTTGAAAACTTCTACTATTGTCTATTGTGTATGTACTATGGTATTTGAATTTAATTATATGGATTTACATACAATCTTTAATTTTAATTGCATTAGATGTTGATTATCATGAATTATATGTATGTTGGTCTGATGTGTCCACATGTACTTGTAAAAAATAAATTAAATATAATTCTAAGAAATCAAGAAAGAATCATCACTGGTAAGAAATTAAACATAATTGCAAATATGCTAGGGTTTAGCTTACCTCTTGCGTATTGCAATCATCAAGGGTAACATGACATTGTAGATGGAGGGGTGAGTTGCCTGACATTGTCTAGTCCTGAGAAGTGTAACCAGCAACATCTTTAAATATATAGACCAACAATATCTTTAAATAAATGCCTCTTCTAAATATAAAGAATTAGACCTGTAACGTCTTTAAGTCGTTACGATAACAAGAGCTGAAAAAATGTAAGAGGTAACAAACAATAAGATTATGTTGAAGAAGATACCTATTTAAAATTGAAATCATCACCGGTAATGTGAATTATATATGTTTTTGTCTTAAAAAATTCAACACAAAAAATTGATTAGTAGATAGATGGGTGAGTTGAGCCTGACATTGTCAGTCCTGAGAAGTATACAGCTTCCTCTTTAATGATAACAAGACGGATGTCAACCCACGTTTTCAAAAAAATTAAAAAGATTGTATTTAACTAAATGTATTGTAATATGTAAATACACCTGTAACATCTTTAATTATAACCATAGCTGAAAAAATGAATAGTAACAAACAATAAGATTAAGGGGAAAAAGATACCTGCTTAAAGTTGAAATCATCACTGCCACTGGTAATGAGCTAGATCTTTGTTTTAAAAAAATCCAACACGAGAAATGGATTAGTAGATAGATGGGTTAATTGCCTGACATTTTTAGTATATAGAAGTAACATCTTTAATGATAAAGATAAAAGATAGATAAAGAAGATACCTACTTAAAGTTGAAACAATCCATTATCAATAGCTTCATCAAAGTCGATGTTGTCTTCTGTAGAATGTGACGAAGAGCTAATTACACTCTCAAGGTTGGGAATATTTGTACTTGTAGCTGTATTATTTAAACCTCTTCTTTCACAAAGGGAATTCCAGTGAGCAATTGCTCTGTCAAAAATGAATAGCAACAAACAATAAGATTAAGGGGAAAAAGATACCTGCTTAAAGTTGAAATCATCACTGCCACTGGTAATGAGCTAGATCTGTGTTTTAAAAAATTCCAACACGAGAAATGGATTAGTAGATAGATGGGTGAATTGCCTGACATTTTTAGTATATAGACCTGTAACATCTTTAATGATAAAAATAAAAGATAGATAAAGAAGATACCTACTTAAAGTTGAAACAATCCATTATCAATAGCTTCATCAAAGTCGATGTTGTCTTCTGTAGAATGTGACGAAGAGCCAATTACACTCTCAAGGTTGGGAATATTTGTACTTGTAGCTGTATTATTTACACCTCTTCTTTCGCAAAGGGAATTCCAGTGCGCAATTGCTCTGTCAAACGGAAAGGTTTCGAGGGAGTATCGAGAAACGTAACACCTCATGCAACTTTCCAGATTTTTATCCAACCTGTTTCTCAGTTTTGATTTTATAAATGACAATGCACTGAAAACCCTTTCATCCTCCACAGACCCCAAAATCATTGTCTGGCATAACTCATATAGTCTGAAATATTCACTGATATCTTCTTGTAAGATAGAACTTTGATAGATTCCTCGCCACAGCCTTGTAATAGCACCACTTTCAGAAGGTTGATCTAAATTCCTATATTGGTTCCTCATTGTTGTTGCAAAATTTGTTGACTGAAACTTTAATAAATCGGCATTCAGTATACCTTTGATTTCCATACCCTTGAGCTCTGACGTCTTTGTAAATTGTTCCATTATTGTACCCATTGATTTATGGAAATGCTTACTGACAAAGTCTGCACGGCCACCTTCTGTATTCCAAAAATTTGGATTCATCACACCCATGGCTTCCAGAATTTTATCTTTACAGAAACGTTCCCTAATTTCTGATGACAAGGTTTCTGAAATTTTTTTAAGCTTTATTCTGGTTTCAACTATCACAGACTCAAACAAATTACGTGTCACGGGAACATCTTCTCGTTCCGATCCTGTAATATCTTGACGTTTTTGCAAAATGTGCATTGGTATTTCCCTCCCATTAACAGAGATGCATAGGTGATCGTGGATATTAAATCTCAAAAAGGTGTTAGGATTTTTAAGATCTAATAAATCTCTCCAATTTTCAAAAACAGGTGCATCAAAACTATCCTGGGAACAGTACAATATATCAAGACTTTGACATACCATTTTCCTCATCCGTATAAAATCCACAATATAGATTAATCTGCCCTGTGCATGCTTCATCAGTGTATTGATCTCCTTTAACATTGGAAGAATACCAACCAATGTAAGCAATGTCTCCAAATCAGTTAAGCGGAACAACAGGTCCCTTGCCCTATCAACTTCATGACGGTATTTGTGCATGAAACCAACCAATGAAGGATACTCCTCACGAACTCTGCATGCAGGTTCATACAAAGATATCCATCTAGTCTCCACATCCTTCAGAAGTTTTTTTCCATCTGTAATTCCAATTGCAAATTTTTGGAACTCGAGAAAACGCTTTGGGCTGCTTGACATATAGGCATGAAGTTCTCTTATAAGGTATTCTAATTTAGCAACATTTTCGTGGTTGCTTACCATTTTATATGCTAAATTCATTCTGTGAGCCATACAGTGAATTGGTAGCATATATGGGGCCATTATTGTTTGTAATCTAACACAGAGCCCTATTTGGTGACTCTGTATGAAAGATGCACCATCTTCTCCAATGCATACCAACTTCGTAGCAATTTCATAATCAGTCATTCCAGCAACATCTTTCAAATGAGAAACAACTATTTTATATAGGTTTTCGGCATTGCAATTTTCAATCATTTTCATAACACCCAACAGATTAGGTGTCCTTATATGATTTTCTAAAGTATAGATGTGGATACATACCCATGCGGTGTTGTCGACTGTTGTCACTTCATCAATTGAAAGAGAGATAAAGTTTGCTTTTTTTACATTCTCTTTCAAATCTTCCTTCTCTATCATCGAGAGGCATTTTGCCATTTCCCATCCACTACTTTCAAACCAATGAGACTGAGGTACATTCAGCATTCTATTAAATTGATACAAAACTTTGAAATCAAGGAAATCTGAAATCGCTCTTCCTTTTTTTAGTATTTGAAAAAGAGTAGAGAATTGTATGAATTTTGCATGTAGATTTGTTTCTTTCATCTTACCAATATGTGATGTGATCATTCCTCCATTTTCCAACATATGTCTGTGTTTTTTGTGCTCTGCCTCATATTCTGCTGCGTATCTAACATGCATGCATTCTTTTTTAGTTTTCCACCTATGTGTTTTGATTTTCTGGCCATCTGCCCCTGTTACAGTTAAATATTGTTTTCCACAATGTTTTTATATAGTGTCCAGCTTTAGTTGCATTTTTTGTTGCTTTCCCAATTTCCACGTACATATTGTACATGTACATTCACATGGGATTTCTTCAGAATTAGATGATTTTACAGGTTCAATAAACGGAAATTTAGTTTCCCAATCAAACTTGTATGTCCTACCAATGGTCCACATATTCTTGTTCGTTTTCAATGCTTTACTTTTTTTAGTAGAACTTTGAGCAATATCACAATCACCTGGTTTCCTTTTTCTTGGACCGGAGTTTGATTTTGATTTCTATCTTCCATTTTGCTCAATTTTTGTATCTGTGATATCTAGCTGCACTTCTGGTTGCATCCCAACAGGAACAATATCTTCAAGATCTGGCATATTATCATAGGTTTCATTTGTTTGTCTTTGATACTGTGTAGAATGCATGTCCACCTCAATAATACCTTCCACACAGTCAGTATTCTGATTCTTTGTGGTGGCATCTATGTGATTGGTATTTACAATATTTGTATCCGTAGAGTTTCCAAAATACTTGAAGAGTGATTTCTGAGATTTCTTACTTACTTTTAGGTTATTCGTATTCTTTGAGTTGACACCTTCCATTATTCTGAGAAGAGTCCTACGTCAGCAAAAGAACCAAGTAGTGACTATGTCTAGTGTCTGAGGTCTTGTCGCACGTGAACTTGTTTGAGTTATTTTTCACGTGTCAACTCTGCACTTGTCGTGCGGTCAACAACTTCATTTCCTTTCACGCGTCCACTGTCTGAATATATCTGTCGCGCGTCAACTTCCTAGCCCCTGTCACGCGTCAGTAAAGCTCTTGTCGCGTGTCAATACAGCTCTTGTCATGCATCAGTACAGCTCTTGTCACGCGTCAGTACAGCTCTTGTCGCGCATCAGTACAACTCTTTTCGCGCGTCAATAATTCCCTTGTCGCGCGTCAACACTGCATTTTTCGCGGCTGTCAACAATCACAGGATAACAGTAATCTAAATCTCTGGTGCTTAAGGGTATGTGAGTTCAAATTTCACAGCATTGGTAATTTGTTAAACTACTTGAGGTATACTACCCAACGAATCAACATAGGTTTTTATAGGAGATGTTTTCAAATGAAGGCGAAGCCGACCCCCCAAAAAAAATATACTATATATTTTAGGCGAACATGACACCGACCCACTCTGAATAATTCGCCTTTTCAAATTTTCCTAAAATGAAATTTTCGCCATATTACGAATATTCGCCGCTAAAATTATCCCTGTTCTTGCCTTCTTGCAATCTTCTTTTCTTGTTCAATGGTAGCTGGGTGATCATACTTCACTCGTTGTCTAATCTCTAGCTTCATCCCAAGAATGAAGTGCTTACTAAGGAGATTATCCACGCCATTCATCAACCCATCTGCTAATCCTTCCTTCTGGATCTAGGCATCGAGCTTCCTCCTTAGCTATAGAACATGAACATGATAATCCATTATCTTCTCCTTCTCTCCTTGGGATAGCTTTGTGTATCGATCATGAGATCTACATATTTCTGTTGTTCACCAAATTCTTCAAGAAAACTTTCAGTTAA
Source organism: Taxus chinensis (assembly GCA_019776745.2). Taxonomy (NCBI): domain Eukaryota; kingdom Viridiplantae; phylum Streptophyta; class Pinopsida; order Cupressales; family Taxaceae; genus Taxus; species Taxus chinensis. The sequence continues at coordinate 68,946,184 of CM034150.1, forward strand.
TAAATCCCATGAGTTTTTCACATTATCACCTAGTGTTTCAAACCACCTAAGGGCTGAGCCATCCAAAAAGGTAGGAAAAAATTCAGTCCATTGTTCGCTTCTTATAAGGCCATTACAAATACAAGATCGTTTAAACTCTTGAATGAAAGAGGAAGCATCTTCATTAGATTGGGCTCAAAAAACAGGAATCTTCCCCATTTCTAAAAGTAACCACAGTGAAATATCAACCCACAAGTACAATCAACAAGAATTATGTGCACAAATAATTGGAATCTCTATAATAGAAAATAGAAATGACCACAGTAAACTATGGTAAAACTTGACTTACTATGGTAAAAAATGACTTTACTGTGGTAAACACTATTCATAGTAAAAAGTGAAGTTACTGCGGTAAATACTATTCACAGTAAAAAGTGACTTTACTGTGGTAAATACTATTCACGGAAAAAATTGAATTTACCAGGGTAACTACTATGCACAGTAAAACCAAGGTTACTCTCCAAATGTTTTCTGACTAAGTGGGAATATCTCTCCAAAAAATACACCAACGAGGAATGGTCCCGGCAACGGAACCAAAATGTCATCACCAATCCGGCACTATGATAATTCTTCACCGAGAACTCCTCGTGCTATGATTATTTACTAATGCACAACTTTTAGTTTGGTGGATGGAATCTGGAAACACAACAACAAACATAACACAAGAATACCATAGACTATGATAAGAAGGAATGATGATAAATCTGAAATATAACTGTAAATTACAATATCAACATGAAATTGTTACAATCTCACCCATGATGTACTTCAAGTGTTACTAACTTCACTTGCCTTCCAACAATAACTATGGGAGAAACTTCACAATTACACCTCTTAATGGATTCTTTAACACACCTTCAAAATGATGGCTTCTTTTACACACTTACTCATACAATATTTCTCTCTACTTCCTTTTATGCTAAATGAGGGGGGTGGCCTCTTTATTTATAGGAATTTAGGCTTATCCACCCTATCTCTAAGATAGGGTAGGAAATCTCTTCTAGCCAATCATATTCCATGCCTAAACTATTGCCTTTATATGTACGCTTATCTTCTAAGATAAGATAAACCTTATCATCTCACATGGGTTCCACATTTTTAAATTTTTCTACAAATAAAATACACAAAATATTTATGACATCACTCCTTGTCCTTATTACAAATATAATATTTCTAATTCCTAATCATGTAGACCCTACTTCTCTACTTATCCCAACTTTGACATTTTAACATTAACAGACCACTTACGACAAATATTTACTTTTTACAACATTCATATTGTACTTTGATTGTTACTGTACTCTACATTATTGGCGGTACCGTACTAATGGCATCGTTATCTTCTATTGGACGCAACTACTAATTATACTTAACAACATCCTATTCCTAATACATACATTAATAAAATAGAAATTACGGAGGAAAATTTTAATGTCGACAATCCATCAGAGCAGCCCCACATTTTGATTGATAGTACATAATTTATTATAAATGAATAGTGGTTGATATATCAATAATTTCAAATTTACTAAATGAATTTTCCTTTTGGTGACAGTTGATAGCGATGAAGGAATTCAACATGAAACACAATACCTTAGTCCTGAATAACATGTTAGAAACCATGGAAATGCGTTGCAAGTGCTCAATGAGTCTAAAGAGTTTTTGAAATCATTGTTTGATGTGGTGCCAGGAAATGATGAAAAAATATTTTCTTTTGGAGACTGTGTGTGTAACAATCGAAGAAGCTTTTAGATGACTTAGATTCATTGTCATTTGTTTTCATTACTGATTGTAGTGAAAATGAGACTTCTACCACCCGTATGCGGCCATGGTTCAGTGCAAACAAGAAACCTCAAAAGAGGAAGCAAAAGGAGACTGTAGTTTTGGATTTAAACATTTATGCTCAAAATTATAAGGATTATACATTTCCTGACACAACTCGTGGAAGGAGACATCTCAATCAAACATAGAAATTATCTGGTATAACAATCATAGAAATTTGTGAGGCTACAATAGGTAGTTTGTGTGAGTACGAATGTAATGTGATTACAATACGTATTCATTGGAATTCAAGCCACTTTAATTTCTTTTTCGTGATATGCAGGGACAACCCTCTTGACCGAAATGCATGTTCCACGTCGTCTCCTCTCGTTTGGAATATCGAATGCATCTTGAAGGTATTTATGTCTATGTGGAAAATAATTTTAAGTGTAGGGCTTTTTACTGTTATGTGGATTGCACAGTCTTGTTTTAGTATGATTATGACAAGTATTTTTTCATGGTTGATCAGGGGATCATTTTTGAAAGTTCCCAAAACATCCCTAAATGGTGTCAATGTAGAAGATCATCTCTAGATATTTTCAACAACTATGAGAACGCGACAAACGGACATCGAGAGCTCTAGATATGTTCAGTCAAAGTTCAGACATCGGGAAAGTCAACTCTTGTCAATTGGTCAATATTGGACCAAATCGCACTGTGACATGTGGCTTGCCACCACTCGTCGAATTCACTCGATTTACCTATCGGGAGATGACAAGTGGACTACATGATGACCGAAGTTAATTATTTTCGATACCCCATGGTATGGGTCGAATTTTTATTTACTTGGTAAGTCCACTTATACATTATTCCCAAATGCCACGTATATATATTTATATATATATATGTTCAAACATTAGTATAAACCGCCAACATAATACCACTTAGCTACCATGGAGGATTATGTTGAAGCGGTGGTGGGGAGCATGTTTAATGTTATGCATGGAAATCCACATAGGGGCGGTTATGCCTCTAATGGTCCTTTGACCATTTCAAACAAAGCGTGAAAGGTTTAATAAAGCCTAAGACCTTATTACTCCACAACATGTGGGATATCCCACTTAAATAATCAAACCGCCCCACTTCTCCTTAGCCGCTCAATTGGGATTTTATCCCATTAAAAATGCAAATCGGCTAAAATGGGTATTAATCCCATCTCATATGCTAATCCGCCCAAATGGGAATTTTTATCCCAAATTTCATGTACGGGTTTAGGCTAATATTAGCCTAGGATTATATGCAAATGCATTATTCAAGGACCCTAAAAATGTATAAATAGGGTACCTAATTCATTGTAATGACACACACCCTAAGCTTATTATTTGTTAAGCTTATTGTGGACACACACCCCAAGCTTATTATTTGTTAAGCTTATTGTGGAGACAACCCAAGCTTATTATTTGTTAAGCTTATTTGTGAGATGTGTCAAAAAATATTGTTTATTGGCCTATTATTTTAGGCAATAGTAGATGGAATATTTGTGATTGGGAGTAAATTATAAACTACCCAATAGGCCCATTGAGCCACACCAATTACTTGCAAATCCTGGATTGTTGACCGGAGTGCTAGCGTCACATTGATAGCGTTGGGAAGGCCAATCGAAGCCAAAGGATATTGTGCATCAGGAAGGTAAAAAAAAATTCGACTGATCATCGGAAGTTTTCGAAGAACTGGTGTACTGATAGGCAAGTAAAATTCCATTAGGTTTTCTTGTGAAAGTACTATTGTAACTTACAAGTTTTGACTAGTGGAATGGTTCGACTACGAAACCCGAAGACTAAGCAATTTCCGAACTCTGTAATCAATCTTTGTGCAATTGTCTTAAATGTCTTGCATTTTAATTTTTAAATTGATTACTTAAAAGGAGTAAATTATCGGCAAATAATTAAAGCCTATAAGGGTCCGAGATCAGGTAGTAATAATCTGATTATTTTCGGATCATGTTTGGTATCAGAGCTGGTAAATCTAATTAATAGAGTGATTGCTTCAAGTTGGTGTAGTTGGTTCAGTTTGTGTGAACAGGGTACAAGTGCACTATGGGCAAGATGTCTAAACAGGCGAAGCTCGATGAGATTGAAGTGTATAATCACCAGATCCAGGAAGAGAACTCTCTCTTGCGATCAATGTATTACTCCTTGGAAGAGGAGAATGCTCATTTGAAATTAGAACTGCAAACCAAGGATGAGCTCTTGGCAAGGTTGCAATGTGGTGATCAAAGGAAGGAAATACCTTCAACTTCAGATGCAGTGACCATGGCAGATGACTGCACTGTAAGTTGTTCACCACTGGAATCTTCTTCTTCCTCCCATTCGGTTTCAGATTTAGGTAATGAAGTCTTTGGTTTGTTTGAAAAGCATACTAGAGGAATTGGATCCAAGTTACTAGATAAAATGGAATTTGATGGAAGAGGCCTTAGTAAAAATGCCCAAGGTATTACTAACCCAATACAGGTCGAGGATCATCCTCGTTTTGTAGGTTTGGGTTATCCTAGTGTGGGAATGGATATTGGAGAATGCTCCAAGAATGCTAACGGGAGATAAGCTTCCGAAAGCAAAGTGAATACCCCACTAGTACTGCAAGAAGATTCTGAGCAGGAAAGTTGTGCTTTGTCGTCATAGGAAAGATGTGGTAAGAGAAATCAGCGAAGAGGTAATGAGATTCCACCTCCAGTTTCTTACCATAATTGTAAGCACAGTAAAACTTCTGATCCACTTTTTCAGCTTAAGAAGTATGGTTATGATTTTTAGAAGATGTGGAATTATTTTCCATGTACTTTTTGTGGATTGCATAATCATTCAGTGGCCAGATGCTGGAAGAGAAGGACACTGACTAAGAAGTTGATGTCGTTCATCAGGAACAAGGAAAATCAGAAAGACCAATCTCATCATGCAAAGTCGAGAAATGGCAGAAAGAGTTCCTCATCCCAGAAGAAGGAGATTAAGAGGAATTTCTGTGCTCATTGCCAGAGGAATGGGCATTAGGTGGAAAATTGCTGGAAACTGCATCCATCTCACCATCAGAGTAATGACAAGCCAAAGATGGAATGGAGGCCTATTGCAAAGGCAGAAGAAGTTTCTACTCCACAAGCAGTTGACGATTCAACCCAAGACCAGGTAATACCTGAAAGTGAAAGTCCTTTAAGATGGGTAAGTCAATAATTTTTCAATTATATATTGCATAATTCAAATTGATGAATGGTATGCAATATTAAGTTTGGAGATCAGATATTGTGAGAAAATGCTGAGAAAAAGGTTTACAATACTCGGTGGATTTTCTTACTTAGAAAATTTGATTAATGCTCTAAACAGATCTCCTAATAAGCTTGTGAGTACCTGTTATAGCTTGGATATAGAATTTGACTCATATAAAGCTCAGAAATTGATTTGCCATTTGTGCAGACAATAAAGCTCTCAAAAGATCAGCTCAGAACTTCATTCTGTGTAGAGGCATTGTGACCGTGCAACAAAATGGTAGCTGAATCACCATTGGCATTGACACCGGGTCGAAACTTCATTATGTGTAGAGGTATTGTGACCGTACAACAGAGTGGTACCTAATATTAGTGTGTCAACAAAGAGGAGCTCTAAAAGGATTAGCTCAGAACGTCATTTGGTGTCAAGGCATTGCGACCACACATATGAATTGTAGCTGATCAACAGACTTAACATCGTGCATTGGAGGCTCGAGGTTTTGCAAGAGGCTTAACATCTTGCATCGGAGGCGTTGAGGTCTATAACAGACTTAGTATCATGCATTGGAGGCTTGAGGTCTTGAAAGAGGCTTAACATCATGCATCAGAGGCGTTGAGGTCTAAAAAAGGACAAGTCATTATCCACCATTGACATCGGATCAATCAAAGCTCTACGTAACATGGAGTTCCTTCAAACCAGTTTCGATTATGCAGAATCAACTTGGAGCCAGGAGCTGTGTTATAGAGTAAAAGAAGATCCTTGTTTTCAGATATCAAGAAGCTTAGTACTGCACAGAAGGAGCGTTGAGGTTTCATTCAGAAACTTAGCACCATAAAGCGGAGGCGTGGAGGCCTTCTTCGGATATCAAAGTGGCGCAGCTAAAGCGTTGTGGGCCCATAACCCACATGTCCTAGGATCAGAGCAGAGTTGTCAAAGTGAGAAGGTTGGAGGAGAAGACCCAAGGGTCTACTACAACAGCACTTCCAAGGTGGCAGCAAAGTTTTTCAGATTCAGGACAGTATGGAAGCTTTTTTGAGACAAAAAACCTTTTTCAGTTGGGAGGTGTGATTAGGGGATCATTTTTGAAAGTTACCTAAACATCCCTAAATGGTGTCAGTGTAAAATATCATCTCGAGAGCTTTCTAATGACTGTGAGAATGTGACAAACAGACATCGGGAGTTCTAGTTATGTCTGGTCAAAGTTCGGTCAACAGGAAAGTCAACTTTGGTCAACTAGTCAATATTGGACCAATCACACTGTGACATGTGGCTTGCCATCACTTGTCAAATTCACTCGAGTTGCCTGTCAGGAGACGACAAGTGGACTACATGATAACCAAGTTAATTAATTTCGATACCCCATGATATGGGTCGAATTTTTATTTATTTGGTAAGTCCACTTACACACCATTCCAAATGCCACGTATATACCACTACTTCACTCCTCCTCCATGTGGAAGTATAGTATGTTGGCGGTTTATACTAATGTTTGAACATATATATATATATATATATATATATATATATATATATATATATATATATATTAATGTTCAAACATTAGTATAAACCGCCAACATACTATACTTCCACATGGAGGAGGAGTGAAGTAGTGGTGGGAAGCATGTTTAATGTTATGCGTGGAAATCCATGTAGGGGCGGTTATGCCTCTAATAGTCCTTTGACCATTTCAAACAAAGCATGAAAGGCTTAATAAAGCCTAAGACCTTATTACTCCACAACATGTGGGATATCCCACTTAAATAAGCAAACCGCCCCATTTCTCCTTAGCCGCTCAATTGGGATTTTACCCCATTAAAAATGCAAATCGGCTAAAATGGGTATTAATCCCATCTCATATGCTAATCCGCCCAAATGGGAATTTTTATCCCAATTTTCATGTACGGGTTTAGGCTAATATTAGCCTAGGATTATATGCAAATGCATTATTCAAGGACCCTAAAAATGTATAAATAGGGTACCTATTTCATTGTAATGACACACACCCTAAGCTTATTATTTGTTAAGCTTATTGTGGACACACACCCCAAGCTTATTATTTGTTAAGCTTATTGTGGAGACAACCCAAGCTTATTATTTGTTAAGCTTATTTGTGAGATGTGTCAACAAATATTGTTTATTGGCCTATTATTTTAGGCAATAGTAGATGGAATATTTGTGATTGGGAGTAAATTATAGACTACCCAATAGGCCCATTGAGCCACATCAATTACTTGCAAATCCTGGATTGTCGGCTGGAGTGCTAGCATCGCATTGATAGCGTCGGGAAGGTTGATCGAAGCCGAAGGAGATTGTGCATTAGGAAGGTGAAAAACAATTCGACTGATCATCAGAAGTTTTCGAAGAACTGGTGTATTGATAGGAAAGTAAAATTCCATTAGGTATGGTGCCTCATCGTGTTTAAGATAAATGATGCTAAATGTTGTATTATGTTTGTTACGAGTTTTACACATTTGGATTTTATTATATTATGTGTATATTTCATGATCTTGTATCTGATAATGGTGGTATATGTTTTTTTCGTAGCTTATACAATGGAGGGGCGTGCAGAAGTCTCAAAGCAAGTGGTCTAAGGTGTCACATTCAGTTAGAGTTGGATGAATATATTATAAATGGCCAAAATGTAACTGAATGCTCTCATTCTATCCGGATAGTGTCATGTTGTGTGAAGGTTTTCAAGAAGTATCTAAGGAAGAATCTGGTTTTTGAATGAATGTTTGTAATCTTGGACCGTATGGTAAATTTTTTGTAATATTGTACCCTTGTAATGTTGTAGTATTGTAACCCAAAAGTGGTACATTTTTGTAATATTGTAGCCTTGTAATATTGTAATATTGTAACCCAAAAGTGGTGCTTTTGTAATATTCTAGCCTTGTAATATTGTAACATTGTAACCCACAAGTGGTACATTTTTGTAATATTGTAGCCTTGTAATATTGAAACCGAGAAGTGGTACAATTTTTTAATATTGTAATGAAGAAAAGTCAATAGTTTGTATAGAAAGAAGCAATCTATATGTGTTGCACTCTAACTCTGTGAGCTTTGTAATCTTATCTTGTGGAATAGATCTGACTATTACATTAAATCTCTAAACTCTTCTATTTCAATCAATACATAGATGTATAATTGATGTGAATGCAATTGAACTTATTGATATTCCTTGAGAAATCTGCAACATTCCATCTTCTAGGATAGTCCACCTAGGAGTTAGAGTTCATTCAAGATAATCTAGTTGAGGGAACTTTCTACTTGAATGTGAAAATTAAGATTTATCCTTGTTAGTGTTCAATCTTGGAAGTGCTCTGTTTTTTTTCAAGAGCTTTCTCCCTTATACTGAATGCTTCTGAGTTGGAATGTACATTTTATGGGTAAGAAAATTCTTTGCACAAATGCTGATGAGGGGTTTATTGACACGTTCCAGAAGTAGTATTTAAGGATTAATGTTGTAAATGTTATGTTTAAGGACTCTGTTTTTACATCAAAAAGTGTTAACTCACACTGTGTAGATATGAAGGATATTGATTCTTAGATTCTTAAAGCATCATGAATGAAATCTTGCTAATAACACTCTATGACAAGTGCCTCAGAAGGAAGATGTTTAAATCAAAGCATTAGAAGTGAAATTCTTACTGATTCTAAGAAAGAAAACCCTTGAAATTGATGTAATAGTGAATGAGAGGGAGGCTTGTAGAACTTGTGTAGATGTTTGAGTAACCTTGTTAGAGCCATGACTAATATTCTGAAGTATCTTGAACTATGCTCATATTGTGTTATCTCTGATAAGATGTATTGACATATTGAAGCAATCTTAAGAGTATATTATCATCAAACTGATGCATGCATAATGAATTATGTGAAGGAACTGTGTATCTGTGATCAGAGTTAGTTTGGAGTTCTATGAGTTTGTATTAGGAATGCAAGAATGCATAAGAGACTGTAGTTGTGATGTATGGGTGGAGGCACTCACAAACAACTTCTTGAAGGATAGGGTGTTTCATTGTTCATCTATATATGAGAAGACTAAGCCACTGATCATTCAGTTGTACATTTGACAAACCATCTTGAACTCTACACACCATCTTGTTCTCTTTGACTTTGGAAAACCAAAGATTAACTTGAAGAACTATCTGCCGAGTGTCTGATTATCTAGAGCTATCTCCACTATCCGGAGCTAAACCTGTAATTCAATGAATCCAACTCGTCTAAAATATTGATAATTCATAACATGTTGATTATTTTTCCTAAATAGGTGTATTTTGTGCAATGGGATCCAGTTGGGAAGAATCTTGAACCTTGTGGACAAGGGTATTGATTGGTTACCTTAAACTATGTTTCTTGGTACATGACTGTGAGAAACCCTAATTTCTTCCAAACTGTGATCACTGATTGCTTGTTGTCTTGGAGATTTTATGAACCAAGCACTGAGTTTCATTAAGTGCTCAGACATGGATAAGAGGTCAAAACAATGTTATATTGATGTAAGAATCTTCAAGCAAATATCTTATGAAAATTGTAGTCAAAGTAAGCCTCTCGATGTTTCACAGTAAGGGTTTAGCAGTGTGAACTAGGGCTCCACTTTTGAAGAAACACAGTGAGAAAAACTTCAAATCCACGTTAATCATGCTTCATTTCTCTTAAGATATTCGAAAGTTCAGGACTGCCCCCTGCAGATTGGTTTCCAAACCGTTGCCTTGGTTGGGCGGTGCTTACCGAACCACCGCTTTTGGGAGGTGGTTATGAGTTCCCATGGATAGAGTTTTGAATTCTACTTGACATATAGGAAGAGGTAACAAAATACAGTCCAAAACCTTAGTCTAGAAGCACAGTTTCAAAGGAGCTATAAGATGCACTTAGAATTTGGTGATGATTCTACTAAGGAATAATAAAGGACTTCATGGGTTTCAGAATCACCCTCTACTTCATCTTGATAGTACCCACATTGATAATTAGGCATGAGGTTTCCAAGACCTGGTGAGGGTTGTAGACTAAGTTGAAAAAGAGAGCTAATACCAGTTGAAACAAAGTTGGAGTTTGATATATTTGGAGCATATCAAGATAGATAAGAGTGAACTACTGAAGCCTTGAAAACCCTCTGGGTTCCTTGGGAAGTGTTTCGGCATAGTTGGAAGAAAAGTGCATAGTTGTGAGGCATAGGAACTAGTGTAAAGGAGTTGTGCACATTTTGGCTTAAATGATTTTCTTGATGAATCTAACTATGATTAAGGTGTGAATAGGAAAAAAAATGAACCCTGTTGACAAGGGTATTGAGATATTTTACCTTAAATATGTTTCTTGATGAAATAACTATGATTAAGGTGTGATTTCTTCCAAACTAAATGATAAAATATAAGATTCTATCTATTTAGGTGAGCCAAACACTACAAAGCAAGAGAATGCAGATGAAGGAAAAATAAGGTAAGTGTAGAATTGCAAGGTCATGGGCCTTTGGGCAATTGAAATAGCATCAATATATGTTGCTAAGGAAGAAGTATGTAATAGATAGGATGATATATTGTGAGAAGAAAAAATTTTACAACTTGAGTTAAGCTTGAACCTAGAAGATCAATCTTAAGAAAAAGAAGAATGTTAGGCTCATTGAAGAATAATTAATGTTGCTAACTTGTGGATTGCATGAAATGACACTTTGTGAGCTTACATCATGTGACATGAATTTATGCATAGACAAAATATCTCTTACATGAAATTGTTCATTGTATAGGAAGGTGCATTATAAGTCCCTGAAATCATATTCTTGTTGGATCTAACACTATGCTTTGACAATGCCGTGCATGATATTTGATATTAACGAAGCTTTTTTAACAGTTGTAATCTTGTCAAATACAGTTTGTATGAACGATGTTCTAAAGTCAATTATGTATAGGGATAATGATTTGAAAGTGTGATGTTAGATTTAGGAATAACATAGATGTGAAGTGAATACTTTACATCTTGGGAGTGAGACTCTATTGAATAGCTGTAAGCTTGATGTCAAATTATGAAAATACTTCAAGATGTATTGCAAATCTTTAGGTGAATAAGTTAGGGAGGGAGTTGGTATAGTTTTCTAAGGATAAGATTTAATATGTTGAAAACTACATGAAGGCTATTCAAATATATAAGGAGTTTAAGAGTTCAATTTGTGATTTCAGTTGGTAGAGTAGGAAGATATTCTTGAATCTTAGGAGGTATGAATAAGATTAAGAATTAGAGTATTGAAGACTTTGAAAATGATAAAACTCAACGATGCCTCAATAGGAGGTTTAAAGGTTCAAAATGAGTTTGTAGATTCTTAGTGAGCAATTTTGCACTCTAGGGCATTCATAGTCTTCACAGGTAGGTTATTGGCAAGAATGTGCATCTAGAAATCATTTTAGAAATGGATCTAAACACTAAAACTTTGAAAAATTGCATGAGATATTCAACTTGTTAAGGAAGCTTGAAGTTTAACAATGGTCAATATATTTGTTGTCTAAAACCCTTGAATGATAATCATAGTAAAAGGCCAATAGTTGAGAGATATGTTTCCAAGGAAGTTAACCTCTAGAGTTTGGAATCCAAAAAAAAGTAGTTTACATGGTGGTTCGAGGGAGTAGGAGACTGTATTCATGGTTCCTTGAAAAGAAGGAGGATTTGGATAATGAAGGACTAGGAGAAAAAACAAGAACTAATCTTTGGGGGAGTTCAATATGTTAGATCTAGTTTGGTATCCTCTGGAAAAGTGGAATAGGAAGAACATTATAAAGAGTTGAGGTCCTAATTTTTGCAAGCACCTTGGGATTGTCATAGAGAATCTAGGGAAGCTTGTAGTTTGTTGTGGTCATCTCCAAAACACTCCAATCACTATTTGTGAAAGAATTAGATCTTAAGGAGTTCTAGTACAATTTTGAGTAAAAGGAATAGTTGTAGCCTCCCAATCTCCTTGAACATATTTTTAGATGATCTAACCTTAATTTCCATGAAAAAACATGAACAAGTCATTTTGAGGAGTCATCAAGGTCAGTAGAGGAAATCTTGACCTACAAGAACTAGAAGCTGGGGTGAATATCAAAGGACAATTTTATGCTCACAAGAAAGAGGTAAGTGCTTGGGTAACCTTATAAAGATAGATGTTTTTGGAGCATGTAAAAGACATGACATGAATTGACAAAAAATTATTTGTTGACAATATGACTATTCAAGTTGATGAATGTTATTACTTGCTATTCTAGGCCCTTGTTGACTTAAAAAAGAAAGGGGACCCTCAAGGCAGAGTTTTGAGAAGATTACTACCAGAATCTTGTTGAACCTGTTGAATGGAGTGTGTCAGTGTTTAGGGTGCACCACTTTCCCTCCAAAATTCAATATTCAAATGTTTGAATCAGTATTTTCTAGTTGAGATCCTTTAAGGCATGTAAATGGATATGGGACCTCTTGGTTAGGGTAGTGGGGGTCATTGGATGTTGTTAACACCATTGGAAACCCTTGGTTAGTTTAGTATGGTAAAATAGTTATAAATGTAGTTGATAGTTATGAGTCATAGGAGGGGCAGTTAGGATAGAGATAGTAAGGTAAATAGGAAAAGAAATCAGTTGTATGGTGGTATTCAAGGGAGTAGGAGAGTGTGAGTCATGGTTCCTGGAAAAGAAGGAGGATTTGGATAATGAAGGAGAGGAGAAAAAACAAGAACTATGAAATTTTGTATTAAGTTCAATATGTTGGATCTAGTTTGGTATCCTCTTGACCATGTGTCTTGTTGTCTAACTTTTTGAGTTGGTTGGTGCCTCTCTCATGATCATCTTGAAAAAATTTGGTGCTTTGAAATAGAGATTCAAGAAATTAATAGTTATTTTGTGCCTCTCAAGTTAACACAGTCTTGGGAGGCCCTAGTCTAGGGTTTGAATACTAAAAGTTGAACTGTGTAGACTCTATCCATAAAAAAATGCTGAAATTTGAAAGGTAATATGTTGATATACTTATCTAACATATTTTTGAAGAAATTTGTTTTTTAGAGTTGACAATTTTGAGATTTTTCTAATAGTCATACACAGGCTTGTAGAAAAACACATTGACCTAGTGAGAGAACTAAGAAAGTGGGGTTTCAAGATAAGGTTCAAGCTTGAAATGTTGAGAGTAGAAATAATATGAAAATGAGTGTCATTCAGTTGTACATTTGACAAACCATCTTGAACTCTACACACCATCTTAAACTATTTGAATGAGTTCCGGAACCAAAGGGGGTAACTTTTGGAACTATCTGCCGAGGTTCCGAAGCTATCTACACTAGTTCATGAGCTAAGCCTGTATGGATTGGAGGCTCCAAAATATGACCTCTTATGTGAAATTATAGCTCTTATCTTTGAGGTCACTCCTTGTTAAGTAGTTGGCATACATGATGTCATCATGAAGAATAATAAGTTTACCTTCAGGAAAGCAAGAGAGGGCACTTTCCCTCCAAAATTCAATATTCAAATGTTTGAATCAATATTTTCTAGTTGAGATCCTTTAAGGCATGTAAATGGATATGGGACCTCTTGGTTAGGGTAGTGGGGGTCATTGGATGTTGTTAACACCATTGGAAACCCTTGGTTAGTTTAGTATGGTAAAATAGTTATAACTGTAGTTGATAGTTATGAGTCATAGGAGTGATAAAGTTAGGATAGAGATAGTAAGGCTAAATAGGAAACTTGAAATTAGCTTGGAGTCTTACTGGTAAGAGCCATTTGAGGGAAAATAAGTTTAGGACTTGTTAATGTGCCAAAGTAAACACATGGTATACTGCATTAATAAATTAAACTCAAAATACTTTTGAAGGATCTCCTTCTTTGATATCATGAATTACAATGTTTCCTAAATAGGAAAACAACTCCCAACTCGAGTTGCCAAGAAATTTTCTAAAACACTCTAGGTGGCGGAAAACTACTTTGAAAGTTTTTTTGTATTCTTAGTAAGTTCATACTGGAATGTTAGGATCTAGCCTTTGGTATTTACTTTCCTCAATGACAATAAGAGGCTAATAGAGGTTTAAAACATGAAAAGGGATTGAAATTAAGGGCCTAGTAGAGGTATTATGGGCCTATAAGAGAAAGGTGGGATGGAAAGTTGAAGAGAAAATATAGGGTTCCAAAATTTTGCATACACCTTGAACAAGGTAAAGGGTTTTTGATAAAGTTAATAGTTGATTGTGAAGGCTACACGGATTCCTTGAAACTTGAAGATTAGCTGGAGTCTTGCTCTTAAGAGCCATTTGAGGGCAGTTTGGGTAAACTTGTGAAAGTTATTGAATTTTCTTAATTAATTTAACCTCTTGATGAGTGGTTACAGGTTGGAACAATCATGATGGAACAATTTAGTGGGTTGGAAGGAGTTCATGAAAGGTAAAAAGTAAATTGTGCTTGTTTTTGGGATGGAGAACCAAGTAAAAATGAACTACAGTAATGAAGGTGAGAATTTTCATGAATGGTGGCTACTTCGTAGTTTATTGGGAGTTGTATAAGCTTGACATAACAAGGTAGAGTGTATGGTGAAGAATTTTAAGGTGTATAAGGTCAGGCATAACATATTTGTGACATAGAGCTAGTCAAGCAAACATCCAAAACAAGGCAGTCCTTTAAATGAAAGTAATCTTATTGTAATGAATGCATGGGATTAGTTCAGTGGTGCTACATCAGATTGCATCACACTTATGGGAAATAAACACACTTTGCATTAATCAAACACACTTGCATAAATCAAACACACTTGCATCAATTAAAAATCTTGCATCAATCAAACAAATAACCAATATTGCTTAAATGAGATTTACATGAAAGGAATTAAATAAAAATTACAATAACATGTTATCTATCTATTAGTATTCCCTCAAAAATTTGAAACTGAATTACAAAAATCATAATAACCCGTTATCTTTCAGTACAACAAAAGTGGGGTCATAGATCCTGGATTGCATTTTTTCACATAAATCAAAAATCTGAAACTGAATTGCCCAGGTATCTTCAGTTGTGGTGTTAAACCCACAACCAGCCTCTGTTTCCTACCACCACCTATCAAATTGTTCAGGATCCTGATCTTCCACATTTTTCCATGGAGACATAGGTGTGAGAAGGAGAGGGGGCCTGGTTCTCATGCCAATCCACATACCTCTTTCCTTGCTTATGACTTGAGGAATTATTGTTGCCAAGGCTCTAGCTCTTCCCAAACTCCACCTTAAGTTTTTCAGAGAGATGACTTCCCTCCTCTTTAGGGGTACAGTAAGGTGGTTCCACCTTTTAATACAAGCAGAGAAATCCTGGTCAAAGCGATGTTGCTCATATGATGTAAAAGCTGCAATATTTCATTCCAGACTGGAAATATAATGTTCTTTGAACTTGGAAGTAAAAGCAAGAGATATGAAGTCGTTGACTAATGCAGATGTACGTGGATACTAAGGTCTCATGCAGAGGCCAACTGAGCTACTTTTATCATATGTTATAAATCTCTTTGCTCCCAAGATTTTTGGTTTTGTAGTGTAGAAATGAATGCTTGAAGCTAGCTCTCTCCAATATACAAATTGATTAAGAACCCTGTCATATCTTTCAACATATAATTACACAAATAAAATTCACAAAGAAGGTTCTTTTGTTCAACGGTGGCTATGGATTACTTAGCCATGAATTCTTTCTCATCTTTTAACTCATGTGGGAGGCCACATGCAAGCCATCCCAATTTCCATCTAATGAATTGTTCTTCCAAGAAAACACTGTATGCAGGAGAAGGTCTCCTACATGCAAGCAATTTTTCCGCCAACAAGCATGCTACCTGAATTTTTGCTGCACATTTGAATCTGGCATTTTCTTCCTTATAAAACTTTTCTTCCCATTCTCTCCTTTGCTTCTTCTCCTCTTCCATTTTAACCTTTAACTCCCAATTCATTACCCTCAATTCATTCAATCTCCTGTAAGTATCATCCAAAAGTTGTTTGACTGGAAAGAAAGATAATTTGGTTCAAGTTTCTTGATCCAGTTGCTACGGTGGAGTAGGTACTTTTGACTGCCATAAAACAAGTTCTTTTTCTCTAACATCATCTTGTTCTTTTCTCAACTGTAATTCCCTATCTTTAATTGTTGATTCATGTCTTAATAATTCCAACTCTTTATCCTTGTTTTCCATCTCAGTATTTAGTTGTTCTAGCTCATTTTGTAGAGATAGGATATGAGTTTCTCTATTTTCCACTTTGAGTTTGAGAAAAACCAATTCTTCATCTTTTTCCCTTATGATAATTTCTGCTCTTGACAAAAACAGAGCTTGCTTGACCTGTTGTTTCTCCTCTTCTGATGTCAACTCCACATGAGTTGGATATCCTTCTTCCTCGATCAAAGGAGCTTTTCCTTTTAACTTCCAAGCTGCAAGTTTCTCTTCAAAACTCAGTTGTCCTGCAACATCCTCCTCTTCGTTTATGGGCATGGAGAAATCACCCACCTCTTCAAATACCTGTCCTATTAACTCCTCATTTTCCATCACTGATTACTCCTTTTCTTCCGATTGAGTTCTAAGAGGAAGTAAAACCCTCATACTATCAAGAATGTTAGCAACTACTCTTTCAATGTCCTCGTGTACCTCAACATTTTCTGCTTCCTCAGTCCCTTCAATCCTTCTCCTTTTTGACACGCTACACTCTATTGTTTCTTCCTGCTTTCCCTCTAATGTACCAATTCCCAAGTCCTTTTTAGGGGTAAATGGGGTTGGGATTCCCCTTCTGATTACATCAGGGGTCTGCTTAAATTTATGAATAAAATTCATCCATGCTTCCTCCCCATTTTTCTTATTGAGAAAGTGATGCTCACATACTAACTGAACCAAACCATGATGTCTAATCGTGCCAGCACCCCATGAATACCTTTGGGCCATAGCGTGAAAAAAGTCATAAAGAAATCCAGGGAGGTTTATCATGTACTCTTGTTTTGTGTTTCCATATTTCAAATGGATTAACATTTTAACAACCTCCTTCCTGACAGTTCCATACTGCCCATCACAGGTGAGATATTTAACTACCCAAAAGGCTACTCTGTCAAAAGGTTTGGGAAGGCTTGCTCGCCTTACTCCCTTTATGAATTTCTTGGATGTGAAAATATATTGGGGTTCAGGGTCACCTTCTTGGCACATGACTTCCACCAGTTCTTTCAAAGAGCCTTTGGCAGGGTTTGGTGTATGGGAAATCAGAATACCCGATATTTGACTGATTATATTAACAGTAAAAGGAATTGTAGCACCTTTCACTTTAGCTTTAAATTGTTCCAAATTCGAAACAAATTCTCTTACCAGTTCGTCATTATACTTGGAGAATTTCTTCAGAAACCCTAGCCATCCCGCATGCTCAAAGATGGCCGCTACTTCAGTATCTGCAACGAGTTCAGTGGCATCTTCTGGTTTGGATTTATTCTTGATTCCCATGGCTATGGATAATTTGTGTTTACCAAACACCTGCACCGTCAAAAGACCTAGCTTTGGAACCTTTACACTTAGTTGTGGAACCTACCACGCTTTCAATTTAAATCAGTTTTGAATATACCCTACTTCAAATTTATTACAATCTCTCATGGGTTTTCCAATTTCAGAACTGTATATTGGGAAATGAATTTCAAAACTGAATATCGAAGGTGGTTTCTTACTCAATATTAAAGAAGAAATGTAGCAAATAAAAGAAGTAATTCGTTTGGATTGAAGATAGGGTTTATAGACACAATCTAGGTAAAACTTAAAAACAAATATAAAATACTTATCATTTCAAAAGAGTAAGACATTGAACATAAAAAGAAGTTGGACAACAAAATATAATAAGTTATTAAATTTTATGAAATCACACTGTAATACAACATAAAATTAGAATTAAAGTTTAATAAAAATATATAGAAGGATAAAATTATCAAATATAAAATAGATATATATTATTATAAAGATAATAACAATTTTAAAAATATTCTAATATTAATTAATTATAACTGAAATGGAAAAGTTTGTTTTATAGAAATAATATGTTTAATATTTGTATTATAATAAAAATATTAAAATGTCTAACTTATTATTAAAAAGGTACATTTTTTCTTAAATTTAATTAAGATATTGACTTTTAAAACACTAACACTTATATAAAAAAGTATTTGAGAGTCTCTACACACCATCTTGAACTCTTTGAATGATTTCTAGAACCAAAGAGTTAGCTTTCGGAACTATCTTCCGAGGTTCCGGAGCTATCTCCATTAGTTCTTGATGGCTTGAAATCAAATTTGTGAGCTAAGAGAAGTGCAAGAATAGTCCAAGATATTGTGTTGTTAGTATGTAGCTATTAAAGGTCAGGATGGTCAACAAATTCCTTTAATTGTGCTTGTATAAGGTATGACAGTGGATTTGGCAAGCACTAGATGTAATTTTATTTTGGTGATCACTCAAATACAAAGGAAATATGATCCTAAGGTGACTAGAAGACATCTTGATTAAGTGTTACACAGGTTAAAGGTCAATAGACCATCTAAGGGTTTATTGTATGCCTAGAAACCCTTGCATGCTCAGTTTGGGTGAGAGTAAAGCCTCAAAAGGGAGTGATTGGTGCAACCTTCTTAGCTCAACTATCCCTCACCTCATTTTTCATGCTCTTGACACACTCACTCCACCTAAGAAATCATACTATGTCCTTCCTAACTCATGCTCATTCAATGATTCTCATCTTCACTCTTGACCCTTCATGCATGTTCAATGTTTCACATGAACCATCCTCTGCCCTGTTTAGGTCTCTAATTCATGTCTGCACTCTTTTCACTGTATCATACTCATCACCACCAAATGGATTCTATTTGGTCATTCACCTAGCTCTCTTTCCTCAAGCCAATATCTTATACTTTTCTACCTCACTAGGGTGTTCTCATTCACTCCACCTGAGTAATCCTTCAAGCCCTATTCAATACACCATTAGAATGATACAATAACCTTGTTAAGCTTGTGCATAACCATGAAATTTAATTGGTCCATCTACCCTACATAACATATTCAAATGCATAAACATTAAGAGGCCAAAAACATTGTATTACCTTGCATGTTGACATCACCCCAACCTTATGGAGAAAGGAATTAATCAATCATTTTCATAGATTTTAGCCATATGTATGCAATACAAGGTCATTCATCAACATATCCATACTACCTTATTTACCTCCATGCAACCTTATTTTGTCTAGGTCCTGATTTGGATCCTCCTTGTTCATATCATGCTAGTCACTGGATATGAGTAGTTCCTTCTTAGAATTGCCTTCAATTTAGCCTAGGTTAGACTTTCCATCACTAGGACCATCAACCCATTTCCCTTACATGCATTGTACTATCATGCAATCCAAGGTCAAGCTATTTCTTGTATCATACCAATAAAGATCCTTTACCTTATGAACTTGAAACCAACTTAGTCATATTGAACATAGACCATATTAGAGGATTCATACCTAGTCATACATGTTGGATGCATCAAATTAAATATTTTGACTCCCCTATGAAGGCTCTAGCATTGTTCTTCTATTTGAATTCCTAGTAATATGCCCCAAGCCTCTTATAGCTCTTGTTGCTCAATTCAAGCCCTGAAATTAAAGTGGAAGGCTTCATGTCCTAAGTTCATGATTCTATCAGGCTTCCTTTCGAGCTCATGTTCTAGCCATCATCTTGAATGATCATATTTCTACTTTAACAGTCAAGAGATTTCTCACATTTAAAAGGTGTTGAGGGTTTCATACCCACTGTTCTGGAAGAGTTCTTCAATACAGTCCACTAAGAGCATGTTAAATCCACTGAAACAAAGGAATCTCCATCATAATTTTCATTATATAGCTTTATTTCATCTTTCAATAACCTATTACAAGCTTCCTCTATCGAGTTCTTCATTTCATTGTGTTTTGCATACCTATTCTAGCTCCTTAAGAAGCTCAACTAGCTTCTAATTTGACCAAGTCACCCCTAGGAAGCTTCAACCATGCCTCTAATCATAACAATTACATCTAAAATACATTACAACTCGTTAAATATATATTCTTATGGTCTTCATGACCTTATCTAGCTCATGCCAACTCAACATCATACCTATTCATATTCAAACTTGACATATTACCTATTGTTACAATTTTTTCACCTACACAATTACAATGTACATTCAAATTTTAACTTGAACAATGACATGGATGGAGAGAGAAAACTTTTGACAACTCCTTATATATGCTTAATGCCTTCCATAGGCTTATTCTAACTTTATTGTCCTCTCCAAGCTACTAGGATGATGCTCTTGCATCAGTGATTTATTATACCTTCATGATTGATGTTAAGAAAATCATCTTTAGAGTGTTGAGATAGAACTAATTGTGAAATTTGAGATCATGATTCATAATATATTGAAAGATATTAACAAAAGAATATTTCAAGATGCACTAAGGCTTGAAAGTAGAGAGGGAAAACCAATGTTTTTGAACCTGAAATTTTGTATGAACACTGTTGAGGGAAGCCTTGAAGGGATTCAAAAAGAATTTTAAATTTCCACCGATTATTTTTTGATGCAAGAGCATCCTCCATGATGCTTGGAGAGCATAAATAAGTTTGGATAAGCCTTGAAAGGCATGCAAACATGTAGTAAGAGTTAGTTTAGTTTCCCTCCAATTGTCAAATTTTTTAATCTCATGTTGTAATGAGTTTTTTCTATAATGTAAGAGTAAAAAATAAAAAGGAATGTACAAGTAAGTTGTTAGTTGTTAGGTGAGTGTGAGTTGTCTTTTCTACGTGGATGAAGGTTGAAGACCTCTTCTTCTAGGTTGTAATAGTTGTTTTAAAGTCAAATTGGGATGTTGGTTCCTATTCCCAAGCACAAATGAAGGAGTATCACTAAAAACATGGAGATTTAGTCAAAAATGAACCAAGAGACAACAAATTTGGGAGCCTAATAATGAAGATAAAGGAACATGAGGTCGACCACTACCAAAAAGAAGACAGAGAAATAGGATTTTGTAAAAAAAGAAGGGAGTACATTGTGTAATTTGAAGGATTGATATGAAAGTTCAAGATGTAAGTTTTTGTTGCAGTCATGAATGTGAATCCATTTGAGGTGTATGACTCTTCAACCTCCCTTATTGCATGTATTTAGATGATTCAAACTGTAATTATGCTTGTTCCATACACTAGAGGAGATGGTTTTTGTGTATTGCATGTTTTCATGGACCGTGTGTGAAGGTTTAACTCAGGACAACAAGCTTAAAATATAATAGTCATCTAAAGCCACACCTAAAACCCTACTGTCATTGTGAAGAGGAGCAATGGATTACAAGCTAGGAGAAATTTATTTCAATCCTTGACATTGAGAAATTACAAGTAATTTTGTGGTCTCCTACTCGAATTTAGGGCTTGTTATTACTCTAAATTTCCTGCTTCAACATTTGGTAGACTCGCTCAACATGCCTTGTTTCCATTCTCAGACCTTACATTCCTTTCTAGGTATGTATAAATGAATAAGAGAAGGAGAATCACTAGAAAACTAAATCAGTAGTTAGTGGACTGAAGTATGGTGTTAAGACAGATATGGTGAATCAACATGCATGGAGTTCATATGAATCACTTAAGGTCTAAAAAACTTAGGAAAGAATATCAAGCTGAAGAGGGGGGGAAGTCTTTCATTTGAAGGATTTATTTTCATCGGGCTCAATACTCTTATTCCTTTCAACAATAATGCCTTGTTTCCATTCTGACCTTACTTTCCTTTCTAATGTTCAATCTCTAAATAATTAAATCAATCACTTCCAAGGTTATCACTCTTCAGGGTTTATTATCTTTACAAAAATCAAAACAAACATATAGTTTTTGAGTTTGAATAGGGTATGAATTAATGTCTCATACTCTCACAGTTTCATGGTAATCTCTCAATCATTCCAAGGTTATCACTCTTTGCTATTATCTTATACATTTCAAAACAAAATAATTTATCTGACATCAACCTTCAGTGGTGCAAAATAACTTATTTGATCTTCACTCAGTTACTAGACCAATTAGGATAGTTAGCATGCAAAATACCAACACATTCTCTTATCATTTTCTATTCATAGTTGGTGAGAAATGATATTTTAGCACTCATCATGGAGCATCTTAAATAATAACCTTACCTCCTTGAAAGTGCAAAGGATCTTTCCTTAGTCTTGACATGACATTTTGATGTCTCCAACACTCCTTGTTCAAGTTCCACCAAACTCATTGGAATGTTTTCTTGGATACAACTTCAATCATGTAGCTTCTCATTACAACATCAAAACAGGGGATTAGGCTATCAAATTCACTGCTATTGTCAACAAGACTTAATAAAATTTCCTACATAACACAGTTCATGTCCTTATCAGCATGCATAACAGTTTCCCAAGAACAATCATAAAATCTTCTAAGTGTACATACATAGTTAAAGTCAGTTGAGTGAATGCATTAAACATTAATTTTCCTCCTTTTTGAAGCCTTTTCTTGATTTTCCAATTGATTGAGAATAGATAGAGTAGTTACATTTGGTCATCTTTATTGAATCCCATCAACTTAGCACTCCGAATACAAATCCTAAAACATTGGTATGAGTGACCTTAAATGTCATTAAGTTTCCTTAGGTCAAGACCAAGTCAAAAAATTTCTAAACTAATTATGTATTCTAAGACACATATGTGGACTTATGACACTTAATTACACCTCACTTTATCCCATTACATGCTTATAGGCTTCAAGGTACCATCAAAACAACCATCTCAAAAGGCAAAAATATATGCCAAGGTCCATACGGCAGCTACTCAACTTCTTCAAAGGTTTCCGGAAGCTATCTCCATTAGTTCCAGAACACATCCTGTATGGATTCCTGATAGCTAGATTGTATTCGTGTCACATTGAATTGTTCACATAACCATGATCCCATTCATTTATTAAGGAATCATCATTCGTTAATTATTTATCTAAACATGTATTTTGTTTGTTTCACATACCTTGTACCTTTCTAATATCACGTGGTAGTGTTGTTCGTGGTATACACATTGTGTGTATACCACATAAGAGATAAGAGGTGGACATTGTTGAATCCAAGATATTGATATTGACATGAACAAACTTTTCTCACATATTGGTTTTGATATTGATATTAATATTGATATTGGTATAGGTGATATAACTAAACCCATTCATCTTGTAAGATGTTATTCATCGTTACAAATTATCGTAACATGTATTCATTTTTTGGCCTACTATAATTAATACACTAAATAAGTAGCCATTCACAAATTTGCAAAGTTCACATCTAGTCCAAATTTTATAATTGAATAGTTAGCTCTATTTGTACTTGAATCATTCTTAAAAAGTAAATTATGTATATTTTTTCTTTAATTTATTACTATAAATGTTTTTTTTCATTTTTATATGACAGTTTTTAAACCCCGGAAAGGATTGGTCAAACAAAATACACTTAATTATTATATTCAATCAATCAAATACTTATACTGTTATAAATTAATAGCTTAGATATTAAGAAAGAAGAAGATAATATTGAATTCTCTCAAGGTCTAAGAGTTCTTAAGGGATATTTTTAACCAATAAATAACATTAAGATGTTGACCCTCCAAGTTGTTAAAGATACATTCGTAGAACACTAACAATTTTCATGCTAAAAATTAATCAAAGGAACAACATATTAGTTGAGTGTAATGTATGAAATGTATTCATTCGGGTTAACATTAGCTACATTACAATGCATCTAAAACATATATCAATTTTTTTCCATGTTAAATAATATCACTACAAGAAATGCATATGCTAGTATAAATACTAATATGTATATAGTTTATAACTACAATTTCATTAGTTGAACATTGTGATTTTAAATATGTTAAAAGAGTGGCATGCCTAAACGTGTTTAAACCGTGAATGTGTATGATAAAATAAGTCTATTTTGTTTTCAATGAGAGAACGAATTAGTGAGATAGTCAACTTTATAGTATGTCGTGAGGCTCGTAGGTTTATCATGAGTGTGATTATAAGTTACCATATAACATGCATTCTTACATCTCAATGGAAAAAAGTAGACAACTTTCCACATCCAGTGATTATTGTAGAAGTATGTAAAGTGACAATGACATGTGATAAAGGAAAATTACACTCTTAAAAAACATGCCATGTTGGTAAAATCAAACATATAGTATTTTCTTGATCCAATAAGTCTTGTTCCCTTGGTAGTTTTATCAAATCCTTTACCTAATTCAGTATCTATAATTCTCATGACTGTTGATTCAAATTTTAAATAGAAATGTTGGAGCTTCACTAAAGCTTGGAATGACTTAAACCATATGTTGTTAATACTGTATATAAAACTTTGTATATCCCATCTATAGAATGGACTATTTGGATTGGTATGTTTATACAAATCAGAAAGGGATTTCCTTTGGCACATTTCATGTGATTGTATTTCTTCTGCATGCCCTGCGCGCCCTGCTTTCTCCTTCTATTTCCCCTTTGCACCTTCCCTCTGTATACCTGCTCTCTTTCCTACCTTGTCACACATTCCTTCACACACCTCTATAGACTCTCCTTACAAAATGGCTAAGTCCTTGGCTTCATCCCGCATGCTTACATACACTTAGCTCCTTCACGTGCCCTCTTTTCTTTCTACCACCGTGTGCCCTTCCTCAGTTGAATGCTCGCGCCCTTACCCATACTTGTCTACTACAAGTATTTCTCCAATTCCTTCCGTGTGCAATACCTTAGCACGCACCTTCCCTCTATTTTCCTTTCATGCCTTCTACTTCTACACACATGCCTTTTTGCCTTCCTCTGTGTCATTCTATGCCATGTCATCACCTGTCAGACTTGAGTGTGCCATATGTAACCTATCAAAGTGGACAAAATCTAGACAACCAACTAGTGTCTGACACGTGGTAGAAAAGACAAAAAAAGATCAACAGCTGATCAATTTCTTCAGTCAATCAGTGCATGCCACGTGTCATTGTGTGTCAGAGTGACCTGTAGACTTCTGAAAACCATAACTTTTGTTGTAGTGCTCATATTCCGGCGCACCCAGTCTCATTTGAAAGTTGCTGACATCAGCTACACATTGGAATTTTAAAAATCAGATTTAGGTAGGATTTTGTAGGTAGAAAATAAGGAAATGTCTTTCAGCTCATCAATGCACACATCCAATCAATCCCAACCACCAGATTTCATCAGATCTTTCCTCCTTCCTTCTACATGCCAAACAGACATGGGGAAGCGTATGTGACAACCTTGTAGGTAGATTTACATGAATTTATCACTTGTTGTTAATGGTTACGATTTTGAATCCGATTTTCCATCTCTTTTTCCTCATCTTCTTTCCTTCTTCAATAAATAGCAGAGTTCTGCTTTGTAAAAAGGATTCCTCTTTGTTGTAATGGCACCATGCCAAAATGGTGGCCAACTTCCCATGGGTTTCAAACCTTGACATGGTCTCTATAATGTATTCTTGACTCCTACTGTGAATGTAACTGAATGTGCATCCCTTAAGAAATAAAATCATGTTTTGTGGAACTCTTGTCTTCCCTTTCTTGTTTTCATTATATCCACCTCTCTTTCTGTGTTTTCTGGCATGTTGTGCATATTCCCGCTTGCAGTCCCCATGTTCATGTGTTGTGCGTGTTGGAAGGCCAAGTCTGTGTGTTCATCTGTGGCATGCGTTGTTTACCCTCTTCTCTCGTGCTCTCTATGTTTCCTTCACCACTCGTGGAGAGAGATTCACCCTTTCCCTGATGCTATCACTTTAATTAGCTTAATATTTCTCCTTTCTGCACATCCTTCTATCCCTG
This sequence comes from Taxus chinensis, assembly GCA_019776745.2. NCBI lineage: Eukaryota > Viridiplantae > Streptophyta > Pinopsida > Cupressales > Taxaceae > Taxus > Taxus chinensis. The sequence goes on from CM034150.1 coordinate 68,972,072, forward strand.
GTCCCTTGGCATGTTTAGTCTAGGATTTACTTTCAGCATTAGGAGTAGCAGTAGTGTTAGAGGTAGGTAGAGGAACCAACCTTATCTAAAGATCCATCTCAAGCGCGCAAGGTCCCACAACTTGGAGATGATTCCATTGTTGTCTCAAATAACTCAGTTCTTTTGGATCCAAGACGTGGGTGCATGTTTGAACGACCAACAATTTCTAGCACGCTCGGTGCGAGAAGAGTGAAGAGATTTACATATTCATCTCAACAAGTTTGATGTGTTTTGCTGAGATCTAGCCTTTGGAGGCATATTTCAACACATTTTTCAACTCCACTGATACAAAAACACTCATTATTTCATTCACAAACTAGTCAGCCCTGACTATTTCATTCATTTCACCTTCCTCTTTTGAAGTCATGCAATCATGACTTCTTTCCCTTCCTAGAATTCTTTTTTGCAGCAACATAACTATTTTTCTCCATCACCATAGTTTCAAAATCCTCCAAATTAGTTTTACAAGCCCCATTACCTGAAAAATGCATATAACCCATTTTTTTTAACCAAAATGTTTATGAGACTAATTTTATATAGATGATGGTGGTGACTCCATGGCTGAAGCTTATTTTGAAAGGAAAGTACAAAAGATGGAGATGGACATGATGCATCTCAGAGTCAAGTGCTCCATAAAGGCAGCTAGAGTTGGCTACAACGTCCCTTATCAATGGGTCAGACCTATACTAGGCTAGATTAGCGCCCAGCAGAATCTACAGTTTATTATTGAGATGCTACCTCAAGTTACAAAGTGGGTGAAACTAATGGAGGCTCAAAAATCTAGCATGCTACAACCTTGTCAATGGGATAACCCTGCACTACCATCTTAAAGCCCTCCCATTTCTTCGTGCAAGCCTACATCATCTTAGCTTGTTGTACATGTTCTTAGATTTCTACACGTTGCCCCCATTAAGAATTTCTCTCCTCCATCCTCTCACCTTCACTTATTCACCATCTCTCCTTCCACACGTGCCTCTTTTCTTTAGCGCGCATGCCTTTCATCCCTTCAATTCCCACCCTTCCATCTTATTCTGAGTCCTCTCTACCTAACTGTGTAAAAAACAAATAGTCACCTACCTATGTGCCATCTCCAACAAATGTCATCATGTTTGACGACTGCAGAACAATTGAAGAATGGTGTGACTCTGAATGGGATGATGAGATCATCAAGGAACCTATTTCAGAAGAAAATCAATTAGTTCTAGAGGGCGTAGTTCTGAAGGAAACTAAGTTACGTGTAGAGGCAGAATGATGTGTACCCCAGCTTTACACAACCCAACCTACAAGCACTCCCCTTTAGGAGGAAAGTATGCATGAGGATCCCATCTGTGGGATTAAGATTCAGAGTAATGGTAAAATCACAAGGATCAGACCGTTCCTGATCAGATATCTCGCTAGTCTAGAGACAAAGATAGAGTTGCCACCAGTCATGCTCATTTCAGATCATGAGGTAGATCTTCAGCGCTCCAAAGGTCAGCAATAATGCCTCCAAAATCCAAGCACAGAACAACTCTAATAGGTATATATTATATTTGTTGATACTTTGAGGAAAAGGGTTAGAAACCAACTGCAAATTAGTTTCTCACTCTTACTACAGACCATGTCCAGTGCCAAATCAATTACATGGTCGCAATTTGTGAAGAAGGGAATCTACTTCTCCCTGCTTGTTGCAAGTTTTACTAGAGCGCCCTTTGCCTCTAGTTAGAGTAGGCTAGTTAGGTTTGCTGTCAGTAAAAAAAGTGATTTTGCACGCTCTACATGTTTCCCTTGGGACATGTATGATTTCAACTTTGCACATATTTGTGTTCAGTTCGCTCCTTCTGGCACCCTTTTCCTTTTCTTGTGCTTTTACACCCCCCTTTTGTTACTCTTTGGGATGGAAACTCAGTTTTAGTAGAGGCAGTTCCAAAAATTCACACAACTTTCCACTCTCAGAATCTAAGTTAGAATATCTTCATGAGAGTAGTGGTTCAGTTCAGAGTTCAAGCATGGTTCAGGTGATTCCTGGCGTGTTCTTAAAATTATAGATCATATTATGTTCAATGCCACACTCCATGCCCAATGGATGCTTCTAAGGATACTGGTTTCCTCATCTAGCAGGAAGATGCCCCCGAAAGTCACCAAATTTTTGTCCCAAATAACTCCCCTAGTTATTTGGACAACTTATATTTTATTCTGACTTTGATGTTTCACATTATAGGTTACGCGTGCTCAATTTTGTTCCTTTGGCACATTTCATGTGACTGTGGTTCTTCTGCGTGCCTCGCGTGACCTACTTTGGAGGAAATAGGCCATGTTATAGCCTTTTAACATGGAACAAATTTCTCTTTTTATTCGTTCAAAAATGTTATGACAAATTTTGGTCGTGGCTTAGTCTAGAGATTATCTTGATACATGAGAACAATTGTACCGTCAAAATCTTCACCTCAAACAATCTTATGGCATTCAATTCCACTAGTCACAATCTTCCAAAAGGATTGCTTATTATTTTAATCTTTCAGGTGAAACTTTGCATGAAATTTACAATAAATAGCATTTGCATGTCTGTCTGCATCAAAATGACTGTCATGATTCATCTTGGTAAACTTAGCCTTTTCTAAACATATGTGACATTCTACATTTTCAGACAAGCAAAGTAAAAAAAAGTTGATCCATAGCTGAATCTATAGCTCCAACATACACATCAAGTTCTCTAAGAAGCTGAAACTTTGCATAACATGGTCATCATATGGCTGTATTTCAGTTTTTTCATCTTCTTTGAAATGCATGAGAGGCATAACAGAGGTGCTAGACCTACTACTTACTTACCATACTAAAAAGAGGGATTTTAATTTTTTGTATGCTTACCTACTCCATTCTCTTGACGCAGTTCTAGATCTTTGGTTTTTTATTCTTGCAATACAAAAAAAGAAAGGGATTAGTCTGCTGCTATAAATAGAGGAAATAAACAATTCACATGTTAAGAAATGTTCTAATTCACATGATGGTTGAAGAAAGAGGGTAGAAGATGCGATGATTACATGTTGTTGTCATTGTGCTGCCAAATGGCATATACAAACAAAAAAAACATAAAAAAGTGTGATAACTATAATGATAAATAATCGACCCATAATGGTGCAACATGGCACATTCAAACAAAAAAATCCTTTGAGACTAGTATAATCATGAGTAATCATTCCTTTGTGATGCCACATGGAAAAAAAGCATGTGACTGCTAAAATCATGAATAATCAACACATTACTATGCCACATGGCACATTAAAACTAGTATAATCACGAGTAATCATTTCTTTGTGATGCCACATGGAAAAAACATGTGATAACTAAAATCATGAATAATCAACACATTACTATGTTAGAGGGCACATTAAAACAAAAAAGCATTTGTGACAAGTATAATCATGAATAATGCACCCATTATGATACAACATGGCACATTCAAACTAAAAACACTTATGACAACTATAATCATGATTAAATCCAACAAATTAACAATTTAAGCACATGTTAATGTCAGTGTTACTATATTAAAACAAGCAAATATTGTATCAATTAAAACTTTTTCATTAAATTAATAATATTATTTTGAAATAATTTAGTAGTATCCAATCAGTTTTTCCTCCTTTTCCTTGTACACACAACAGAGGTAATTATTTCAAAGAATGCTTTTTTCGGGTTCTTGTGTATCGAGTCCAGTATCACTTTTGTACTTGGTGCCCGCCTTGATTTTTTGGTGGGTACCGCATCAACCTAGAAAATTTAGATAGTTTGTGTTACTATAATTTATATAGGATAGTAGTAACGCAAAGCCAACACTTCATGTAAAACATTACCAAATAAGCTATTACATGAGGTGGCTATCTACGTTGCATTTCAGCAATTGGCCAGATGGTAAAACTCCCTACAACATTGGTCAAGATCCATGTGAAACTATTAGGAAATAGGAGAGGTAAAGTATCATCGATGACACCGAGGATATTAAAAATGACATAACTTGATGGAACTTTCATCTGGTGGCAAATTGCATCATCACCTACATTGTGTAATTTTCCATGGCTTGCCACTTCTTCAACCATCAAGAAATCCACCACATTAACAATAGATACCCTGCATTATAAGAAGAATTTATCCTCTTCAAATAATTCTTGTAGTTAGTCAAAATAATAATAAATTTATATACTATAACTTTAATCCTATTTTTAATACTATTTATATCGTAACACGATTCACAACATAGATTCTTGATCCCACTTCACATAGAGGTTACCTGTAAATCCTCATGTACTAGAAGATGATCCTCCCCTTATCTATTGAGGAAACTGAGGAGACGCCTGTAATTATTGCACATTAAATTAGTTGCAAAAACTAGCAAAATAAATCATATTTAAATGTTCATGTATATGCAAAAAATCATAATCAACTAATATTTAACTACGTACTTGTAAAATGGGGTGCATGTTGATCTCATCATTAACCTCTATCCCATGGGTCCTAGATATTTCATGTAATCAATTAATTATAGGGTGAATAATTTTATATAGACCCAGTGGGTCTGAGTTATACTTAATTTATCTTAATACTTACATTATCTTCTTTCTACCATTATCCATGTTCAACATCTTAATCAAGTGTTGGTCAAGACAACATTTATTTGTTTACACATGCTTATAAGCTTTTAGATGGAATTTTATCAATACTTCATCCTTTATTGGATGTACCTTTCACTATCACCAGGATGCATGCAAAATATTAGAGCTCCATTACTTCTATTACTCCTTCTAGATCAATTTCTTGCTAATGGTTCTCAAACCCTTACTAGGAAAGAGACAGTGCCTTTTAAAACATATCTTTCATCTCCAAAGTTTCCAAGACAAACAAATGCACTTTAGAGACAATAAGAATAATAAACAAACCACAAGAAATATAACAAACACCCATTTCTTTTTCCCAAATCTTTTATTTAAAGCCTCAATGAGATCTCTTCTTCTTCAACCTCCTTAAAATTACTTACAATTTAGGCTTTTATATCCTTTCATAATGGTTACAAAAACTTTTGAGGCTTTATTACCCTTTAGACTTCTAAATTGCCTTATACTCTCTTTGAATACTAACCCTAACTAGTAATTTTTAAACCCTTGGTCTAATATCATGACTTCAAATAGACTCCCTAGGACATACAAGACATTATTCCCTACTTATTCCATGCTTTAACATTGACTTAGAACTCCTTATACAAGCCAAAAACCATCATAATGCCTTTTAAGGAATTCAAATTAAATTTTTGGAGGTAAACTTCCTAATTCAAATTTCTTACACACCTAGAAAAACTTAGGCATTTGAATGGAACTACTAGGACCCTATTGACATCCCCCAATCCTTACTTAGGCTAACTCAACCCACCATTTTCCAATTTGAACTAAAAACTCAAAAACTCAAAATCATCTTAAGACTTACCATGTTCTCCATTTATTGCATTGCCACATCAACGAACATCACAAAAGGTGTTTCTTCATCACCCCCTTGCGATAAACCAACCTACAAAATAATAAATTTTTTATTACAATGGTTTTATAAAAAATACTACAAATTACAATTCACAAATTTTCTATTTGCTTTTATTTACCTCAACTTTCATTATGTTTGTTGGTTTCATTGCTATTTTTTAAAAAAATAAATTACATAAATATGTGACAAGGGCATGTCGATCCTCCTACATACATGTTATATCAATGAAAATTTTAATGAATGATTCATGAATAGTGATTTAGATAACAAAACTAAATATAAAACGACTAACTTATGTCGCGGTCACCTCTTCCAATTCTTTCGAGAATGACCCCCTCTGTTGCTGCATACATCTCACCCTCCTCAACCTATGAAGACAATGACATGTAATTTATAAGAAATAGATAATACTTATGTACTCGCAATGAGAAAAGAGTGAAATGAAACTGTTACTCAAAATTACCATGTTTTTCTTCTTTTCTCTCAAAAGCAATAGGTATGCCCTCCTCTTAGCCCTCGCAGTATCTGAATTACAGTCCCTCATGGCATCATCAACCTCTTTCTTGTAGCCTCTGGTAAGCTTTTTTAATGATGCCTTCCCTTCCCACTTGCAAATGCGTAGTATCACGTGTTTCCTCTGTATAATATACCGTACACATAACACACCATCAATGTTTCCCTCTCTCTGTTCCCTGTATTGTCTCCAATTTTTAGAGGCCCTCCAAGGATAATTTCTAGTAAATTTTCTCCCTATCCTCTCAGGGAGAACATGAGGGAGGGAATGGGAATTTTCCCTCTGGATATTTAGTAGCCATAGAGCGTAAAATTTTCTATCACAACTTGGGATACTCGCAATAATAAAGTATGTGATCCCCATCATGCTCCCTCCTATAGTGAAGAGGGGCCTATTCATGAACATTGTATGATCAATTAGTCACTAATTAATGGGCATACATGAAAACAATAAAATAAAATATTCAATTTGCTGATTTTACCTCATAAACGATGGGAACATCCTCTGCATGGCTTGGAGAAGCAACATTGGGTGAATCCTCTTGCAATAATCATTCCAAAAATGATGTAGTGATTCATAAAAAATTGTTATGAACATTCATAATAATATATAATCATGTTAAATTAATTTACAATAAAAACATACAACTTGAATTCAAAGTAAATTTACCTCCTCTTTAGTTGTATCGGCCTGTACATGTGACGGCGAAGCGATGTTCACTGCACCCACCTCCTCTTCCTTCAATCAATAATCCATAGCATATAAATAATTCCAAATTCCAATTTTTATAAAAAATTTAATGTTAGAATGATTATTAGATCAAGTACACACACCTACTGATGAAGATATCTAAAGGCACAATGTTTTCCTTCCTCTTTTTGATCTTTGAGTGGAGGCTCTCACACATGTTCTTAAGATAAGATTGCATTTGTTACTTAATATATTAGTTTCCACATAAAATATAATACAATTATCTATTTTTCAAATGCAGCAATGGAAAGGGAAGATGAAAATCCTATAATCTTACTTACAATGAAGATGCAATGTCATCGACTCACAACTTCATAAAAATTTGAGTGCAACGTTGGCTAAATAAAAATAGATCACAAAAAAATTATAATTCAGCTTAAGAATAACATTTTGGATAGATATAGTGCTTACATGTATTTTCCTAAGATTACTCACCATAAAAAATTATGCTTCCTGCAACCTCTGAGTATGTTGTGATAAACTTCACATTATTTCTTTTGCGGGCCGCATATTCTTGCCACAAAAAAATGTCTACCATTGCAAAAATGCTTCACAAATAGCATTTATTAAGCCATTGAATAACTACAAAACATAATTGTACATAGCACAAAAAGAAAATACAGTGTGTACATATATCATATTACAATGTCATCCATGGAAAGTGCTAACAATGCTACCACTTCTTTGTTTATTATATCCCTAGACACTTGACATACATCCAACCTACCTATATTGACTTTTACATGTACATATGAACATTTCACAAAGCGTGATACAATCTGTAGCACTTGAACATGAAGAACCGAAAGATTTAAATTTTTTCCATTGGTATACGCCATTCATTTGATTAAAAACAATCATATCATGAGAAAACACACAAATATTTTGAACTTCATGATGCAATGCTTCTTCGAGACCCAACATCAAGGCCCTATCCTCATCCTGGTGGATTCTCATATTGGAATCTCCCACAATGGTGCCTCTCTCTACTTTCTTGTTGCCATCATGGTCATATAATATGAGCGATGAACATGTCATGTTTTCTGAGGTATTAGACACACCATGATTTTCCAATATCCAAATGGAAACCATGTTTACCTTTACAATGGAAAAAATTACATTGTAAGAAACAAAAGACAACATGTTTTTTCTTTTTGCATTATCAACACTGCAAAATTTAAAATTTTGAATACAACTATATATGTTTTTTGTGTTAGTTGGGGTGAAAAAACTATTTTTCATTTGCTTACTATGGCATGCACACCATGTTTTGTGTGTTTATAATGATACAAATGATAGCTCACACACATGCCCATGCAATTCTATTTCTAGGGAGCCAACTATCATGAGGATGGTGTCTGCTATCCTAGTTTCAGAATTGCATGCCACACATTCTTAGGAATGTGTGTGTGGTATACACAAACAACATGCCTTAGTTTTTATTTAGTTTTTTAGTGTGGTATACAAAATTTGTATACCTCACTCATTTCATACACCATAAAAAAGTGTGGGATTTGAACCTAGGACCTATTAATTATTATTGGAAGGCCTTATCGACTATGCTACAGTATGTCCTGAAACAAACTGCAAAAAACATATAATTATATAAGTTCGATATACACCAAGCCGGGGAATCATTTAATTATATATATTTTTGCAGTGTGTCATGGGCCACACTATAGGAAACATAGTTTTCAGGCCCTTCTAATAATAATTAAGAGGTCCCACATTCAAATCCCACAATTTTTTATGGTGTATGAAATGAGTGAGGTATACAAAGTCTGTATACCACACTAAAAAACCAAAGAAAAAACCAAGGCACATCATGTGTGTATACCACACAATATTGACACTAGGATAACTGACACCATCCTCATGATAGATGGTTCCCTGATGACAGAATTGCATTGGCATGTGTGTCTATCCATAGACACATGCACATATATATGAATATGTGTATGTATACACGTACATATAAAAATGACAATGACAATGTATATGTATATGTATATGTATATGTATATGTATATGTATATGTATGTGTATGTGTATGTGTATCAATATGCAGGTGTAAAAAATAAGCCTTACATTATCTTGGCTACATGATGAGATGACCCGCATGAATATCATGTGATCCATGTAGAGAAATTTTGACGCTACAGAAATATTTCATATATCTTATGTATATTGCTTGTGTATTTTTATCTCTCTTCCATGGTATACACACAATGTGTATATCAATATCCAAAATACCACACACAGTGTGTATATCACAGTCTGTATCTTGTTATTGATACTATAAGTATATCACAGTGTGTATATTGCTTGAGAATTTTATCTCTTTTCTGTGTATATTGCTTGAGTATTTTTATCTCTCTTCTATGGTATACACACAGTGTGTATAACACAGTGTGTATATTTCTTGAGTATTTTTATCTCTCTTCTCTGGTATACACACAGTGTGTATAACACAGTGTGTATATTGCTATTAATACTATAAGTACATGTTTATGCATACAAAAACTTCACAAATCTATAGAAAATATTAATAATAAGAAATGTATATCTATGAGCATCAAGTTTAAAATTTCTATAAGTACGTGTTTATGCATAACACCTGATACTGTTTTTTAAAGATGTAATATTTCTACCCTAATTCTTAATGCATATTGAATGACATAAATGCATAGCTCTCTAAGAAGATGACCCACATCCTCCTCCAGTACGTTATCTAGTTTAAGAATTAACCTAGTCACTATTAAGCCTAGCTATCCTGGTGACATGATCGTACATGATTGCCTTGTATGGTTATCCTAGGTGAGTACAAGGTGATAGTACATGCATGCATTGTGTATGCCCATTTCCCGATGCATTGCATGCATGCATGCAGGAGGTGGGACCTAACCTTGTTGAGGTGGTGCAAGTTTGATTTTAACATAATACATGTGTTTGCAAAAGAATTCGATGGGATGAAGGCTAGGCGATTCATTTCAAGTGGTAGGCATGGATACATGTATTTTGGAGGTCATGACATCCAAATATACAATCCTCCATGCCTACCACTCCTCACAATACTAGTTGCATGCCACCCTTATTTTTCTAAGACAAACTTTCTCTATATTAAGATAAAACCAAACTGTGACACCTCAAATGAGGGTAAACCCTAAACCTCGTGCATGAAATTCGTACATGGTGAATGTAGCATCTACATTGTGTGCATTATCCTATTCACCAATGATAGCCATTGGACATCAACAATATTTCTCTGAAACAACTCACTTCCTAACATCTATTTTCCCGAGGATAAAATGCTTGAAACTTTTAAATATCTCTGAGCAGATCTAAATGATGGGATCGAGGAAAGGGTTAAGAAGTTGGTCAACATTTAATGTAAAGCTATAGGAGAACATGTAATGATTACAGGTGGTTTGTCATTGTGCTCACATGTGGCACATACAAACAATAAACAATTATGACAGCTATAATCATGTATAATTTCAACCAGACAATGCATGGAAGCTATAATCCATGTATTTAAACTTAACGTATGTGAGACATATACATGCATGTACATATAAATGTATATGGATAGGACATGTATTTGACATATGCATGGCATAAACATGACACATGTAATTACACACACATATATATAATCCATGCATAATGTACTTGTATATGCATTATCTATGTATGTATAGGTATGTGTATGTCATTCAAGTAGGTGTCACAACAGATTCCTTGACTACCCATCAAAGTTAAGAGTATAGACAATTTTTTTCCCTCTGTTATGTGGTATACACAGTATGTGTGTAAAGGGCCACATTTACAACACTATCATATGATAATACAAGTGTATGTGAGACATATGACATATACACCCTAATGTACCTACGTACTGTATACTGTGTACATACATGTACATCTAAATATACATCCTACATATGTACATGTATGTTTGTACATATGTGTGTGTATGTGCGTGCATATGTATATATATGTATTCGAGTATGTATCACAACAACAAATTCCTATGAGTGCCCAACAAATTGAAGATTATAGATCTAGTTTTTTTTCTCTATTATGTGGTAATATACCACAACCAGTGTGTATACCATTTTCACCTTCAACACTATTTTCCATCTTTATCAGACTTGACTCCTCTGCTTGAAACTTATTGTAATATCATCCACGATAAGTATTGAGATTTCATCACTAGCCTATGTATCTAGCATATAAATCACTTAAATTGTTTGATACTTTCATGGTTCAATGATTGCAAGTATAGTCTGACTTGATTGAAGTGTAGCTCCACATACAACACTACATATATGATAATACAACACATGTGAGACATGTACATATACCATATGTACATGTATACTCGTACATACATAACACCTTATTGTACACCCTTTACATCTATATATATGTATTTATGTATTCAAGTAGGTATCACAGCAGATTCCATTTAGTATGTATATGTATGTATTCGAGACATTCTCGAAATTCTCCCATAATCTCTATGCATAATAAAGTAACATAAAGTTCAGCAGTTTTGGGGCCAAAGTTCAATGTAATTGTTCCTCCTTAGTTTGATAAGATTTTTGGCAATAGGTAAAACATTGCATTAAGCTGTTTCCAACTTCCTTACGTCCTTTCCTCATTCCCTTAGCATTTAATTTTTTCTCGTATCTAAATGAACTAATTTAAAATGTCTATTAAGTATGTGTTTATGCATAACACTTGAATATTCTTGAAATAACTCAAACTTCTCCAAAATTGGCATGGCGAATTCTATGCAGTGGAAGGTCACGTATCAGACTGGAATGAAGTTCCTAGTTCACGGGTTTTGCACCAAAATTCTTTGGTCTATTCCTTCATTTGATCATTTCCGGCACAGGTAGATATTAGCATTAAATGTTGCCTAAGATTCTTATGTACTTTCCTCGTCCCATCTAGGGTCTTCTCATATCTTCCCTTCACATCGGCCTCGTGAATCAAGTTGCGTGATTGTTTCAATGACATTGCTTGACTATGTTGATAGACTAGATGACCATGGAGGAGGATGCAAGTCCGATAGAGAGCTATGCATGTATGTCATTCATTATGGCATCTTTATGGTCTATTACTATAGGGGCCATGGGAGCCAATGACACCAGGTGATGAAGGAGCTCACCACATAAAACTCAAAGAGGGAACTCAAATTTTGTGGACTTCATGCACAATTTTTTCTCTGTTATGTGGTATACACATAGTGTGCATACCACGTACAACATTACCATATGATAATACAAGGCATGTGAGACACTACTACATATACATATGTACATGTATACTCCATACATTCCTGTGTGTATGTGTGTGTGTTTACATATGTAATTGTATGTATTCGAGTATGTATCATAACCTATATAGTTTTCTTGAGTACCCAGCAAATTGAAGAGTATAGACAGTATTTTTTTCTCTAAATTATGCGGTATACACACAATATCTTGTATACCACATACAATACTACCATATGATAATACAAGGAATGTGAGACGTAAATATACATCCACCATATATTTATACTTGTACATACGTTGTGTGTATGTGCTATCATATGTATACGTATGTATAAGTAAGTATTCGAGTATGTATCACAACATTAGATTCCTTGACTGCCCAGCAAAGTGAAGAGTATACATTAATTTTGTTTTCTACCATGAGATATTGTGGGATAGACACAGTGTGTATACGCATGTATTTATATCTACTGCTACATGTGCATAGAATAATAGCCGACTACGTATGTACACAAAAATAATGTATATGTATACATATCATATATACATGCCTGTGCCCCCTATGTATGCATATGTATTCGAGTGGAGGTATCATAGAAATAGATTCCTTGAAGTGCCTTTTAAAGCAAAGAGTATAGACAATTTTTTTCTCTATTATGTGGTATACACACAATGTGTGATAATACACACAGTGTGTATACAATTCCTACAACATTACCATATGATAATATAAGGCATGTTGAGACACGTACATATACATATGTTCATATTTATACTCATAACATGTGTGTATTGTAAATGTAACATGTAATACGCATGCATAGGTTTGTGTATGTCTATAGGTATGTATACTCATACATACGTTTGTATGTATCAAGTATGTTGACACTACAATAGATTCAAATTTGACTTACCAATGTTAAAATCTGAAGAATATACACAGTTTAAATTTTCTCTATTATGTGGTATACACACAAATGTGTATACCACGTACAACACTACCCTGTGAAAAGTTTAGATATTTTTAGTATTTTAGTGTTGTGTTACGTATATATACATATGTACTTCTATAAACATAAATTTGAGGAGTGTGTCATATACGTATATACTGCACGTACAATAGATTATTTATTATATTCATAGTGAGGACATTTCCACTACATTTTTTGGATAGGTTGTATTTGCCATTTGGCAAAGCATGATATGATCAACATCAGGTAATCATCACATGGTCTCCCCGCTTGTCTTCAAAACATCATATGATAGCTCATGAAATTTTATTGATATGATGATAATATAGATGTATTTCTTATATGTTAATGTGCAAAGCAGATTAATAAATAAAATTCTTCCATAAGTATTGCATGAAGACTAAGAGACAATTAAGATCTGGAAGGTCATCGGGTAAAATGGAATACATAGAGCATAATGCAATAATATGTCAACATTCACCAACTATTACATTAGTATTTTACAACTGTTGATCCAAAAAAAGGATCTACCCCCTTCTGAATAAATCAATAGTGTTTTCCTCTAAAAATGTGATACTAAAATTCTCAACTCCCAAGTAATATATGTTTGGACTGTCATCACCAATCTGACACTATGATAATTCTTCACCGGGAACTCCTCGTGCTATGATTATTTACTAATGCACAGCCTTTAGTTTGGTGGATGTAATCTGGAAACACAACAACAAACATAACACAAGAATACCATAGACTATGATAAGAAGGAATGATGATAAATCTGAAATATCAATATGAAATTGTTACAATCTCACCCATGAGGTACTTCAAGTGTTACTGACTTCACTTGCCTTCCAACAATAACTATGGGAGAAACTTCACAATTACACCTCTTAATGGCTTCTTTAACACACCTTCAAAATGATGGCTTCCTTTACACACTTACTCATACAATATTTCTCACTACTTCCTTCTATGCTAAATGAGGGGGTGTGGCCTCTTTATTTATAGGAACTTCCAGGCTTATCCATCTTATCTCTAAGATAGGATAAGAAATCCACTCCAGACGAATCATATTCCATACCTTAACTCTTATCTGTACATGTAAGCTTATCTTTTAAGATAAGATAAACCTTATCATTTCACATGGGTTCCACATTTTTAGAATTTTTACAAATAAAATACACAAAATATTTATGACCTCACTCCTTGTCTTTATTACCAATATAATATTTCTAATTCCTAATCATGTAGACCCTACTTCTCTACTTACCCCAACTTTGACATTTTAACATTACCGGACCACTTACGACAAATATTTACTTTTTACCACAACATTCCTATTGTACTTTGACTGTTACCATACTCTACATTATTGGCGGTGGTGTACTGATGAGCGTCGTTATCTTCTATCAGACGCTACTACTAATTACATACTTAACAACATCCTATTCCTAATACATACATTAATGAAATAGAAATTACGGAGGAAAATTTTAGTGTCGACATCTTCTCCCTTCCTAGCTTCTACTTCGTCCTCGGAGTAGACTATTCTGGTGCTTGGAAAATCTTCAACTTGTCATGGTTGACCCATTTTGTAATGGGAGTTCCATCTAATTCCTCCTGTCGGTACGTACCATTTTTATACACAACTGCTATTTTGTAGGGCCCCATCCATTTTGCAATAAATTGTCTGTCTTCTTTTTTTGTATCTGGAATCATATACTAGAACCAAGTCATTCACATGAAATGGAGACCAATGGATCTTTTGATCAAAGTATTCCTTCTGCTTCAATTTCTTCTTATAGCTTGTATCCTTTTCTATTTCCCTCATTTCCTCTAGCAAATAAAGATGTACCAACCTTTCTTTTACTGAATCACTTTCATCCATCCTTTCATTTTTCATAACTCTCATAGTGGGAATATCAAACTCAATAGGAAGAACTAGATCATTGCCATAAGCCAACTGAAATAGGGAGTATCTTGTTGCTGACTTTGATGTTGACTTATATGCCCACAATGTTGCATGAATCCTTTTATCCCACTTATGTACCTACAAGGCTGCATATTTTGCTAGAATTTGACACAACACAAAATTTGTTCGTTCCACCTGTCTATTTGTGTTTGGCTTGTATGTTTTTGCCTTCCTGTTCTTAATAGAAAACTTATTGACTAGGGCTTCTACCACCTCATTAATGAAGTGGCTTCCTTGATCTGTTACAATTTATAATGGACAACCAAATCTGGTGACAATGCGTTCATATATGAACCTTGCCACTTCATCCATGGAATTTGTTTTCAATGGCCTAGCTTCAACCCACTTGGTTAAATAATCTGTGGCAACTACAATATACTTATTTTGGCGTGAGGTAGTTGGAAGTGGACCTACAATGTCTATTCCCCACTTTTCAAAGGAACCAAGTAGAAGAATAGGGCATAATGGAGCTGATGAAGTCTTACGGTTACCATGTGTTTGACAAATATCACATGTCTTACAATAATTATAACAATCTTTAAAAAGAGTGGGCCAGTGATAACCTGCATTCAAGATCCTTCTTGTTGTAAGTTATCTAGAGAAGTGCCCTCCACATGTACCATTATGGAATTATTCTAGCAGTTCCTTCCCTTGATCACATCCAACTGCCCTCTCTTATACTGTCCATCAGGTCTTATTCGAAATAATACTCCTTGCAGAATAGAATATGGATGACTGGCTTGAGTAATATTTCTCTTAGTCTTTGCATTGGCACCATCAGGAAACTTGAATTCATTCAGATAATTCCAAATATCTATGTATTCACTAGGGATTGTGTCAAGGGATACCAATGTTGCATCGGGGAAATCATCATCATCACAAGATGATCCTAAACCATCATATGCTCGAGAGAGTGCATCTGCATTGACATGCTTCTTTCCTGGCCTATCTATAATATCAAATTAAAATTCTTGTAACAAAACTATCCATCTTGTTATCCTCCCTGATGGTTTAGGCTTATTTACAATATATTTTAGAGCCTAATGATCTGTTACAACTATAAATTTTTTCCCCTAGCAATTAATTCCTAAAATTATTTACAGCAAAAATGATAGCTAGAGCCTCTTTTTCAGTTACAGTATAATTTACCTCAGCATTACTCATTTTTTTGCTCCCAAAGTAAAATGGATGTTCATTCCCATTTTCATCCTTTTGGCTCAGAGTACTTCCTAGTGCTGCATCTGAGGCATCAATGTACACAATGAATGGCTTGCTCCAATCTGGATTCTTTAGAATAGGTGAAGACACCAGGGTTTCCTTCAGTTGTTCAAAAGTTTCATGTGCCTTATTTCCTGGTTCATAAGTAACATTCTTCTTCAAGAACTGGGTTAGTGGCTGTGCAATCTTTGAGAAATTCTTGATGCACCTTCTATAGTAACCCACATGGCCTAAAAATGATCTCAACTTACTTCTATTCATAAGAAATGGTAACTCTTTGATTTTTAAAACTTTATCAAGATCAGTACCAATACCATCTCTGGATACAACATGCCCTAACAAAACGCCTTTAGAACATCCAAAGACACACTTTGTAGGGTTTAGTGAGGCTTGTGCTTCATATAACCTTTGAAATGTTTTCTCCATCTGGTGCAAGTGGTCCATCTTGCTCCCATAGATGCAAAAATCATCCAAAAATACTCTAATGAAGTTCCCAATGTAGGGTTTAAACACCCTATTTATCAAATGGTGGAACGTTGCCGGAGCATTACACAACCCAAAAGGCATAACTCTATAAGAAAAAATTCCCCAAGGAGTGGTGAACGTGGTCTTCAGCTGATCTTTCTCTACTATATGAACTTGGTTGTATCCGCTATATCCATCAGCAAAACTATAGCACTCCTAGCCAGCTACTTTGTCCAAGATCTGATCTGAGAATGGAAGAGGGTAATGATCCTTCTTTCTTTCCTTATTGAGCTTCCTATAATCAACACAAATGTGTAGCTTCCCATTCTTTTTTATTGAGATCACAATGGGAGAAACCCATTCTAAATTCTCCACAGTAAATATGAATGTTGCATCAAGTAACTTATCTATTTCTTCTTTTACAGTCTTGGAAAAATTAGGATTCATTCTATATGGCATTTGCTTTATGGGCTTAGCACCATCTACCATCTCAATAAAATGTTATACCCAACTTACTTAAAAAAGTTCCTTGTAATCAAAAGTGAATAGGTGTATGTAACTTCAAAAGAGTTGGAGATAACATTCCTTCTCACTCTCCATCACAACATCACCAATCTTTATTTGTTGGAGACGATCATCAATTTTTTCTTCATATAATTTTATGGGGTCATGAGTCAGTGTGATTGGAAGGATATCCCTGACCGAAACATCAACCTCACTTTCCTCATCTTTGGTGTCCACTTCACTGGTACTTGAGTAATCAGAGGATGTCCAATCATGAGTTTCATCACTTGAATCCACAGGTTCTACCTTATGATGCCGAGGAATCACGTTTATCTTCACCCTCTCTCTACCACGTCCAAGTGTCATGAAGCCTTCATTCGAGTAGTTTCTTGCATGAAATCTCCTTAGCCATGGTCTTCCCAACAACATTGGGTATGCAACAATACCATTTTTCGTCACCTGAAAGTCTACCACACATACAACACCCATAACAGATATTGCCACATTTGAAACTACACCTTCTAGTTTAGTTTTTCCCTTATTTAATGACCTTAACATAAGTGTTAAGGGGTGATACATTTTTAAACCCAACATATTCATTACACACTCGGTCATTACATTAACTGTAGCACCTCCATCAACTAAGACATCATGAATTGAAATACCATTACATAATACCTCGGCTTGTGGAGCATAGGGATCTGCCTCTGCCTCCAAACTAGGGACCTCAACCTCCTTCCTTCATCGAGCATTGAGTCCACTTCGCAGCTCCCGTCTCTTCTCAGAAGACATAATCAAGAGTTGACCATATGTAATATTTGCAGGCCTTTTGGACAGATCTTCTAAGACGGAGTATGGTCCTTGTCCCTATGAAATCAGAAAATCTTGCACACCCAACTTTCTTCTCCTATGTTTTACTAGTTTCTCCTTTCATCTTCTTAGGATCATTTCCATCTTGATTATCTTTTTCTTTCTTTCTTTTTGTTACAAACACATCTACTTCATTATTTATGCTCTTATCTACTACATCAAAAGAATTCACAGGTGTTTTTCCTTTATCATTATCTCTTATACTAGATGTATAAGCTCTATCTGGATAATTACAATTATAATGACCCTTTTTATAATAACCATAACATACAACTTCAGAAATATTTATTTTTGGACATCTATCTCCTCCCTTAGAACTAAATTCCTTTCCTAGAAGAAGATTAATAGTTAACTGACCCATATTATTGAGCATATCTTCATACTGAGTAGATGTACTAGGAGAAATATTTGTGCTCACCGAGAGTGGTTGTGGATTTTGGACCAAAGGTGCTGGTGTAGGCTCTCCTTTAGCAACAATTTCTTTGGGCTCCTCTTTCATTCTTTCTTCTTGCCTTCTTGCAATCTCCTTTGCTTGTTCAATGGTAGCTGGGCGGTCATACTTCACTTGTTTTCTGAGCTCAGGCTTCATCACAAGAATGAAGTTCTTACAGAGGATATTATCCACGCCATTCATCAACCCATCCGCTAATCCTTTCTTCCAGATCTGGGCATCGAGCTTCCTCCTTAGCTCTAAAACATGAGCATGATAATCCCTTATCTTCTCCTTCTCTCCTTGGGATAACTTTGTGATATCAATCATGAGATCTACATATTTCTATTGTTCACCAAATTCTTCAAGAAAAATTTTAGTTAATAAATCCCATGAGTTTTTCACATTATCACTTAGTGTTTCAAATCACATAAGGGCTGAACCATCCAAAAAGGTAAGAAAAAATTTAGTCCATTGTTCCCTTCTTATAAGGCCATTACAAATACAATATCGTTTAAACTCTTGAATGAAAGAGGAAGCATCTTCATTAGATTGGGCTAAAAGAATAGCAATCTTCCCCATTTCCAAAAGTAACCACAGTGAAATACTAACCCACAAGTATAATCAACAAGACTTATGTGCAAAAATAATTGGAATCACTATAATAAAAAATAGAAATGACCATGGTAAACTATGGTAAAACTTGACTTACTACGGTAAAAAAAACTGACTTTACTGTGGTAAACACTATTCACAGTAAAAAGTGAAGTTACTGTGGTAAATACTATTCATGGTAAAAAGTGACTTTACTGCGGTAAATACTATTCATGGAAAAAAGTGACTTTACCATGGTAACTACTATGCACAGTAAAAACAAGGTTACCCTCCAAATGATTTTTAAATAAGTGGGAATATCTCTCCAGAAAATACACCAACGAGGAATGGTTCCGGCAACAGAACCAAAATGTCATCATCAATCTGACACTATGATAATTCTTCACTGGGAACTCCTCGTGTTATGATTATTTACTAATGCATTAGCTTTTAGTTTTGTGGATGAAATTTGGAAACACAATAACAAACATAACACAAGAATACCATAGACTATGATAAGAATGAATGATGATAAATCTGAAATATCAGAGTAAATTATAATATTAACATGAAATTGTTACAATCTCACCCATGAGGTACTTCAAGTGTTACTGACTTCACTTGCCTTCCACCAATACTATGGGAGAAAATTCACAATTACACCTCTTAATCACTTCTTTAACACACCTTTAAAATGATGGCTTCCTTTACACACTTACTCATACAATATTTCTCACTACTTCCTTCTATGCTAAATGAGGGGGGTGGCCTCTTTATTTATATAACTTCTAGGCTTATCCATCTTATCTCTAAGATAGGATAAGAAATCCACTCTAACGAATCATTTTCCATACCTTAACTCTTATCTGTACATGTAAGCTTATCTTTTTAAGATAAGATAAACCTTATCATTTCACATGGGTTCCACATTTTTAGAATTTTTACAAATAAAATACACAAAATATTTATGACCTCACTCCTTGTCCTTATTACCAATATAATATTTCTAATTCCTAATCATGTAGAACCTACTTCTCTACTTACCCCAACTTTGACATTTTAACATTACCGGACCACTTACGACAAATATTTACTTTTTAACACAACATTCCTATTGTACTTTTGACTATTACCGTACTATACATTATTGGCGGCATTGTACTGGCAGCACCGTTATCTTCTATCAGACGCTACTACTAATTATACTTAACAACATCCTATTCCTAATACATACATAATAAAATAGAAATTACAGAGGAAAATTTTAATGTCGATAATATCACATACAACACAATCATATGTACATGGTATGTGATAATAGACTACATTCTGAAGTAGGTAGAATACAATTTGAAGCTAGTAGACTAAAATACAAAGTACACTACACTCCGAAGCAAGTAGGATACACTCCGAAACATGTGGAGTACACTCCAAAACAAGTAGGCTACACTCCGAAGCAAGTAGGCTACACTTCGAGGCAAAAAGAGTACGCTTGCAATCAATGAACCGAAATTATCAAACAATTAAGGTGATAATATGCTAGATACATAGGGTAGTGATGAATCACTTGTCGTGTATGATATTACAATAAATTTCATGTGGAGGAGTCAAGTTTGCAAAGATGGCAAATATTTTGAAGGGCATAAGAAACATATTGATGAAGAACCTAATACTCATAATAAAAAAAGAAAAAGGTTAATAAGACCACAATTTGATTTTCCCAAAAGGTCTAAAATAAGTTCTCCTCCACTTTGGATTGTGGAAAAAGTTTAGAAACATAATATTTAGAATTAATTAACATCTAAGCATCTTGATAGAACAAAAACAAAAAGCTCAGTTTGATTTTGGCTTGCTATTATTGTTTTGATAGAATCTTGAAGCCCACAAGCATGTAAGGGGATGAAGTGAAGAGTGATTAGGTGTATTAGGTCCATATAAGGGTCTAAAAAGACTTAGTGGGAGTTTAAAAGTCAAGGACATGCCTTTTGGTTGAGGAAATTAGCATAAGACTAAGGATATTCAAATGACCACAAGGTCTACACTCTAGAATTCAATTGAAAACTAATTGAAGAATTTTAAATTGTGAAACTGTAACTGAATTATGCATTCCCAATCAATTGGAAATCAAGGAAGGTTTCAAGAAAGGAGAGAAAAAATGTTTTTGTATGTAATGAAATTACTTGTATAATTTAGATTATGAGCATAAATATAAAACCAAAGAACACAATATTGCAGATAAATGATTCAATATGCAATTAGAATAGCTTCGCCACTTTGAGGGGGAAACCTCCAAACCATACAATAATACTCAAATGCTTAAATCATGATCAAATACTACCTATAGTCCCCTATATATACTATTCATATGTTACGGCCATCACCAAGGCCAACCTACTAATCACGAGAAAGTATAAATGATATAGTAAAATGATATGTTAAGCCACAAGTCAGCTATGCATATCCTAATACAAGCAATAGCTTAATGGCATAGCATGCCCTTCCCCTTCAAACAAATGTTTGAGGAGTACTAATTTACCTTAAAAAACATGGCAAGAAATTATAGGTTGGTGATCCTCTACTTACTCTTCTATTGGTTCCTCAGCTTCTCCTATAATTTCAGCTTCCTCTTCATCCTCATTTCCTCCTTCAATATAGAACAACTTCTTCTTAGCACATTTATGTCATGGTCCATATTTGTTGTCGCAGTTAAAACATAATCCTTTTGCTCTTTTTTCTTTCATTTGTTGAGGAGTCAGATTAATTGGCTGAGTGAATGATGGGGAAGGGGTACTACGGTCTCTGGTGTTAGTGAAAGGTTGCCTCCTACTGCAAAGAATTTTTTCCTCTGCTCTACGTGCCATGATAATAGAATTAGAAAGCTTGAGTGGATTAAACATACATACCTCATGCTCAATGTGGTCCTTAAGACCCTCAAGAAACAAGTCATTGTGGCCCTACTTTGTTCATCAATACCACTTATCTTTCCAAACACACTTGCGATACCTGACTGTTTACCACATCCAAATTTAAAATAATCTCATCTAAACTATTACGACATCCTTTAACTCCTTCACATTTAATTCATTGGGGAGCAACCTTCCCTCTCCCTCGAGTGTATCATCCATACAACTCCCTTGTCACTAGGGGACTTCGCTCATTGACATTTTTTTGTTTACCTTCTTCACATTCATCCAATCTAAACTAATTCTATCCCAATCTTCATCTCATTCTAAGTCCACAATTGTGGCCATTTTTGTCCTTCTGAGAGGGACCATTATTGTTATTTTGCTTACTGAATTCCACCATTGTGGCCATATTTGTGTCTCTTTTGGGGCACCATCTATTTCATCCAGTCCACATCTGTGGCCATTTTTTTCCTACCATACTTGTGTCTCTCTCGCGGCATCGTTTATTTTCACCCAAATCCACCGTTGTGATCATATTTTTGTTTCCTTAAGGACAGTTTTATTTCCCGCTTGTTTATCACAAATAATCATTTGAAAACTATCATTTCATCTTGTTGCAACTTACTGTCTCCCCTCTCTTGGTGGTAAACCAAAGACGTAACCTATTAATTCATTACACTTGCAACCATTCTACCATTAGTATATCTACCATTGAGCACTCAGTTATATCCCTAGATCATTCCTACACCCTTAACCCCTTCCATTTGTTATTTTAATGATATGAATTATGTGGTCTGCCTTCACTGCTTTGATATGACCCCATAACCATTACATCCATCGCTCTCTCATTCGCCTGTTAGAGCCATGCAAAGGGTCCATGGGGTGTCACTTGTACAATCATTGTCACCTCTTAAGTGGTCTACTTCGTTATTCCCAGCTCTCCCCCATGCAAAGCTAAAATTCATGTATGCAAAAAGTAAAAGCAAAGTTATCAAAGAAACAGACTGATCCCTCGAAGGGCAGTTGTTCATGAAAAAAAAAGAAACTAAAAGGAAAAGCATACAAATCAAAATCAAAGTAAAATAAAAATAAATAGACCGATCCCTTGAAGTACGAATATCATATATTTTATTCTTGCCATCCATATTATGTATATAGTAGACCATGCCCTCGAAGGATGGCTACTCTTTTATTATGGCACTTGGAAGGTTTCCCGCATTGATCAACCTTCCTTTTATCAATATTTTTAGAAAGCTTCTCACATTGATTAACTTTCTTTTATTGTTCTTTCCCTTTCCCAGAGCTGGGGCATAAACTTAAGGAACACCACCTTTGGAGAACCTTCCTCCTGCATACAAGTTATATCTAAAATCATTTGTCATGTCAACATTAGGTTTGTGAGAATATTTCATCCATATTTCCTCATGGTCTTTTGGTATAACTAACTATCATTGGTTATATGTTAACACCTGCTATTGGCTACAAGTGCAATGCCTTAAGTGGTAAAATTTCTTGTTTATATCCAATACAATTCGAAACATAGTTTCCCTATATGTCATTACTACGATTATGTTTCATTCATCTCATCAAGATCATATTTTATCAAAATCACATCAAATTTCACACTGTGAATTCTATATCTATCCATGATATCCATGAATGCGCTCACAAATACACTTTTCAGTTTGTAAATTCTACTTGATCACCGTTGTAGTTTGCAAATCCTACTTGAGGATCCTTCTCAAGGCAACTTCATTATCCTGTGGCTTCTTATCCCCCAACATGTTCAACAATTTATTTGATCCCTTTCTCTTCGCCCCCCATTTCCACTCATCACCACTTGTCTCCACATCATCCTTCTCACCTTTATGTTCCCTTTCACCATGCCAAATATCTTACTTGCCTTTCCTCTTGAGTTTTTCTTTCACTCTTCCACATTCAGTTTGACAATCTTACTTAATCATCCATATAGCTAGCAAATCTTAGTTAAGGTATATCTTCTTCCTTGGATCCTCCCATTGTAGAAGCTTCTCCACCATTTCCTCTTTCATCGGCCGACAGTCACCACCACAAACGTCTTTCCGCTCCTCTTTTTTCTCTTGACACTCTTACATCATCCCTCCCACCATGTGGGCATCCCAATTAAGGATTTATATTACAGTCTCCATCTACAATACATATGTTTCTCCATCCACTCATGTCACACTCCTTTGTTCCTTGTTATCACCTTGATATCACCTCCTTTCATCTCTTGTTCCATTTTGGTATACACCGCTCAGTCTTTTCATCATTCTTCTTCTTCCTTAGCTTGGCAATCCTACTTAACCATCCCCGTCGCATGGTAATATTAATTAAGAGTCCCTCTTAAGAATGGTTTCCATCTGACCCTTCCACATCCCATCATATCTTCCTCAACTTCTGTCTCCTACCTATCATCGTACTCGTTTACTCCCACCAACCATTACACACTTGTATCCAATAGAATGTTGTCTTTCTCCTTCCATATTGACACTACCGGTTTGACGATCTTACTTAACTCCTCTTGTAGTATGACGATCTTACTTAAGATTCCCTCTTAAGCATGATCTACCATCCTACACTCGCCCACCACTCCACATTCTCACCATCTACATTTTCTCGTCATTCCCCATCATCACATCCGCTCACCTCCTCTTTCATCCTCACAAACACCACTTCATAATTGCCCCATTTTCATCTCCATCATCCCTCGATTGGTAATCCTACTTAACCGTTTCTTCCCCATTCATTTCGTATCTTTTTCTTCATCTTTATCCCATTCATTCTCATCCATTGCGTCCTCTCCTTGCCTTCATCTTTGCACACATCATTATCCCTCCTTTATTTACTCTTTCCACTCCATCTTCTAGAGTTCTCCCACATATCTACCCCCATACTTACCTGTCATTTTCATTAATCACACCCTAACATTATTTCATCATCATCTTCTATTTCCACCCTAATAATTATCAGTGGAATTATCCTAAAAATCACTCAGCCCCATTCTGCATAGTCGAGATCCTTCTCTTTGATTTCCCCCATTCTATCTTCATTCCTTCCTTCCTTTGTGCCCTCTGATCATTATCGGGGGACTTCTCATAACGTCACTTCATTGGCATTACCCCTTCCATTCCTTGTTTACATTCCCCATCTTCTCACCTTTTGTCCCATCCTTCTCTACAGATAATTGTCATTGGATTTCTCCTAACATCCATTTGTTGGCATTGCCTCTCCTATCCCTTCCTCTCTTTTTCTTTGCCACATCTCCATCTCTCATTCTTCCTTGCCAATTTATTTAGTCTTCATCATACACCCTCTCTCTATTTTCTCGTCATCAACTTATCGTCATCTCACGCATCTCCACATCTTTTCCAATCTGTGTCATTCCTCCACTCTAGCTTCTCTTTATGTCCCTTATGCTTCTCACTCTTGATCAAATATATCTGTCCTTGGTTCCCTTCTGTCTACATAATTTTATTTGTTGTCCTCTCCTCCTTTCTAATCTTCATCTTATTTCACTTCCTGTGTATTGTCTTCTTTCCCATTTTACCTTGCACCTCCTTCTTACTTCCCTGTCGATAACCTGACTTTTCAGCATTGTCCCATCTTAATTATCATCTCACCATCCACATGCATTTCCATGCAATTAGTTCCATATTCTTTGCCTTGGATTTCCTCACCATTTTTTTTCTCCTCCTCCATCTCTGTTCCTCTATTCCATACCCCTGCCACCTTCACATTCGACCTTTCTTTCTCTTCTCATAATCAATAACTACTCCCATCCATTCCCTTTTCTCTTTCTCATTACGTCCTTCAATACATCCCTCACACCTAGCATTCACAATCAATTCCGATGTTTCTCTGTTTATGTACCACCATCAATCCATTACATCCCGTCCCGTTCTTCTCTCTGCAACATAGACCTCTTCTCTTTTTGAGAACCCTGTCACATCTTTTATCTACGTTAGTCCTTTTGCAAGGGCATCATCATATCCATTACTAATAATTTCTTCCCATATTCCTTCAACATTTTTGTCTTGGAGGATACCAGAACGGCCATCACCTATTTGATATTGTTCTCTTCCACAAATGTTTGTTCTAATTTTTTGCAAAAGTAGCTTGACTCCTTTTCCTATTTGTCAGAGAAGCGGGACTGCTTTTTTTTTTCTTCGCCCCATTATTCGTCTTCCTTCAACTACAAACCTTTCTTAAGAAACATGTTTTCAACATCCTATTTAATACCCTCTTGGGGCATTTTATCCAATTTGTTCTTCATATTTACATTCATGGCCATACTCGTTCTGCTTGGGATATTTTATTTCAACATTCATCTCCCATTATGTCATTTTTGTGTCATATGTTGGGGTACCTTTTCATCTGTGTACTTATCAATGCATATAACTCACTTTTTGTTTGTCTCGTGCCATGTACTGGGGCATCATTATTTTCATCCTTGTCACTTTTACAGACCCATGATTTTTGTTCGATTCCTCACATACGAAGGATTTCGCATACCTTTTGCATTCAGTTGTGCATATTTTTATGTTTTCCTATGACCCATTGGTCATCACAGTTTACATCCATATTACAGTGGTCTTCACCCACTCACTGGTCCATAGAACGTTGTCACATGTCTCCGTTGAGACCACAATTTTTCTCTATCAATTTGATATTGGCGTCACCGCCATATTTTTCATTGTTATTGCGATCCTTTTTCGCCTGGGGCATCTTGCCTTTGGTCATATCTTTATCCATCCTCGGACACATATTTCATCCAAACCTTTTTATTTTTGTCTCGTGGCTTGCTATCACAAACCACTCAACAAAAAGGGGCAAATGTAGACACTAATTTTTGGTGTAACTCCTCCCATTCACCCTGCTTTCATTCTTCTTCATTCAACTTTCCCTCTCATTTTTCCTTTTTCTTAAATATGAGTAAATTCAATCTATTTACTCACCCTTAATTAATCAATTAATTATCAAATGGACTCCATGTGGACCCATTTGATAGTTAAAATTTTGGAATTATCTCCCATATCAAATTATTCAATTCATGGGTAATAATATACCCATCTGACACTTCACTCTTAATTTCAAGAATGGAATCTATTATCTCACCTACATATTCAAATCATGTTTCCCACTCCACCTAATAAATATAAAACATGGGCCCCACGTGATCAGATCATGTATCTTAACCCAGGTTACTTTACCCAACCTCGATTATTCATTAACCTCAATCTAACCTCACCTCCAAGTTGTAAATATGGGTTTTCCCCCCTCTTTCAAAAGGATCTAGACTAGAACCAGAAGAAGACCCAGAAAGGAGGAAGATGGGGTATGAAATCTTTGCTTATTGAAGTTTTTAGGAGAGGAGAAGAAAATGCTTAATTAATTTCTCCAAGTTTGAGGTGTGGGATAAATCTTTTCCATTGTTCATCATCTTGCCATCCAGATGCCCATTTCATCTCCATATCAGAGCACAAGCTAAGTCCCCTCATCATTTTAGTTACATGTTATTTTGTATTTCATTATTTCTGCACGATATCTATTGTTCATCATTTGTTTTTATCTGTCTAGACACGGAGGTTGGCATCCTGTAAGGGACTTAACATCCTCTTGGAACCAAGATTGTCTAGGCAACCCCCACATATTTTTATCTAATCACATTTGTTTCAGTTTTGCAGATTTATCTTCTTTTATCACATATTTATCTTCTCTGCGCCAGTAGATCCATATCTGCATCTAAGGTCCTAAGACCTCCATAATTCTAAGTTGCTAGTAGCTTCTAGTATCGGCATTCACTCGCCCGAGAATGAGGTTTCTTGTACAACATAGACAAAACTATATTTTGAAAGAAATATGCAAAGAACTCTCCTCTCATGCTCATTAGGATGGTTATAACAACAAATGCTAGAGTTTGCAATTTGGTGCCAGGTCTAATCTAAGTATTTCGCTTTCAAACTTGCAACATATCATGAACGAGATCTAATGTAGGAGATGTCAAAAGAAATTTGTATTTTTAAGGGTGAAATTCAAACTTATGTGAAAAGAGGAGTTATCCGCTAAAAATTTAAGAAATTGTGGTAATAAATCAAACTTATTTAAGAGATTTTGGGAAGATCAAACTATTGGTACCAATGAATCCTTGAATACAACAGGTGGGTTTTACGTTTTTTCTATTAAAAAAATTTACTGTTGGGATTCACTGTGAACGGTGCCAAAACCCTAAACTCTGTAACTTTATTCACTGTGGACAAGCCCAATGCTCGCCCCATACATTTTTTTCTTCTATTTGTTGTCCATGTCATTTCAAAATATGTCACAAAAAACAAGGAATAAAGAATAAAACATGGTTCAGTTCGCCAAAAAATGTAAACTCTAAAATATTTATTCGCAGAAGCTATGGCGACAAAATCACAAGGCCCCCAAAACTAATCTTTGTATAAAATTTAGCATAAACACCAAAAAAATTTTAGTCTTGAACAAAAGGGCGCAAAAAATAGCAGAAATTACCCGTGTTTGAATCCAGAAATGCGCTTCCGCCTGTGTGAGGGACAAGCTTCTGCCAGGGATGAGCAACAATGAAAGGATGCTTCAGAAATGAAATTCAAAAATGAAACAATGCCAAGAGTCTCATGAATTCAGACTTGACAGTAGGAAGGTGGTGTCGTCCTTTACCTCCACCTAATGTGCTTAGAAAAATGTTTTATGTTTTGTATTTTTGAAATTTGGATCAACAAGGTCAATTGGCGTGACAGATCAAACAAAAATGTTAGTGATTTTCTTGATAAATAAAACTAGGCATGTTTTCTTATCAAGAGTCATATTATCCATGATCTCGATGATCGTGGTGAGCTCATACTCAACAAATTATTGTGATTTATCTTGAAACATGGATTTTGTACGTGGGAGGTTGAATTCCTTATCTAGAGATTTATGCTTTCTGCCATACTTGATGGTTGTGTTGGTGTGCATTATTGAATCATGCTTGATTTTGAGATTTATTATTGTTTAAATTGTTGGGATCTTTGGAGCTCTTGGACTTTTTTATCTTATTTTGACAAAGAAACTGTTTGGGTTTACGATAAGCTAATATGTGACTTTTCTGATCCCGATAAGTGGGAGAATAAAGTGGACGTTGAGAATTGATGTGAGAAATGACGATGGGCTTTCCCCAATCATTGATATAAGGATAATGTGATGGATGAAAAGGATACAGTCCAAGAATTGAAGAGGATGGACTACCAGGAGGTGTCCTGTAGACTGAAAATGAAGGGCTACTAGTATATGGGCCAAGTATAGAATAGGATTATCTACCAGGAGGTGTACGATAGAATGAAGATGAAGGACTACTAGGATGTGGCCCAAGTATAGAAGAGGATGGGATAATCAGAGGTGGCCCACAAATAGAAGATGAAAGGATATTAGGACGTGGCCCTAGAGTAAAAGGTAATGGGCTACTAGGAGGTGACCCCCAAATAGATGATGAAGGGGTTCTTGGAGGTGGCCCACATATAGAAGAAGACGATGGGCTACCAGGTAGTGACCCAAGGTGAGATAGTGATTGAGGAATCATGATAGATAAATAATGATTGGGTAATGATAAGATAGGTCATGGATCAATGCCATACCCATGCATTTCATCACACAATGAAGAATGTGAAGACAAAATAATAAGAGGAGGATCAAGTTCGATGATCCTAGGGTTTTCCTATGTTTCCTGATAAAAGGAATCAACCTTTTCCCCATGATACTTTCAAGTATCGAGGTATAAAGAGAGTTCCTGCTTGCAACATTTTAGAGGAATATCTTCATGTACCCCCATAAATTCTCCAACCACTTCTTCATTCTAAAATGAATCGATTGGTATGGGTAGTTATTGGTCGAGCATAGTAGGTTGATTAGAAGAAAGAGGTCCAACAGGTGTAGAAGATATAGAAGATATTTGATGATGTGATGAGGGGAATGTTTGACCTTATTGTGTCCCCAAAGGAATTGGATAGTGCGTCTAAAATATATCTTAGTACATCATTTCTTATGAATGGTTCGACATGGACACAAACATCGATCTTTACAAGATGGATGAATATAGAATAAGGCATGATCAAAATGACTTAGGGGCCAAACAGGGATTCCAATTGATAGAAGAAGATGACTTGAGAGACGAAGTAGATTTGTATTGGGATGTCTCACGAGTGGAAGAAGATGACATGAGTTCCCTCATAAGATGATGTAGTGCCGGTAAACACATAGGATTGTTCCAAAAGTCCTTAGAGTATCTATAAGTTGATAGAATGATTGACTATAAAGACTTTAAGACACACGAATGTTCAAAGAAGGAATATGTCATTGAGGTGACTGATGAAGGAGGTTTTGCGGAGAAAGGGAGGACCGCGACTCAAGATTCGAACTAGAGAAATAGTTCATATTATAATCTTCAGAAGACCGAGGGGAATCAAAAGAATAGTTTAGATTGAAATCTTCAGAAGACTGAGAGGAATTGAAAGAATCATAATCATACCACCGAATATGAGATGAAGGTGAGAAAAGAGGTAACGTAACAAGCTCTCTAGCACGAAGAACCAAACGAGGTATATTCATGATGGGCATCTTTTGATGGGAATGCCAAGACCTAGGTTCCCTATTATCATAAGTATGAAGAACCATGCAATAATCAGTCATGGTTGGCATTTTTTAGTACAAATGCCTAGACTAAGATAACGTGATTGAAATCCTTCACGGTGAAGAAAGTTTTATGTCAATTCGAGCAGCATAATGGTAACCAACTAGACATTGTGCAAATATGGGCCTTAGGATAAACCAAGCAGTGTAACGACGTCAAATTGTCACAAAGAATGTCAAACAATAAATGGTCATGAATCCAAAGGATCAATATGAACCTAAGGATACCAAAGAATAGATAATGATACAGTAACAAGGTAATATATAACAAGAAGTACCTAAGACAAAATAAATAAGTATAAGACAATAGATCCAATCACAAACTATTTTACTCCCTACGTTTTTCCAAGATAGGTTTAGTGCAAATAATGACAACACAATATCACCACTTAGGTCAATTTTAAAAAGCATGATTTCTAAATATGGATTCACATAACATGTCTAATTGTTAAATATGTCTTCACTTTGCATACCCAATCACTAGAGATGGCTTCACATAGTCGGCTCAGTTTTTATTGTTATCTTATGTTTAAATTTGTATTCCCTTACATATAACACATGGACCAAACATGTTTACTCAGTTCATGAATTTGAATTTTGGTTTATGTTATTTATTGATTTTGTATAAGAATATTGATTGGAATTTAATACAATTTTTTGAATGTGACATGTAGGTTCACATGTTTGGAAAAGGATAGAGGAAAAGGGAGCACAAATTTCTAGGATTATGTACCCCTTTTCATTATGGGAGGTTTTTGTTCCAATTTATTTTATTTTAACCATGCAATTTTCAATTACTAGATTAAAATGGGGGGGGATGTAGTACTATAAATATCGACCAATTTCCTTTTGGAAATTATCCTTATAATTCATCTCATTGATTTAAACATTATACACTTAAATGAATAATTCATATACATACCTCGCTCAACTTAGTAATCCTTAGCCAATAGGTCACACTTGTTACTAACCATTCACCATTCAAAAACCCACATTCTAAATATAGAGCACATATTTCGACATCTAGCCACCTTCCCCAACTGACATAATTCATTTTACACCTTACCATTCAACAATGTCACCCATGATGGAAAAATCCATTCAAACGGATTTTTCTAAGGCCAATG
Source organism: Taxus chinensis (assembly GCA_019776745.2). Lineage (NCBI taxonomy): Eukaryota > Viridiplantae > Streptophyta > Pinopsida > Cupressales > Taxaceae > Taxus > Taxus chinensis. Next base: position 69,003,928 of record CM034150.1, read on the forward strand.
GTTTTTTACTTCACTATCTTAATAGTCACTTTTTCAAATTCAAAAGTTATCATATTCAACCTAGTGTCAATTTAGTAGAAAAAACATTCATAATAGTCACCTATAAAATCACACTTACCCCACCCATCCAAAGGGCCTCTCATCACACATCTTTGGGACTACATGGAGATAATAACAAGGCATCCAATTTCTAAATCAATCTCTTAAGAGAATATGATAACACTAAGTCTTCATATATATTATACATTTAGCCTAGATAATTATAAAAAATAATTCACACATAATCACCGAGAGGGATACCTATATAAGTATTGATCCCTCTTCAAATTATTGGTACTTATTTTAACACTCATTACATTGTGGGTGGGGTAGGGTGAGTCCAACCTAATTATACTAACCCTTTTTTAGATCTTCAAGGAGAAATATAGTGTTTGAAGAAGGAGAATCCATAATTTGTTGCACAATCACAATTACATAATTTTGAACATAAGAAATGAAGATAAATACATAGAAGATCACAATGCAAGAATCAATATCTAGTAAAACATTTCATAGGATAAATCCATCCACATAATGAAATTCCTTCCAAGAAAATTTTCCATACACAGGTGACTTCATTCTCCCTTGAGTTTCAACTCCCCATAATTATAGGACAACTTAATGACACTTTACACAAATTTTTACATAATTCTAAATCATCGTCACTTCACCTCATCCAAATTTAGGTGAATAGTTTCCAAACCCTAACCCCCAACTTATAAATCTAACTTTCCAAAGTTTGTGTGGGATCATATAATTATAATACATGTTCCTAGGATCTACATATTTATTGTTTACTATTATATCTTTGATTATACATCATAATTTATACATAGTAGTTAATATAAATTATTAAGAACCTAATTTTTATATTACAAGAGAAGGAAAATTCAATTATTTTACTAAAAAATGTGAAATCGAGTTATTAGAGAAAATGATTTTTTCACATTTACAATATGAGAGCGAGATTTTTAGAAAAATCCAGTAATTGATAAAATACATTGAAAATTCCCTACTTATCAAAATACATATATTAATTCATTATTGCTAGGTGATATATCCAAATATATTTATATTTCTAAATGCTAATTTTATATTATTACAACTAGTTGTTCTATCTAACAATTTAAAATTGAGCTATTATAGCAAGCAAAATTATCTTAGTAGACAATAATATGGGCAAGTTATCAAAGCATTTAGCTAGGAATAAAACCTATTGCATTTGTGTGACCTAAAAATATTTTTTTATTCCATAATAACATTAAACTCAATTTTTTTATTGTTCTACTGATCATATTCATATTATTCACAATAGTTCATCTAATTCAAATTTACTAATTTTTAACTTACAAGATTTCTATTAGATATTTTTTTTGTTGGATTTTACATTCATGTATGTTTTTATTCATTATCTAAATAACCTCCACAAGTATTCATTACCTAAATTAAATTTTCTCATGTATTTTGGTAATAATTACAAGGAAAGGGGAACCATTTCAGCACACAACCACAATAATCATTTGTTAATAGGGGGAGTAATGATGAATGTGATTCACCACATTGGGATTCTCACCCTCTAGCTTTTCACCACATTGAAAAATGTTATTTTTTTAATGAATACACATTGAGGTCATTTGGATAATGACTAAAAATACATATTTTTAGGTGTAATATGCGTAAAAATGTGGGTACTATGATTAGACTACTACATAGAGTATGTGTGTATGTGTGTCATCATAAGATAGAAAATATAGATGTATGAAACAAGATAAATAACAAATAGGTAAGGTCGAGTAGAATATAGAAAAAATAAATATTAAAGGGGCTATAATAACATTCAATGTGAAAAAAACATGTCAATGTAAAAATGAAATAAAGAAGGAATCAATTAGTGAACTTAATATATTATGATCAAAACACATGCAAATAAACAAAAACAATATGTACAATTCCCTAAGAGGGTTTTCATATTATAATGTGAATCCTTTCACTTTGGTCATTATACTAATGAAGTTAGAATGTGTACCCAAAGCTAGTATGTAGTATAATAATGCATATGTTTTCACTTAATATATCATCCACTGTAACAGTATGCATGTAATGTGAATCAATAAAAGTAATTATGAATAAATGTGAATCGAGAGATTCATAATTAAGGATATCCTAGTCATAAAATGTAATAGTAAGTCACAATAATATCATATATATATATATATATATATATATATATATATATATATATATATATATATATATATATATATATATATGAGTGTACGATTAATTCCATCTAATTAAGAACATATGGAAATAAATTCCTAAATCTTATTGTTATTATAGCAGTAAATAGATAAGAAATTAAGTGCAAGATAGACCTAAGAAAATTAAGCAATTAAGTATTGAAACCCTGGTTACAAAGAGGAGATAAGATGTCTTATTTGTTTCAAAATCAATTGTGGACTGTGCTGAAGTGATGACCAGGTGAATAGAGAGGGAGAAGTGTCGCACAAAGCCTCAGAAAAAAGTGTGAGATGATGATCTGTTTGGACATGGGTTCTTAGAAAGGGGTAAGGATACCTACATGCGCCTTATACCTACTCTGGATGCCTATGACTGCTAAAACCCTCAAAAAACCTCCTTCACAATGTCACAAGGTGTTCGCTATCCTCGTATTTAGTCGCTAGTATGTCGCACAATGATCATCGATGTTGTTGATAACCTACAATGAAAGATTGACCTACAAAACCCTCAAGAGTGCATCAAAAAACAAAAAGAAAAGAATGAAAATGAGGGTCTAGATCGTCCTCAGCTGTCAAAAAAGTGAACTTACGACTCATTTCTACACTAAATTTCAGACCCAATTTAGTTCTATGTGTGTGTGAAACTTTTCCCTAGGTGATTATTGTGTGTGTCGCACTTGATAACAAGCAAATAACTAAATGTAAGAGATGTAATGTGTGCATGGAATAAAATAAAATTTCCCTTATATGAAGTGTATGTAGAATAATGGTGTCCCTTTCCCTTGAATGGATGCTAGAATGAATGCTTTAATGCTCTTGAATAGCCTTTGGATGAAACCTTAGGTGGTGATAGCTATTGTTTAGTGCTTGGTCCCTTATTATGATCACATAACTTTATATTTATATGATTCCCTTGCTTTAATTTCTTAATTAACCCCAAACATTCTGACTACCAAAAATATAAGATGCTCAAATGGATAGAAAGGACCCAAAAGATGTTAACAAGGTACTTAAGAGGTTAGGGGTGCCCAAAGGGGATGGGGTGCCTAGCACTACCGTCTTGGCTAGGCATTGGTGTCTAGGATGATGAATGTCGAGGTTTGAAAATGCAGATTGAGATAGAAAGAGTGTAAGATAAAAACTTGCAACAGAAAGAAAGAAAAAATGGCCAAGACATGGGTCATTTAGTACTTTTCTTACTTAGGAATCATATGAATAGTAGTATGTAATCAGGACTAGATAATTACCCAAAGTGCGTGATTTTTTGTCTATGTTTTCCCCCACTTTATGTTGTTGGGATAAATATCAATAACATAAAATAGATAAGAGATATGTACTTGATAACCATGTAGATCGATGGTGAGAAACGTGCCAAGAGATAAGGAAAAGTATGGAATGATAAAAAGGTGGAGCGTGGAGACTAAAGATGAGAAAGTGAAAAAGTGATGAGATAATGATCTTAGGGTCGAAACACATGTTGTAAATGTCGCCAATGTGCTTGTTGTTGATGTCGATGATGATGTCTGTGATTTTTTTATTGTAGGATGGTGTTGAATGATGTTGAATACCACTTCCCATACAGACGTACCTACAAAATAGAAGAATGAACAAGTAGTCAAATACACATGTATATGTGTAAAAAGTATGTAAAAATGTAAAATAAAAAATGTTAAAAAGGAACATGTGCACCTAATCCACGATGAAGAAAGAGTGTAGAAAGGATCATGTAGCTGATGTGTGAATGATTTTTTTGGGTGATCTCATGTCAGTTGTGCTAAATGCGAAGTTTTTTGGGTGATCTCATGCCAATGACATGGAAGAAGTGTAAGGAGAAAAGTATGGTGTCATCCTCCAACCTTTAAGTACTTCCCAAAATGTGAACACCACTACGGATGGTGTGTAAAAATCTGATCTAGTTTAGAACAGTTCTGATCCAACGCTGAAGAAGTTGAAAAAATGTTGAATGTGTATTATGCCAAGTGCTAAAGACAATGCTATCCTGTAAAATATGCTATTGTGTGGAGTGTTATAGACTGTGTTGCACTAAAGAATTTTGTGTAACTCCCCCTAGTCATAGGTATCCAAGAAGGGTTAGGGGTGCCCAGGCGCTACTGTCTTTGTCTAGGCGTTGGTGTCTGTGCTGTGATAAGGACCCAAGTTAGGATATGAGCCCTGAAGTGATAGATGACTATGCTGATGACTGTGTTGTACATAGTACTGAACTGTGTTGTGTGGTGACTGTGAACTGTTGTATGGGGTGACTGATTCACCCAAATGATGACTCCCCTCGTTGGGGGCGCATGCGACGTCGCTGAGGAGAATGTGGCCCAAAGGAGGACCGACTATTGTGTTGAAACTATGCCCTATCAAGGGGGAGGGAGTGTGCTTGGTAGAAACCAAGGCACACAAAACATAAGTGGCTAGGAGACAAGTGTTAGTACAAGAAAACATGCATGTAAAATGTAAGCTAGCAAACAAACATATAATGTGTGTAATGCAAGGAGATAATACACAAAAAGACAATATAGACCGTAAAAAGTGGGTTTCAAAAATGGTACATCACTCAAGATGTCACAAGACAATCAAGGCCAAGTAGGCCAAAAGTAGACAAGTGTACATAGTAAGACAAATGGAAAAGCCGACAAACAATGACAAGCAATGACAAACAAGAGAAAGTAATGTAACAGACAACCATGGAAGTAAATAGACTTGCAAGACAAATGATACACATGAAGCACCCATTAGCATGTTAGAGAGATAAAAAGTATGTCAAAGCATGTATAATTGATATAGTAGTGTGCTATGAAAAATGAAACAATAACACCTGTGATGTGTATGAAAGTGGATGCCCCCAGGAGCCATTGTGGGACTGGTAATAGGTATTGTGCCAAACATCATGTTACGCATGTATAGATTTGTGTAGAATCTATGATCACAACTAGAAAGTAAGTGAACACACATGTGTGTATGGAAAAATATAATGACATACAAGATATTTATCTAACACATGTAATAGAGTGTACATGAAAGCATAAGAAAGCAAGATTAAATGTGACCAAGATATGCAACATGTTGTGGATTGTAGATGGAATGGAATGCATAGTGAGTGTGATAGAGATTCATTTGCCCCCTGAGTGAGTTTACGAATGAGTATGTATGAGATGAAGTTCATTTATACATGCCCCCTCAGTAGTCAAGAATGAATCCTAGAACAAGAGTGCGTCATTAGGAAATGGTTTCCATTGTGTGTACTAAAAAGATGTGATCAATCAAAGTATAGAGCGTAACAAGTGAGTGTGAAGCATGAGTGAGTGAATGTGTGAGTGTGGTGAGGTCAATTTGAGATGTAGACCCTTAGTAGTTGAGTATGGATTATGGAACTAGAGTGTGTCATAGGGTAATGACCTATAGTGTATAGAAGTAGATGTCAGAAAGATAGGTCATGAATGCGTAGAGAGATGCTACGTAGAAATATATGAAACATGTGAAGTGTGTAGTATGCAATGTAGTGTTTAGTGTAGCATGTAGTGTGTGAGGTTCATGTGTATATGATGCCCTCAAAATTCAAGTGTGAACCATAACACGAGAGTGCGTCATCAGGAAATGATGATACTAGAGTATCAAGATGTATATGATGTGTGTGATAAACTAGATGTGAAGTGATGAGAAAATAAGACACTTTTTGATGTTAGGGGGGATAAATAAGTGAGATTCCCCCTAGGTGTGTGATGAGGAATGCGTTAGTCGATAAAAGTGAAAGATGAGGGTCCTCCACCCGATGCTTGTGGAGATAAAGGTGTGTGATCATGCTCTAAGAGTGGTGGTATATGAGATAGACGTTGTGTAAGTGAATGAAGCCTATATGCATGTGATTGATGAATATACTATGGAGACGGTGGGAAACTTTGTGTAACAAAATGTGGAGGTGATGAAGACCCGTGTGAAGCAGAATGAGGAGGTGATGGACACCTATGTGGAGAAAAGTGTGGAGGTGATAAACACCTATGTGGAGTGAAATGAGGTGGTGAAGTATGCTTAGATGAATGAAATTTCTTAGGGATGGACCTAGATTGATGTGACGGACTAGCAAATCGATGAGACTGCGTAGGACGTGTGTGAATAGATGAGCTAGGAGCCGTTTATGCTTTAGTTTTGATAGGTTGCGGGGATTTAGATGCTCTAGCTGATGCAATGGAAACCTTAAGAGGAGGTTGTGGCCATTGAGTGGATGGAGGAACACCATTGATAGCGATGATTGGTGGTTGTGAATGAATTTCAAACGCAAGTGATTCATAGATATGATAGACTAGGACTGTGAATCCAATTGAGCCCTAAGAGCATTTCACACCTATCAATTGTTGGTGCCACAAGAAAGGGCATGAGCATGGTGAGAGGACTGAAAGTGACTTGAAGTTTGATAACCCCATATGAGTTAGGGATTATATATGAAATTTTGAGAGTGGATAGCCAATAGCAAACAAGAAGTGCAATAGAACACACACCTGATGCACCATGATGGATCAACTTTAGTATTATTGATAGAGGTGAATCTGACAAAAGTACTAATGTGAAAGTGATCAGAAGAGAATGTAACATGATAATCATGATTGGAGAAAAAATATAGTGGTGAAGGAATCTCAATATGAGAAACTAGGAAATCAAGAGCCCCCGATGTAGGAGGAGGCATTGTGATGATATGTATGATTGAGCCGAGTAATCAACCACTTTTTTTTCATGTTTCAAAAGAGGATTGTTAAAAGATTTTGAGCTTATGATTTTCCTTGACAGGTGCACAGAAGCCGTAGGCTCTGGAAGCTCAATTGCATTATTAACGATCAAATATTGAATGAGATTGTGAAGTCTAAAGAAATGATATGTAGAATGTCCAACACATTGATGATAGTCACATATGAGTTTTTCATCATAATTATGACCTTTAGGATGAGATATGGATCTAAATTAAGCGGAGGAATAGGAAGTGTGATAAGATTAATTTCGACAAGCTATGGTAGTAGAATATGGGGAGCGACAGTTAACTTTGTATATGTTACACTTAAGGGGTTGCCATTGAAGTTATTTAGTGTTAGATACAATGTTAACAATGATTTTTACCTTTATAGGTTTTGGCAGATGGCTTGAAAGTTGATTTACTTTGAAATCACATAGAAGATGAAGCTTTCTCTTGATATTTAAGCTTTCCTATAGATAAGAGTTTAGTTTCACATAGCTTAAGAGTATGGCATAGTTGATCAAATGATGGAGATGTCTCAAAGAGAACACTCTCATAGAGAGGTGATAGTAGAATTTGAATGAATAAGTCCTGGAGCTCAGAGTCCGCAAGTACATTAGACATCTTAGCTAAGTTATTTTTGTATTGTAGGACATAATATGTTAGATGTTCATTAGATCCTTGTTTAAGTTGAGAAAGTTGAGCATATGCGATCTTAGAGCCAATATTGATAGAGAAATGAGAGTGAGAAAACATCGACCAAATGTGTAAAAGATGTTACCGAGTGGATAGGTAGGTCATAGAACCAACACATCACATAATCTTGGAGCTTCAAGGAAAATATTTGCAATTAAAGTATGATCATCATGCATAGTCTAGGCATGCTACATGAAAATATAAAAGATGTTCTTGAGGGTTATCATGGCATTTGAAAGTGGGTAGCTTAGGGGTGATGAAATTGAGAGGAAATGGATAAGTGGAGATAGTGGGTGTGAAAGGGGTGTGAAGGAGCATAGTGGAATCCAAAGATGGTGATGCCCGAGAAGTAGCCAATTAAAGTTGACAAACTTGTGTCTGCAGATCTTGATATAAAGAAGTTAAATTAGGTTTATTTGAAGAAGATCCAAGTTGAGTATTAGGAGAATTAAGGTGATTAATGGGGGTGGTAGTAGTAGGAATGGAACTATAATATTAAGGGTTAAGTGGAGGCCACGGAAACCAAGGAAGAACCTACAAGAGGTGCTGAAGAAGCATCACAAGTATTTTTAGCAGTAATCAAATCATAGAGAATATGCAGAAGATGTGTAGGATTATCACACAAAGCTTGTCAAAAATTTGTGAGTTTTTCTAATTATTCTTGATCGACATTGGTATCCTCATCATATGATTGTTCACTATCAGATGTTTCGAGTTTTGTTAAGAGGAACATTGCGAGAGTTGGCAAAGGGGTTTTTAGTTGTAGCCATTGATGTAGAAACCTCAGCCATTGATTTAGAGACCCTACGGGAAGATGAAGATGCTCAAAAGACCCAAAACAACCACTACGGGTGACGGGCATAAGAATAAAACCCTAGAAAGAAGGTAGATTCAAGCATGGGGTTCACCAAAATGATTAAGCAAAATATGAATAAATGCTATAATAAAATTGCTTAATCTGATTGCTATTGTAGCAGTAAATGAATAATCAATTAAGTACATAAAGTAACCCAATTAAAATTAAGTTAGAAAATATTGAAACCCTAGTTGTAAAGGAGGGATAGAATGAGTTAGCTAGTTCGTCATAGATCCTGAAGGTGGATAAAGCTAGAAAAATGGAAAATTTGAAGCACAAAATGTCACAAAGAAGCTTCAGAAAAATATAGATCTGGAGGAAGCTGCATAGGGGTGCCTAGGAAGGGGCAGGGGGCTTGCGCGGGTGATACTGGACCTGGTAGTAGGTGCCTGTGACTATGGAAATGCTTAGAAAACCATCTTTTTCTGGTCATAAGGCATTCTCATCCTTCCTTTGGTTTTATTTGCAAAATGATCGTTGGAAACCTACAATGAAATAATGACCTGCAAAACCCTCAAAGAGACATCAAATCCTAAAAAAGAAAGATGCAAAATGAGGGGTCAGACTATCCTCAGCTGTCAACAAGTGATCTTACGACTGAGTGTTGTACTACATTTCAGACCCAATGTAGTTCTAGGTGTGTGTGTGTGTGTGTGTGTGTGTGTGTGTGTGTGTGATGTGTGCGGAATCATGCCCTAGGTGGCTCTTGTAGCGTGTCACACTTGATAGTGAAAAAGTAGCTAGATGTAAAAATGTAATAGATGTGTGCATGGAATAGAATATACTCCTCTCCTATGAAGTGCATGCAGAATAATGTAATTCCTTTCCCTTGAAAGGATGCTAGAATGGATGCTTGAATGCTCTTGAATAGCCTTTGGATGCAACCACAGGTGGTGATAGCTAATGCTTAGTGCTTGGTCCTTATTATGATCACATAACTTTATATTTATATGATTCCCTTTCTTGAATTTCATAATTAACCCTGAAAAGATTGACTACCAAAAATATAAGAGGATCAAACGACTAGAAATGAGCCAAAAGATGTGAAAAAAGTATAAAGAGGTCAGGGGTGCTTAGAGGGGATGGGGGTGCCTGAGACCAAAAGTGGAAATAGAAAGAAAGCAAATGTGGCCATAGACATGGGTTAATTAGTAATTTTCTTACTTAGGAATCATATGAGTAGTAGTATGTAATCAGGACTAGATAATTGCCCGAAGTGCATGATTTTGTGTCTACAAGAATTTAAAAATTCCAATAACACATGTAAAAAATGTAACAATACGCACAATAATATTCTTGAAAAGACATTTAATATATTAGATAATTTTAAAAAAAATCCCTTATAACAATTTCCGCTTACAAATTTAAAATTTATTTTTTAAGTTTATTTTAAACCAAAGTCAAAATCACAAAATTGACGATAAAACAATGTGAAAGAAGTTTACAAACAGTAAATGCAAGCTATGCATTGTTTGATTCAATCAAAAATCTCAATATAAATATAAGTATGTGTTGTAACAAAGAAGAGGACGGGAAAAAATAATTTGCTTGTATCTACATGTAGTCATGACACAAAACAAAGATAATCAACCTACCGAAGCCAATATGATGAGGGAAAAAGAATACCTATAAATTTATGACGCTCCCCACACCATCCACTGTAACCGCCAACACTATTTCATGCCACAAACCACACATGCCACAATTTTCTTCGTTTAACACAATAAAAACCCAAAATAACCTTTCAACTCTAGGTACTTGTATATATACACACAAACAACTGGTGCAATGAACCCAGAGGAAAGGCAAGACAACACACAAATGGATATCCTGCAATGTAGAGCCATAAAAAAGATAACAATGCTGCAACGTCTGACCATTCTTACGAAACTAAACATTGCCTTGACCTCCAATCTACTTGTAAAAGCCAGGAAAAAAATTACAACTTAGAGTACTACAAGATAAGATGCATACAGAGACTCCACTCTATGAAAAATAAATCATTTAATGTGATTGTAACGGAAACAACAATTTTCATAGGTTCAAAGCATGAAAAAGAGTTTTAAAAAACTATCTCCCACTTGGAATGTGACAGGGCAGTTTACGGATCTGTTACAAATATTGGGCGGTATGGTTTGCAACGATTCATGTACACATGTGGAAAGCAACCCAAACACAACAACGTGCACATTCATACCAAAACTATTCAGTGGTATATTGTGTTTTTAAACAAAATCAAATAAAATCATCTTCAAACAACCAGTAGGCGGTAGCCGGATTGGTGAGGACTATGCGCTGCAACCAAGCAGGTCACGAGTTCGATCCCAGCTACACCTCCCTATGTGCGGGTGAAAAACACAATGTGTTGTTCAACCACCCAAAAAAACTAGGTATGGTACTGAATGACACGTGGCACAATATGACATCATGGGATCGCATGGATCGCATTCATCTTTCATACATGCATAGGTGCATTTTGAGTGAAGGGTAGCTCTCTCCCATTGGAGTGGGAAAGACCTCATCCCAACATTTCAACATGTATCTTTATATGTGTATAAAAAATATGGTTATGTTTTATTTATTGGGAAACGTTGTTGTCACCCAATTAACAATGTTACTCTGAACCAATCATATACAACATTTTTTTGCCTATGTCAAATTTTCTAATGTATAAACTTTGAATTGACATATTTACATAAATATAATTTCACATAAATTAATTTATTAGAATTTTGATTGGTGAGAAAGGGAGATTTGACAATTTTTTCCCCTTATTGAGCTACAGGTTTTTCTATTTTTTTAAGCCAAAAAATTGTAAATGGCCAAGTGACCTGGCGTTTATTAACCCTTGTCAATTTTTCAATTCATGTAATTGATTGTTGATAGCTTGCATTTGTGCTTGACAAGACCTTAGACATTCATTAATTGTCAATGCAAGACACATTCTGCTCACCACACAACCTACAAGCTCAAATTATATCTTCTTGCGCAACAATTCCAAGTACGAGATATATATGCTCACATCCCAGGGTTCATTTCTTATTGTAGCAATCACATCAAACCTAAAGGAAAGAAAAACCCTTTCCCCAGACCTGACGTGACAACAATGGCTTCTTGTGTGTTCTTGGCATTCATTTGGGGGGAAAACATACGTTGCTGCAGTGGCACTAATTGTTTGACAGAATACCCAATCGAGATGCCACAACATGGACCTCCATGATTGCAAGATACGCCCGAACTGGGTATCTAAGCGAGGCCATGAAGCTGCTTTCGGAAATGTAGGTGAGAGGATAGAAAGGAGATGTCATCACCTGGACTACTTTCATATCAGCTTATGCGAACAATGCGGACCCCGATGATGCCCTCAACACCTTTCGTCAAATGCCAACGAAACCCAATGCGGTTACACTTGTCACCGTTGTCGCATCCTGTGCAGATTTAGTAGTTGTGCATGAGGGTATGTAAATTCATGGATATGTTATAAAAAATGGATTTGAGGCATGTATGTTTGTGGCAACTATCGGCATGGATGGATATCCATGCCCTCTTTCACACCTTCGACTCCAAGCGCCCCACATTCACTTCCTGGACATCATGCCTCAAATCTCCTCACAGTTTGAAAAATGACATATGTTGCTGCTGCTTTAGTGGAGCTAAAACCTGGAACCCTAATCAACATGTTCAGTGTATAAAAAATCACAAGAGCGTTTGTAGTAGGACATGCACTCCATTGTCTCTCTGTCTGATTTATGTCCTGCCTCCAGTAAGAAGTGGAATTGATACATGAACTGGTTTCTTAAAAAATGCATCAACCCTATGATCATCGAAATGTACACGTTAATTGCCAGACGTTGATGTGAACAATGGCAAGTTAGCTTGCCTCATTGTAAAACGGAAAAAATCTCCCAAGACTTCATTGACAAGCTCAATTTTGTGCATTCCACGAACTATTAAAAGGGATTTTGTCAAATTATTTGTCTACCTTCTCTATTCTTCCACATTCTATCTACATGTCTATCACTACAGTCAAAAGTACAACATTTGAAACAATTGGCTTTCAATTACTATGTTATGTATCTTCGCACCCTGTTCTAGAGTGCCAGTTCAAGCACAAGGTGTGTGGGTATTACCAAAATTTGTTAAGTTTGGAATTATACCTGTCAGGTGCATTTGTTTAAAAATATCAAAAAAAATTCTAGATTAGCCCATTTTGTGCATATTCTGTAATCAAGTAATTCCACGAGATCACTTTACGTTGAGGCATTTTGTCAAACAATTAGGAAATGCCTTTCTCCATGCTTCCAAATTTCGCATTGTGCAATGACAACACATGTAGCAGTGCCACTACAGCACTCGGAAACATGAACCTCAATTGCCACTACATTGGCCCATGTTTATGGCACATTGAGCATTGATGCGCTCTTCACTACAAGACAGATACATGCAATTAGTTCAGTTTTCCCTAGCAGGTCGGTTTCTGACTCTAAATTTATTGATAAATTTGCTCTAGGCAGTTATTTGCTAATTCCAGATTTCTCTCCTTTACATAGCACTGTTACACATCCTCTTTGCAAGGGTACCTACGGTGGCGCAACACAGAGTAATAGAAACGTCTATGAACTAGCATCTGATTTATTTCTTGGTAACGAAGAGATCATGGTTTCAGGTTACATGAGGCTCACTAGTTGAACATAAAAAAGGAGTTGTCTAATTATGTCTAATGTATTCAAATTTTGATCAGAAGACTTTTATAAGGTGACTATTGGGCTTCATGCATCCTCATCGAGTCCTACTAATGGTTGAGATTTTTCCTACCCAAACAAAGTTTTTTTAAAAGTTGAATTATGAATGACCTCAAAAACTAATCTAGTACATGTGCATGACTCCTCATGGTTATGGAGTCAAATGAACTAAATGAAAAACAAGGTTCACAGAATAGTTACATGTCTTTTTTGCTAATGTTACATGTGACTAATTTCAAAATTGGATTGTTACAGTGATTGCTAGCCCCATGTTTGATTGGATTGCAACTCTATTTGGCTAAGCATCAAAATAATTTTTTGGTGAGGATAATTTTGATCTTATTATAATATTTTACTTGCAAGGATTCCATCATAAATAACCGTTTCTACATTAGAAAAGATACTTTCAATATGTTTCCTATATTACTAATATCAAAGCAATCCAATTGAACTTTCACATTACACAAAAAATAGGAATATGTACATAATGAAGAGATTCAAATATGAACGCAAATTCATTTGTGAAATAACATGTTAACATAGTTTATTATCCACCATTGTTAATCAAAGAATTTGTATGCCTAAAGTGGAACAAAAGACTCTTAAGCGGTTTGATGGATAAGGTTAAAACAATATTTTCCAATTAAGAACTGATGTTTACAGAATGAGTATGGATGAGGTTTACAAAAACCTCTGTCCAATTAAGTGATGTTTCTGCAACCAACAAGTTCGTTCATAAAAAAAGATGATTTCTATTGGAAAGTTAATTTCTCATGGACAAAAAAATTGGCAACGAACAAACACAAAATATCTTTGGTTGGGATCATTCATTCAGACTTTCAGAGAGCATTGGATCATAAAGCTAGCATCTTTAATATGTATGTTAATAACATTTATGCTGTCATAATCAATGGTAATTACTAGAACTTTTAATGCAAAAGCAGAAAAGAAAACTAAAAAAATAAACTCACTAAGGCTAGTAAAGCCTGGCTCTATCCTTTCTTGGATCAACAGAGTTTTTTTACTTCATCCTGACTCATGCATAATTGTAAACATCTTTCAATCAAATTCTGCACCTGCAAGATAGTCAAAACAGTGAGAAATGGTTATCCGAATGGCTTTCAACATAATCAAAGGTTCAGTGTTATTGATATCCAATAGCATTAACATTAAGAATGAAGAAAACTTAAGCCAATGGCATTGCCAAGCCCAACTTCATCCTATCCTTGCATTGTAAATCGAATTTGGTAGTACAGAACTAATTCCAATTTAGTGTCCTCCAACAATAAATATAAATGTAAAACTTGACTCTCATACATGTAACGAATCCCAGCAACTTTCAAGCATTGTACTTTTTACTAAAGATAAAATCTGACCACAATGTCAAAAATCTATAGTAGATAAGTTTCATGCTTTTCCTACTTACAAGTTGAATATCTTCACATGACACCTTTCAAGTTTCGCCGCTTGAAACAAGATCTGAACCAGATTTGGTCGCAGGAGCTTCACTTGGCACTTGATCCAATTTAGCCTCCTCCAACAATAAATATAAATGTAAAACTTGTCTCTTAGACATGTAACAAATCCCAACAACTTTCAAGCATTATACTTTTTACTAAAGATAAAATATTACCACAGTGTCAAAAATCTATTGTAGATAAGTTTCCTACTTACAAGCTGAATATCTTCACATGACACCTTTCTGGTTTAGCCGCTTGAAACAAGATCTTAAATAGATTTGGTCACAGGAGCTTCACTTGGCACTTGATCACCTAACTCTTCTGGAAATTCTAATGTTGATATTTGTTCCATACTGTCTTGAAATAGGTGTTGCTGGTCACGATCTTGTTGAGATTCTATAGGCTTTGACATGCAGTAATTGACATTAATGTGCCAAGAAAATATGCAATTATCAAGATACATCTGACAAAGACAGTTTTGAAGATCTCTCTCCCTCTCTCCCTCTTTAAGTGCTTGAATTCAGTTCCTTGTTGTCAAGAGAGTGTAAATATTATGAAATAGACTCACTCAGAAATTAAAATGGAATATAAGCCAAACAAAGACTACTTGGAAACAAAAAAGGCAAATGCTCACATACTTGCCTTAATATAGAAGCATTGATTTCACAACTTTTCAAACCAACAACTACTAGGGCACCATAGAGAAGTATTCAGATGACTGAAGACTATCCTAGTCAATAACATGAAAAGAAACAACTAAAATGTTGAGCTATTGATCCATAAATATCCAGAAGACAATTCATCTCATCAATGAACCCAGAACTCAATCGGAACATTTTGAGCAGAGACAAAACAACCAGATACAGTAGGGTGGCATTTGTGTCATGATGCTTGCATCAGTGACATGGTTGATCTGTCCTAATGCTTATGACAGTCTTTCCTGTTTCAGACAGAAAAAAAGAGTAACAGAAGAAAACACACTTTTCAAGTTCCAATACAATTGGAGGTACTTTATCGCATGAAAGGACACCTTCAACACTTCTAATTTTCACTTATAGCTATTTCTACAAAATCGTTTCACAACTCCAAAATTCCACATATACTTCTTTCTCCCAACCCTTGGTCAATATATCACTAATAAAAATGGCAAAATATAACTTTTAACTTTTGCAACATGATCTAGATGGAAAAAATAAGAAATGCCTAAGCAACACCTATCCCACACAAAACAACAATCGACACGTACAAACCATTTTTTTTTTCAACTTTTTTCAGATCGAATCAAAAATCTCGGAGAATAGGTACCCGTAAGAAAAGCTTTCAACTTTTTTGATTTTCGTAATCAAATAGTGTACGGATCAAATTATGTATAATTCAAACTTTGTCGTATTGAGACAATTGTTTTGTCGTCGTCCATCCGAGGTGGTCAATAACATTCGGATAAATACGGATTCTATTAGTTTTTTTATTCCAAAATATGTGACGACCACGATCTATTGTTCGAGGATCGTAGGACGGCTAGATTCGCTCGAAATAATGCTCTTCGCATAACCGCAGAATTCACGGATTTTTTTACACGGATTTTTATAATCCTCTTCGCATAACCACATAATTCACGGATTTTTTTCCACGGATTTTTCTAATCCTCTTCGCATAACCACAGAATTCACGGATTTTTTTCCACCGATTTTTCTAATCCTCTTCGCATAACCGCAGAATTCACGGATTTTTTCCCCCGTGTTTGCTTTAGTGGCCTTCAGCAATTTTCACGGAGACGCAGGCTGATCAGGCGCCTCCCCGGCCGCGTGTTTTTTTTTCCCCATTTCTTTCTCGTTTTCCTTACTAACAGAGACTACTTCTTCTTTCTTCCTCTGAGAAAGAGATGATCATGAAAGTTAAGATCGTTTTCTTCTGCTGTTATAATTTGTGGTATCAGAAATTTGAAAAAAGACTATTTGCTGCTACTATTGTGATGATATGAACCATCTGGTGCTTCCCTTGTTGTACAATCCCATCCAAATGAGGTTAACTATATCGTTTTTCTTGGTGGTGTAAAAAAGAGTGCAAATAATTCTTTGGGTATATTGGTGGCTCTGCTTTTCTCTAATTCATTCATTTCAGAACCCCCAAATTTTTTTTGAAAATTTCTTATGTCTACATGTTTTCTGTTCCAATCTCCACGACACGTGCTTCGTCTGGTATCATTTATTGTTTGTGTAAACATTTAACTTCTGAATTACAGTGGTGATAATTCTCAATGTCAAGGAAGTAAAATGACAGAATTCAAAATTTAGTGTAGACAACCATAAATTCGAATTTCAGAGGGGAAAACATTTGATGTGGGATTCCATTGCTGATTCTGGTTTTGAGATTAACATTTAAAAAATTCTGAATAAAATGACTCTTTCATATACACTTTAGATTTAGACTAAAAATTGCTACAGGTCCTTCGCCCTCCTTTATTTCCAGCGAAAACATCCTAGCAGATCATTGGTGTACATTCCTTTTATTTCAAGTATCCACGGGATTTGTACCTTGGTGGATGGCAAACCACGATTCAATTAAAAAATTGTTGGTGCACTGTTAATTTTTCCACTATCTGGATCTCTTTTCCTTCCATCTCAATAGTTTCTGCATCTTCTGGCATTCATTATTTGTATAAACATGGGATATACCCATGTGTTTCTCAAAGCTGATAAATTGGTAAGTTTGAGTTTTATACAGAAGAACCAAGTTTGATTTTCAAATTGAGAAACACTCAAATATCACCCAGTTCTTATTATATTTAGACCAAAAATTGCATGTCATTGATGCATGTTTACTACCATGTCTGCAACAATTATTTGTTGCCAAGTTTTCCCATCATGACAATTGCGAATTCTATCATTTTATAAAGAGGACCACTTATGAAACACTGGTGCATTTACAAATCAATTTATCTTATATCTATTTTGGATTGGATTGATCTTTGTGGGTTCTTGATGTAAAAAAGTCGGAAACGGCTACCCTCCACTTGATTTGCACCCATGTATGTGCGGACTCCATAAAAATGACCATGCTTCCTATCACATGCGCATGTAAAAGGCATGACCTGGCAACAAAAATCAGCATCGGAGGGAGTCAAATCATGGCAACCACAACGGACTTGCTCGTATGCATGGAGAATCATTTATCGATTTTGCTCAGTGTGCCGCCGCTCACGAGGGGTCATGCATTTAAGGAGGCAAGTGAAAATTGCAAATGATCCTGTGGGCCGTATAGAGCCAAACACCTAACCACTTAACCATAGGTTAATACAAAAACACTAACATTAAACGTATACAAGCTTTCACTTTCGTAGAACTTTTGCAGACCGTAGGAAGAAGAGGAAGGCATCAGACGGAAGGCCGAATTCGTCCATTATTCTAAGAAAATCATCAGTCCTCTGTTTCACATTTGCGGCCACTAGGAACGGACGTTCCACAGCACACAGTCGAGTCTAGTCACAGGTAATTTGACATTGAAAATAAGATAATCTTAAGGAATATATAATTTGGTTTAGTTTTCATTATTTTTCAGTATATACAACCATGGCAAAGGGAAATCTTCTTCATTTTTCTTTCTATTGTCACTTTAAATATGGATCTAGAACTAATTTGATTTAAAATAAAACCATGTTTATTAATTTTTCAATCGATTGTTAAATTTGGTTAATGTAATTCATCACCAAATATGTTTGCAGTTGTGAATCAAAATATTCTATCAATTTTTTTTTATCTACACTTTTACTATTCCCCTCAATTTCACCATAATATCTCTATTATATTCGTCATAGATAAATAAACACACCTGCTAAATACTAATACTTTATTAATAATGTATTGTCCTTATCTAAAAATGTTTTCAACCAACATTCTGATTTTCTTCACCAGTCAATATTCTTGATGAATTCCCTAGCAAAGAGGGATAAGGGGTTGAAGAAAACCAATATATAATCATTCTTACACCGATCCTTTTCAGTTGTATGCAACCTTAGGTTTGTTGAGACCCCTTGTCCTCACCTAATTTATCTTCTTTTCTACATACTAAACAAGAATCCTCTTTTCTTGCTTGAAACTATTATCACTTTTAGCCATTGTGAAGCCATGAACTGATGAAAGAAAATGAGAGAGACCATCACTAAAACAAGGGAAAGAGAGCTCTAAAAATTGATATTATTTAGAAGCCAAGTAATTTTGCAATTACATTCAACAAGCGAGAGGGTGAGAAAGTGATGGTTAAAGGAAAGACAATAGACAACATTACCACCTTTACGACTATTTTACCACTCTTTGGGAAGGGACACGCTTGAATCAAGGCATGTTATTTTGATACAAATGTTATGAATCTTACATACAAGGGAGAGTAGATTTGTCATGATTGATTAGGTCGATGATTAACATGAAGAAATCACAGTGTGTTCTTCATCTTGATGAAAAACACAGTGTGTTTTTTAACATACTGAAAAAGACAGTGTGTTTTTAAGAATGTTGAAAAACATGACGGTTTTCCACACAGTTTCATTTACAAAATTGAATTTTATGAAGTCACACTAGTAAGAACTTAATATTTGAATTCATATTTGTCAACAAGAACCTTAATAATAAATGTCTTGAAATACAATGTTCGACAATCTCTATTTTTTTCCATCTACTTCTAGATATATAGTTATAACATTCTTTTTTGGATTAAACAAATGTTATCACCAATCATGAGTCAGGGGACCACATATCATATTAAATGCATAGTTACATTTTTTAGGGGAAAAATTTTTCGCTCGATTTTTCGTTAAGATGGAAAACTTAGCGTATTTTTTAGCATGTTGAAAAACACGATGGTTTTCCACATGTTCAAGGTGGCCTATTTGAGTGTCAAGTATTAGTTTGTGTTTGTTTCCATCGATCAAGCCCTAATACACCTAATGTGACAATTGAACATGTATTAGGGCTAGATTTGGAATCATTTATACCAATTGGACCCTAATACATGTTAAATTAATGCTAGGTGTTGTATTATAGTTTAGGGTGTTGTAATTGTGTTATTTAAGATGACAAGTTAGTGTTTAGGGCATCATATCAATGTTTGGGTGTTTAGGGTATCATATGATTGTTTAGGATGACACATTAATATTTAGGGCGTTCTAATTGTGTTTTGTAAAGTGACCCATTAGTTTGTAAGGTCTCATTTTAGTTTTTAGGATTTCATATCAAGTTTACGGTTGTTTTGTTAATGCTCAAAGTATCTCGATTGTCAATTATGTTATTTAGGTTGACCCATTAGTGTTAAAGTTTTTGTATCAATGTTTGAATGTTTAGGGTGGTGTATTAGTGTTTAATATGAGTGCTTATCATATCAAATTATTCTGTAAGGTGTCCTAGTTATAGTATTTACGGTGATCCCTTAATGTTTACAGTCTTCTAATAGTGTATAGTGTGTCATATTAGTGTTTATCAAGTCTTATAATTTTTTTAGGGTAAAACATTAGTGTTTTTTTGTGTCTAAATTATGTTATTTAGAGTAACCCATTAGTATCCAAGGTTTTGCATCAATTTTTGAGTATTTAGGATGTCATATTAGTGTTTAGGGTGTTGTATGAGTTGATAGGGTATTACAGTGATGATTACCATTTTGTATGAGACCATGTGTTTCATTAGTGTTTAGGTTATCCTAATTATGAAATAGAGGATGAATCCTTAGTGCATAGAGTATCATGACATTATTTAGGGTATTGTATCAGTCTTTAGGGTGTTAAATTAATGTTTAGTGTATCCCAATTATTTTATGTGGGGTGACTAATTAGTGTTCAAGGTGTCATATAAGTGTTTAAAGTGTCCAAGATTAATTTAATGTGGGTGACTTAATATTATTTATGGTGATAGAATTAGAATAATTACAACTAATATTACGTTTTCATTCATCATTAGAATTAGAATACTTTTAGCTAATTCTTGTAGAGATGTTATGTTAATGTTATAAACAATTTTTAAATTTATTGTTCATTTTATATAAACAATCATGCAAAAAAATCAATATTTTGTTATGTGGAAGGAATGTAAATCAAATCTACAACATTATCTAAATGAAGTTAGTGATCATATAATATTTCCAAGAATAAGTAGGAATTACACTAGTATGTTAATAAGTGAGATAGATGAAAATTATCTATTACCTAATACTGTGAAAATAGGAACAAATTTATGTTCTTGATATACACATAGATGGCTTAAGAAAACACTTGTGGAAATTTTTTACATAGTTGTTTGGGCATGCGTGGAGGATGGCTTAAGATAATGGTCTAGAAAGATGGCACAAAACAACTTGACAGGCCATGTTCTATGGTTAGTAAATTTATATAAGTTACATCAGCTCAACATGTGATGTCGATATATTTTGTTCCACATGTCTTGAACTCTATAGTGTCATGTGACATGCACAAGTGAAATCCCTTAAAATTCTTGTTTTCTAACTACCTGCAAAACACTAGGAGTGACATTACAAAAAACAACTATTCACATTGGGAATTTTAAACAACAAGGACTTTCTTTCTGAGATATCTCGAAAGTACAGTACCTCAACAATATGTGTATCAAACTCCTTTTCTTCTTCAAATGATAGTAAAAAATGGAGTATGTGGACTATATTGAATTCTATTAGAACGTAGTGGACACATTTTTATGAAAAATAAAAAACTTCAACTTGTACGAGTTTTTTGAAATAGTTACACTCAAAATTGGAAGATGTTGTAGAAATATGAATCATAGCATTTTGAGTCTAGTTTCTAAGCTACTAAATTTTATTGAAAACAAATAAGTTTAAGTGGGTCAAACAACTAAAATACCAACAAGTGCTCCTGTTTTGTTAAAAAACATAATAGAGTGACTTTCGTGCCCCCACCATTTTTTGAGCACCATTTAGTATTTTTGAAAACCCTTTGGTAGAAAGATAGCTAGGAGCATCTAGTTTGTGTTAGAATTTTTTTAGATTTTTTTAACTGAGTATTTTTTATTTATGATTTTTCTAGTACATAAATTTTATGTTTTGAAAAATAACGGAGCTCCGACCATGCCCCCCCCCCCCCCCCCCCCCCTAACTACCTCAAAAAATATTGAAAATTAGATTTTTTTTTTTGAATATGTATAGAATTATGCCTAGTTTGTGCTAGTATAATTTTTTTCCAATTTTGATGACCCAAACAAAAGATACATGATGAAATATAGACATATTTAAACTTCAAAAAATAGCTATAAAAAGGCATAGTTAGAAAATAAATAATATGGAAACCTTATATTAGTCAAAAAATTTGAAAAATTATATTTTTAGAAAGAAGAAACTCTGCTCTACGTCGTGGTATAATTTTTTTTAAATGGATCAATTGTTTTATTTTGATTTATCATAGAGGAAGTGGCATTTTTACATTTTCCTGCAAAAACATGTTGTTTGTTGTGTTTGTGCAGGTCCATGCCTCAGGGTTGGGGATCCAAACCGGATCCCAAGCCTTGAGGCATGTGCTGGAAAAGGTAAAAAGCATAATGCGTACGTGTTATGCTTTGTTTATATATTGTGGCCCCCCAACGTCCCTTTCATCTCTTTCATGAGAATTATGCATACAATTTGTTTGGTCTGCAATTTCCTATACATTCTTGCATGATTTTTTAGTAGTTCATTTTGTCCCCTACCCCACTAGTTGATTTTTTCTAATCATGGGCGATAAAATTCGAGCTAAGGACAAGATGAAAGTCAAGAACAAGACACCGGAGTAATTGGAAGAGATGAAAATAAAGAAATTGAAGAGAATGCAAAAACTTCATGCAGGGCAAGGTACATCTGCTATATCAAATGTAGCTAATGTATTAGAAAATGGGGATGAAATACATAATGAAAATGTAGAGAATAATGATTTTACAATGAATAATGATTTTGCAATGAATAATGATATTGAATTGAATGATAATGTTGGTATGGATGAAGAAATTGATATGAATCCAATTGTTGAACCCTTACTTGAGAATCCAAATGTTAACCTCGAAATTTGTATGAAAACACTGAATGAAGAAAGTAACCTTGTAAACGAATCTTCACCTCTAAGAACACCTCCTTCCATTTTGTGAAGAAAACCAATTCACTTAATTGAAATTGATGAAAACATTATAAAACCAATGCCTAACAAAATGTCTGAAAGAAATGCGAGAAGAAAAGCTAGTGGAATTTGGGATAATTACTTTGAGAATTTAAATGACACACAAAGATGTCAATTATTTGTTACATTGATGAAATTAATTAAGATGAGACCTATAATGAAGACCCTGGGGTTAAGAACATCTAATGTTGTTGATCAAAATGCGTCAATTTTTGAAAACATACATAAAGCATACCAAACTGTAGGTGGCAAAAGACGCACCAAAGATAGTAATGCTACATGGCGTGCACTTACTAATTGTATAGTAAGTGATAAAACAGTTAATAAATGCTTGATTAGAAAAACAAGCAGTGCTTTGAAGCTAAACAGAAAAACACTAATGAAAGCAATAGATAGATAAAATGTCTTGAGTCAGTCAATAACACTGACTATTGGGATTTCTCTAGCAGACTTCCATGAAAAGACAAGAATACATCTGATATTCTAAAAGAATTAATTGTAAAATTTTGGAATGAGAACACAAGGGTGTCACCGAATAGAAGAGATACAGTAAAAAGAAGAATAGGTTCTCGTAATCATGAATCGTGTGCAAAACATTTCTTAGATATGACTCAAACACAATTGTTCTCTAAGTTTAAGAATGAAAATCCACAAATTAACATTAGCCAAAGATTCTTTGAAATGAGCAAACCCTTTTATGTGAAAATCAATCACTCACGTACCACTTGTTGTTGCAGGCATCATGTTGAATTTTCAATGCATTATGATGTTTTTTTTTGTCAAATACGTTGTGTTTTGCATACTGACATCATGTTGCAGGAGTGTGGATTAAATGTCCCACCAAAATCTTCAAGGGAATTTATTCCGACAATATTTTGTGAAAAATCAACTAGACAATTTTTTTATAACAAAGCATGTTTGGATGGAACGTGCAATGTATGTGGTGGCTTGCCAAATCTAAAAAGTTGTATCCATGAGGAGAGTACAGATTCAATAGGAAAAGAATTGGTTGATTTCACCAAATATAAATTGGTGGCATATCAATTAAAATATGGAAAAGAATCTAAGAGGTGTGAGCTTGTTACAAAACAATTACCTGTATCAGAATATATGGTCAAATTCAGAGAGAAATTTTTTTATGAGTATGCAAGGCACACACATAGAGCTCGATGGTTGGATGAACAATTCAAGTTAAACAAGGACACATTCCCACTTGGTACTATTGTTTCAGTAGTTGAATTCATAAAGAATTACACATTGCAACCACAAATGGAGGTTCAGTCTCAATATTATAACTCAGTGCAAGTTGTTATTTTCGTGCATATAACATTCATGCACTCTCCAGAAAGCACTGAGAAAGATCAAAAAATATTAAGAGAGTATCATTTCTACATCAGTGATGATCGGACACATTCTACAAAATATGTACAAGGGTGTTTCCAGGTGTTTTATGTGAACTTGAATGAGAGGAACATTAGTTTCGATCAACATTACATTTGGTCAGACAACTGCACATCACAATTCAAGAATGCATGGATGTTTTATTGGCTAAGCAGGATGCACAAAGAAACAAATGTACAACATATCTAGAGTTTTACTGAGGCAGGGCATGGAAAAGGAGAGCATGATGGTGCAGGAGCATGTGTGAAAAGAGCACTTGCAAGAGAAGAGTTAAAGTTCAAGGATGGTGCTAAATTTACAGATGTAAAAAACATTGTTGATTGGTGTGTCAAGAATATGGGCCATGAATCTCAAGAGAGATCAATGGTTTGTAGATATTTTTGGTTGATAGAGGAACAACATCTGGCAAACTTTGAAGATTGTATGACAGTTGTAGGATCAAGTGATATGCACTCATTCCGTAGTTCAGATGCAAATGCTTGGACTATTTATACTAGGTGCATGGCATGTTTTTGTATATCATGCATTGATTTTGTGTGGAATGAATGTGAGTCACAACAGTGGGTGGATGAATGGACTTGTAGACCTCTAATTCCACTCGACACACATCAAGTTCCATGAGCATTACAACTTGCAGGGTCTTCAGATCAAATGACAACATCACCTGACTTTGACCAAGTCTCTGATTTAGTGCAACAAGGTGTATACATATATGTACATGCCATGTTTTAGATTTATAAATTATTAAATGGTCAACTCTTAATGTATTTTAAATTTGACTTACAGTTTTACTTTGTGATGTAGGGCATGTTTTTGCAGTTATTGCGACGGAATTTAATGAAGAGGGAACAAACTACTTCTTGTCTCGTTGTGTAGAGGGGAAAAAAATTGACTTCCACAGTCATTGATGGTGAAGACCTTGAGTATCCCACTGGGTCAGTGGTAGTCACTGGAACTTGGCTTCGACGATATCCTATCAAAAAATCAAACATTTGGTTGTTTGAAGACTATGAAGTACATCGAAAGATACTTCACTATTCACATTTGGTCCTTGCAACAAATATTAAATTGATCAAATATTGAGGTCGGCCATTAAACAAGAATCTGTGGAAGGTTTGTGAATCAGATCATGAAGCAATTCTTGCTACTGTCAAGAGTAGAGTTGATCCTTGTGGTTCATTGGATTGAATTTGCAAAGGTATGTTCTTCATGAATTTAATTTGAATATTTACTTAAATGATTTTGTTTAAATTATGTATGATTTAAAATTCTATTTAATTTCTTACTAACATGTTTATGTAGGTTAGTGGTGCCAAAAAAGCTTCCACCTTCACGTGGTTGGCACTGTCAGTAGAGAATTTATTATTCTCGAAGCCAAGTGAAGCTAAGAGAAATTAAATATTAGAAAGGAACAACAAACAGAAATTCTCATTTCACCACCTATATTGTAAAAAATGTCTTATCAAAATTCTCATTTTACCACCTATATTGTATGAACCACCTATTATTCAGGTGATTGGCAATGGAAACCTTACACTGACTCAGACTACACTATTCAGGTGGGGTGGGAGAAAAAGGAGAGCCTGCAAACTTTTCCGATTCTTTTGTCATCTTCTGCAATCTTGTTATCCTCAATGATTTTGCCACAGGATGCAACTATGTAGACTATGAACTTAGTTTTGTTGGGGAGACCACCAATGTTCCAACTGTTCATTTTGAAAGAATGAATATCTTCAATCAAACAGAGAATGAAGAGCCTGAATTTTTTTGGATATTACAAAAGGTTGTTTGTGCCCAAAAAGAAGTCGAAGGCCATATAAATTTTAGTCTTCAACTTTAGATGACAATGAACATCGTGAAGAAAAATAATTAGGTGAAGATGTCACTATGATTCAAGAAGAAATGCCTCCTGAAAGTCATAAAGAGTCAATTCTGATTACCCAAAAACATCTGGAAGAACTTAAAGAGAAGATAATAGCAGAAGAAAAGGAAAAATGGGAAGCGTGGAAGGATCACAACTTAACTGGAATGGAAGATCTATGTGATGTTGTCGATAGAATCATGGATAATCTTAAGGAAAACATGCCAAGTTGATTATTTTTATTAATCCCAGCTGCTTCAACTTCACAAATCAAACCAGGTAGTTCCAAAAGCAGCAAACTGGCAAGAAAAACTGCAATGAAGTATTGATAATTGAGCCTGAAACTCATTTAGAATTGTACTTTATTTTTTGATTGAGCATTCACCCATAGTTTCTTTTTTGAAGGAAGAAATTCATTTGATATGTGAGAAATAGAATGTTGATTTAGTCTATTACTCTAACCGGCAGTAAATACAGTAGTCACTGCCATTGTGATATCCAATGAGTGGTCTCCTAAATAGATGATGTTAGTTCCACTTGTTTTATATGCAGTGGTTAAGGAATTGTAAGGCAGTAAACATGCCATCTCCAGAGAGGTGCTTTTGGTTTATCCATTTTGCAGTTAAATATCTATCGGTTTTTTGAAGAGAGGGCTAGTGTTTTTTAACACAATGTAGATGACAACATCAAAATGTCATTAGCTAAAAGTTTTTGCAGAGAAGCCTAATGTTTTTGCATACCATGTATATGGCCAAGTCAAAAATCCTGCCAAGTTTTGCATTGGATCTTTATCATAGGAATGAGTTACTTTTGGTACAGGCAGGGAAAATGGCATCAACTGATAGTGGTAACTTTTACATGCAGTGTTTGCATCACAGATATGCATATCAAACTCCACAAGATTCATGCTGCCATAGGGCCAACACCTGTTAATCAATCTACTCTGACTATTTAGGTTAGATTTTTGTAGTCGTTCAATGAAAGTTGTTGCAAATATGAACAACATGAGTAGTTGAGACTGTATAAATTATAGAGTTATCTTGATATCTGTCGTAGAAATGGGAGATGAAAGGAAATACTCCTTTATCCTTAAAACAAATGCATAAACACACATCAAGGATCACAAACTGTGATGGTAGCTTGGAGTAGTAACCTGGACGAATGCAAAAAACATGATGTGTGTGATTCAGCTATGAGCCTCACCAGCTCAATTTTAAAAAAAAGGCTTGGATACATGTTGCTTGGAATCATACTTGTGACTATGGTATGTATGTACTACTAGGTATATTTATGTATTTGATAGCTGTAGAAGTAGAAAAGTAGAGGGAGGATGAATTGTTGGTTGTTGTGGTCATGACAAGAAATTTATGGCTTGATGTAGGTGGCCACATATGACATATTTTTATGGGATTTATATTAAAATGGTAACTTTGATTCCTTGCAATGCGACTGGGCATTTTGGTGTGATATGGAGGATTGAAACTTTAATTATTCATATTTTCTCATATAATGAATCATGAGATGATTACATACACAAGAAATGATCTCAAACATCCAATAAGATGCAATAATTATGTGTCCTTGAAAGAAGAGATGAGAATGTTGTAATGCAGGGGTCAAAAGCTTGAAGCTCTTCAGTACTAATATGGAAAATTGTATTGATTGGCTATAGGTAGTGCAGGTGGAATTGGATTGCATTCTGATTGAAGAAGATTCAGCCAAGCATTCTCCTGCTATTAATATTAGCATAACATACCGCTTCAAAGCAATTTAGAGATTGATGCTCACGTTCTATGCACCTTATATAGACTTATATTCATGAGTTGTTAGTGCTTTATTCTGCATATCTATTTCAACTTCTAAAGCATTGAGCATTGTAGTCTAGGTCATTGACATATTAGAAACAATAATGTAACTGTAAAGAAAAGAAATGGACACAACATGAAATAAACCATTTCATGCTCAAAACCTTACACAAAAATGAAGGAGTCTAAAGATAAATTTGGAAAGCACAAGAAGCTAGGGCTTATCATTGATTTTATGGTTGATAAATATGTTTGGAAGTCCATATTTTGTTGATTACTATGATCTAATCCCAAACTGATTGCATCTAGCCCCCTCAGCGTCTTACGATCAACATGATAAAACCTCTTATCTTTGGATGATGAGTTACAATGCAGTTCCACACCTGGTAGCTGCCAAAAACTACATGATGACAAGGCATTTACATAAAGAGATGACCAAGACTTGAACGCTAGTGGAGGCTTTGTTTTGGTTCCCTACGCTCCCCGTGCTTTCGGGCTACCTCGTCCGGGCGTAGTCCCTTAAGAGCCCTGAGACCAAAACACACTATATCTTCGACAGGTGATTTCTTGGACTCTGTGGCACCTAGAGACATCTTGTTAGATCTAAAACCTCCATGTTGGGGCCCTCTACAAAATCCTCTCGTGGTTTTATCCATCTCCATTCGGTTCTCTCGTTGTCCTATTGTTTGTAAATGCGTGAAATACTTGTAGTCTAAGTCAGTGTAAGGCTGTCAGACGCTATATTTTGCAAACGGTAGCTCATGGGACCAAACCATCTGGGCCAACACATTTGAATGGCCTAGTGAATGCTAGTGGAGGATTTTTTTTGGTTCCCTATGCTCCTCGTGCTTTCGGGCTACCTCGTTCGGGCGTAGTCTCTTAAGAGCCCTGAGACCAAAACACGTTATATCTTCGACAGGTGATTTCTCAGACTCCGTGGCACCTAGAGACATCTCGTCAGATCCAAAACCTCCATGTCAAATCCCTCTATGAAATCCTCTCATGGTTTTTTCCATCTCCATTCGGTTCTCTCGTTGTCCTATTGTTTGCAAACACGTGAAATAGTGTAGTCTGAGTCAGTGTAAGGCTGCCAGACGCAATACTTTGCAAACGGAAGCTCTTGGCACCAAACCAACTATGCCAACACATCGGGGTGGCCAGGTAAACACTAGGGGAGGCTTTTTTTGGTTCCCTACACTCCCCATGCTTTCGGGCTACCTCGTCCAGGCGTAGTCCCTTAAGAGCCCTGAGACCAAAACACGTTATATCTTCGACAGGTGATTTCTTGGACTCCGTGGAACCTAGAGATGTCACGTAAGATCAAAAACCTCCATGTGAGAGCCCTCTATATGAAATTATATCATGTTTTATCCATATCCATTCGGTTCTCTCGTTGTCCTATTGTTTGCAAACGTGTGAAATAGTGTAGTCTGAGTCAGTGTAAGGCTGTCAGACGCTATATTTTGCAAACGGTAGCTCGTGGGACCAAACCGTCTAGGCCAACACATGTCCAAATTTCCTGGTGAATGCTAGTGGAGGATTTTTTTTGGTTCCCTATGCTCCCCATGCTTTCGGGCTACCTCGTTCGGGCGTAGTCTCTTAAGAGCCCTGAGACCAAAACACGTTATATCTTCAACGGGTGATTTCTCAGACTCCATGGCACCTAGAGATGTCTGGTCAGATCCAAAACCTCCATGTCGGGGCCCTCTACGAAAGACTCTCATGATTTTTTCCATCTCCATTTGGTTCTCTCGTTGTCCTATTGCGCGAAATAGTGTAGTCTGAGTCAGTGTAAGGCTGTCAGACGCAATACTTTGCAAACGGAAGCTCTTGGCACCAAACCAACTATGCCAACACATCGAGGTTTGGCTAGGTAAATGCTAGGGGAGGATTTTTTTTGGTTCCCTACACTCCCCATGCTTTTCGGGCTACCTCGTCCGGGCGTAGTCCCTTAAGAGCCCTGAGACCAAAACACGTTATATCTTCGACGGGTGATTTCTTGGACTCCGTGGCACCTAGAGATGTCTTTTCAGATCCAAAACCTCCATGTCGAGGCCCTCTATGAAATCCTCTATGGTCCATCCATTCAGTTCTTATCCATTGTTTGCAAATCCATTTAGTCTGAGTCTCTAATTGTCAGACTATTGTTTGCAAAACGTGGGACCGAAACCTATGCCAAAATAGTGTGAAGTTTGAGTCAGTGTAAGGCTGTCTCTTAAGAGCCCTGAGACGCTATCTTTTGCAAAACCGGTCAGCTCATGGGACTGAAAACCATCTCCATTTGGGCCAACATGTTTGCAAACACGTGAAATATGCAGTCTAAGTTAGTGTAAGGTTTTCAGACGCAATACTTTGCAAACGGAAGCTCTTGGTGGCCAAACCAACTATTGTTGGCTTCCTAGTAGGATTTTTTTTGGTTTCCTACACTCCCCATGCTTTCGGGCTACCTCATCTGGGCATAGTCCCTTAAGAGCCCTGAGACCAAAACACGCTATATTTGACGGGTGATTTCTTGGACTCTGTGGCACCTAGAGATGTCTCGTCAAATCCAAAACCTCCATGTCAGGGCCCTCTATGAAATCCTATCATGGTTTTATCCATATCCATTTGGTTCTCTCAATGTCCTATTGTTTGCAAACGTGTGAAATAGTGTAGTCTGAGTCAGTGTAAGGCTGCCAGATGCTATATTTTGCAAACGGTAGCTCGTGGGAGGAACCATCTGGGCCAACATGTCTAGATTTACCTAGTGAATGTTAGTGGAGGAATTTTTTTAGTTCCCTACACTACCCGTACTTTCGGGCTACCTCGTTCTAGGCGTAGTCCTTAAGAGCCGTGAGACCAAAACACTCTATATATTCGATAGGTGATTTCTCAGACTCCATGGCACCTAGAGACGTCTCGTCAGATCCAAAACCTCCACGTCGGGGCCCTCTATGAAATCCTCTCATGGTTTTTTCCATCTCCATTCGGTTCTCTCGTTGTCCTATTGTTTGAAAACATGTGAAATAGTGTAGTCTGAGTCAATGTAAGGCTGCCAGATGCAATACTTTGCAAACAAAAGCTCTTGGCGTGAAGTCTACGCCAAGTGTGGGGGTGGCCAGGTAAATGCTAGGGGAGGATTTTTTTGGTTCCCTACACTCCCCATGCTTTTGGGCTACCTCGTCCGGGCGTAGTCCCTTAAGAGCCCTGAGACCAAAACACGTTATATCTTCGACATGGGTGATTTCTTGGACTCCGTGGCACCTAGAGATGTCTCATATAGATCCAAAACCTCCATGTCAGGGCCCTCTATGAAATACTCTCATAGTTTTATCCATAACCATTCGGTTCTCTCATTTTCCTATTGTTTGCAAAACGTGCGAAATAGTCTGAGTCAGTGTAGGTTGTCCAGACGCTATATTTTGCAAACGGTATGGGACCAAACCATCTTTCTGGATGGCCTGGTGAATGCTATGGAGGATTTTTTTTGGTTCCTATGCTCCCTGTGCTTTTCAGGCTAGTGTCCTGGGTGTAGTCCCTTAAGAGCCCTGAGACCAAAACACACTATAGACGAATGTGATTTATTCAGACTCCGTGGCACCTAGAGATCATTATTGTACGGGGCCCTATACAAAATATCTCACGGTTTTATCCATATCCATTCAGTTCTCGCATTGTCCTATTGTTTGCAAATGTGTGAAATAGTGTACCTGAACACCAGATCTAGATTTAACGGAAGCTCTTGGTGAACCAACTTCTGCCAAATAGTGGTGGCTTTATTGTGCCGAATATGGAGGATTTTTTTTGGTTCCCTACACTCCCCATGCTTTTGGGCTACCTCATTCGGGTGTAGTCCCTTTTGAGACCAAAACATGTTATATCTTCGACGGGTGATTTCTCATGGCACCTCATTAGATTTGAAACCTCCATGGGCCCTCTACAAAAACGGTTTTATCCATATCCATTCGGATTTCCTATTGTCAAACATGAAATAGTGTAGTCTGAGGATTATATTTTTTTCCCTAATCCCGTGCCTTTGAAGGATATCCCTCATTTGGGTGTTTTCTCTCGTAAGATTTGAGACCAAAACACGTTATATCTTCGATGGGTGATTTCTCATACTCTATGGCACCTAGAGACATCTCGTCAGATCCAAAACCTCCATGTCAAATCCCTCTATGAAATCCTCTCATGGTTTTTTCCATATCCATTCGGTTCTCTCGTTGTCCTATTGTTTGCAAACGCATGAAATAGTGTAGTCTAAGTCAGTGTAAGGTTGTCAGATGCAATATTTTGCAAACAAAAGCTCTTGGCACCAAACTAACTATGCTAACATGTTGGGGTGGCCTAGTTAAATGCTAGGGGAGGATTTTTTTGGTTCCCTACACTCCCCATGCTTTCGGGCTACCTCGTCCGTAGTCCCTTAAGAGCCCTAGTCCCTTAAGATTTCTTGGACTATGTGAATGACTAGATCCAAAATTGGCCTCTAAAAATGAATTTGATGTTGGGGAAAATAGTTTGAGTCAGTGTAAGGTTGTCAGATGTTAATACTTTGCAAACGGAAGCTCGTGGGACCAAACCAACTAGGCCAACACATTGGGTGGCTAGTTATCAATTTTTTTTGGTTCCCTACCTCCCCGTGTAGCTAATATTTCTTGTTTAGTTATATCTTCGATGGGTGATTTCTCAGATCTGTGGGGAGTCAGATCAAAACCTCCAGTTGTTTTATCCATCTCCATTAGTTCTCTCTATGAGCTTAGTGAGCCTTCCATTCATTGATAATTTATGCTATGATAAACTAGGGGAGGATGCTTTCAAAAGTGCCTTCAAAAGGATAGGGGTAGTCCATAAGAGCCAAATCTGAAGCCTAGTGAAGGGTGTGATGATGATTTCCAAATAACTTGAAATCTTTCCTACATTTTGAAAGGTAATACGGCTTAGTGAATTGATAACATGGATTAGACAATCAAGAATCATTGAGTGTCATCAATCAGTGAATGTCATTGCATCTGGAGACATTCTCAAGCATTGGAGTAATGTATAGAAGACTCTCAGGTGTTTTAACAGGGGAGAAGACTAAGAAGCATAGAAGAATGTAGTAAGTGCATGATAAGATAGGAACCAGTACAAAGAGACCATGAGCAAGAAGAAGCGCAAGTAAGGTAAATACACATATACACATTGATAAATTGAATGAATAATTACTCAGATTAGGTAACTCTTTATATACATACATTATATAAATATTGATTTCCAAAGTTTGATGCATATTATACATTGAAAATGCTAGTACATGTACATCACCAATAAATGAAAAAATAATCCATAATGTCTTAAATATTGTCAAGTGCACATCATATTAGTTTCATGCAAAAATAATCTCAGAAATGTAAGGTCTCATACAAAAATATCAAGTTCCAAATAGTATTTTAATGTGCATAATAAATATAAAAATGCCCAAATAGGTCATATACCATCAAGTTCAAATGCCATATAGGCGTACATACAATGCCATGCACATAGGCATACAAAAAAATGTCATGTAAGACATATATATTTCCTAATCATCAAAATCTATCCCTCTCTTGGCCTTACTCGAAGAAGGCCCTCCCTTAGATGAAGATGGAGATCTATGAGATGACTTTGGATCATCCGAGCCCATGCTACGAGTCCTCTTCCACTGAATACTCACCTGTAGATGAGCCTGTAAATGCAAACAATGTTTTTTTGTCAAAACTTAATTTATATATGTTTTCAACATGTATTTAAGACCATGCTAGAATGAAAGTATTTACATAAATACACAAACTTACCGCAAGTTGTCGATCACGCCGAATTTGCATCTCACGCTCAGATGAGTCATCAGGAGCTCCTGGAGTACGAACGGGGGTACGAAGATGACGAGATGGAGGAGTCTGTGCCCTCGAAGTCAAAATGGAGGGGGTTGAAGTTCCCTACATACACATAAGATCAGAAAATCTAACATCAGAATTAGTGAAAATAGAACTAAGTACATGTATGTACATAATGACAATATTTTAACTAATTTTATCAATATAGAACTATTATTTTTACCCCGCCACCTGTGAATCAAATGAACAGGGTTGCTACCTATCACAGGTAACTCCTGCATATACACAATGAAGGACATTATTAACATAATTTAATAATTCTACAATGAAAGACATTACTAACATGTAATTTAACATAATATGAATTACATGAGAAATTTAACAAAATTTACATGTTGTTTGAATACCTCAGTGAGTTGTTGCGCAGATGAAATCGCAGCGGCAACACCTTTCTCTACTTGTCGCAGAGATGGTGGGGTGTCTAGTGAAGTCAACATCTTTATCAAACATGTATCACGTGAGTTAGATGGAAATACAAGAACATACATATATTTGACTTCAAAACTTATATATATATATATATATATATATATATATATATATATATATATATATATATATATATATATATATATATATGCATGTATGTGAAAATTTTACATAATTAACATTCTAAATTACCTCTGTGAATGTATGTGTATGCATGGTGCTCGCCGCCTGTGGTCGGGATGAAGATGCACCTCCCGTGCACTGTAATATCAATGCATGTACATGTACAAATACAATTATTTCAAAAATTTAACATATATAAGTAAATCAAGTACTCCAAACTTTTTGTAACACACATAATAAAACATAACAAATACCTGTGAAGGTGACGCCGATGACTGTAATCCAAATGTCTCACTCAAAAGGACATCTGACATAGTGACATTATCGTGTGCACCCCTAGCACCAACTCCACCAAAATCAGTACGCATGAAAGTATCATCCTCCTCGGGCCCCAAACATATGCTACCACATGACGAGAAAAGATGTGGCCTCATGCTAGTACTCCCTGAGGGAATACTCTGTGTACCTCCATGAGCATCTGGCTCAGAAATCTCCCTCGTATGTCAAACAAGGGTCGCAGATAGCCCCTGAAGTGTGTGGAGTGTATCAATCTCTACTGTCTCCTTCACTGCTTGAGGGACAATCTCAGGGTGAGGGGGCTTCTGTGTGGGGAATCTACCCTGCTGAATAGGTGCACGTTGTGCACCTGGTCGATCCTGTGTAGATCCTTTTCCTCGGCCCTGGAAATCTCAGAAATCAAAATAATTTGGGATCTCGTTGAGTATAAACTCGCAATAGAGTTTCCTCAGAAAGTATAGTGGCACCTCGTTGTTATTACAAGGTGGAAAATCAAACACCATCCACCATCGGTCCCAAAAATTATTTTTAATCAAATTATTATTGCACCAATGGATGGGAAACTGTTTACATGACAATGGAACAGGAAAATTAGTGCGGGGGTCCATGAATAAGGCGCATATGAGGTCTTTTGTAATTTCTTTTTTCTTTACATCCACATATGACAATTTTTTGGAATAATAAACCCTACAACCCTCTCTGTAAGTTGTCCAACAATCAATTTTCCCCATTGCCACGTCAACTTGAGCAAGTAATGCCTCCAATGTGTTTGCAAGAGAGGCGCGGTGGGGGTTTGTAGATTGTGAATCCCTCATTCTTTTGATTAAATCCTCAATTTCAATTTTGTTTTCAACTATGTGGGCTGCTAAATCTTCTTGACTACCTGGGGGATGTTGAGAAATTGTGGGAGTGTTGGGAGGGATGACAGGAATAACAGGGTTTGGTTGTGGTTGATTCCCTCGACCTCCAACTGTAACAATAAAAAAATGTATTCAATTCAAATTTTAATCTATAATTATCATATTTCAATGCAATTTTGAGAAAATAATTGTGCCTACCTCTTCTCTGTGGTGCCATCATCGATTCAGATCTTCTCGGTGATCCAAAAATGATCCTTTGAGCTTGAGATCCAGCTGAATGAAAAAACGTGAGGGCACGGTTAAGCTCTGAAACTCGTGTTTGAGGGAGATAAAATGATAGAGGCTCGGGCCTCTTTTTTATTTATAGCAGACATAATGCGTTATAATGTACGTGTTATGCTTTGGTAAATCCCAAACCTAAGAATTTAAAATGTGATCATGTTATAATAGAACGCGTACGCGTTTTTTTTTTTTTGGGTTTTTGTCCACTTTTTGGCCCCCCAACTTCGTGCACTTACCCAAACCCTAAATTCTAAACCATGAACCTTAAGTCATAAAATCTAAAGCTTGAACCCTAAACCCTAAACCCTAAACCACAAACCCTAAACCCTAAGCCCAAAACCCTAAACCTTGAACCTTAAACTTTAGAAAATAATTATAGTTTTCATTATTATTATTAATTAATATATTTGAAACTATAAGAAAAGGTGACAATTTGATGTCATATCTATTACCTAATACTTTGTAAATATAAACAAATTTATGTGCTTTATATACACAAGGAAAAATATAACATGAACCTTTATCTTAAGTACAAATATATCGAACAATTGTTTGGAAGTTTCATTTCAAAACGAATGACATGGTCAAATATGTTGTTTAGTATGTAGACACTAAATAATAGTGTGAACTAGTTTATTATTATGGTATTATTGTATTCACGTATTTGTTAATAAATGATAGAGGATTCGGTAATTTCTATAATTTGTGTTTATTAATCACTGGTATGAGACTAGTTAATTATGTTGATATTATGTTGGTATTGGTTAAATATGCATGTGATCTTCAAGATGTTAGTTCTAATTTCATTGCTTTTAGATGTGTTAAATTAAATACATTAGGAAAAGTTTGACTTCTTGGATGCATTATAATTGTAAATATTGTGAATGTGGAGATCATTTGTATATATATATATATATATATATATATATATTTATTAGTTATTAAATATTGGTAATTGTAATGTTGTGAATGTTTAATGAAAGTTGAAGATATAAAAATTATGTGATATCATACTCTGACTCTCAATTTGGCATATGGGGGCAAGTGCCTCTTCAAAGACAAGAATTGGTGTGTGCTGAAGGGGTTTACCCCTTAGGATGCCACATCAATACACCCAACTATCATTACGTGATGAAGGGGCTTGCCCCTTAGGATTCCGCATTGATATTTGGGTGGTATACTGTGCTGGGCAGAGGTTTTTAAAGTCACTTTCCGACCTTCCACTCAAAAATGCACCATCCCATAATATCGTAAGCATCCCTTTCGCAATGGAAGATTGTGATATTATGGGAGGGTGCATTTTGAGTGAAGGATAGCCATTGGCATTTATTGATACTTGAATTTTTCATGGATATTAAATTTCTGATGTTGTGGTTATTTTATCATATTGGATGATGTATATTAGATTTTTCATGTATCGTACTAACGTTAATTGTATATTTATGTTTTGTACTAGTTACTATTTTGTGCAATGAATATGAATACCATGAGCCTAATTTCTCCCGATCATGTTTGTAAAACAAAGACATACAGTAATACGAGTTTCCGCATAAACTGAAGATGAAGGGTGTTCACATAAAAAGTTTGAAAACTGCAAGAGTTCCTAAAAATAGTCATCAATTTATTAACAAATTATAAATTATATGTATATTATAGATAGTTCGGTATGCCAATGAATACTAGTTGTTCAGAATGTATAAGAAATAATTTTTATTACAATTCAAAATTTTAGCACCAATTCTTCCCAAGGATTGAGAAAGAATGTTTGTATGTCGTTCATATAAGCAAACGATCCAAGGGTAGGGAAGCCTTGCCTCGTGATATGAAAACCTAAACGCACTCTCCCTTCTTGACCTAGATATTTATTTTATTACTTTTCTATAGGTATTTGGATAAAAGGTAGAAAGTTCCCCAACTTATCCTCCCAAAAATGGAGTCTTCTATCAAGTTTATTCCCAATTTGGGCAGCTTTATTGTTGATGCATTGCAATTTAAGGAAGGAGATCAGGCTCTTTCGATTGATGCGCCAAACTCTTTTTTATCATCCTTGTGATGAAATACAATATTTTCTATGGAAGTTTCTCTCAACATTGAATAAGTTTATTTGAAATAATATTAATTTTGTAACAGTCTTTGTCACATTATATTTATTATGTCGCATTTTTTTGTCACATTATAGATGCTCATTTTGTGATATAAATTGTTGTTTTCCTTGCATTTCCATATTGTCTTTTATACACGTGGCTTTTGAATTACACAAAAATTCAAATGTTTCCAATGATTTAAGATGGTATTCGTGTTGATGATGATCAATCATAACTCAAAATTTATTTTGGAAAGTATGAAAATAATTGTTTCATTAACAATACAAAACTTTATGTAATAATTTTAGGATGGGAAGGAGACCCAAATGGCAGAGCATGATCGATATTCTTGTCAAAGAGATTACAGAGGAAAAGAATCATTTTTCATATGATGACCCAATATGAGATGAGCCGAACGTCGACATTTGTGCCTCCATACCGCTTGTAAGACTACACGCATTTCTAAAGGGGGGAGGTTCTAATGAAAATTTTGAGACTACCTTCACCTGTAAAAATCACAAGTCAATATAGAAAATCAAAAACCGCATACAACCAAGTCATATTCTAGGTTTGGAACTTTGCTAACAAATTATTTTTTTGTACATGTTCTTTTCGTAAACATTTGTATAGCATTTGATGTTACCATTTTTAATGCAACTATTGGTGTTTGTATGGTCCAGAAGACAATATAAATAAGCTAGTAACAAGTGACAAAGTGAGTAGGTGTATAATTAAAAGGGGTTTCCAATGTCATTTCAATGTGAAGGTTTTTTATGGGAGACCGAAAGTGGCCATAAAATTATACAACCATCCGTTTCATTGTGATGTAAATGTTGAGTGTTGTCATGGGAGGAACGAAAATACCATTAATGATCCTCGTCTGAATGTTGCCCCATACTTATTAAATGAATGCAAAACTTATATCGAGAGTATTTTGTTGATGGGAGTCACCATGGAAACGGTGTACAATAAATATATAGAGGATCCATCCAAAGTGGGTATATCAAGCAAGATAGATGAATACATGACAAGAAAGGAAGTGGTGAACGTATGGAAAAGAGTTTACCGCAGAAGGTCTCAAAAGTACACAGATGATGCCATAAGCATGAACTTATGGCATGCGGAGGAAAGAGACATATTTTTCTACTATCAATGCCCAAATGGAACCACTGTTCCATTCATTATGGGGTTGCAAAAAACCATGGATGTGTGAGAGAATGGTTAAATATTCGCACAATTCCATAATATCCATGGACTCAACATTTGCTACTATGAACAAATACGGCATAAGTCATTGGAATGAATTTTTAAATGATGTGTAATTTATGTATCATTAATAGTGTTCCCTTTATGTTATATTAAACTCCATGTTACCATTTGATGGCATATTCCTTGTAGTACCAATTATACACATTACTTGTTTTTGACAAGCAAGAGGTTGGGGTGCCCATAGCATGGGCCATTTCTTCGAGGAATAAAATTGAAGACATTTACGAGTGGTTGGAAAAAGTCTAGAAATGAGGAAAATGCCTTCGTACCAATTGATAGATCAATGTGTTCATTACAGATGATGCATCAGCTGAAATCCAAGCCATCAGGTGTGTTTTTGGTTGTCGTGTAGTGTTATTCCTATGACACATGTGAAGGGAATGGTTGAAAAACATACACAGGTATTGTAGCAAGGAGTCTAGGTGGAAGATTTTCAAGAGACTAGGTACCATCATGTATGGTTCCAAAATGCATCATGAGCACACATTTTGAATGATTCAAGACTTCTTTAATGAATTCAAAGAGGAAACTAAGTTCCTTGAGTACTTCAAGAATACATGGTGTGAGAGCGAAGAACATGTTGGTGAGTACTATCATCTGTGTGTTTCCTTATTAATTACCATCAATTATAATTCTTGGTTTATAGTGTCACTGATTTTCAATCCGTGTTGCTTGATAGCTATGTGGGCAAAAAATTTTAGAAACTTCTCCCATGCAAATCAAGAAACAAACGCATCCATCGAGTCCTACCATTGTTTTTTGAAGACTAGATACTTGTGTGACAGAAAAAAGAAATGTACTTGCCGGATGGACTATTTGTTCTACACACTTGTGTACAAGGTGGAGCCATTTTACAAACACAAGAGGAAGTTGCAAAATTCTGGCTTCTTAACCAATTTCAAAAAAGAAAGACAACTATTGATAGTGGTTGAGAGAGAAAAGAGTATTCTAGATACATATTGCCTTGCAATTATGCCTAATTGCAATCAATTGTGGGTGAATATCCAAACAACTAGAAGCACATTGTATTTGGTAAGACAATGTGGAGCCTTGGACGTATGCGAATGTGCTTGGGCTATCAGAGGAAACACATGTAAGCACGTGTTGAAGGCATTGGATTTTCGCAAGCAATATGTGTCGATGTCATCATATCAAGCACCAGAAGTGACAGGTAATTCAATTCCATCATATGTTACTGATGTAGATTGCTACACATAAGTCGTAATGAAATAAGCATCATGTTGAAATTATTTTCATTTCACGTGTAAGAGCCAATACTTATGGGGAGACAAGCAGGGTAAATGAAGACACATTCCATGATGGCCCCTCATCGTCGTATCCAACATTAGAAGTGGAAGCTAATGCAATGTCATCGTATATGGCAAGTAGTGATACAGATTGTTAAGCATAAGTCATAACAAAATAAGCATTGTGTTGAATTTTTTTTCATTTCACGTGCAGGAGCCAATACTTATGGGGAGACAAGCATGGTAAATGAAGACATGTTCCGAGACGGCCCCTCTCCTTTGTATCCAGCAGTAGAAGTGGAAGGTAATTCAATGTCATCGTATGTGGCAAGTAGTGATATAGAATTCTAAGAATAAGTTGTAACGAAAAAAGCATCGTGTTGAAATTGTTTTCATTTCTTGTGTAGCAGCCAATATCTATGTAGAGACAAGCACTGTAAATGATGGCATGTTATGGGATGGCCTCTCCTCACCACCTCAATAGTCACTGACATTTGATGGTTAGTTTTTAATGCCTTCAATCAATTAATTGATTCCAATGATAATGTTCATCACTCATATTTATGATTAGGTGGCATTGTGTATTCATGTGTACAATGATATTGAAAAACCTAGTGTATATATAAATAAATTTATATAATGTCTTATACATCACAGGAACTTCTAAAATAGTTGGGGTTGGTGGTTTGATAATAGAAAGTGATTCAGATTTTATGGAACACACATCCAAAGAATTCTTGAAGTCAGTATTCGATACACGACTGAGTACAAATGAACAGAAAAAAAATATTCTTTGAATGTGTTCAAAGGTTTAGGAGAGACCTAGAAGCATCAAATATGTTGGATGTTGCTTTCAAAGGAGATGTCAATGAGACAACCACCACCCACATGCACCCATGGTTTAGTGTGAGTAAAAAACGCCACCGCGGTGTGACTTAGAGGCCAATCATTGTAGAATATTTGAACAATCACGTGCTGAAGACTACGAATGCTTCCAATTTCCCGACGGAAATCATGTAAAGAGGATACAAACCACACAAATGGAACATACAAGTTAATACATTGAACTATTAGTGTGATTGTGAATTTGTAAGAAATTTTAATTGTGGAAACGAAGACTAACATATTGATCATTTAT
Source organism: Taxus chinensis (assembly GCA_019776745.2). Classification (NCBI taxonomy): domain Eukaryota; kingdom Viridiplantae; phylum Streptophyta; class Pinopsida; order Cupressales; family Taxaceae; genus Taxus; species Taxus chinensis. Next base: position 69,045,532 of record CM034150.1, read on the forward strand.
TTTACAGGTGGTTCAAATGCAGCTCCCTGCCACCACTTATATTTCAACAATTTAGCGTCTATGCAAGTTGTGTATTGAATGTCCTTAATTTCATAACATTTATTTACTATATGTAAGGTAAAAATCCTTTGATACCTTGTCTAATATTTAATGCATTTTGTTGCAGATGCAATGGATATGTAGAGACATGTATCTTACAGAATGAGTAGGTTGAGCTTTGGAAAGTAAATGTATGGCATGTTGAGTGGGCCTATATTATAATTGTAAACATTTAAAATTCATGTATATGAGATTGTATATTGCGTATATTTAAAACACATAAATATGGAACGTGTACAATAGACCTACTCTTTGACTATTTTTAGAGTATTTAAAAAAAGTGCTCAGTGGTGTTAGCCAACGTAGAACCGCTCATGTAATATATGGATAGTATAAAATATTTTAACAAATAGAAAGTTGATATAATTATGATGAAATGATGTAATCAACAGTAACAAATTATCATGTCAAATTTTTATCGCTACTATCAAAGTGTTGAAAAATAAACCTTTTTCAACACTATAAAAAATTAACCATTGTTTTCCACAAGGTAAAAACCATTATTCCGTTCCACCTTTATGTAACAATGTAAAGCAAATAAAGTAAAGAAAAGAGAGTGTGTTTTTCACCAGAAGTGAAAAAATGGTATTTTTCAGCACTTTGAAATACAAAATCCCTCTCTAAAAGGTAAACATGGTGCTTTTAATTCAACATTGAATCCACATCCATACTTATTAGGTGGAGGAGGGTTGAATTTTTCCAATACGATGAAAAATAGAGTGTGTTTTTCGACACGTTGAAAAACACATGAAGTGTTTTGCAACACTTTGAAAAACGCAATCCCGTTCAGTCCACAAGGTGCAACCCACGGTGCTTTTACTTCTTGTTGTAAACATTGACTCCACATAAACTACTTATCATGTGGAGAAGGGTTGAATATTTCCATAGCGACGAAAAAGAGTGTGTTTTTTGCCACGTTGAAAAATGCACGGTGTTTTTCAGCACTTTGAAATACACAATTCCATTCTCTAAAAGGTGCAACCCATGATGCTTTTTCTTCTTGTTGTAAAAATTGAATCCACATCAAATACTTATCAGGTGGAGAAGGGTTGAATTTTTTCAATGTGATGAAAAATAGAGTGTGCTTTTCACCATGTTGAAAAACACACGGTATTTTTCAGCACTTTGAAAAACGTAATCCCGTTCTCTAAAAGTTACAACCTGTGGTGCTTTTCCTTCTTGTTGTAAACATTAAATCCACATCAAGTACTCATCATGTGGAGAAGGGTTGAATATTTCCATAGCGATGAAAAATAGGGTGTGTTTTCCGCCACGTTGAAAAACGTAATCCTGTTCTCCAAAAGGTGCAACCCGCGGTGCTTTTCCTACTTGGTGTAAACATTGACTTCACATCAACTAATTATCAGGTGGAGAAGGGTTTAATATTTCCATAGTGATGAAAAACAGGTTGTGTTTTCTGCCACGTTGAAAAACGCACGGTGTTTTTCAGCACTTTGAAAAACACAATCCTGTTCTCCAAAAGGTGCAACTTGCGGTGATTTTCCTTCTTATTGTAAACATTGACTCCATGTAAACTACTTATTAGGTGGAGAAGGGTTGAATATTTCTATAGCGATGAAAAACAGGGTATGTTTTCCGCCACATTGAAAAATGCACAGTGTTTTTCAGCACTTTGAAAAATGTAATCCCATTCTCCAAAAGGTGCAACCTGCGATGCTTTTCCTTCTTATTGTAAAAATTGAACTCCACATAAACTATCTTATCAGGTGGAGAAGGGTTGAATTTTTCCATAGCGATGAAAAACAGGAGTGTGTTTTCTACCACGTTGAAAAATGCACGGTATTTTTCAGCAGTTTTGAAAAATGCAATCCCATTCTCCAAAAGGTGCAATCCGCGGTGTTTTTCCTTCTTTTTGTAAACATTGAATCCACATAAACTACTTATCAAGTGGAGAAGGGTTGAATATTTCCATAATGATGAAAACAAGGGTGTGTTTTCTGCCACGTTGAAAAATGCATGGTGTTTTTCAGCACTTTGAAAAACGTAATCCTGTTCTCCAAAAGGTGCAACCCGCAGTGCTTTTCCTTCTTGTTGTAAACATTGACTCCACATCAACTACTTATCAGGTGGATAAGGGTTGAATATTTCCATAACAATGAAAAACAGCGTGTGTTTTCTGCCACATTGAAAAATGCATGGTATTTTTCAGCTCTTTGAAAAACGCAATCCCAATCTCCAAAAGTTACAACCCATGGTGTTTTTCCTTCTTGTTGTAAACATTGACTCCACATAAAATACTTAGCAGGTGGAGAAGGGTTGAATATTTCCTTAGCGACGAAAAATGAGGTGTGTTTTTCGCCACGTTGAAAAACGTACAGTGTTTTTCAGCGCTTTGAAAAACACAATCCCACTCTCTAAAAGATGCAACCTATGGTGCTTTTCCTTCTTGTTGTAAACATTGAATTCACACAAAATACTTATCAGGTGGAGAAGGTTGGAAATAGAGCGAGTTTTAAGACACGTTGAAAAACACACGGTGTTTTTCAACACTTTGAAAAACACAATTTGGTTCTCCAAAAGGTGCAATCCACGATGCATTTCCTCCTTGTTGTAATGATGTAATCCACATCAACTACTTATCAGGTGGACAAGGGTTGGTTTTATAGAAATGATGAAAAAATAGAGTGAGTTTTTTGCCACGTTGAAAAACACACGGTGTTTTTAAGCACTTTGAAAAATACAGTTCAGTTCTCCAAAAGGTACAACCCGCGGTGCATTTCCTCCTTGGTGTAACGATGCAATCCACATCAACTACTTATTAAGTGGAAAAGGGTTGGTTTTATCGAAACCATTAAGAAATAGAGCAAGTTTTAAGACACGTTGAAAAAAACACGATGTTTTTCAACACTTTTAAAAACACAATTTGGTTCTCCAAAAGGTGTAATCCACAATGCATTTCCTCCTTGTTGGAATGATATAATCCACATCAACTATTTATCAGGTGGACAAGGGTTGGTTTTATCGAAACTATTAAGAAATAGAGTGATTTTTAAGACACGTTGAAAAACGTAATTTGGTTCTCTACAAGGTGCAGTCCACGATGCATTTCCTCCTTGTTGTAATGATGTAATCCACATCAACTAACTATCAAGTGGACAATGGTTGGTTTTATCAAAACCATTAAGAAATAGAGTGAGTTTTAAGACACGTTGAAAAACACACGGTGTTTTTCAACACTTTGAAAAACGTAATTTGGTTCTCCAAAAGGTGCAATCCATGATGCATTTCCTCCTTGTTGGAACAATGCAATCCACATCAACTACTTATCAAGTGGAAAAGGGTTTGTTTTATCAAAACCATTAAGAAATAGAGTGAGTTTTAAGACATGTTGAAAAACACATGATGTTTTTCAACACTTTGAAAAATGTAATTTGGCTCTCCAAAAGGTGCAATCCATGATGTATTTCCTCCTTGTTGTAACGATGCAATCCACATCAAATACTTATTAGGTGGACAAGGGTTGGTTTTATTGAAACCATTAAGAAATAGAGCAAGTTTTAAGACACGTTGAAAAACACACAGTATTTTTCAACACTTTGAAAAATGTAGTTTGATTCTCCAAAAGGTGCAATCCATGTTGGTTTTCCTTCTTGTTGTAATGATGCAATCCACATCAACTACTAATCAGGTGGAAAAGAGATGGTTTTATCGAAACCATTAAGAAATAGAGCGAGTTTTAAGACATGTTGAAAAACACATAGTGTTTTTCAACACTTTGAAAAATGCAGTTTGGTTCTCCAAAAGGTGCAATCCGCGTTGTTTTTCCTCCTTTTTGGAACAATGCAATCCACATCAACTACTTATCAAGTGGACAAGGGTTGGTATGAAATGTGATAAAATCATAATATTAGACAAACCATGTATACATTTACACCAAATTTATAGTAACCATAGAAAATATTAATTATCTTTAATAAGACTAGAATATAATAATGAATTACATTGAAATAACCAATATCTTTCTTGTAAACTTATTGAAAACCAAAACATTTTTTTGAAATGGAAAATCCTTCGCATCAAATCTGTATAACATTGCAAAAAAACTAGGAGAAGATGAGAAGTTAGACTTGAAGCAATGAAAACAATTTTGTAGTCTTAATTAATGGTAACACACATTTGAACTAAGATCAAACCATTGTAATGTATACGTAGTATGAAAATTACATGCTTCAATGAGTATTTGGTATGATTTGAATTCTCTATAATATGTACATTAACTAGAAGTAACATTCACAATACTCGTGGCACATTTTAAATCTTATTCCAACGTTGAAAAATCTTGTTATTAGATTTTAAAACCTTCTAATATTTTATTATGTTTTGATGGTTTAATTATTATTTACCCTTTTAAAAAGTAAAATATACATTTAACCAACATCTGTTGATGTCAAAGGTCACATGGACATTGTCAGTTTATTACAAAGTCATATTTTATGTCAAACGTCACTTGGATAGTCTTCGAAGTGAGCGACTGGTACTTTTTTCTCAGTCGACGCATTGGCCAGGATGTACATCTTCTTCCATAATTCTTTGTGACCTTGTGAATTTTAATAACAGAATTAAAGCTTGCTACTTGATTTTCGAACAATTTTTTGTTCGATTTACACATTCCCAATTCTTAATTTCTAATTCCAACTCTTGAACCTCAAGCTCCAAATCCATCTTCTTTGAGGAAGCATCTAGTAATTGGTCCAATAATTCCTTATTTTTCTTTGACAATTTTAAATATTGCAGTCTAAGTCTTTCATGTTCGATTTTATTAACAAAAGGTAAATATTCCTTGTTCATTACAAGTACTCACTATATTCAACACCTACGAAATTAAGGGGATTATTTATCTTCTTGTCCAAAACTGACATTTATACTACGCATAGGGCAACTCCAAGCCTTTCTGAATCTACATTAGTTGATTAATAACATACTAAAATTTTGCAAAGTATTTTGGTTTCGGCACTGTTATAATTTTATTAACAAACAGTTAATATAACCTTTTTTGTCAATACTCACTAATTAGATCATGTATTTAAATAACCAAGTAATATTTGTTACTCTTATAAAACCTAATTGTAACCATACTACGCATACCAACTCCAATAAGAAGGAATCTAAGTAGCCATAATACCATGATAGTAATTCATTAATCCATTTTGCAGGTGTAATTGATTAACCATATACACAATGACAAATATAAATTTATACAATACTTACAATGTGACACCTAACAATGATTAGTAATATTATCTACTCTTATAAAAACTAAACCATATAACGCATATTCAATTTAACAAGGTTGTAATACTAATTAGTTAGACAATCAACATACATTAAATTTGTTCAAAAAGCAATCACACATATGTACAGTTGTTTAATCAAATCTTGTAACAAGCTTCCTTTTGAATTCAAATTGCATACCAGATAATGTCAATTCATATACAAATGATGTATATTCTAATTAATGGTGCACATCATAGTACATCAACTTGAACACTTGACGCCTTAGTGCCTCCATGTACATACTTCTTAATCATAATATAACCACATTGTCTATCCATATCATGGATTATGCTAACAATAGACATTAAAGCTTACTATCATTTTCATAACACTTTTTTGTTTGCATACCATGCGTTGTCTCCCAATTCTTACATATCTAGTTCCAAATCTTCATAACTAAATTCTTCAAATATCTAAGTGAAGGATAAGAGTTATATGACTCGGTCTAATAATTACTTATCATTGTCTTAGGTAGAAATGACTGGTGTTTTTTCCTCTTTTACACTTGGCCTGCATAAAACTATACCTTCTTCGTTACAAGTTGCTGATCTTCGTGTATTCCATAACAATGGTATTAGGGAAGTCTCTACTTTCTTTGCAACACCCCCATATTTTTTTAGGCCTCTTCGTACACTTGTCAAACACATAATTGGCACTATCAAATGTTTCATAATCTTTAATTTCCTCCACATGTGTAGCCTTTCACAAATCCTTATCTTCTCTAGCCAGGTAATTACACCTGAATTTCGTCCAATATTTCCTTATCTATTAGCATTCAAATATAAATTTTAAAATGAATATAATGCACACTAATTTATGACTCAACATATTTGTCATACATGTTACAAGTTTCATATCTGAAATCCATATGAAGCATGTAACGGTGAGGGCTAGAAATAAAGTGTAGAAAGAATATTTTTATGTTATCTCTTATTATTCTGCTTTTGAACGGATACCAGTATAATATTTATAGAATGAATAAACAAGAACCCCCTAAATGGATGGATAAGTTACAAACAAGAAGGAGACAATAATGGAATAGATAGGAACTAGTCTAATAATAGAAATTAAGTACATAGACTATGCTAACATTCCCCGCCCCCTTATTACATTATTCTTTCAAATGTGACCTCTAAAGAGATCAAATTTAAATTTTCCAAGAGCCTTGGTGAGAATATCAGCTACTTGCGCTTCTATAGGACAGTACTAGAGCTGAAAATGATGGTTCAAGATGTGCTCTCGAATGAAATGATAGTAAATTTCAATATGTTTCGTTCCTTATTGAAATACTGGATTTTGCATGATCTTCAACACACTTAGATTATCACAATAGAGAACAGGTGACTATTTTTCAGGAATTCCCATGTTATCCAAAATGTAATGCAACCATATCGTTTCACACAAAGATCCTCGTGCAGAGCGATATTTTGCCTCTATGGATGAGATAGAAACAACATTCTACTTCTTTCTTATCCACAAGATGGGTCCATATCCAAGATGAAATATGTATCCTCAGATCCGGCGTGGTCCGAGTCAACATATCCCTGTAAGAATAATTGATCATTCTTCTTATATTCCAGACCATAATCAAATGTTTCTCAGACATATCTCAATACATGCTTTGTTGCTGTCTAGTGACATTGCTTTGGCTCCTGCATGAACCTGGAAAGATAGGTGATGGAAAAGCATAGATCTCATCCGGTATATGTCAAGTAGATGAGCCCTCCAATAAGTTGCTTTTAGAGTGTAGCATCTACTTGAGGTGAGTCCTGAAATCTTGAAAGTTACAAGCCTTTTTCCATGGGAGTGGATATAGGTTTACAATCAGACATTTTGTACTTTTCCAGGAGTGTCTTGGCATACTTTATCTGGGAGAAAAAAATGTTATGCTCCTTTTTCCATATTTCCAAGCCAAGACAGTAATGTAGTAGCCCCAAATCTGTCATGTCAAAGGTCCTTTTGAGATCATTCTTCACAATATCAACTTGATCTTCTAAACTGATAGTGCTCACAAGATCATCTATATATACAACAAGAATGACAATTTCTTTGCCTACCTTCTTTATATACAAATTTGAATCTCAGGGGCTACGAGTGAACCCATGCTCCAAAAGGTGATCGTGGATCTTGATATACCATGACCTTGGAGCTTGTTTCAGTCCATACTGTGATTTGATGAGATGACATACCTTCTTAGGATGCTCTTCATTAACAAATCCTTCAAGTTGGGTCATGTACACTTCTTCTTTTAGATCACCGTTTAGGAAATCACTCTTGACATCCATCTGTTGAAGTTTCCATCCTTTTTGTGCTGCTAGTGTGCAAACAACTCAGATGGTCTTGATCTTCACAGTGGGTGCAAAGGTTTCTTCATAGTCGATGGCCTCTTTTTGAGCATATCCTTTTTCTACAAGACATGCTTGATGTTTTTCGATGGATCTGTTTACCTTATATTTTGTCATGAAAACCCATTTGTAACCTATGGGTTTCTTTCCTATATGTAGATCAACAAGTTCCCATGTCTAATTTTTCATAAGTGAGTCATATTTTGTATCCATGGCTTCCTTCCACTAAGGTTGACTAAGTGTTTCACAAAATTTTTTTGGCTCGGAGCTATTAATCAGTGAACTCATGAGTGCAAAGTTTACCTCATTTCTTGTTTGACTCCTTGTTTTGACTTCGGATGATGTATCTAGGAGTTGTTGCAAATGTGTGTCCTTGATGGTGCTTTGTACCCACTTAGGATGAGAATTTGGATACTTTTGAGAAGAACTGTGACGTTTCCATGTGGATTGATATGGATTCACATTCTCTAGTTCTCTAAGGTCAACAAATAGCTCTCCAAGAAACATTTCTTTTCTCAGAGTAGTCTCCTCTGGCTGTTCATCCGATTCAGAGACTAGTCAGTGAGAGGTGGTTGGTAATGGTTCTTCTGATGTCACTACAGAGTCAAAGGTTGACTCATCACAAACCACGTCCCAACTCTCATAAATTTTCTTTGTCTCAGGATCCATGAGATGATATTCCTTTGAGGTAGTGTTGTAGCCAAGTAGGATGCACGAGAGTGTCTTTGGCTCAACCTTCGTTCTCTTCTAATCTGGGACATGCATGTATGTTATGCAGCCAAATACTCGTAAATGAGAAATTGATGGATTTCTACCACTCCATACCTCTTCTGGTGTTTTATTTTGTATAATCGTTGATGATGCCCTGTTGAGAAGATATACAGATGTTTGTACCGATTTAGCCCAATAGTGTTCCTATAGCTTTATTGTTGTTAGCATGCAGCGAGCCATCTCCATCACTGTGTGATTGCATCGCTTAACAATGCCATTTTGTTATGGTGTGTAGGGAGCATTTGAATTCTGCTTTATGCCTTGTTGGTTCAGTAATGCCAAGAACTTGTTTGATATGAATTTCCCCCATCGATCTGAGTGAAGTAGAAGAAACAGTTGTTCGGTCTCTTTCACAACATGATGATAGAAGTTCTTGAAGTGTTGAAGAGCCTCACTTTTCTTCTTCATAAAAAGCACCCACATTTTGTGGGAGTGGTCATCCATGAATAGTTGAAAGTACTTGTATCCTGAAAACAAAGAAGGTAGAGGACCATTTAGAATGGTATGAACTACGTCCAGACACTTCTAGGCATGGAAGGTTCTTTCCTGAAACGTATCCCTGTGTTGTTTTCCTATAAGACAACTAGGGCACAGAGGCAAGGAACTGGACAATTTGGGTAGTACATGAACCACTACTTTTGAACTCATCTGATGTAATGAACTAGTTGACAAGTGTCCATATCTAAAATGCCAGAGAGTAGTAGATTGTACTGTTGATGCAGATAAAGCTACTGTAGAAGATAAAACAGTATCTAAAGCAAATAACTTATCTTTTAGAAATGCTCTAGCAATAATCTTACCTTGTCGCGAGATCAAACATGATTTGATGCCATTTTGGACAAGAAATTATACCTTCAGGTGATGATTCTATAGCTGAGTCACTGACAGGAGGTTGCTATTCAATCCAGGAACATATAGTACCTTTGTAAGCATGCATTTCTGTTGTCCCAGAGGAATGGTGACTCTTCATATTCCTTCTGTAACGTACTCTTTATCATCGGCTATCTGAACCCAATCACCAGTGGGTTCTTTGTCTAGTGAATCAAACAGTGCCTTGTCACTTGACATGTGCTTACTTGCACCGGATTCTATTAGCCAGACTCTCTTCGTGGGCTATAAAGTCTGAGAGACAAGTACAAGATTCTTACCAGAATGTGCTCCTTTTGATGTCTAATCATTAGAATCATTATCTTGTTGGACTGTGAGATGCCCCTTGTGCTTTCTCCAGTGGGGACGTCATTTGGACTTTTGAAAATCTTCATGCCCTAATGTTCTTGTTTGACTTGAAGACCCTTGTTTCAAGCTATTATACCAGTAGTGATTAGTGTCATGATTGTTGGTTCTGCAAATGTGACACCACCTCTTTAACTTTTGATCTTTTTGTTTTTGTTTTGGTTGCAGTTGATTTGTCTTCTTTAGGGGACCCTTTTGATTCTTCTATTATGCTACAAAGACAAAATTCATCAAATATAACAATTTTTTTGCATACCACATAATCAATATCTATACATATGATGTCAAATATATAGCCACGTGACGCAGGAATTCCTCCACTTTCTCGTCAGACCCCATAGAGAGGGTGTGCAGCTTCGACTGAAGATGAAGAATCTTTGTCTGATTTTTGGCTTCATAAATGGTTGCCAACTTGTCCCAGGCCTCCTTGGGTTTCTCCGCATTCCGAACATGTGGTTGCACATCATCACTGATACTGAGCATTATCAGCATCAAGGCTTTAGCACTAGCCATGTCATATTTTATTAGTTCATCGGGGGCTGTGGGAGCAGGCACAGACCCTGTGAAAATTCCCCATAATCCTTCAAACTGAAGGATTGTCTTCATTTTTGTCTTCCAGGCCGCAAAATTAGACCCTTTGAGCAACTGAGCGTCTGACAGAAGTAACTTCGGAGCAGACATTGTAATAAAAAAATATTTATTTATTTGAAAAAGTTATTACAATTTGGACTCACTGTCGAGAATGACTAGCTCGTAGATGCTCGCGATATTCGTGTGCTGTGAGACGGCGACGCTTTGCAGGGCATTCTTCTTCGTCATCACAATCGGCGTCGTATCAGGCTTCTAATTCTTCCCATACTCGCTTTGCTTGGCAGCTGACGTTGAAAAGAAAGTACTCAAGGAGTCCTTCTCGAACTAGTTTGTCGAATGCAAGATTGCCGCAATTTCGAAGCTCGTTCAACAAAGCAAAGTAGAACCCGGAGCTCTCAGGAGCTTCTCCACGGTGTTCTTTAGCTGGCGAGTTGATATTGTGGCTTTCAGCTATGGTGACCGTGTTGTTGACGCTTTCAATTGAGTTGTCTACACTCGACATTCGATGTAGTGTGGAAGAGACTATTGTAGACTCAAAACTACCTTGACAGCATTTGAAGGTCTCCGCGCACAGAAATAAGTTCTCTCTCCCGGCGAGATCTCCACGTCCAGCTTGTGTTTGATCCTTAGATTGTTTCCATGTCCAGCAGCAGCAGCAGTAGTCTTCAACACGCTTAGGCAGAGAAAATAGAAGACTAAACGCTGAAGTCTTCACGCAGCAGCAACAGTAGAAAAGAAAAAGAAAAAAAAATAGTTTCTCCTTGTCTTCAAAGGAGTCGGCGGAGGAACTGGATCTAGACTCGGTTCGCTTCTGTTGGAATGCCTTTATGCCTTCTGCTCCGCTCAATTACTCCAAACACCTCCCGCCTCTCTCTGACCGAATTCTTTCATATAAATATCAGTCATGGACACGGCCAACTGTTACATCAACTGTGTAATTCACGTATCAATATTTTCTGCTGTTTTTTTTTTCTTGATCTCGGGCACCATAGTGATGCTACCAGCGGCGGGGCGTTTCTCCATGTCCACGTTCTGGAACAAGCTTATTTTCCTCCGCTTAGTGATATACAAAAACTCAGCGGGTACTCACGCCTGTCCTGGAGCCGCGTGGTCGCGCAGGGTCCTTTTCTTCTGCTCAGTGGCACAAGGCTCGACTGCCAGTGGCCCTCTTAAACACCAGCCCGATGCACTCCTGTCCAACACCTAACTTATATGTAAAAAAATATTATCATGGATGAAATATATACAAAATTTTTGTAAGAACATCAAACCCAAGTATGCATACATGGATGAAGAACACAACTATGTAATGATAAACCACAAACCGTAATCCATAATACACAAAATTTGAAAACAAAATTGTGAATTATCTGTGATAAATTACTGAACACGTCAAACCCAAACAGGTATACAAGGAAGAAGAACTCAACTATGTAGCCACATACCATAAACCGTAATTCACAATCCATAGTCACATTAATAAATTAACCAGATACATGGTGATAACATCATCATTTATACAATAAATGGAATGTCACATAACAAGAATAAAAACCATCTAATGCATTATAAATAGATCGTAAATGGATAACTCTATGTAACCCATAACCAAAAACCATATTCAATATATCAATAATGCAATACTAAATCGTAAACCTCAAACACATTAAAGTAACATGATCATCATATACACATATATAGTAATTCGACTCCTCGCAAGCAATGTTATATGATAAATGTTTTCATCTCCTTCATTGCCTATTGTTAGCGATAGACAATATTCCATCATAAAATATAATACATTTATTCTCGTCTCTATGAACAGAATTTGGTGTGATGCCAAGAATGGGTGGGGCATCTGATGTCTTTATCCGAGTATGTCGCATTGTCTCAACCTGTACCTCATCATCTTGAAAGCCAACCATATAGTAAATAAGTCAACGTAGATGGATCTCTCAGTTAAACACATAGTTAAATTAAATCATTCATTACAACTACTTGCCTCTTCAAGAGTGTCACTTCTGATATCACTGAGATCCCAAATAGAAAACCCTTTCACACACTCTTCCAAAGTGTTTATAAATGTATAAAAGTAGGGAAATGGAGTAGTGGGAACAATGGCCTCAGAAATAATCACTTTGACAATAAATTTGGGGAGTGTGATGCCATGAAACTTCATGTGTGGGCTACTATCACAAACCACTCCTCTTGCGAAAACAATATCATCTGACATTAACCTGACTTTGACCCCAGTAGGAAAAGCCTAGAATAACGACAATCTCAATTGCATTAATAACTTTTTCGAAATTTCAACAAAAAAGAATACAGAAAATCAAAAGAGAACATTTAATAACTTACCAGTCTAGTTCTACCCTCTCTCGTAATGTCAGCAACGGTGTTTGTGTCCCTCTCCTCGTGCCTCCCCTTGTCACCCTCTCTCTCCTCGACTGGCAAAGAAGTTGTAACTCTGGGATTTTTCATCTCTTCCTCTCTTACCTCACGTGAAGCTATCTCTCCAATAAGATTGGGACCACAGGCTAATTGAGAAGGGGGTGTGTTATCACAAACATCCACCTATAACAATCGAGTCATCAAGACAATTAAAGTATCAACAACATAAGGCAACATACATTTTCCAAGTGTGTGTTAAGTGGTTTTTACCTCTATGTTTTGCACTACGAATCGAGTGTCTCTATCAGCGTAAGAGTTGACACAAGGTAATTTCATAATCGTACGCACGCCCATAGTTAGTATATATAAAAATAAACAAAAACTAAATTGCATCCTTACTTACGAAAGACCAATAATTACTTACGTTATCATTCATAGGGGGGTCAACATTTCTACTACTTTTTCCACCCTCTTCTCTAGCTTCCTATTCATGACATAATATTAAGTTTATGATTTCAAACCAAACATAATATATAAAATACTATACTAATATTAAATTTACCTATGTTCTGATATTTGAGTTTTTATTTCCTCTTACTCTCAACCAATGCTCCTCTCTCACCTTTCGCATCTCCATTGAATCATAGGCACACATTGCATCATCCACCTCCCTCTTTCCTTCCTAGATCAACTCCTTGAATTGAGATTTGCATTCTTTTTCACAAAATCGATCGATAACCCTCCTCCATTGCAAGTAGAATTGTTGCCTCAGGACATAGTTCACATCCACCTCCCTCTTTTGCACGTATGCCCTACTTCTATCTTGAGAGATAGGTGTCCGTTTCCCCGTATGCTTACGGCCCCACTTACGAGGTTCCACGGAGGGAATATTGTGTTCTACTTGTTGATGTTGATTAAGTCTATGCAACTCAAAAAACCTAACATCCCCACTAACAACACATGATCCATGTTGGCAGACATAACAAATACGTCCCATTAACATATTCAATTCTATACTCTACGGGTGGCTCATGGATATCTGAGTGAATGGGCTCGGAAGGAGCATCTGACGTATCACCATAAAATGTTATAGGATCATCTCCCTTTGCTTCCTATGTGACACTTGTGAAATGCGTACGCGCCATGTGATGTGAAGGTTCTTGTATCTAGGGACTCCAAGTGCATAACTACTAGCCCAACATAAAATATTAAGTATTTTGTAAAATAATTTATGTTCACATATTCAAATATTACCATCATGGAATGTGAAGAAACCTGTGTGAAAAGGCATCAATTTCATAATTTTTATCCCAACAAATGACATTAGGTACATTGCTACGACAAACAATTAATGTTCACAAAGTTATATATTACCGTCCCATTATTTATGTCTTCCCCAAAAACATAAGAACTGATTATGAACATGGATTGGCCCATGTCACCGAGCTTCCGCATGTTTCATTCATGTGCATTGTCATAACCATCGTTGAAGTAACACATTGTAAAACAAGTTAAACTAAAACAAATGGTGCACGATCTTATTTGTTCATATTTTGCATTCATATTGAGAAAATAGTGCACAATAAATGATTTGTGATGAAATTATCTGCACACATTATATTTCAAAACTGGATACTCGACTCTAGTTGTTTCCGAAGTAAACATGAAATGTGAATTGCAAGTGTGTTAAAAGAGAGGATAGGATAAAGTATGAGGTATCCAAAATGCCCGGTCCTATCAACCAACACTATAGGATGTATCATCATATTATCCACAAAATATATAATATATACATTGGAGATAATTCACATATTATTAGTTATTCATAATCTAATAAATAATGTATGTCTACCATTACACAAAAATGAAATACAGTTTGTACATGTATCATATTGAAATGTCTTCCATGGCAAGTGTTAGTAAAGCTACCACTTCTTGGTTTATAGTGTCCTTAGACACTTGACATACATCTAACCTAGCTCTGTTAAATTTTACATGCACGTATGAACATTTCACAAACCGAGATACACTCTCTAGCGCTTGAACTCAGAGAATTGAAAGATTTACATTGTTACATTGGTATACACTATTCATTTGTTTCACAACAAGCCTATCGTGAGAAAACACACAAATTTTTTGAATATCGTGGCATATCGCTTCCTCAAGACCCAATATCAAGGCCATATACTCAACCTAGTGGAAGGTCATAGTGGCATTTTCGACAATTGCACCTCAATCTACTATATTTCTTCCATCAGGGTTGTATAATATGAACGATGAACATGCAAGATTTTTGGAGGTATTCGACACTCCATGAATTTCCAATCTCCAAATGGCAACCATGTTTACCTTTACAATGGATAAAAAATATATCGTAAGCAAACATAAAAAATAAATAGAATGAACACTTCAAATTTGAATTTTTCAATACAAACATATGTAATTTAACATATGAAAAGGCCCTGAAACATTTACTCCTGAGTTCATTCATTAATAATGATTTCTTATCGGGAGATGTCAATGGAGTTAGTACTTTGTCTAGGGACATACCCTCTAAATGAGTTAACGTCATGTGTTCGTGAGTGACTTCGTTTTGGGAAACATTGTATTCCTTACAATACTAAAACTTCATATTTCGTATGTTAGACTAAAGTGTGAATATATTTTGGAATATATTGGAATCGTAATCATGGGTTTGGTTCCATTCCACTCATTTTCTGAATAGATAACTTTATGTTGCTAACATATAATTAATACAAACACAATTTAGAATATATTTTTAAAAATATGTTTTCCTATAATTATGAGTTTATAAATGTAATGGGTAAATATTAAATTTGAATAAATCACTTAATAAATTGATTAGCCTATTATGGATAGATATATTTCAATCTATTTGCAATATCAATATCTATAAACATTTGATTAGTTTTTAAAACCAAATAAATAAAGAAATATCTAGTACATAGGGTTTAGATTTATCATGTTTGTAGGAGTGAGAAGAAGATGATCATCCAAGATAGAGTTTAGATTTATCATGTTCTTGGGAAGTGACAATAAGATGATCATCCAAATCTTGTAGTACAATTGATTTTTATGAGACACGGGAAAACTAGAAAACTTACATTTATCAGAACCAACAAGTGTATACTGTACACTTGACATTCCAAGTAATATTGTGCACTTTAATTCAAAATATATTATTATGAGTAAATTTTCTAGAAACGAGGGGTCCAAAAACTCTCTCAAGTTTCTAGAAATTCATTACAATCAATGGTAAAATGTACTTCTTTTGCTTTCCCTAAATGGAATGTTGAAGTTTAGACCATAAGGAAACACTAATAATTTTTGGAGTTTTCATTTTATCAAATAGACTAATATTTCTTGATATTTAACAAGTCCATCAATAGCCTATAATATTGTGAATGACATTCCAATAATTGTTATAGTTTATTCACTAAAAACACATTGTAATGTATATCTAGTATTAAAATTACATGCTTTAATGAGTACTCGAATTCTCTAGAATTAACTCCTTTTCAAACAATACTGGTTTTCTATATTATGTAGATTAAGTAGGCTACAGGTGCATCTCTATATGATTTGAACTCATATTATAACACTCTTTACACACAAATAAACAAACTGGTATATGACTATCAAAAAATGTGAATAAGGTAGACCAAGGGTCACATGGATAAATTTCGAAGAGAACGGGGACTCTTTTCTCATAAACATGTAGTCTACCAAAACCTTTTGGACTTAAGTTCCTTGTCAAGTACACTAACCTAGAAAAATTCTTAGAACTACACAAGATAATTTAAAAAATAAGTAAATAATCAAAGGGGGGCCATATGAATACCATAAACGATTGGAAATGATAATTGCACCAATAAAATCCTAAATTGGACAAATGATCATAACCCATACTTAGTGAATTAGAAAATTGTTACCATTACACATTTGGTACCTAAATAGAATTTTAATAATCTAAACTTGCTATAAAATATCTAAACATTGGTAATTTTAAAAATATAATCCATAGAAACACATATTAATACTAAGGAAAAACATATTTAATCATATACAAAACATATTTAATATTTAAGCTCGTGTGAATCAAGAATATATTCGAACTCAAAATGAAATATTTATAAGTTGGTGTGAATCAACATTTGAAAAAAATTAAATATTCATATAGGTTTTTTTCAAACACATCATAATTTTTTTAGAACAAACATATAAAATCAGTAACTATTTTTTTTTGTTTTTAGCAGCAAACTTGGAGTTGCTTCCATGTGCAATCTTTTTTTCACAATGTTTTGGATCTATCACCGGTTTTATGACTGGAACTCCCATCTTCCTCAGCTTATGTGGAGGCTCATACTTCTGAGCATCCTCCATCTTGTCATAAGCTAGACCATATCCTCGCGAATGGGCCCGTATAGAGCCGAACTTAGACAAATAAATAAAACAAGTTTCTGGCAAATTGAGTCGGGCCTTAAACATGGCTGCAATTTCTAGTTTTGGCGACTTATTCTGTTGATGATGGTCTATATAGACCACAAATGTGGACCTCTTGAAGCATTCCTACCTTTGGAATTTGGGAGTTATCAACGTTATCCCTACGGGATTAGGAGGAATTGAGCTTCGTGTACTCATTTTCACCACGCAAAAGACAAACTGAATACAACAACACACATGCAAACAAAAATTTACAATTAATGTTAGCACGATACATGTCAAATCTAATATATGTCATCCAATATGATAAAATAATCACAACATCAGAAAGATAATATCCATGACAAATTCAAGTATCAATAAATGTCAACGGATATTCTTCACTCAAAATGCACCCTCCCATAATATCACCAAACGTCCATTGCAAAAGGGACGGTTGCGATATTACGGGAGGGTGCATTTTTGAGTGGAGGTTCGGCATGCAACTTTAAAAACCTCTGCTTATCACAGTATACCACCCAACTATTGATGTGGAATCCTAAGGGGCAAGCCCCTTCAACACGCAACGATAGTTGGGCGTATCGATGTGGAATCCTAAGGGGCAAGCCCCTTCAACACGCATCAATTCCTGTCTTTGTAGAGGCACTTACCCCCATATGCCAAATTGAGAGTGAGAGTATGATATCACATAATTTTTATAGCTTCAACTTACATCAGAACTTCAAAACATTACAATTACCAATATTTAACTAATAAATAATTACATATACAAATGATCTACACATTCGCAATATTTACAACTATAATGCATCTGGGAAATCAAACTTTTCCTAATGTATTTAATTTAACACAGCTAAGAGCAATGAAATCACAACTAAGAGCTTAAAGATTGCATACATATTTAACTAATAGCAACATAATATCAACATAATTAACTAGTCTCATACCAGTGATTAATAAACACAAATTGTAGAAATTACCGAATCCTCTATCATTTATTAACAAATATGTGAATACAATAATACCATAATAATAAACTAGTTCACACTATTATTTAGTATCTATATACTAAACAAAATATTTGACCACGTCATTTGTTTTGAAAAGATGCTTCTAAATAATTGTTTGATATATTTGTACTTAAGATAAAGTGTCGTGTTATAATTATCCATGTGTATATCAAGAACATAGATTTATTCTTATTGACAAAGTCTTAGGTAATAGATATGACATCAAATTTCCACCTTTTCTTACAGTTTCAAATATATTAATTAATAATAATAATGAAAACTATAATTATTTTCTAAAGTATAAGGTTCAAGGTTTAGGGTTTAGGGCTTAGGGCTTGGGCCTCAATGTTCATGGTTTAGGGTATAAGGTTTAGGGCTTAGGGTTCAAGGATTAGGGTTTAGGGTTTATGACTTAAGGTTTATGGTTTAGAATTTAGGGTTTATCATAAATAACATAATCAAGAAAACTTAACACTAATATGACAACATAAACACTCAAACGGTATCTTAAAAACTAATGCGATATCCTAAACACTGAAATATTGATATGACATAAAACACTAATGTGTCACCACTAATAATCAAAAGCTTGAA